>CM061175.1:3165000-3790000 GCA_030763345.1 Mythimna separata
TCATTTATAGCTTTGCTCCATCCACTGCTCAATATATAGGCACTCTATATGTATGAAACGGAATTTGAAGGACGTTACTTTCTAGTATCGCCAATAAAATTGATGTAATTTTGTTCTTTTCTAAATAAATTGTATCTGAACTGTAACTCTGATAGCTACAACATAGGGGTGCTTCTAGACAAGCCTACACCATTGTCGACAATCGCGAGCCTATCAATAATATTTAAAAAAAACCGTGGCAAGTGAACTTGACATTCGAATTACGTGTGACGATTGTTTTACTGACGATTGTTTTAGTGTGAGTTTGTTTTACGTAAACGTGATCGACATGTTCAAAACGTACGGCACTCCCATTGGCCCGCTGCAAGCTCTTAACCAAGCAGAGAGCCAACACGAGTGGTCGCGTTAACGTTAAAACTACTCGCACTCAGCGCACTGAAGTGCTAAATCTGAATTATAAAGGTCTCCTTACCATGACAAGCTCTATGCATCCAATAGTAACAGAAATCAACGCCCAATGCAGCAGCGTACCACGTCACAGCACTATCCCAGGGTAGCTCCACTAACCTAAAGTTAGCGTATATCCACGTGTACAGGAATGACTCCGCTCCACGCCATAGTAACCTGAAAATAATCGTAAAATAAATTAAGTACAATGTATAACAGATGAAGCCGAAAATAATGGCGAATCGCTAGGGAAATTAGAGGGTTTGTCATGTTTTTTATAATGTTTGTTAAGCAATAATATAGGATAACAAAATGTTTGAGAATTAACATAATATTGTCTAGGTAATAATTTGATAATATAATTAACTAGATAGCTTATAATAATAATTATTTATTTATTTAAACGACCGATCCAGTGCATCTTGCAGCCATCGGACCGGTCATTGTGGCGACGATTCGTTTTATAAGTGCCCATGTAGGCCTATGTGAAATAAAAATATTTTGACTTTTGACTTTTGATTGGGGGAGGCCTATGTCCAGCACTGGACGTCTTTCGGAGATGATGATGATGATTTTTGTAAGACAAATTTTGATCGATATTATAAGTTCACTAATTTCTCTGTCAGTTTAGACGTTTAATAATATTCTTCTTTCTAAAAAAAAACTCAAACCTTGTCCAGGTATGAGTTTTTTTTAGCTATAGTACCTATAAGCATAGATTAATAAATAAAAGTGGACGATCAGAAAATCCTTTAAGTGAGTACTGTACTTTTTACAAAGCGACTACTAAAACGATATAATCTTTAAGCCCACAATATTAAAACAATGGTTTCAACAGTTTCCCCGGGCACCAAAACCTTAACCACCAATAAAAATAGCCATTAAAATAATACTAGGTATTTTGCTGTGTTAATTCGCCATCCAGGATAAGAGCATAGGGGTATAATAATCCTAATGGTGCAATAATGATAATCCCCAGCAAACTACAGTACAATGGCACGGTGCCAGGGAAAGATGCTTAGTTGCGGTTAACTGAAAACGATTCATGAAAACCCCTATAAATTGAAAAGCTTTTTAAGTTGTATTGTGTCCAAAGTATTGGTCTGTAGTTAAAATCTATAGCAGAATAATAAAGGGAAAAGGTTTGTATTTTTGTGTTAATAAATGAAATCAAAATCTACTGGACAGATTTTGCCAGTAGAATATCATTTTTTCTCTTAGAATATGAATTTTAACCTATCTAAGACAAAATAAAATCTATTTTCATGAGAGCATGGTAAAGAATTATTTGAAAAACACATAATCACACATATTTGTTTGCTAAGCTGCAAATATTTATTACTTTAGAAGGGTTGGGTGGTTCGGAAAATAAATAGTAAGTGTTGTGTTGTACCTATTTTATATTTAGAATTAAAGACATTACAAAACTAAAAAAAGTAAATATTATAGATATGAACAATTTTTACCTTCCACACTCTTGGAGGATTCCATGTGATATACTGGTGATACCATCGTTCAGTCTGATGCCTGGTTTGCCTTTTAGCCTGAGAACGATGTGTTCCAGGATCATGAAGATGAAGAAGTATGGCCATGACTGTAAAGAACAGAAAATAAAAATTAGTCAAGAGTAAATAGGTTACTTCAGGGCAAGCGTGCTCTATTGTCGATTACATCGTCGCTTTGCATCAAGTGAGAGAGTGGTAAAGATCGAATCTATCAGAAGTAAAAAAAATACGTTTTTTGTACGGAAGCCTCGCTTGAATATGTAGTTATTTTATTCTGTTTTTAGTATTTGTTGTAATAAAGGTAACAGTTATACATCAACTGTGAAAGTTTCAACTGTCTAGTTATCACGGTTCTTGAGATGTCTGGTGACAGACAGTCAGACAGACGGACATCAGAGTCTTTGCAATAGGGTCCCATTTTATACTTTAGGTCAGTAACCCAAAAAAAGTCACTACTGAAATAGTAATGTCAAAGAAATATAGACGTTAAACGATATTAAGAAGGTTGGCTTTGCCGTATTTACTTATTCATACACCTCATCTGGAACCCTCAATTTCCTAACTCGATAAATACGAGTAAATATCCAACCTTACGACTCAGTAAAGTATAAGACCCTCAGACGAAAGCCATTCCACATTGATCGGACCCAGACCAACCTCTTAGTCGAAATAGAAATCGTAAATAGCTACACCTTTCCATCTAGTTGATTACTGGCTATATTACACGGTTCAACCAAACTGGAGGACTCAAAAATAAAGATTACAGTTGATCGCAAAAGGATTTTGAATTTTAGTTCTTATGGGGCGTAATAGATGTCGCTACTGTGTCGTAATGATCATACACCAATCTTTATCAGACATACGTCATAATGATTAAAAAGAGTTTTTTTGCATTAATCTAGAGCATATTTTTCATTTTGATGTTCTTTTTTATTTTAATCATTATTTTTTTTATAAATACTATGTTTTTCTTAATCCAGTGCGAGTTGCAAATAAATATTTTTCTTTCTTTCTTTCTTTCAATCGACTGCGTCAGAAACTGCCACTATGTGATACAATCACACCTCAACCACCATTGCCAATGAAATTACAAGGAGCACTTCCATCGTCTGGCTTCCAAACTGGAGCGGGCCGGAGTTGCCAGGAGGTCTCTTGCGAGAGGCACTACATGGGGATGGTTCCATCCATGGAAATTAAGGTAACATAAGTGGACCTAGGACCTGGGCTAACTGGAAAAGCAATTAGATGATTTCCCACCTCAAAGAAAAAAAACCATAACCTAACCAATGCTCCAATGCTCTTATTTGGTTGAATCAACCAAAGAAGCTAAAGCCGATACATACAATTCCGGCATTAGTTAATAACCACACAAAAATCCATAGGCAAGGTAACATAATCTCGTTACCCACACCTGTGTACGTCTATGTATCATTTTACCTATTCGATTCACAAGGCGCAGTGAATGTTGGTATATCGTGTTCCTTTGGTTTTGTAAGTATTGCAACACAACGGAATCGTTAGGAAATTATGTATGTGGATTAAATTTATGATGTTTTTCTGTTAACCGTAATAAGCCATGTACTTGAATAACGATTGCAGTTGTCATTAGTTTAGTTTTAGTACTAGATAGAATAACAATTATTAGGCTTGAGCACAGTCGTAAGGTAGCCAGCCTTTCGGTATTTTACAAGATGAATTTTGGAGAGTGTGCGAAGAAATTATATGACTTGATTCCGCCATCTCCTTTTTATCATCGGACAACCTGCTTCAACGTCGTACAGCGAGTATTCATCTTTAAGGCCCGTTTTCAAAAAGCTATCTTAAGTTGCAGCTACTACAGATAAACAAAGCTATCCTTTTGCCCTTACTTGCTCTCCTATAACCTACCGACGCATAGCATTTCCTACCAAAAGTTGTGGATTGATAGATAGAATCTTACTGTTTATCGAGACTAGCTATCTATCTATGAACTGCAGTAGGTTATTGAAAACGAGCGTTAGTTGTGAAAACTTCTACGGTTTGGACTAAGCGTCGTTAAACCCGTACATACATCAAAGGACTGGAACAATTAGCCTGCTGCGGTGTCGCCAAAGGACTTGATTTTAATGAACAACCAGTTTGAGACTGTCACAAAATAGTTGCAAATGGCAATTTAAATTTAATTAAGGGTACAATTTTTTTATTGATATATGCTAGTGCTTGACTATGATCCCACCTGATGGTAAGCAGTGATGAAATCGCTGACGGTATGCTGCACTACTTTATTAAGAGAATTAATTTAAATTGCTATAACTTTAGAGTAGGTTCCTAATTTTTATTCAAGGAGTTATTCTGATGATACGTCAAAGCTATGTCCTGGCTATGTACTTCCTCAAAACAAAAAGAGCTATTAATAATTCCAAACCCATACAAAGTACAGATCGATAAAACAGAAATAAATTACCTATAAATCACGAGTAAGATTAAATTTATTCGAAGCGCGTTTAAGTAATTGTTCGTCAACAATAAAAGGCGAGGATTTGAAGGCTTTCGCTTGAAGGAATAGACCAATCGAATATTTAGTTCAATCACGTTTGTATCGTAAAATAAGGTGAAGACTGTTTCTTTTGTAAAACTGTGAAAATGTGACACGTGTTTCAACTTATTTCGTGGGAAAATATTTAAAAATAATATGTTCTATTCTAATATATAATACAAAATACGGTAGCTATTTTTATTTATCAATAAATATTTTGTTTAGTCCGGTCGACTATGGGTAGTAAATACCAGCAAATCATACTTAGTAAATATCTTAAGATATGATGAGAGTAAGCTTAGCAGGCGGACCCTGGCAACGGCCGGGACTAACGCCAGGCAGAAGAAGAAATATCTTAAGATATGTAGAGATACACTTAGCCTATCACATACCCACAAAACGAGATACAATAGTAAAACAATAACACCGCGGTCTCACAGGACCGGTCGGGGATTCATGAACTAAATACCGTTTAAAAAAATATTATAATTATACTACATTAAATCTAGCCTATTTTTTTTGTAATTAGTACGTCAGTGGAGATATTTAGATATTTTATAGCCTATATTACGTTTTATAACATTGGCTATCTACCAGTAAACGTTCTGTCAAATTCAGTCCAGCCGTATAACCGGAACAAACAGACAGGCAGACAAAAATATAACAGAACGACACTTCAATTTTATGGTAATATACGAAATGTACAAAACACAGAAGAAATGTAGACGTGGGGACGACTTGCATCTTGCTCAAAGCCGGGAAGGATGGTAAGGATGTAGGGAGGCCTTTGCCCAGAAGTGGGACAGTATAGGCTAGATATAACAATCTTCTTTTTCCTCTTCCTGCCCTTATCCCAGATTACTTGGGGTCGGCGCAACACGTTTTCTTCCTCCATTTTGTCCTGTCGTCCGTCACACTATCACTAACTCCCTTTTCTTTCATATCAGTCCTTACCACAATCCATCTATCTTTTCTTTGGCCTCCCTCTCCCTCTCCATCCATCCATATATTTTTACTCAACCGCGCCAAAAGGCGGGTAATGTTTTCTTTTAAATTCGTTCTTAACTATCAGTAAGCGGTATTTGTAAATGAGATAAGTTGGCATTGAGCATTGGATTGGATAAAACTGACCTATTTACAAATGACTACTTGACATAGACAAAGTGACAGTCTATCAATGATAACGGAAGTCGAAGAAAAAAGTATTCGACAGCGTCGCAAGCAGAGAGATATTTCGATAGGCGACGTCGATAGGTTTATTTTTATTATTGTAAAGCCTCTTTTTATTATGTGATTGCAAGAACTAAGTTACTTTCTATTTCGATCCATTTTTTTAATATAGTTATTATTTTTATTTTGCTTTTGGCTAGGTACATTGTTAAAGATTTGCCTTTTCATACTTAATGTTATTGTAATAGGTATAGAAATATTGTTTTTTTATGATATATAAACTAGTGCTTGACTGCGATCCCACCTGATGGTAAACAGTAATTGTACAATCGATTTTCTGAAATTACCGTGTAGTAGCTGCAGTAGGCCTATTTGAAATAAAATTACAGTTCACTACAAAATGTTCTAATTAGATACATAATATAAACATAGGCTCACACCAAATAATTTTACTAGTATAAAGAGTCCAAGGTAACATCAGACAGAAGTCAATCATGCAAGCGAAAGTCTAACTCCACAAATTAATGTTAACATGTCAAGTACAACATTCAACAAAAATAAAATAATCATACAAACCAAATATTAACAAACTCTACCTTGGTGATATTGTGACACAAATATTTGGGAAGAAAATTTTGCAATAGCAATTAGGTTTAGTAGACCATACGTGCGTCGGCTTAAAGGCTATTATTGAATGGCAATAAAGAAGTCAAGGTGCTTTTAGCAATTAATTTGTTTTATTGATATGTTGGTCAATGACCTTTTAAATTCACTCGTGGTTGTTAAAATAGATTCATCTTAATTAATTAAACTTATGTTTAATGATTTGGAGCTTGGTTTGTCTAATTTTTTTTAAGTGAGAAATTATCGAATAAGTTCTCCTGCTCTAAGTGAATCGGAAGACAGTGTCAATTAAATGGTTAAAATTACTAATTTTAATTTTACCTGTTACTATGTATAAATATATTATAAGTTACATAATAAGGGATAATTTGTAACAATGGATAAATAAATATTATTATTCTTTATTGCATTATTACGTGTGTGTTTATGTGTGTGTGTATGTTATTGCAGACTTTTATTGACTAAAACCCCCGGTGTTCTTTCAGTTGGCCTTTTTTGTGAGGGCTACTAACTCCTTCGAACAAGCCGTAGCCTTAGTAACTGTCGGGTCTAACAAGCCTCGTCAATTTTACTGACATCTCTTTGAGAAGCACGTGGAATACAACGTGCTGTCACTCCGAGCTTGGCCTTTACCGGACAGCCGGACGGCGAACTACCCGTATGGCTTGTTTTCTACAAGTTTGCTGAGGTCAAAAATCGTCCTACAAGGTTGTTCTATCACTAACGATCCATTTTTTTTAATGACATGTCTTTCAAAGTTATGCTAATTTAAGCCAAGTGATAAAGTCTATTTTATTATTTTGTATTTGATTTTTTTTTCCTATTACTTTTACACACGGTGTCTACATCTCTTTTTTCCAACTCTCCTTTCGCAAGTATGCTGGAAGAGATTCCTGTATAACCATCACCGTCGTACCTATTTTTTGTATTTTTTTTTGTTACCTGTGGGGATCAAAGAGAAAAACGAGATGGAGTACCCAGTCGCAAATACACGACCCTGGCGAATAGAGTACCAAAATATCATTTGGATCAATCGCAGGCAGATTAAGGGTTAAGGAATACCCCGTTATTAGGTCTAGCCGTTACACAATAAAAAAAAAAATCTCACCTGTCTAAAAAAATTAGGAACATCTTCCTTCCTCTCAAACATGGTTTCCTTAGGGGAGTGAAGGTAGAACATCCTCCCGAAGCCCCTCAAATGGTCACCGAGCATGTCGGAGAGCCCATTCTCCTGTGTGGCGTTGGCGAAGGAAAAGTCCGCCATCTTGCACAAACACTATCTGAAAATTAAAAAAAATGGTTTTATTAAAACAAATTATTACAACATCATTCCTACAAATTTCATGCCAGGCATGCCAGCATACTGTAAAACCGAGATTTTCTTTGAAAGGTAGTTTTAGGAAACGTACAATTTTATAAGTGCCTATGAAAAATAAAAATAATATTTTGACCAGTTGCCCAACTGGCCCAATGTACCGTAGATGCGGTTGGGCGAACGGCGAGCAATGAGTTGCGCACCGTCAGTTAAGTACCACGTATAGGTTGATGGTGGGATAGCTATGTTCT
The DNA here is from genome assembly GCA_030763345.1 of Mythimna separata. Taxonomy (NCBI): domain Eukaryota; kingdom Metazoa; phylum Arthropoda; class Insecta; order Lepidoptera; family Noctuidae; genus Mythimna; species Mythimna separata. The sequence goes on from CM061175.1 coordinate 3,172,828, forward strand.
ATTGTTTAAAAAGATGTCAGCATAATTGCTGGGGCCGATGCCTGCCAAGGGAATAAAATTGTTACAACAACTGTGCCCGACAGGGTCCATATTGATCCTAACTATGTTTGTATACCATCTTTACTACATATGGAATGCAATAAAGAATTGAGTATTGAGTATTGAGTATTGAAACTGTTGGAACAAGAGTGAGGTTTAGCCAGTAAAAGTTTGACGTTCCCTCTCACTTCACCCAAATAAGAGCATTTATTTGTTGACGTCCTTGCTAAAAAGATGTTTACGATACAATCCCTAATGAGTTATTTTGTCAGATTCTGTTTTGTTCATTTGTTTTTACCTACTCAAACATTTTTTATTTTGCGGTTTAGACATAAATATTTAGTAGGAAAAACCCGAATCAATGAACACATAGGTCAAACCGCAGAATATGAATTAACGTTCTATTTAGGTATAGTGCTTACGTAATTACCTGTAGTAGGTATTTTATATTATTTATAAATATTTGTATCCTATTGTGTCATCTACACATAAAATAATGTAAGTTTTAGTTCAAACAAAACCACAAAAAAGGTGTAGCATGTGCAATAAGGAAATTACTTAACAATCCGATACTGTTAATTTTGATTTCTATTCCGTAGGCTTATCAATGGCCTCAAAGGCAAGAAAAGTGGTTACAGTACCAACTAATTACTGTAGCTGCCAAAGCAATAAACGACAAAATAGGTTAATTTTGTATCAGACGTAAAAAGACTTGTTTTAGGCTCGGCACAAACGGGCCACTAACCAGAGTTACCGGGGGCTGAAGCGTGCTACCTCCCTATTTATAACGGTATCAAAAACGAGCAACAGCCACCTGTGTTTAGAAGTCGCCACATTTTTTAATACCCAATTCCCCGTTGCGCTGGGCGAGGACTCCGACACGGAAAGTTTGCTCGTGCATGGTGGCATGGCATGGTAACGCATGCGATGCGTAGAACTTCTACAGGTTAACTGCACGGAGAGTGGGGCAGTTTGAAACTGGTGAGTGACGGAGTTTTGTGTGCCCCGTAGCGACCACAAGTGGCGAGTTGTGGACACTACTGTAGCGAGTGACCAACACCGGCTAGATACATGTGCAGCGCGTCTATACAAAATATATGGAAAAGTGTGTTAAGTTACTATCGCTGGCCACCAGTGGCTTTAGTCAGTGTCTCGTTTGCGCCGAGCCTTAATGTCTAATCTTATTATGAATGTAGTATAATCCATACAGTCAAGACTTAGGTCAACATGTGTGACTATATTAACAAATTGCTTCTACCGATAACCTTCCCACTTAAGTAACTCAATTGCTTATCATACTCGTAGTAACAAAACAACTAGGTATTTTATAAATTTTATCCTTTTTTTAATACCACGTGGTAATCATTTTGTCAACGAACGTGATACTTCGTAAAAGAGGTTAATATTATGAAATTACATAATTTTAAAAATATCTGTATGTATATTCCGAATGCTGAAATAACAAAAATATTCCACGATTAAGATAACTTATTCGTGAACCGGGTATCTTAAAACTTGACCTGTGAAGATAATTAGTAACAATAATCAATTTGTTTTTTTAATCAGTTGGCCCATCTCCAACAGTGGACGTCTTTCGGCTGAAATGATGATGATAATGATGAATAATCTGAATGTTAAGTTCTTATAATATAGAGAAATACCTTGGAACACAATAATAGTGCTTTAAGAATCGATGGCTCAAAGTCTAAAATAAGTTTCAATCGCTAGCTTGCATGCTTGGAAGTAAAAAATTATCACATGGTGATGTGCTCCCTGGATATAAAGCCTAAACAATATTCCAGGTACCATTTCATTGCCTACCCGTATTCTAAACATTAAAATGCATTCAACAATTTGAATGTGAAAGTGTAGCCAACAATCACAGACTGTATAAACTTGTGCCTTCGTATTAGTTAGATTCATCATAATCATAATTTCAGGCGAAAGATGTCCACTGTTAGACATAGGCGTTCCCTGAGCGTCCCGTGACTCTCATCTCACCAGGTTATCAGTCGACCTTGGGGGAGGCCTTTTAACGTCGCGTCTTCCGGTACTGAAGAGCATAAGTTTTTCTTAGTTTGATTTCGTTATTGCGCAATTTTTTGGTAGTATTGTGCTGTATATTGCACAACTTTTTGGTAGTTTCCCGAAATATAACCTAAAGTACTTATCTTTTTCGAGTTCAGACTGAAGTCTGATTAAATTTAACTCGATAAATGTTTAAAGTTTATTGACCTTCCTATCTACTTCACGCAATTAATAAATGCCTATTTTTAAAGAGTTCACAATGTACTGAATGAATATAACATTAGTTATATTTGTGTCTTTTCGTTAAATTGTATAAAAACTTATCAGGACACACTCATACGTATATCTGTTTTTCTTAACGGAGTAGGCCCAGTGCCAAGGTCATTTCATTCAAATAAAAATGATCTTTATATTGAATCTGTATGATTGATAAAAAAAAAATTGATATTAAGTTTAGAATAATTTAAAAACCTAATGCAAAAAAAATAAAATTGATAATTTCATTTTATTGCGATTGGATAGAGTTACTTTTTAATACAAACAATAAAATAAAATTCAGTCAAGTGCCTAATTTCATATAAACACCTTTTAGAGAGAAACTAAAACATAGATGTCACAAATGCCTTCAGTTACCCTTTGTAATTCGAGCCAGAATTAACTCGTTCGAATAATCCTGCAGTCTTATATGCAAATGCGTACCTCTAGAAGTTTGTCATTTTTCCCTACAAAAAATCCTGTGGGGGTCCCAATTTGTCTCATTTAAATTTTCAGGGTTTTTTTCTACACCGAGAACCAATCGATTGAACGATACATAGATAGTTTTAATAAGATTTTATCATCCTCACTCTAAACAATATTCCTACAAGTTTTGCTCCAGTAAATACCATACGGAATATACAGATATCATACGGAAGTAAGGACGACAATGAAGATATTATTAGCTGCATATCCGTATATACATTATAGGCAGTTGTAACATAACCAGTGTCAGTACATAACAATAATCGTACTAGTATAGATAGGTATATAGGTGCGTATGTTACATAGTTGACAGTGAGGAAGCCAAAGAGAATTATGTTGACATTTAACTGCGTGATACTGTGTAGAATTTACTTCAATGTTTAGTTTTTGATATTCTGACCCTATTTTTTCAAGGTGTGAAGACGAAGAGAAATAAATTTCTAGGTGCTGATATGTCCTCTTGTTCTGCCCTAGGGTGGAAAAAGACACTAGACGACTTCGCAGCTCAAAAAAATTCTTGGATATCTTGACACTAATATAGGATTAATTTGGTTTGAAGGTTTTTCAAGACACCATGACAGTTTCAATACATCATTTATTCTGGTGGGGGAGAGTGACGGAGCTATACAGGCCGTTTAACGTTATCTTTCTCAGACTGTATTTATTATAATTTTAAATTTTAATGTAGGCCCAAGTATACCTAGCCTACAGTCAACAGAGAAGATAAGTAAACAAGGTCGTCAAATATAGCAGAAGTTTTCTTGGAATCCGAGGGTTGAATACAAATGAAACATATTTAAATTCATAGTAAACAAACAACTTATTTATAAATATAAATTAAAATTTATTTATATCCATCCATCGATTTCTATGAAACCTTCAACTTCAACTGACGACCCTGGTTAGTTATCTCTGGTTTTGACTGTACATAATACTTACAGTTTAGCATTCGAGTACAGTTTGATTAATTTTGAATGTTTTCATAAATTTTGGAACACAGCTCTTTTTTACGGGACTCTATTACTAAGAGTCCGCTGTCTATCCGTCCGTCTGTCCATCTGTCATCAGGCTTCTATAAACCAAATGTGAATTTCATACCGTTTTTTGCTACGAACGGTACGGAACCTCCCATTAGGCCAGTTTTTTCAGAACCACAAATTGTATAGTAGGTTAGCCTTCCTTTTACCTTTTGGCCTTTGAATTGGTCGAAACAGTTACAATGGTCCTGGAACGCTAAGGGCGACTAAAGGGACAAAGGTGAGTTTAGTCAGTAAAAGACTGATACTCCGTCTCACTTCACCCAGAATGAGAAAGTTATGTATGATAATTTTGGGCTTGAAAAAAATTTATAACATTACGAGACGAGCTATATGATAATTTTCTACCTCAAATAAGTATAATATTACACCTTATTCAGACAATACGTGATTTATCTACGTCTATTTGTATGTAAAGCGGTCTTCATTAATCAATTTATAACACAAAAGCCTGACAGTTTGTGTTAGGCAGAATTCTAGGTCATAAGCATGAATCTTGTCGTCATCACCATTATTACTATTGTCTTTTGTTACTCTTTAGATTGACCTAAAGAGTAGTAACAAAAGACTTTTCTTAAGGTTCAACCCTCATATTTGAATTTCAAAAAAGAAAAGAAGCGCCTTATTATTCATGATCACACTAGCTTCAACCAGCGGCGTCTCCCGCGTGTTAATAAAGGAACATATTCCTGGTAAAAATTATCATAGACATGCTTTACCCATGTGCCGAATTTTATAAATTCCATTGTTTGAGGGTGAAGGAGTGATAAACACACACAGGTACCAAATATTCTGTGATATATGGACATAAAAGGAAGCAAAAATAGTGCACTGGGATAGACGGTTATAGGTGCTAACTGTAAATTTATATACGTAAATTTGTGTGTACATTTCGCGTCAGCTGCAAAAATTCATCATACTTTTTTATTTGTGTTGTAAATTGTTTATCTTGTATAAACTAGGTTACAAAGATTAAGTGCTTACCTAAATTTAACAGATGAATTATCGTGCTTATGGGTTATATAAACAATTGTGGCTCGAACCGTCTTAGAGTCGGTTTTCAGTCAAACTAAAAGCAGATGGATATCAGTTTTTTTTATGATGCCACTCCATAACCCATTAAATGATTAACATAATACCTCTTGAGACTCTTGTCACTTTTAGCCTTTCTTCTAACTACCCGGAGCGACTTTCAAAGAAATACAAATTACGAACAGGATTAATTAGTTAAAACTAAGTGTGCTTTCCAAAGTACGAAATAATCTCGAAATGTTAAGATGGTCACCCATCTCATTGGCTAGCGTTGCTTTACCTCGGAGACTTATGAGTAGAAAAGAAATGTGCTAAGATAAAATATTTCAGACTAGTTTCTACCAGGCGGCTTCACTCGCGTGAAAATAGAAAATATAGGTACACCGTGTCTCAGATATCGACGCATAAACGTCTACCAAGGCGCAAGTAGGTACATGTAAAGTGTGTGTAGTACACTTGTACAGTCGGGGGTCAAAAGTGCAACTGCACTCTGTCAATGCTAATGTATCTGATTCGTAAAAGAGGGTCAATGCCCATTGGCCATTGAACTTCTACTACCAAACAATTTAGAATTAGTATCACGAACTATTCTCATTTTAGACACTATCATTAGTATAGTGTTGCCCTTGTTGTTTGGTCAGTACAACATGGTTTTTTTCTTTCACTCTGTCCTGTTATCTGTCATGCTATAACTTACTCCCTTTGCTTTCATATCAAATCAATTTTTCGCCTCACTCTCCCTCTCCATTCATAGGTATACTCTTAACGTATATAGGTAGTCGTACTTATATACGTTTCAGGACAAAAAAAATCCTTCAACTCTTTAGCCACTGGCGCCACTTTTATACTATACAAATCTATTCTCTTTATATATGAAGTATAAAGGTATCAGTATAGATGTTTATGTACCCCTGTACAGAGTTAGATAACCCATGATTTCAAGGTTCAAATCGTTCAAAAGGTACCTATGTTATTGATGCCTGCACTAAATAAAACTAATCGTTCATTAACCTATTTTGACACTGATAACATTTTGAGTGCTGCAATTATTTATAATTGCTGTAATTTTTATCAGTACACTATATAGAAACACAACATTTTGTGTACCTGATAAGCGTTTTCTAAGATATACATTATTTTGAAATTTTTGGTCAATATTTGGATGGTCATCTTGAAGTATTGGTAAAATTTTCTGATAACTACAGGAGAGGGATGACGTCAAGACTATAGATTCCAAGACATGTCCTCTAACGGCCGAAACCAATAACCTATCGATCTCCAGTTTTGGTATACTGGAGATTGTAAAATAAATGATACAATACAAAAATTATCATGTTTTCTGTTGTTTCATTTTTTTTTTTCAATCTCCGATACGTGATAGATAGGTTATTGGTTTCGGCTGTAAGTCAATTTCCACCTCGAATCAAATGTACAGTTATAGCTTGGTATTTATTGAGTTTCATCGAATGTTTTTCATAATATATGTTATCATAGGGGAAACCCGTGGTTGTGGAACGTAAAGGGCAGAGAAGGAACACAGGTGTGGTTTTACCTAGTTAGTAAAAGTTTGACATGCTGTTTCTTTTCACCCTAGGGTGCGAAAAGTTTTGTGATGAATACCCACCTTAAAAAAAACCTAAGACTTAATATAAGAATACAGCAAAGTATTAGACTTTGCTGTATTCTTATATTAAGTAAGTATTTTTATACAGCTGTTACCTAGTTGAATGAAAAAATACAGTGTTTGATTATTCAGGTTGTGTGCCTGGTTAGGTACAGCCTGGTATTAATATTCTATGCAAGCACTTCTGGTCCTAACATAAATATGCTGCCAAAATTCGGCTTTGTACGTCTCGCACCCATATTTAATGCTATTGATCTCATGCCAAGACATGTTTCTTTGTTTATATTTAGATTAGTAATAAGTTTTCTGTCTCGGTATATTGGTTTGAACTTTATATGTGTGTACTATGTTGATAAAAGAGTTTGATACCTATATTATAGGAACGGATATATTGTTTTAACCCTTTGGTTACCCTTTCCGTTCCAGGGCCACAGTCTCTTTCGAACAATCCTGGGGTTTTTTAGTACCGCTTAGCATATCTGAGGCAATGTGCTCTTCTCTTTTGATATTTTTTCATGTTTCATATATAATTTTACTAAGTATGTTGTTTAACAGCGGTCTCTCAACAGTGATTCGTTCTATAGTTTATGTGTATAAGTTAATAAGTATGTGCAGTAATTGTTATAAGGTACGATGGGGCTGTCATAGGTACCTATCCTTTTTGGACAAAAGCCCCTAAATGAAAAGTGAAATAGAAAAATATATATATACAAATTTTATTTCGCTTGAATTGTAATTGCGTTTACAAACATGTAACCTGGCACACCCAAATCCGAAACAATTACACGGTTATTTACACTCCTGAAATAAAAACAGTTCGTGAACTTGCCAACTGTTCTTCAGAGTGCATTTTCTCAGGGTGAACTTAAAACTGGTCCAAGGAAATAACTGAGATATAAGTAAATATTATTTTCTTTATCTAAACTCTCGCTAAGATAACTTATCTGGCAGAGTTTTGAACTATCATAATATCTACCTTGATTCTGCGAAATTTTATTTTGATAATAACTTTCTTTTAAATGGATTGTGTGAGAAGTGATATGAAAGAAAAGGGAGTTAGTGATAGTACAAAATGGAATAAAAAAATTGTTTTTTGGTTTTTTTTTTGCGAATTTGCCACTGTTCATGTAAATAAATAGTTATTTCATACTTTACTTTTTTTTTAAAAAAACGTGTTGCGCCGACCCCAAGTACTATATGGGACAAAGGCGGAAGAAGAATAACCTTATATTGTTTTGAAAACCATAGGAATGTTGGTAGGTATTCCTCGTACGACTAAGTAAATAAAGCCAGAAATATCTTTCAAGAATTGAGAGTGAGATATTTCTGCTATAAATACCATTGACAGCACACTGTAAACAGTGTAGTGTTTTCATATCTGAGTGTCTAGTGCGAATTTGTTTTACGTCAACGCGATCGATACATTTATGACGTTTGGACTTCCAATTAGCCAGCTCCAAGCTCTTAATTAATCAGAGAGAACACGGTGAACGTTTCGATCGTGGTAGTTACTCAGATACCCGCGAAACGAGACACAATAGTAAAACAATAACAGCGCGGTCTCATAGGACCGGTCGGGGATTCAAACGTTAACGTAAAAGCAACTCGGACTATAGTCTCTGAACTACAGGAAGGTTTGAAAGAGTGAGGGCCTATTTCACCACCTATCATTAAGTTTCGAGTATCTTACTTGGCAGATAATTTCATACAAATTCTGTCACATTTTTGAATTTATTCAGTGAGTAGTGCCTACTCGGACATTGTGAAACAGGCCCTTACCGTGATCTTGAATCTACAGGGCAAATGAAGAAATAAATAATAATGAGAATAGAAGTTTAGGCCTACTGTCCAGCTTCATAGACGCGTATTCGTCATTTTACGCTTGGTGTACGCCTGCGTGAAGCTTACATAAAAACTACGAAAATCTGTAGATGAAGCGGCAATGTTATACCGTCGCGTCGTGTCGTTACCGCTTCGCATAAACTCCATGCGTCCGTGTACAGTAGACCTTACGTTACATTACTAAGAGCGCTTAAACACGAGCGGCATGTTCTCAACGGTACAGAGGTAACTGCAGTGGTCGACATTTTGACTTCGAAGATCAGCGGCAGCCGTCGTGTATGTCAAGTGTCACTATAGGTCGACGGCTGCCGCCGCCCCGTGTCGTCAGCTGCAGTTACCTCTACCGTTAGCAACATGCCGCTCGTGTGTATGAGCTCTAAGGGTCAATATTACACACTTTGTTACATTCATATCGTATGCGTAGGAGTCCAACAACAACAGTTCACTGCTCTTAATAAGCCTGACATAAATAGAACAAAACAATTGATCTCATTAACGAGCACCGTAAGGTGCAGCGCAGACGACCCACTTTTTGTACGATCGAGTCTGTGGCGCAAAAAAATGTTTGCATAGAATGTGTGTATAGAATAATTTAGGTACATACTTATAAATGATTTAATGTCTCTGTACTTGTAAATATTTCACTGTGTCTGTGAAAATAGAACCTTTTTTATATTAAACCCATACATGACATCTATACAGACGACATATTCAGATAGCGGAGACTTAGACCGGCTCTTCGCCGCCACCGGTTTCCCGTGTAGCAGTGGACTTCCCTTTTTATGTAACGTACTTGACTACAATCCCACCTGATGGTAAGCAATGATGCAATCATTGATGGTGAGGTGCACTAGTTTATTAAGAGCCTATTCACTCTAGTCTTGAAGGCCCTCAAAATATAATCAGATGGGAAGACAACACAAACAACAAAAAACAACGTAAGGGTGGAACCCAGGACCCGTCGTTGTGGCAACGCCAGTAGGAAGCCTATTTCCAGCAGTGGACGTCTTTTGGCTGAAATGATCATTATCATCTCAGCTTTTAGTCGGTGAAGACAGAAACTAAGCATTTATAGGCTAATAAATGCTTAGGTTTTCATTTCACCGACTCGTCTGCGCTGGCCCTAATACTCCGTGGAAATACAAATACTTTGTCCATAGATGATGTTTTTCTTTGACCTTTGTTATAATTAATTGAACATTTGATTTACCTTTTCTTTTAATTGTGAGAACAAAAAACATTTATTTAGGCGCAGAAAGAAAATAACACAAAACAATCGATACCTCCAAGCATAAAATTGAAATTGTTTTTTGTGAGATATAAACTAGTGCTTGACTGCGATCCCACTTGATAGTAAGCATTATCGGCCTTGTAATGTTCCCGATGTTGGGACTCAAACCTCCTCTCTAGGAGAGGGAATGGACCGTAATCCACCACTCAGGCCCAGTGCGGATTGGTGAATAATGATGACTTGATGGTAAGCAGTGATGCAATCGTTGATGGTGAATCGCACTAGTTTAGTAACGTTTGAATCCCCAATCAGTCCTATGAGACCGCGCTGTTATTGTTTTACTATTGTGTCTCGTTTCGCGGGTATTTGAGTAACTACGGGCCTATTCACTCTATTCATGAAACACCTTCGTCCAAACGCAAGTAAAGTACTTGAGTTCGATAGTCGAACCCCCGACCCCAAACTCGTATTATCCGGGTGGTTACTACTGAGCCACTACTAGATCGATTTCTGCCTATATCTTTATACAATACAGGTGTTTATAGTATAAATGTAAAATAAGAGCGATGTTAAACAGTAGTAAAGATCAAAGATATATATTTACAGTTCAGTTCAGTTTTCAGTAGTAAACCTTGTATTTATCGCGATATCGTAACGTAAACAAACTTTGATTGTTTCATGTTATCGTTTCTATTATCAACTGATCTTTGATACGACATTGAGAGAATTGTATTGTTTTACTGCATTGTTTGTTTGAGAAAGTAATCTTAGATTATGTACAGAACTTGTTGTAAATACATCTGTCAATCATTTAAATTTTCTAAAATATCAAGATCTCGTGTCACACTATAGTCTTTTTTACATAGCATGGGTTGGGTGATTTAGTATAGTTGTCATCAAACTCCTCCAAAATGGTTTGACCGATTAAAAAAAAATAGTTTTGCGAATATATGGTAGGTCTGGAAATAGGTGTTAGTTTGCCTTATAAAATATTGTAACTTCCTTTATTTTATGTGGTTTATCAAAAAAATATTTTTTTCCGATTTGGGTAAAATGAGTGGGAGTGTCAGACTTTTACTGACTTAATCCCATCTGTGTTCCTTCAGTTGTTTTTGGCTAACTTTCTTAAATAATTCCGTAATGTAATTCAAACCTCCGATTTCGGTCGGTATGAGATGAAAACCTATTAAACATTTATCGACTCAGTGATACATTTTTTGTGTAAACACACTAATTATATTATTATTTATAACATCGTTCTAATTAATGATCCAAAAGTAACGATAAAGATAATTATTATTTTGTGGTTAGATAAATAAATGTCACATTGAAATAAGCGTGTTCTGAAATCGTGGCGAAATAGTTGTGAAATATTTTTTGGGTCGATGTACGGAATAAAAAAGCATATCGGCCATACAAACAAAAGATTACTGAAACTTTGAAACAACATAACTATAGGTACCTATCTAATTTATATTTTCACATATTTCTTATTGTTCACAGTCCATACCTATATTTAATTTTATGTGGAAGTAACTCTGTTTTTTTTTTCTAAGTATAGACTCACGTATGACCATTATCTTACCTGATAGTAAGCAAGGAAGAGGCTAACGATGGAGCACGCTTGCCTAGAAATAACCTATTCACTCTAGGCTATCGTTTACTATAAAGCAATAACTGACATTCAAGCGGGCGAACTCGTTGGAAGAAGCTACTTTAACGTTTGAATCCCCAACCGGTCCTATGAGACCGCGCTGTTATTGTTTTACTATTGTGTCTCGTTTCCCGGGTATCTGAGTAATTAAAATAAAAACATCAATGGTGTAAAATTTATTTAAATTAATTTAATATATCTAGATTGTAAAGCCTCTAATAAAGATTACCATTTTACTACCTATATTTTTCATCAGCAGTAGACCTTAATAAAAAGCAATAGGTACCTACCGCTCAAAAATAACATTAATTATACTACAGTATTCATAAGCAAAGTCAATTTACATATTTTTTAGACAAACAACATAATTTTGCAATCAACGAATTTTTTCCTATTATTCTAAAAGCTACAGCAAAGTTGATCAATTTTAATTAAGATGTCTGTAGCCATTAATAAAACACGTGCATTTTCCCGTGCCAATGAGCTTTGGAGATCAATATCCTGTTACTTCGAATTTTGAACCGTGAAAGGAATACACTGATTGACAAAACTAAAATCACACATGCTGGGAAATCATCAGGGTGTAGTGAAAAGTCATAGATACTCTTTGTTACTATAGCCGGCCTGTGTTCCTTAAGAAGCCCTGTGTGTTCCAGGAACATGGTAATTTTTTAAACAATTCTGCTGCCCTAAAGATGACAGACTTATTTGGGAAAGGGAGATCAAGGAAGGCTTCCGTCTTTGCGAAGAAACGTTCATTTCTCTAAATTGAAAAAATGTGTATGATATTATGTACTTTATAGAAAGCACGATTTTTGTAACTCATTTATAACACGAATTTAAAGAATATCCTATATTAAATTTCTTGCTTATCGCTATGGTAAATTAAATGCAATTTAGCTTAAATTTTTTGATTGACTGACAGTTTGACAATTCAAAAGTGCCTTTCAAAAACATTTCCATCAATTAGATGGAAATGATTTTGGCATTTTTGATTTAAAGGCACTTTTGCTTGAGTTAACTCGATTTATATCTTTTTTCAGTGGACGAGTTTGACCAGTCTGTGCTACTAGAAATTGCACGATATAGTAACATTTTTATCTCTTTATTTATGATCGAAGATTTAGTAATATATATCCCAAAAAATACCTTATCTAAGAATTCGTAAGTACACAATAATGCACACAGACAAGTCAATGATTGATATGGTTAGATAAAAACTACTGTTGCTGACATAAGTATCGTCTGTCTTGAGAATAAATTGCAAATGCAGTTATTGCAAAAATAACAAAGTATAAATATAAACACTATGTAAGTATTCACTTTTTACTGCATGTGAATAATTCAAGACTTGTCGCATGAAAATGCTAATTTGTATCATTGCTTTTTTTATGGTCCTATTATTTATTTAATTTATGTGGATATGACAATACGACAATAAATGAAAACACTGGCTCATCATTATGAATAACTTTTAGTATGGGACTAATTCTGAAATCGCGAAAAAAAAATCAGGTGTTCTATACATTTACGTTTGCATAAGTAGACAAAATTTACGGCACAGCCGACTGTTTTTTCATGATTTATTATTTATCTCGTAATTTATTGCACTTCGAGGTATTTTATAATAATATAAAATTACTGGCCTTATGACATTTCGCGATCTTTTCCAGGCTACTATGAATGGCCAGAGATTGCCTAGATACAAAATTATCGTATAACATTATTGAGTCAATAAGAAACTTCAATCAATTTAAACTAGATCAACCTATTTGTTTTTAATGACACAATTTAAAATGAAATTGTTGCTACTCAGGGGCATTTCTATGCAGAAAGTTCAAGGTCCAATCTATTCGAATAAGACATGCTTTTTTAAGATAGAACCATAAAAACCATCGAAACCATCAAAAGCCATTACAGGCTTTTTTAAGGTGGGGAATCATCAAAATGACGTCTCCCGCTCTGGGCAGAGCGGGAGGGTGAGTCAGACTTTTACCCACTCCTGTTCCTTCTTTACCCTAATTTCGGGGTCCCGGGGCTTTATGGTGGAACGAGAGGGAGTTTCAAACTTTTACTGACTAAAACCCACTTGCGTCCTCCAGTTGCCAATAGCGTTCTCGGGCAATGTTACTCTTTCAAACATTTTTGCAGCCCTAGCAGGCATGAACCTTTAATTTTGCTGACATCTCTTTGAGGAACGCAAAGGACGCGTCATCGACTCGAATTGTCTGCTTACCGGCCAGACGGCGATCTATCTAATGTTCGTCGTCCACAAGCCCATATCTACGCCTTAGAAATCACCCTACGTGTCATACTATCTTCTGCGAGCAAAGAAAAGTGCTTTGAAAATAGAAAATAATCTCAAGGGAACATACTCCCAGGATAAAAAATATCCTATGTGTTATTCCAAGACATGGGCTACCGGAACGATAAAATTTATCTAAATATAATTTTTATTAATAATTATACATTCCATTCAACAAATTGATCGTGAATGGGGTAACAGATATACATAGATACATATGTATATATCTATATTATCTATACTCACTGGTGCAAAACAAGACAGTTTGCTCAAATAAATGTTGTTCAAATAAAAAATAGATATGACTTGAATGAATCAAACACGTTTATAATCTTATCTGACTGGTTTATCTCATTTTTAGCAGTTTTATTCGGTACTCAAAACAACTAAAATAGGTTCCATTCCAATCTGCTTTTCATGACATTTAAAACGATGATGTCCAATCTGTTTTTAGAAACGGAAAAACAGAAACTAGTTACATACTTAGTTATTTTAAATTTTCAACCTAACAAAATATAATATTCCACAACTCTATACTATTTGTTTCATATCATCTTTGCCATCTTTTCATATTTATTATTCATGTTTGACTGGTATCTCACCTGATAGTTTTTTTTTATGGTAGGAGAATCACAGGAGAATCATCAGAATGACTTCTCCCACCCTTAAGCGGAGCGGGAGGGAATGTCAGACTCTTACTGACTAAACCCCTACCCCGTTCCTGCGTTGCTTTCGATCTAGGGGACACGGTGGACAACTTTTGGATTTCCCACGTTCCCCAGAGGCTTCGGCCCTGCCGGGCTTCTGTAGTTTGCTGACATCTCCTTGAGATCTCACCTGATGGTAAACTATGATTTACATATCGCGCCTGTGCTCACACACAGTCACAACTCAAAAAGTCAAATTATTAAAAAAAATTCATTCATAATATACTAACTGTTGCTAGCAGCCCCGCTGGCCGTGAAAGTAGAAAAACTGTTCTGAGGGAACATACAATCGCACATAGATTAATGCATAGGCTAGTTTGGATTAGGATTTGGTTTACCTGTGTGCCAAATTTCATCCAAAACCGTTCAGCTGTTCAAGCGTGAAGAAGTAAAAATCATAATCTACATGTCAACACTTACTCAAACTTTTTCCTTTATAATATTAGTGTGATTAATTCAGGGTCGATTTATCAATAATATGTAAGTATTTAGAAATATATAAGTATGTTTATCAGTTGTCTAGTACCCATAATACAAGCTCTGCTTAGCTTGGGACTAGATGATGTTGTGTGAAAGTTGTAGAATATTATATTATTATATATTATATTATTTTTTTGAGTTATGGCCTTTTTTGAACGTAGTGATGGCGGAGGTGCAATAATTTCCAGGGAACTAATTGTATGAAAATTCGCGCTTGGATTATAGTAAACACAAGACAGTTAAATTAATATTAATAACCATATTATGTGGTTTATATTATTAGATAAGGGATTTTTAGGTTACTTTAGAATGATTAACGAAGAAACCGGCTCAACTGACATAAAAATAGTTTTGTTAATCCCTTGCATCTGTACTTGATTGCTTTAGGTTTTTATAACTTTACCCACATTTACTAATAAAAGTAAATAAATATTGAATCAATACTTGAAATTAAAACGAGTGTGTCATTATTTTTATATAGAACGCTAATTATGTGTTTATCAACGTAATGTATCACGTGAAAAATAACAGTTACTAAAAGTCAATGACATGATAGATATTATAAATTGCATTGCCTCGAAAATTAAAGACAGAAAACCGGTAGGTATACACTAACTTGAAAAGTATACACTAACTGGAAAAACAAAAATAGGTATACCCACCAAGAAAGTAAGTAACTTTTATCCAGAAGATGCCTATCAGAAAATATTTTAGGTTAAAATATTACGATTACACTACAATTCTACGTGTTCTAATTACAAAGTGAAAAACATTGATAAAATAAAACATTAATTTGTCAACATAATATCCGTTCCCTAGCCGGCTATACCGTTAACTTACTATTTCTAACACACATTTCACTAACAAAAAAAGAAAAAATAAAACAAAACAAAAATACTTACAATAAAAATTAAAAGAGACGTCCTCACAGAATAATTTATCAACCACTAAAAACAAGGCACTGTGTCCCGCACTACCTTATAATAATTCAAGTCCCAACCCTCGCTAGGCACTGTCAAATACAGCCCCGAATAGAAAATATTACGATTAAACGAATACGAGTTGCGATCAATATCGATCGAGCGTGCACTCGCGGTAGGAATCGAATGCAAACAGTCGGACGGAGTAGGTCGTATTTGTATTAATAGACGCCGCGATGCTAAGTACTTTAACACTGCGGTATTCTATTGGTCTTTTAGGCCCAGTTATTTTTTTTTTATTTGGTTGATCAACATTCTCTCAGTTGGAATGAGTGTCTAACTTTTAGTGACTAAAACCCATTAGTTTCATTTCACTTGGCGTTCCACATTCCTTCACTTGGCGTTCCAGGGGCATTTGGTATATTAGGCCCATTTTTTTTTCGAGGTCGTATATCTTTAAATGACTTTTCTCGGGTGGAGTAAGAAGGTCTGTCTGACTTTTACTGACTAAAACCCACCTGTGTCTTTCAGTGTTGTTCTTTGCGTTCTAAATCCACGATAACTGTTTTAAAAAATCGCGTGGTTATGGTTTCAGGCCTACATACGAGTATTTTTAGCATATTTTTCATGTATGTTATTTATTTATAGACGTAAATAAATATAATAATTAAATAGTAATTAATACAGCCATAGCCATAGGAACGTGGCTAATTATGCTATTTCCCAATGCCAATGAGGTAATAAAAAATGCATGTTAATAAACAAAAGGGGAACAAACCAAGAATTAAAATAAAACTCAGTCTGAGTCCCAGGACTCAGGTTTCCTCTCTAGTTGAGGGCTTATTCCATTATTCACCACATGGGCCCAGTGCGGCTTGGTGGATGTCACAATGTCTTTAAATTTCTGGTTCTAGGACATGCTAGCTTCCTCATGATGTTTTCCTTTACCGTTTCATGTTGTTTTTAATCAAAGCAATGTAGGTATGAACTGATACGAAATATAACACAAATTATTACATAATAACAATAAAATATTTATCAATTGACGTCATTAAAACAATGATTATGTCGACACCGGCGTTTATTATTGTTTGTACAATCTCAGCTTATTAGGTATACCAACATGTTGGTTATAACTTCTTCCTTTTTTTTCTCACATTTTCTTAACAATAATGCTGTGTTAAGTTTTATATTTACAAGAGTCTCCATAAGTGACTGAGGATGGATGAAGCCGTGGCCACCGAGGCTGACCAGGGAAGACATAAAGAGATGACTTGAATACTCCAGTAGGCGATTTGGCTCCTGAAAGGATGAAAAGCTTTGGTGGATGTTCCCACTGCTGGGTCTTAGGCATCTTCTTTAGGAGAGGGAATGGGCTGTAATTCACCAGGCGGGCTCCATGCGGACTCGTAAGTGTCGCATGTCTTGATTTTAAAACATGCCTCTTTCCTTATATTGTTTTCCTTTATCAGTGGTAACGAAAATGATTCACACAAAGTGTAACACCTGCCTAGGTTCAAAACTTTGAACCCACGCCATAAAAGAGTGTGAGAAGTACTTGTATTGTCTAAATACTCCTGATAGTTATACTGAATCATTTTATTCAACAAAACGTCAAGAATGAACTTTGAACCCACGCCTTATAAGAGTGTAAGAAATAATTGTATTGTTTTAATACTACGGTATACTCGTAGCCTACCGTTGAATCATTTCATTCACCAAAACGTCAAGAATGAATCGGTTACTCGTACTTTTAGGTAAGCGTGCTCCACCGCCAACCACATCGTCTCTTACCATCAAGAGAGTTAGTAGTCAAGCACGTTCTTATAAATATATTATTTTTTTAAATCGACTAAAAATAAAATAAAATATATCTCCCAGGTCTTATTGACCGCGTTTCTCGCGGGAGGGTTAAGTGTAAAGTATTAATAACATCGCGCCGGTAGGTATGTCACACATAGTGTTTACTTTCCGACAAATACTACAACAAAATAATACTGGTCTTGTATGTTATGCAATTTTTATGGCATTTATTTTGTTTTATTCGTTTTATTTTTGTAGCACTTTAGCCAATCTTGTTTTGCTTTTTATCGGGTTGGTCTTTGAATAAATTGTATCTTTATTGAGGAGTTTTTTGTTTTAAATGTTTTATTGTTTTTTTTTTTTTAAAGGTTGATTTTTATTTTTGATGATTTGGGATAATCTTGTGAAGAGGAGGGATGAAACGTTTCATACGTTTCATCATTTTATGAAAGGATAAAAGAAAGGAGACGGAGGCCAAAGAAAGATAGATGGATGACGTAAAGAGTAATGTAAAGGAAAAGTAAGTCAGTAATAGCGTGACGGGTGATAGGATAGAATGGAAGACAAAATTTGTTGCGCCTTGCCCGAATAAAATGGGACAGGAGCGGGAAGATGATAATTTTATTTCAGTTTGAATATATTTTTTTAATATCCTTATCTCAACATCTTGAATTGAAGTGCATTAACGTTTGAATCCCCAACCGGTCCTATGAGACCGCGCTGTTATTGTTTTACTATTGTGTCTCGTTTCGCGGGTATCTGAGTAACTACACAACATTCTCAAGAAAAAAAGTTATAGGTAGGTATTGCCTTCTTTGTGGTCGAGTACCTCTGTCACTCCATAAATTATACAAGTTTATGCTGTCCAATTAAATAATAATGTTTGTACAAAACAATAAACAAATAGTACGGAACAATAATAAAAACGTGTTTTGTAAAAACAAATACCTACTTAGAATGTTTTTATTGCATTCAGGATTTGCAAAACCTTGATAAGTAATCAATTATATAAATATCGACACAATGAATGTTTATTATAAAATCTTGTTTTATAAAGGGTGTAAAAAGACCCTTAACGAAAACGAAAACCCCAAATAGTCCTCATCACTGGGATAGTTTTTTTCTTCTAGACCATACCTGGGAATTCACTAGTTCTGGAGATATTGAAGGTCAAAGTCAACAATTTTTTTTCGTTTTTTTTTCAGAATTGTATTCCAAGTATCATTAGTAAACTTTCTGCTGAACAAACATTATCAAAATTATCAATTTTTCATGACAAATTACGCATTTGAATTCACAAAAATGCAATGAAAACTAAACACAACGAGCGCCTCACACACACAAGCAAGCGATCAGTTCAACGACCAAGCGCGAGCGGCCAAACGCGCAGCTGATCGAAGTTATTATTAATTAAATATTTTTTAATGATAAAAAAAAAGTTTTTTCCCAGCAATATTTTTTGGTCTAAGTTACTTAATTACATGTACAGAATGTGTAGTTATCGGCTTTGTGATCGGTCTTTTTACACCCTGTATAAAACTACATAAAAACATTTCATTTAAATAATAACTTGTGTTTTTTCAAAAATAATTAGTATTCGTAATCTTTTATTCATGTTTTTGTACCAAGTGACGTAGATTGACGGATTTATTCCGTTGTAATACCAAAAAGTAATACCACTTGTATTTTTAATAATAATTTTTATTTTTATTCCGAACGAATACCAACTTGACTTTGATGCTGTCATCTTAGTCAAACCTAAACCAAAATGCTATTTTTTTTTTTTTTTTTTTCTTTAAAGGTCCTACTATTTATATACAAAACATTTTTCTGACTGTAAGTAATTATATTCTTGAATATGTTTTTAAATATAATAATAAGTGCAGGTAAGAGTTAAAACAAATACCACTGGTATTAGTTTTTAGTATTAGAATGGAATAAATCGATTTAAGTTAAAAAAAAAAACACAACAACATTAAGAACAACAACAATTATTATACACTTTCTTCAATCCTACATGTGGCCTTGCAGGACCGAACAGCAAGTCATGCTTTCCATTCACACAGACCGATGCGTTGAACGCTTGTAAAATGGCTAGTCACGGTTTGTTCTTCGTTCGTCCCAAAGTTATGTCCCACATTCCAAAAAATTCCTCGTGCGTCCCACATCACTTTTAAAGTGGTGTTTCGTCCCACATTCCAAGTTCTTTAAAAGTACAGTCAACAAAAACACGTAAGTACTTATTTGTAATTCTTCACCATCTCTCTTCATTTGTAATTCTCATTTCCCAGCTATATTGGGGTCGGCGATCTACAAATGACAGCCGGGACCTACGGCTTAGCGTGGTTTCCGAGGCACGGAGGAAACTCGGTATGTTAAGATGGTCACCCATCCACAGACAAACCTTGGCACGCGTTGCTTAACCTCTAAGATCGACCCGTGCGGCTGTTATTATCTAGCCACGAGCTCCTCACAAGCATAACCCCAATTTAAACGAAATAATCAAGCAAATTCACTTATCCTAAAAACGGCGGGTATTGAGTATCAAACATTCAAATTCTGTGGTACTTGATTTTTAATTCGTAGGTAACAAACCTATCATCAAAAAATTTTAGGTATCTTAAATTGTTTGCATCTTTTTTGGTTTAGTAAGTAATATAATAACGATTACGTAAAAATAAACTTTTATTCAAGTCAAAAAGTCAAAGTCTAAATCTTTTTATTTCACATAGGCCTACATGTAAAACGTTAGAATCTTTGCAATATTGTATTAGTACCAACTCTTTAGATAAAAATATTATCATATTTAAGAAAACCTGGATCAAATCTCAATTACTTTTGTTTTAAATTTGAGAGTATTGTTATATTGCATGATGTAGAAGCACTTTTCAATTGAAGCTGAATAATAATACTATTGACCAAATTAGTTATTACAAGCAAAAAAATAAAGGACGTAATAAAAAAGGGATTGACCAATAGGGAAGGTAAACTCTTCTACACAGATTCCAGTCATGACAGTCGAACTACTTGACTCAAATTTGCCATCTCAATAAACATGCTTCTAAAACTGAAATTTTTGACCTTCTAAATTCATTGAATTATGACAATACGGAACTATTATTTGACTTCACTGCGTAAAGAATCACCAGATACCATTCCACGAAACATACACTCCTTTACACTTATATACGTACGCATATACATATACAAACATACATACACATCCATTCATACACTTCTATACATACACTTCGGTATCATTGACCATCAACATCGACCTACTTTTATTCAATTTTTTTTGCTAACTTCTACTCCAACTTTTAGAACCACCCACAAAATTTATAAAATGACAGATGAAATATTTAATGTATTGCGGAGGTATCCGAGAGAGGAGCGATTATTTAAATAGTTTATTGACGATAAATCTTTATTTCTATACTAATATTATAAAGAGAAAAAAATAATAATTAGGTTATAATAAAACATAAAACTACAAGACCAGTTTTAAAAATTCTTCTACCACTATATAGATAGTTAAATATTTGCTATTATCACACGGGCAAAGCTTCTGGCAAAAGCTATAGTAATAATAAAATGGTTAGACATCTGTTTTGTTGACTGTACAAAAACGTAAATTAAGCCTATACAAAAAAAATATGGGACAGATAAGGAATATGAACTTGGGTCGAATCGAGAATAAAATAATTAAAATAATAGTTTGGGACAAACGAAGCATATGAGCTGGGACGAACCAGGAATTTTTTATGTGGGACAGAACGCAGTGAGACGAACGAAGAATAAACCCTAGTCACAATATTATGAATTTGCACGACCTGTCCTCCTAGAGACCATGGAATATCCTTGCAGTATTAAATAGATCTAGCAGTTTGCAAGCGACTTCATTAGCAAATATCTTTTAGGTTTAAATCGTATTTGGGGGTATTTTTGAAAAACGAATTAGATTCATTTTTTTTAGTAGAATTTGTACCAAGCTTGAAAATACGAGTAATGAGATTGTTCCATTTAGTCTTTAACATCCCCTAAATCTTTTTATAAGGATAGTGTTAAATAACAAAACCTCTTTTATTTGCATGGGTTAGAAAGGGGAAAATTGGTTTTTACGCAAAGTTTTATTGCTAAAACTTAGCATAAATAGTAATTTCATCCCCTTAATTCATGAATCCCCGACCGGTCCTATGAGACCGCACTGTTATTGTTTTACTATTGTGTCTCGTTTTGCAGGATTTTCAAAAACACCTTAATTCTTTAAATGATGAGTTGGAGCTATTATAGGGTGTAAAGCACTATCTCTCTTTCTCGCTCGCACGGCTGGCATGAATGAGATTCTCGATTGATCTGTCATCTGCTGCCGAGGGTGACAGCTGTTATTTTGAGGTTAGAAATTACTGTCATCTTTTATCACTAGATGGCGTTAGTTTTGGTATGTTTAAGATTTGGTGCTAAATCATGAGTGAATTTTTGTAATTTCTTTGTGTAATTCCTGAATTTTATGTGACTCTAAACCATGTATTATGTCTACCGAAGTCAGAACGTTTACATAGTCAGCTGGTTATTATATACCTACTTGTAGTTAGTAAACATCTGAGTCATTTGTTTATAGTTATTTATATTATTTCTTAATATATATGTCGCATTATAAAAAATAATAATATTTATAATTAATTAAATGATAATAATTTTATAAATAAATTATTTTGAAACTGTTTTGAAGATATACCGTTGCAATCAGTAAACCTGT
Source organism: Mythimna separata (assembly GCA_030763345.1). Taxonomy (NCBI): domain Eukaryota; kingdom Metazoa; phylum Arthropoda; class Insecta; order Lepidoptera; family Noctuidae; genus Mythimna; species Mythimna separata. Next base: position 3,195,030 of record CM061175.1, read on the forward strand.
TCTGCGACATTTTTTAATTAATTTAATGTATATTTTTATGCAAGCGTTTATAGAAATAAATTAAAAATGCTCATAAATAATTTTATCGAAGATTACATTATGTCGTTTTTAAAATAAAAACTGTGCTATCAAATAGTTATTTATGTATTTTAGTTCAATAAAAATATACACTTGTAGATATAAAAATTAATAGCAATATGTAGTTCAATTGTATTTTTTGTTACTCTCTAGTATAATAATTTTAATAAAAAAACTTGAAACTGGCTAAATGGCCAGAATATTACTTCTTAACCAGTCTAAATTATTTTTAACTAGAGGAAGTGTTAAATTATTTTTGAACATCATAAGAGTCAGAAGCGCCTTCTTAATACGTAATTTCAACTGCTAAATTACCTACTTTACTCTGAAAGTTATGATTCTGCAACCGTTCTCCGTGCACCGGCAGGATGTTTTGTTTTTGAGAGATAGAACGTTTCACCTCTTTCGGTAGGTAGGTTTTGGTGACTATTTTAAAAATATTTCACGTTGTACGTGGAGTACTACAAATTTTAATGATTTTTCCTACTATGAATGAGATGGAAAGTCTCAATTTCACTTAATAAAATCCAGTTTTCTTACAGACTCCCTTAGCGAGGGCTCCGTAATCGAACATTCTCTAGCATAGATATTCCATCTATAGCTGTTTTATGACGAATGTTTATACTAGTGTAAATTAGGAACCCATTTAGTCCAATTTGGCACAATTTAGCGAATTTATATCGATTTAATTGCTTAATTACATATACATAAATTACTTTACATTCAGGTCGCGTTATCAACATTTTAGAGTACCCTAAATAGATAAGTTTGTTAATTGTGGCCAGAGGAATACATAAATCATTTATTAGTCCTTTTTTTTCATAAACTGTGATTTAATCTAATCTAGATTTATTACTTACCATGTCATTTTATATAAAAACTAGTTGACTAAGGGCCTATTTCACCACCTATGATTAAGTTGCCAATATCTTACTTGGCAGATAATTTCATACAAATTCAGTTCCATTTTTTAATTTATCCGGGAAGTAGTGGCTACTCGGACATTGTGAAACAGGCCCTAAGTGAAGGTTTATATATATAAATGACCAAAAATGAAAGTAGGTGTGTAGTATCGAGGGTAAAACTTGCCCAAACCTATTTGTTAAACCTACCAAATATACACAAAATAAAGTCATAGAAATCAGTCAAACCGTTTCTAAGGAGTTTAATAAGCAACCCCGTGGCACGAGATTTTTAAAACTATTGTAACAGTCCTGACAGATGAAGTCCTGCCCAAAAGGTAAAAGTATGTGTCTCCATGTAAACTTGGGACCCCCGTGTCATACTTTCAGATGGCGAATTTTGAAAATTCGTCTTTTAGTACTCACCTACGTTATAAAATGGAAACTTCGTACAAAAGATTGTGTCTGAAAGATACGCTTCAAAAATAAGGTAAAATTTTCGAATAGGTGCCTACACTTTTTTTAGTTACGTCTCTTTTTGATTAAACATGCGATATGTCAGCCAGTTTCTTACTGATTAGTCGTGACTGAACAATAAATAAGTTTTTGTACAGATGAACCACAAACCCATTTCTCGGGATGGCTAAGTAAGACTTCAAAAGAATCTTTATTGTTATTTTCCCTATTCTAACCACATCCTTTAAGATTATCACGATTTTGCCCAGTTGATATTTATCAGAGTTATAATTTTATTTGTTAAAAATAACAGTCATGTTTATCTTTAACTAATCTACGCCGTAACATGGAAAAACCCCCTCAAAACTACATCCATTGCTGCTTTTGTATGCAATTGGTCAATTACTATAAATAGATGACCAGCACTGAAATATAAGCAGTAGATAGATCAGTTTTGTTTGCATTAAATTCGTGTAAGTGCATGGGGAAACTGCGTTAGTAATAATGTTAAGATTTCATGGTTAAGATAATGTTTATGAAGTACCTAAAGAGTTTTTTTTTTTGTGATGGAGGCGCCTTTACGGTTTTTGGTTTAACGATATAAGTAGAGTTTCTATCCAAACAATGTGACGTTCAAAATCATTTTGGGAAGTGTAATTGACTGTGAAAACTATAAACTTTACTTTTTTTTGTTTTTCGGAGGTCAATTAACCTATCACATACTTGCAAAATAAGACACAATAGTAAAACAATAACACCGCGGTCTCATAGGACCGGTCGGGGATTCATGAACTAATTGTATATTTTAAAACCCTCATATAAAGAACACGCAATATAGTTCCTACTAAGCTCATTTTTTTCCGACCTACGAATTTTGATCATATTACGCTAAAGACAAATAACTGATAAAATATTTAACCTATGACAGAATTAGGAACAGTTCAAACAAAATCAATATTATGTAACAAACTAACTATTTCACAACTCTAGGCGTTTATTAAACAAAATATGTCATTATCAAACAGTAACTGATAATGATTTAACTATAGTTTTGTTTTTTTTTTATTGTGTAATCGATAGATTGTTCGAGAGGCACATGACCTTCCATGTGTGTACCTGATTGGTACCACGTATCCTTCATTATTTTGGAAAAAAACATTTAAGAAAAAAATTGTCATCAAGATCACTAAGATGACACTTCCGAATTCGATCCTCGGTAATATTAGCTCTTTACGATTAATTAATTCGGCATCATCATCATTTCAGCTAAAAGACGTCCACGTAGGCAGAGCATACAGTCGGTGAGGCTATTACAGGAAGGAGGAGCAGAGGTGGCCCAGTAGTTACGACCCCTACTTACGAGTTTTAAGTCGCGGGTTTAGGCACCTTGAGCATTGTTGATCGAAGACTGAGTAATTAATTTCATCTCCACTGTTTTGTAAACGTTGAAGAAAAACACAAGCATGTCCTAGAACAAGTACTGGAACAATTTTCTGCTGCGGTTTTCCCATCCGATTATAATTTGGGTGTCTTCAAGGCTAGAGTGAATAGGCTCTTAATAAACTAGTTCGCCTCACCATCGACGATTGCATTACTGCTTACCATCAGGTGGGATCGCAGTCAAGCACTGGTTTATGTGACTTAAAAAAAACACGTACCAACCCGCACTGAGACCGCGTGATAGATAACGACCCATTCCCTCTCATACAGAGAAAGAAAGAGTATCACCATCTCATAAAGAGTATCACCAGTGGGAACATTAAAAGGTTGACTATTATATGTTATGCTAATCATACATCAACGACAGGTTAGTATTAAATTCTTGAGCGCTAATTTTTTGCGCGTCTGGCATACGCTGGTTAATTGGACTCATTATCACCTTACTGAATAGCTTGAGTTATTACTGCGACATGAAAAGGGCCTGTCTTGACGGGCAGACAGAGAAAAAAGTGATCCTACAAGGTTTCGGTTTTTGCTAACTGAGGTACCTACCTACTAATTCCAAAGGAATACATGAAAAAGATATTCACAAATAATTTGAATATTTTTTTTTTCATTCGTTAGTTTGGTTGCTTATACCTATATCACGAAGAATCGCCAAACTTAAGTGACAGTGGACAGGGCACATTGCTCGCAGAACAAACGGTTGATGGGGACGAAACATTCTGAAGTGGCGATCACATACCGGGAGACATATCATTAAAAGACCTTCCATAATATGGACCGATGAGCTGGTGAGGTTAATGAAAATCCGATGGATGCGAGACGCACATCCATTGGATTTCGTCCTTCATTTGGGGAAGGCCCATGTATGGTCTATCCAAAACAGTGAATATCTTTCGGCTGAAATGACAATGATGATGATAAGTTTTGTTGCTATCCTGATCTCCCGGGATAGTGGATCATAACATAATAATGATTATCTTGTGCTACCTACTACCAAGAGTCAATTCATGTGACTGATTATGAAAATTAAGAGTTCGTTGTAATTACGGGTTATCAATTTTGGCAATTACACCTTTAACCTTTAAAATTAAGTAGATTTCTTGTTTTGAGATGAATTAAAATGCATGTTGATAGGTAGGTACTTATCATAAGACTGCTTTTTTTATCGTTTGCAAATCATCATGAATGTCAGCATGCAGCTACATTTTATCTTAACTGTGAATTTAATTATGGACGAAAACAAAAATAAGAAAAAAGAAAATTATTTAGGTACATAAAAATCATTTGATTGATAAATGATAATCATTTAGCAAATAGGTTTTAAAAACACTTTTACTCGTAAATTTTTTCGTCAGTTTAAATTTGATAGGGTCGGAGTTTCACACACCGAAACAAATCATCTAATCAAAGTCTCTTTTAAAGTCCATATATTATATCAAATTAGTATTGGTCAAATCGTCTGAGACGGTCTTTCGAGGAAAATACCATACAGATTTGAGTGGAGCATTTGTCATTATTCGTCAAGCTCAACATAAAACTACTAAGGAGCCTAATTAATTAAGATTTATTGACACCATAAATAAAATTACAGTAGGAGTTTAAAATTAATACAGTAGGTAAATATCATAATTGAGTTGCCACTTGAAATTATACTTTACCTACACTAAAAATCTAATGATGACGGTAGTACTCGTACATCGATTGAGTACTTACACTAATAAAAAACAATAATTCTTAGAAATAAACAAATTAATTGCGTCATAAAAACTAAGACCATAAAACATCGCAAACAGGTGACATAATAAAAACATAATTTTATCCTTATTTTCAAAAACAATTTTTTATCGATCAGTTTTTTGGCTTGACTTGATGATTTCTATTTACAAGTCTGAAACAAGTCGTATAGAAACTACTGGTATATTTTAACAAATAAATGTTTTGTTCTATTTTTGTTAATGACAAGGTACGAGTACCTAAACTTTTTGAATTTGTTTATAACCTCCATTGATCGATTGTGATATCACAACGCTTAAGGATCCAGCGGAGATCGCTCGCTACTTCGAGTTGAGATGAAAATAAAATACGTTCGCGGTATATTGCTATCTTTGTTTGGCAAAAACAAATGCGAAATTGCATATGTGTGTGTACGTGTGAGTTGGACAATCTTCACAGCATAATATGGAACAGTTTTGAACTTGACAAAATAATTCCATCAAAAACACAACTTGTAAAAAAACTCAAGTCTCGCAACACTACTCTTCTACCGTAAAAATATGTGAGATCCGTGTTATTCCAAGTCAAAATATCTTGTATGTTTTAAATAAATGAATTTAGCTTTGTAATCGCATGAAAACACAATGTATCTCAAAAGTAATTAAGTAAATCGTTTAGTGCGATTACCAAGTCAAATCTTAAAAATGTAACTTTGTAATCCTATACATTTATATGGGATTACTAAGTTATATATGCAGTTGGTGTATCTAGAAAACTAGGTCGAAATTGCAAAATATTTTAGTTTTCCCTTGGTTTGTACACTAAACACTAATTGTAATCAAAATTTGAAACTTCTGTCTCTATTGCTGCTAAAAGTGCTTTAGACTTTTTATGTTCGTTCAGTCAGTGAGTGACAAAATTTAGAAAATTTAATGAAATTTGAAATATATAGTCTTTTTATGAAGCCTGCTTGATCTAGTTTCGTCCACAACGGATTTATAAGAGGTTGAAAATGACTCGAAATGTTTCGAGATAAGGATGGCACTTTTTTGCGCGACTTGGTGGGTGTGACACTACCGTGCCCTCAGATTACCTATGCTCCATTGAAGTAATAGGGTCGTCACTTTTAATGTTATCCTAAAAATAAATTTAATGCAAAAAAAGACAGTGTTCTGTAGTGATCAATCTATCGAATTGAAATCATATTTTTATTTTACGTGGGCCTACATGGACACTTATGAAACGTCAGAATCTAGTGCGTAGTTCCAATTCGTCGTTTCCTATGGAGAAGAACCGGCAAGAAACTTCATGGTTACTCTTTTCAAAAAAATATTGGGTTTACAATATTTCCATACTGGCTGTGTCCGCGACTTCGTTGCGTGTATGAAAAAACTTATCAATAAGTTTTTAGTGTAGTATCTACACTTATACAGGAAAAGTTTTAACCACTGCGTAAATTTTTTTTGGTGGCTCAGTGTAAGTAATAAAACACAGATCGATCTTCAAAGTTAAGCAACGCTTGCCAAGGTTGGCCTTTGGATGGGTTACCATCTTAACATAACGAGTTTCCTCCGTGCCTCGGAAAGCATAGGCTGACTACCAGACCTCCACAACCCAATAACTGGGGTAACAGGGTACTTCATGGCAAGACTGGAGTCAGATTTACTGGCTTCTGACTATCCGTAACGACTGTTAATGACAGCCGGGACCTACGGCTTAGCGTGCTTTCCGAGGCACGGAGGAAACTTGTTATGTTAAGATGGTCACCCATCCACAGACCAACCTATTGGCAAGGGTTGCTTAACCTTGATTTCGACTTGTGTTCTATTACTTACACTGAGCCATCAAAAAAAATTTACGCAGTGGTTAAAAACTTTTCTTGTATGTATATCAATAAATAAGTAAAATCCCTAAAAACTAATATCTATACGAATTACTAATCTTACCTAAGAGTACTAAAAATACCCTACACACTATCAAATATACTACCTATACTTGAAATTAAAATCTACACGGTCTGCGCCCTATAAAAGTAAACCTAAGTACCTAACTAATTTTAAGAAAATGGGTTCGGTATCGGTCTCGTAACACCCCCTCTGCCATAATTTTTTTGATATTTTCAATATACAGAATTTTTACTTCTACAAATGTATTATAAGTATATATTACAATATTATATTAACAGACAGATTATTAAGATTGTACCTACCCAAAAGTATAATAAAAATATTTTTTATCAAAAAACTGTCGAAATACTAGTAATCAAAATATAAGAAAAAAAATCAAACCTATCAACATGAGATGTTAACAAAAATAAATCACGACTTAATGAATTTAAGGTGATTAAGATCTAAATAATATAAGAAACAAACGCTCGCAAACCGCTTGTACAATATGACCAATACGCTAGTGTGAAAGCCTGTAGGAGGGGAAACGATTTTCTTAGTGGCGTAACTACAAATTTTCAGTTTTCAGACTTTTCCCATATTTGCTATAAGACCTTTTTTACCCTATAAATTTTGATTACCTAGAGAGTATCAAACGTACGTTTTTTGCGATATAAACGGCTGTATCATTTTTTTTCGATAACTTATATATTTGATTTGTGCACAGCTTCAATGGATCGCGGGCCTATTCTCGAACTTGATAACTCCACGCGTTTCCGATATAAAGGGTCTTGACAAACAGACCGACGGACAACAAAGTGATCCTATAAAGGTTTCGTTTTTCCCCTTTGCGGTACGGAATCCTTAAAACGAAACGATAATTGTTGAAAAGTTTTATTGAAATTCGATCAAATATGAACCTATGATAGATAAGTAGGTAACCCTGTAGGAGCGACACACACGCAAGGACCTTGTGTACCCTGGAATGATTACGAAGTAATATCACACAATCTGAAGTGTACTTAAAATTCATTGCCCTTAAGTTCATATTTTAAATTGACAAGCAAAAATGGAAAAAATGTACCCAGCAAGACGGAGCATACAAAGAGGTAGCGTGTCCCTTTCTTACTCGTCTATGGACACTGTGGTAGAAAGAGACAACATACCCTTTTGTGGGTACGTTTTTGAGGTTGACGTAATCAATCCAGATAGTATACACAATTCTTGGACACACTGACTGGAGATGTCATCACCCACACACTGACATTTGCTTGCTGCGATAGCAATAAAAACTATTGAAAATTTGGGAGAAATTTGGATGTATTCCGTAATAATTATTTTTAAATATTAATTAATTGTGTATATTTAGTTTAAAATCTATTGTTTACCGTAGCATTTACGTATAAAGTGTATCACTCAGTGTTTTTGCCGTGTTTTATGTCGTAATAATTCGTCAAAAATCGATAATTCGATAACATCGACCGGCTGTCAGTTTGAACTGGATTGCTGATTTGAATTCATCAAACCCGGGGAGTACTTTGTTTTATTTTATTGCTTAGCTTAGTTATTGTTTTACACCATTCACCACCTGTAAACACTGCTCAGGTTTCTGAGCTACGTCCAGCACACACCGGCACCGTTTATGTCTCCTTTTGCTTGACAAACTGTGGAAGCAAAATCGACGACGAAAACATTAGCCCAGACACAACACTTACTACATTACTCTACACATTATCTAATCTATAATATCTTAATAACCTCTTCAAAACTTCGAAATATCCATTGTCTAACTGTCAAACTTATGTTTCCTCTAATTTAAATTTCAAGTATTTTTAGTAATATTCTAAATAATTATTATTGTATTAATTAAGTAGCCTTCTAATCAGTTATAGCTTTAAATCTTCTAGTAGTCGTACATTGTACTGAGTTTTTAATTAAACCTAGAATTCATTTTTATTTTCCTTTCACCTTCATAATTTTATTATCATTTCTGTACAATTCCATCTTTGTTTTCTTCTTGCTAACTGCTGTTTCCCTCTAACCTCAAGTTTTCAACTCACTAAGCATCTCCTCATATACTCAGTTGTTTCTTGTCTCATTTCAGGAGCAACATGATGACCCGCGGAGCAACAGTTCGTGACTTAAATGAGAAGCTGAATGCTGCACTGAAAGAGCTCGAGGTGTCAAGAAAGACCTGCAAAGACCTGCTGCGGGAAAGAGATGAAAATGAGGTGGAAGTCAAGGAGATAATTAACAAGAACACTCAACTGAAGAGACAGCTTGTTGAGCTGCACACCCAGCACGTGGACATCCTAGACCAGCATAACCATCTCCGTCAACTAGTGTCTGAATTTCAAGAATGCAGAGACACCCATGACCAGGCACTGAATCGCATATCAGGCCTTGAAGCGGAATTGTCTGTGGCGCACAGCACTTTATCTACCATCAACTCTTTAAGAGTTAGAGAACAGGTTACCAACACCAATAACCTCTTCGACAAGCTGGTTGGCAGTGCATCAGAGCAGGAGTGTAAGAATACTACCGTTACCATAGACCTAACTGGGGATGATACCTTAACAAAATGTCAAACTTTAAGTAGTCACAACAAAATTAAAAAATATATTAAAATCAATAGAAACATTAAAAAGTATAAGAAACTCTTAAAGTCACAGAATATCTATAAATATAATATTAATCTTAGAAAGCAACGTAGTAACTTACATAAACAACTGGTTGAATGTAATTGCAATTTGGAAAAAAGTAAACTTATGTATGATAATGATATAGAAAACCTTCAAAAGGAACTCTTGAGTAGGGAAAATACAATAAAGGATATATTTTGTAAATATGAGTCTTGCCAACAGATGTTGAGTGAGCGCATGCAGGAGGCTTGTGAGTTGGTGGACTTGGTGAAGTTCAACGCAGAGAGATATGAGTCACTGACTAACAATCTCACCTGTAGTTGTGCTCCCACTCCGTCACCTCCCATGTCTCAGAGTGAAGTTCCTGCATCCCTTAATTCTGTACCTCATACTTCTCAAACAATAAACTCTTGTGAAAGTAATATCCTGGTTTATTCAGATAGAATAGGGTCAGGTTTTGGATCTCTATTAAATAACCGTTGCAAACATACCATTGTGAGTCATTGCTACCATAACCTGCATTTTAATGAGCTTGTTTATAAAATAAAAAACACACAAATGAACGAGCAGACCACAGTGGTACTTATGGTCGGAAATAGTTTTAATATTACAAAAAGAGACATTGTTAATGGTATTGAAACCCTGCTTAAATTAAAACTTTGTAAATTAATATTATGTGCACTCCCATACTCAAATAGCTTACTAGATCATGAAAATGAATACATTTTTACTCTAAATAATACAATGCATATTTTGTCATGTCGTCATAGTGACCGTTTATTGTATTTTGACACTAACAATTTTGTTAGAGATTTTGTTTTGATTCGGGAACATATGTTTCTTCCCAAAAACAGTCGACATGTATTGGCTACTTTGTTAGCTTACAATATACACGCAGTTATTAATAATTTAACTGAGATTAGGTTAAGAGACGAATCGGTATTATCTAGTATACCTAATAATACTGATAATAATTCTTTAAACTCTTAGATACGACCAAAGGGAAGCCTATTAATAAAATTCTATTATTCCATCAGAATATAAATCGCTTCTCGGGTAAAATTCTAGATGTGGAAATGTTAATAGATAAATATCATATGGATATCTTATGTTTTTGTGAAACGTGGTTAAAACCAGATAGAATGCTTTTTAATGTTAATAATTTTTCAGTTGCCAGTGCGTACAACAGATCATCAATAGGGGGTGGTACCTTGATTTTATGTAGTAATTCCTTCAGATATAAGGAAAGAAAAGATATCACTGCTTGCTCTGTTGATCGCATATGTGAGGTAGCATGTGCAGAGGTGGAAGGCCAAACTTTCTTATGTGTTTACAGACCACCTGCATCAAACTTGACATCCTTTTTGATCACTATGGAAGAAATACTAAATAAACTCATTAGAGATAACAAGTTAGTTTTTGTTTGTGGGGATTTAAATATTGATCTATTATTGAATTCACCAGAAAAATGTAAACTTCTTTCGTTATTTAGTTCTTTTAATCTTAAATGTATATTTAATGAAGCTACAAGAATAACAGCTACTTCAGCTTCATGCATAGATAACATATTTACTAATTGTAATATAAAAGACTCATCCTTAATTAGTGGCGTGAGGTCTGACCATACTGGTCAGCTCGTATCTTTTGAGTTAGTCAAGAAGTTTCAATTAGATTCAACTGCAGAGTTTAGACCGCTTACTAAAAATAAATTAAATTCTTTTAATAACAATGTTCTCAGTAGTCTCTCAACAGCCAATTTTGATTCGCAAGACCCCAATGTAAATTATGATACATTATTCTCTACAGTATGCCAAGAATTTAATAAGTCCTGTCCAATTAAAAAAGTTAAAATAAATAATAAATCCAAATTTAATGAATGGGCAACTGCTGGTATTAGAAAAAGCAGAGATACTTTATATCAGTTATACTATGAAAAATCATTGACGTCTGATCCTAACTTGCATAACCGCGTTAGACTTTATTCAAAGATATTCAAAAGAGTCTGCGCCCAAGCTAAATCTAAGTCAATAAGTAAGACAATTGGAAATTCCAATAATAAAATTAAAACTGTTTGGAAAGTAATAAACAAGGAAACTGGAAAGACAAATCAACGAGATCGGAATGATTTGTCACTAAAAATTGATAATAGGATCATCTCAGATAAGTCAGAAGTGGCGGAGACATTAGAAAACTTTTTCACCAACATCCCAATAGAAGTTACGAAATCTCTCCCTTCTTCATCTTTGCTAGCTGAATCTTTTTTGAAAGAAAATTTCACTAAGGATATACCAACCTTTGAATTCAAGCGTATATCTATTGATACAATCAAGAAAACATTCCAAAGTCTTAACGTAAAAAACACTGAGGACTTATGGGGTATATCCGTTAAGGTTCTTGGAGATATTATTGACACAATTGCTCCTATCCTAACAGGAATATTTAACCAATGTTTAGACAGTGGTACATTCCCTGATTTAATGAAACATAGTAAAGTAGTACCAATTTTCAAATCAGGAAGTAAGAGTGATCCCTCTAATTATAGACCGATATCTGTGCTTCCAGCATTGAGTAAAATCTATGAAAAAATCATGCTTGACCAGATGTTGTGTCATTTTAATTCTAATAGGATCTTGCATAGTCATCAGTTTGGTTTCACGAAAGGAAGGTCAACGACAGATGCAGGAGTGAAACTCATCAGTCACATTTTGGAATCCTGGGAGAAGTCCCAGGATGCTATTGGCATATTCTGTGACCTGTCAAAAGCATTTGACTGTGTTGACCATAATACTCTGATCTGTAAATTACATCATTACGGAATTCGTGGACGAGCTGCTGATCTTGTTTTTTCCTATTTATCTTACAGGCAGCAGAAAGTAACCATTAATGGGGCGACGTCCTCGGGGTGTCTAGTAAAGATGGGCGTGCCCCAGGGGTCAATTCTTGGCCCTTTCCTTTTCCTGGTTTATATTAATGACCTTCCTTACATGATGGCTAGTTTAGCTGATATAATTTTATTTGCTGACGACACTTCTCTTATTTTTAAAGTAGACAGAAAAGATGCGGATGTCTTGCATGTAAACGAAAGTCTGGCTGTTCTTTCGAAATGGTTCGCAGCTAATAACCTCTTACTAAATGCGAACAAAACTAAATGTATAAAGTTTTCACTACCAAATGTTCCTCAAGTGGGCCTTAATTTAATGCTTGACGGCAAAAAACTTGATACTATTACGGAAACTGTATTCTTAGGTTTAACTATTGATTCTAAACTTCAGTGGGGCACTCATATTAGAACTCTTTCAGGTAGATTAAGCTCAGCTGCGTATGCAGTAAGAAAAATAAGGCAATTGACAGATGTAGCTACAGCTAGATTAGTATACTATGCCTATTTCCACAGTATTATGTCGTACGGCGTCTTATTGTGGGGCTCTGCCGCTGATGTGGAATCAGTCTTCATACTGCAAAAGAGAGCAATCCGGGCTATCTATAAAATGGGTCCCCGTGAGTCCCTTAGAAATACGTTCGGAGAAATTGATATACTAACTCTGCCCTCGCTTTATATTCTGGAAAGTATATTGTATGTACGCAAAAACCTAGGACTTTTTAAAATTAGAAGCGATTTACATGACAAAAATACGCGCAGCAAACACCAAATCGTATTACCAAAATGGAGGCTAGCTAAGACCAGTAAGTCATTCCTTGTCAATAGTATACGCTTTTATAATAAGTTGCCCAAGTCGGTTATTGAACTTAGCGAGGGAAAGTTCAAAACCCATATTAAGCGTGTCCTAACCAAAAAAGCATATTACAAGGTTAGAGACTATGTCGAAGACGCGCTTGTTTGGAAATAACTGCTTCTGCACATGTGGCCCCCTGGTAACATTATTGTGTAAATTTGTCTATTAACTGCTCCATGTTTGTTTTATTTCATAAAATATTATTACTCATAAATTTATTTTTTACTCAACACGTTGCTTTTGCAATATTTTTATATTATTTGGATATTAATCACCTTAATTTCATTAAGTCGTGATTTCATTTTGATAAAAACTAATTTGTTGATAGGTTTGATTTCTTTTCTCTCATATTTATATAGCCTCTCTCTTAAAGTGTGAATGAGAGAACACTGTAGACTACGAATTTTAATTACTACTTAATTCAACCCAGTTTTTGATTGAATCTATTTTTATTTGGGTTACAATTTTGATTGGTCTACACTGTCCTCGCATATGTGTCTGTTTTGTAATGTGAAAATATTGTAAACCCAATCATTTTTTTTTTGAAAAGAGTAACCATGGAGTTTCTTGCCGGTTCTTCTCCATAGGAAACGACCAATTTGGAACCGTGCACTAGCTTCGACTTTTTATAAGTGCCCATGTAGGCCTATGTAAAATAAAAACATTTTTTATTTTATTATATTTTATTTATTTTAATACCAAAAATGATGAATGAAAAATTAATGATTTTCCAATTTCTTTTCAATTCTTTATAACTTGATAATAATATCTGTGTTCCTGCGGGGAGATATCTTGAAATATTGATGTTTATAATATAGAAAAAACTATATAAAAACATGACATTTTCGCTGTGAAAATGTGCAAAATTAAATTCGCTTAAATTTCGTTTGGGGTAAGTTTTTCAACAAAAAGACGACGTAGGAACCTAGATAATTATTGTCTGAATCCGAATAACATCATATTATGGTGTAAATATGCTTAAACTGCAAATGATTTTGGTATTACGTTTGTATGGAAAATCGACACTTCGCGCCAGCCTTAAGATAATAAGAAACATTGTATTAATTATCTCGAGAAAAGAAGTTGTAATAAACTAGCCGCTTTGCTCACATGAAAGTAAAAAAATATATACCTATGTCACTCGGCGATAAAATAGAATCCTACTGGAGAAATAATTAGGGTTCCGTAGCTAAATGGCAAAAACGGAACCCTTATAATTTCGCCATGTCTGTCCGTCCGTCCTCGCTTAATCTCTGTGACCGTTAACACTAGAAAGCTGAAATTTGGTACCAATATGTTTAATCACGCCGGCAAAGTAGTAAAATAAAAATTTGAAAAAAATGTTTTATTAGGGTAGCCCCCCTACATGTGAAGTGGCATGTGTTTTTTTTTTAATTTCAACTTTAACGTGTGATATATTGTTGGATAGGTATTCAAAACTTAATAGGGGTTTTCTGAAATAATTTTTTGATAATATCAAAAATTTCAGAAATAATCGCTCCAAAAGTAATAAACATTGTGTGTGTGTGTCCCCCCCCTCTAACTTTTGAACCATAAGTTTAGAAAATATGAAAAAAATCTGGAAAGTAGAACTTTATAAAGACTTTCTAGGAAAATTATTTTGAACTTGATGGGACGAATAGTTTTTGAAAAGTTGGGGACACTTATTGTGACGGACGGGAAACTACGGAACCCTACACTGAGCGTGGCCAAAGAACCGGTCAAGAGCGTGTCGGGCCACGCTCTTGGCCGGTTCTTTTTTTAATCGGTTCATTAGTTTTTGAGTTTAGTTTTTATGATTAGTACAACTAAAAATAACTAAGTTCTTTTGAAGCTGTAATTCTTAGCAGTTGTCCGAAAGAGTTACCGTGCCCCTGAAATGCATATCTACACAAAGGACAACTAAAAGAACGCAGGTAAGTATTTGTTAGAAAAAATCTAAAGGCAGGTTTTTGAATTGAGTAATTTGAGTTAAGAACCTCTCAAACTTACCTAAATGACAAATTTTGACATGTTTCTAAACTAGAGTTTGAGAAATACTTAATTTCAAATACTTAAATCAGAAATCGGAGGTAACTCACCCCTGTCACTCAACGTAAAGCAAGAAAAGTACCTAATTTAATTATTTTCCTACCTAAAAAAACTACAAGGGATTATTAAAATTACCGAAGCAGGTACATCCTCAAATACCTTATACAAAAAATCTTTTCTATAAATATCAAATGAGATGCAAAGATGGTCTGATTTTTTCTTAAAATATATGTGATAAACAACAAAATTCTCAGAAATATCCTCAAAATAACTCACATGTACCTCAAAACAAAACAAGTAATTATCCTTACAAACGAGTTTATTAATCTAAATCCAGCCATCGAGTCTGTTCCTCTGTATGTTTGTGGTTTTAAAACTACTGAACGAATTTTCATGCGGTTTTCACTAATAGACAGAGTGATTTATTAGGAAAGTTTAATTAATACATGCGTATTAAAGTAGAGAAAAATTTTGAATTTAAATGATCCACGTATAACTAATGTAAAGCTCAGAAGGGAAGTAATTTACGAAATATTAAAAAAGAGAGAAAATAAAAAAGTCATTTATTCGTACCAACACGTATAAGTACAGTAGAAATAAAATAGGTAAGTATGGCAAAATTACATTAAAATAAGTGTCCAATTCTGTTTGTCTAGCTACTAAATATACATATTTTACTGACCTTTGAAAATATTCAAAATCGTACGTAACAGGCTATTTATAATTTCAAAATAAAATCTATACCGGACAAATATTTTTTTAAATGCTTTGTACGTTTGTTATACAAATTTACTAATTCTAAAAATACGTAACTCTCTTTGATTTGGATGAACATTGACACACGGGTAAATCTTTTCCTGGTATCTTAGGATATTTTACGGATTTCATGCAAGTGAGGTCGCTAACAGAAAATAGGTCATTAACATACACACACCAATTTTCTTTAAATTATTTATAGCTATAGCTATGATTGGTATTAAAAAAATCAATAGTAAGTATAATATTATTAATGTAGATTACGTAGGTACCGTACATAGAATTAAAGGTTCGACAGATCGACTTTTTTTATATAGTTAGACACTGTGTCAATGGAAATTTTTGAATCTAGTTTTTTTAAATAGAGTGTCTTTTAGACTTTTCAAGTGCACCTTGGGCTGTCAGAACCAACACCAAGGCTAATTATTATCGCATAGAAAAAAAAAGTGTGACTAATTAAAACACGCGTCAAAAATTATACCGTTGCCACGTCAACAAAAATTCATGCTATATAATTAGCATTAGCATTATCGGCCTTGTAATGTTCCCACTATTGGTACTCAGGCCTCCTCTCCAGGAGATGGAATGGGTACGGGCATCACGCGGGATGTGCGGATTGGTGGGTGTCACATATCCTCGAATTTTTGGTTCTAGGACATCCCGGTTTCCTCACGATGTTTTTCCTTCACCGTTTTAAGAACAGTGGTGATGAAATAAATTACACAAAGTAATGCGCCTGGTTGGGTTCGAACCCGTGACTTATAACTTGTAAGTTGGGGCAGATACTTACCACTTGGCCACCATTGCTCTGAAAAAGTGTGACTAATTAAAATATGTGTCAAAAAGTATTATGTTGCCACGTCAACAAAAATTCATGCTTTAAAATGCTGTATCATAATCGATGACTCAACAGTGCAACTGTATACAAGTATTATTATGCAACATAACTTATCAGGGGACCTTCGGTTTAAACTACTTATTTAGTAACCATGAACTTGGAAAGTGTTTTGATTATAGTACTGTGAGGCAGTCAACAGTTGCGTAGTTATCTTAATGCATATTGTAGCTGATTTTATGTTAATTTTATGTGATTGACATAGTATTTTATTCTTAAGTTACTATTTACTTTATTTTCATCATTTATTAAAATCTTCGAAATCAAATAATTAAATGTAACAATAAAAGACAAACAAGAAAGTTATTATTTATGTACCACGGATCACGGAACCCTAAAAAAGAATAATCCTAACTAATATTATAAATGTGAAAGTGTGGATGTTTGTTACTTAACCTATCAATACCCGCGAAACGAGCGCGACAGCGCGGTCCTATGAGACCGGTCGGGGATTCATGAATTAATCACGCAAAAACGGCTCAATAGATTTGGATGAAATTTGGCATGCATATGGCCTTTGACATGAAAAAGAACATAGGCTACCTTTTATCCCGATTCTTTTTTTTCTGAAGTCCTCGCAGACGAAGTCACGGCGCGGTATCTAGTAAAAAATAATCCGTATATTTCGAGATGTCAACTGTAGATCTTATTAGATCTTGATGTTCCAGGACAAGCCTTTCTTCATCTTACTTCAGTCACTTAGTTTTTTCTGCTTCCATCTTAGCTAGATCAATGATAAAGGGAACAATGGCCTACCTCAGTAAAATCTTTCAAAATTCTCAGAAGTTTTGTTGGTTTTCATCAAATTAAATGTACTAAGCCGAAAGGAATATCAGAACTTAAGATCTAAATTCCTGCGAATAAATGAAAGCTCAGCGTCAAAGACACCTGATGAAGTCTCCTTTAAAATCTATTGTTGTAGAAATGCGAACCAAATCTTGAATACCTATTTTACGTTAAATATAGGGTGACTCCTATCTCATTGGCTTACTTTGTATAGTCCCTCACACTGTGAGGGGATTTTAACTGAATAATAAGAGTCGTGCAAGACAATCTTCAAGTTGTAGGTGAATACCGTAGTGTAGCCCTCGAAATTCAACTGACTGATTGACCTACATTTAGCAGATCAGTATAATAATAATAATCATCACCATTACCTTCCTGCCCTTTTCACCTTTTATTTGGGATCGGTGCAACACGTTTTTTTTCGTAATCATTATAACCTATACAAACACGCATATGACACACAAGACACCTAGACCCAAAAACCACTTATCTGAAGGCGTTACAAATATTTGTTACGTGCGGGAGTTGAACCGGCAACACGCAGCGTAGCAGACGCTCATCTACTACGTTGGCGTACGCCGTACCATTAATAGTAATAGAATGTACGAGTGTAAAACCAATAAAATACTATGACTAAATGATTATGCATCCAACAATACAGCGAAACTGTACATTAGTAATTAGGTACAACAAAAGACATACGAGTACATTCGCGTACATCAAAGGACTGGAACAATTTGTCTGCTGCGGTCTTCCAGTCCAATTATAATTTGGGTGTCATCAGGATAAGAGTGAAACTAGTGCGCCTCACCATCGACGATTTCATCACTGCTTGCCATCAGGCGGAATCGCAGTCAAACACTAATTTATATTATTAAAAAAAATTAAGGTCCGGTTATTTTAAAACTAACTTTGTCTCGCGATTTTCTTCTGGAACCTTCTGTATCTTGTCGCGGAAATCAATAATATATCTATTTATCATTTTAGCGCCCGTTCACCCTGACCGTGTGTTGTCAAACTATTGGCCTAATTTTTAGCTTCCGTGTATTCTACTAAACTTGTTTTAATATATTGCTTAGTCATTTAAAAAAAATATAAAAAATATGCGTTTTTTTTCAGGTGTGTAATCATCGCAATAACTTCTCTCCCATTCTGGGCGGAGTGAGAGAGTGTATGTGGCTTTTACTGACTAAAATCCACTCCTGTTTCTTCTTTGCTTTCGTTCCAGGGTCTCGGTGTTCTCTTTCTCAGTAGGCTTTGACCCAGCTTGGCCCCTACGGTTTGCTGACATCTCTTTGAGGCACGCGAGGAATACTACGTGCTGTCGACCACTTAAGTTCGATTACCAGAAAGCCTGTCGTCGAGCTACCTATTACTCACCGTCCGCAAGCCTACGCCTACAGTGTCCGGAAATCGGGGTCGGAATCCCGGCGGCTGAGGCGCGAGGGCTATGACGCGCGTGCGGCTGCCTCCTTCGCCAGCATTACTGCTTCGCAGAAGGAGGCGACCACCTGCCAGTCCTCCTCGCTCCAGACCATGGTCGTGACCGTGTGTCTGTCAAACTACTGGCCTAATTTTTAGCTTCCTAGTATTCTAAACTTGTTATAAAATTTTGCTAAGTCATTAAAAACAATCATTCAATAATATTGTTTACAAACAACTTTACAATTTCGTAGTCAGTAGAGATCGTGTCTCATAAAGCATGCATTTTTTTTATTGTGACATGAACAACAAGTCTAGACATTGTTTTTATGTTATTGATTGCAAATATAAATACTCCTTATATAATATTATTTAATTGGTTATGAGTCATGATTTAAAACTCCTTTAGTTTTAAATGATATTGCTAATTAATTGGTGGAAATTATCAGAATCACTTCTCCCGCTCTTGGGCGGAGCGGCAGGGCAAATCAGACTTTTATTGACTAAAACCCACTCCTTTATTCCTTCTTTGCCTTGCGTTCCACGACCCCGGGTTTTCCGTTCAGAAGCCAACCCATAGCCCCAGAGTCTTCGACCCTGATGGGCCTCTATAGTTTTGCTTACATCTCTTTGAGGCGCGCGTGGAACAGTACACGCCGTCGATGACTTCAGCGTGGTCCTGATGATTACTAGACTGTCGGACGGCAAGCTACCCGTTGCTCGCCGTCCGAAAGCCCACGCCTACAGTGATCTTTATGTGTTTTTTTACGTTATTGATCGCAAAGATCGTTCTTGAGACTTCTCGTATAATATAATTTAATCGGTTATGAGTCATGATTAAAAACTCCTTCGGTTTTAATGTAATTACTAATTAAGAGTACGTAATTAATAGGTAAGCGTGTTCGACAATTTTGTCGATACACAACTAATTAGTTATGACGTCTTTCCAAGTCTTTTAATAAAATTGTAATTATAAGTTCAATGACGTGTTCAAAAAGGATGTAGTTACTATGAAGGAAAATCCGTTTCGAGAACCTACCAAATAAAAACCATTATTTACCCAACAACAAACAAATCAACTAGACATAGGGTTGCTGAATTGTTCGAAAGTTATGGGTTATTTGGTGGGTGATTCAATTTAACTTCGACTCACAATTTCAATTTAATTTCCATTAAAATTTGATTGAATTTGGACTCTCTTTCTGTTCAGTTTCGAATTTTATTCGACTCTGCTTCGATTCGATTAAGATTTATTTTCTATTCAAATTCGTTTCGATTCAATTCAATTTCGATTCATTTCGATTTAATTTGTATTCAATTCAATTTTAATTCGACTCTATTTCTATCCAATTTTAATTCATTTTCGACTCTCTTTTTATTCAATTTTGATTCTATTTCAATTCAATTTTGATTTTTATTCGACTCTGCTTTGATTCAATTTAGATTTATTTTCTATTTAAATTCGTTTCGATTCAATTCAATTTCGATTCGATTTCATTTGTATTCAATTCAATTTTAATTCAATTTCGATTCTATCATTTTTTTTTTGACCTTGTCTAGGAAGTGGTTATCAACCCAATGATTATTTAGATAATTGTGCTATTCCTACCGTAAATTATTTTCATTTTCCTTATGACAAACTGACAGTTTCCATAACTCTTCTGGAGAATATTTGTCAAGTCACAAATAAGCTCGGCCTCTGTCTTTTGAGGAGGTCATTAAAAATGTAAATAAAATAACAAGAAATATGCACTAATCTACATCTTAACGACCATAACATAAGGAACACAATATAATATCTAATGTTGTTACGGTTTTTAAAATAGAGTTCCCCATGTAAATGAACTAAAAGGACATGATGCAACATGTTAGTTACTTTCATAAGAGAACTAGTTATGCAAAATAGCGTTACAATAATTCTCCTCATGGTGATATGATTATTTTATTTATGAATAAGTAATTATACATGCTTACGCATCCAGGCTATTTCTGTTCGTTTTATTTTGAGGATTTTGTTTTTATCAATTGATGCAAAAAAAAAACAAAACGTGATTTCGCAGTCAAGGTCCACTCAACTACTGTTAGTATTAAATAATAATTAAGTATTAAAAACCGGGTAAGTGCGAGTCGGACTCACACGCAAGGGGTTCTGATCGAATCATGATTTAAAATGTTATTTTAAAACCGTAGAATTCTTCTCCATATACTCGTATAACCACAGACTCCGTAGGTTTTGTTTTAATTTAATAGGTAAGAAAATAATAATTATGTTATCTGTATTTTTTTAAATTTATAGTTTCAGTAGTTTTCGAGATAAAGTCATCCCAGAATGGTACGTAAATCTTCATCTATTGCCTTACATAATTTTAATCGACATTGCAAAGGAAGGATTTTTCGACCAGTCGCTTGTTGTGTCTTGTTTGGGCAACTGCCCGATATTTCAGACTGCTTTGTTACCTCAAGTGTTTAATTGTTATAATATATAGCGGCATGTACAAACATACTAAGCTCCTTAAGATTTCTCGCTCGGGATTTCTGACCACTCTTGGCTTAGAACCTGTTCCCAATGCCATGACGGTGGGCTACTATTTTAAACGACTTCAAAAAGGAGGAGGTTATATGTTTGGTTGTATGTATTTAAAAAAAATTAAGTATCGATGAATACTCGTAGGTTACTTCTAAGCAAGCGTGCTCTATTGTCGACTACATCGTCTCTTTCTATCAGGTGAGAAAGTGGTCAAACGCCAGGTGTTGATAGCTCAACAAAAAATAAATATAATCGTGGAAATATTCAACTAAATTAATTAAATGCATTTAGATGGTACGAACAATCACAAGTTTGTGCGCGTGTGTGTATATATTATGTTTGTTACTTTTTCATGCTCGAATGGTAGGACAGATTTCGATGAAATTTAGAACACGGATAAACCACGTCATGGGATACCACATAGGTATCCCCATGTTAAGTTATGATAGGTACATTTTATCCCGGGAGTTTATTCCCTTGGGATAATCATCTTCTATAACACAGACAAAACCGCTGGCAGTAGCTAGTCATGCAAAGATACCTTTTACACGTGTATAATATCTACATTAAGGATAATAGAATAAAATATAACTTAAAGGTACAAATCGATTAAGTAATCATTGTAATTTGTATTGATATGATTAATCTATTTATATGACAACATGACGTCTGTGATTACATGCATTATGCAATGAATACTGATAACATTATTATTGTTATGGATATTATGGTTCTGTACCTGTGCAGCTGTGGTAGCATCTTTTTCTTAGCATGTCAATGGCAAAAGTTGTAATCCCTTTGTTTGACGGATCGACTGTGGTAATACCGTCTACTGAGGTTATTATTAGATATCAGGTGACGCAGTATGGAAGGTGGGACATGTACACTGAAGATGGGAATCCATTCTAAGCTAATGATGATGATGATAAGACTATGGCTTCACTTTGGTAACAATATTTTACTGTCTAAACTTTGCCTTTCTGCTTTCTATTTATCAAGCTTTTATGCATTTGAGGGTTTACTATGGCCATATAAGGATTTATCCTCGCGCTCTGGATGCCACCGGAGATGCCTGGACCAGGCATAGGTCCAAAGCCCGTTGTATTCCATGCGTACCTTGAAGAGATGTCACTGTAATTATAGTTGAGGCCCGCTAGAGCCGATACCTGCCAGGACTGTGTGATTTTCGGCCTTGATTCGAAAAGGGTAAGACAGAAACTGCAACCATCAGAGACAGTTATTTACAAGTTCTACTGGTGTGTAAGTACTGCTGGTGCGCACGGTTAAAACTATGTAGGTACTTACTGTCAAAAAGACTGGTGGATGCCCATTTTAAACGTACTCGATGAAAGCTTATGGTTTGATTGCCTCAGATTAAACGTTTAATCGTTTAATCTAAGGCAATCAAAGAGAAGAGAGATAAAGATATTAAGGAACAATCCTTCCTTTAGTACCTAAGTAGGAAACTCGATCATTTGAAGTGTTTACCTTCCATTATGAAGAGTTTACAAATACTCATTGAATTACAGATTGACATAAAGTTTCCTTATGAAATGTACAAAAAAAAATTGTGAATGGGGTCGTTTTTTTTTTGTGTAACTTTTTCCTGTTGCAGTAATTTAATGATTAAGGAAATATGCTAAAATATTGTTTAGCAAAGTGCGAGCGAATACGGAATTTTTAGCACGATATGCAGCATTACCATTTTAGATGGAGTACTTTTGTAGACTAATAATGCTAACACTTTGATGTATGTGACTCGCGTAGTGTAGTGAATGCTCTCACTCCTCGCCACTGGATCTAAGAAATTGCAAAATATCACTCATCTAATCATCATCATCTCAGCCAAAAGACATGCACTGCTGGACATAGGCCTCCCCCAAGCGTCACCACAACGACCGGTGTTGTGTGTTTCGCGCCTATCTGGTTAACCATAATTCGCAAAATTAGTCGCTTAGTAACAGTACCCGCAAAAACAGGTAAGAGTAATAAAGAACCCCATAATTCCCGTAAAAGTCTTCTTAAAATCTAGAGCAAGAGCATACCTTCCTAATAAATTAAGATGGTATAATTTGACAATAACCCTCCATCAAAGAACGAAACCTAAATTCGCATAATACCACGATTCCGTTTCCCCCAGAGGAACCCTAAACGGCAATGTAAATGGTAACAATGCTAACTGTATCTAATTATATTTGTTTGATTGACGATTTGTTTATAACCTGAAGATAGTGCAATGAACCGAAATGTTGCATCATAATCTTATGGAAGGTTGTTGAATTAATTAGTGGGTAGTTAGTTAAGTTATTAAAATGATAATTTGATTAGCCGTTTAGTGTTGATTAGAATTTTTAATAGTGGTAGCGAGATTTGAATCATAGAGGTTTCTGGTTCAATCCCTGAGTCATCGCTCGCTTTTGAGCATTGTGTGATCCGATTATAGTATGAATAAATGCCAGTATAGGGTATGGCACAACTTAGCTGTATACAAAGCTAGTGTTCCTGATAGTTACAACCCTCCGGGGTTAAGTTCGGGAGATTCCCGCATCGGATTCAGGTGGAAGAGACGCCTGGGTGTGGCCACTGCGTGGAAGGCACGGTGGAGCATACGGTAAAGGTTTGCTCCGCTTGGGCGGAGCACCGCCATGTCCTCGTGGAGACGATCAGCGACGGCGACCTCTCGCGTCGGGCCCTGGTACAGACCATGGTCCGGAGCGAGGAGGGGTGGCGGGCGGTCGCCTCCGTCTGCGAAGCAGTAATGCTAGCAAAGGAGGCGGCTGGCCGTGAGTGCGAGAGGAAACGGCCCTCACGCCCCCACCGCCGCTGGGATCCCGGTCCTGATTTCCGACCACCGTAGGCGTGGGCTTGTGGATGGGTAGCTCTGGGTAGCTTGCTGTCCGACAGTCCGGTATTAACCCGTACCAGTCTCAAGTCCACGCGCGCCTCAAGGATTTGTCAACAAACTGTAGGGGTCTAGCAGGGTCGACGTCTCTGGGGCCATAGATCGCGGATTCCAAAAGGAAGCCTCGGTGACCCCAGATCAAAGGCAACGAAGAAATGGGGTGGGGTTTAGTCTGTAAAAGCCTGGCACGCCCTCTCACGCCGAGAAGTCATTCTGATGATTCACCACTTGAAAAAAAACCCTCCGGGGTTGTAGATTGTAAATTGTATATTTAAGTTAAGAGTGAATAGACTACTTCTAGAAGAGAGAGTGTTCCTCTACTAATCACAATTATCATTGTTTACCATCAGGTGAGCTGGTGGTCAAGCGCGAATCTGTCAAAAATAAAGCAAGACGTTCACTGTTGTGTCTGTTGTTATTGTTTTGTCCAAGTGTCGTCATAACGAACAGTCCTGTGCGCCACGCATAGCCGTCGACACTCCAGAATCTTTCGACCCCATCGACTTTTCTAAATTAGTAGAATAGAATAGAATAAACTTAATTAAACACCAAAAGAAGTAACAAATTGTGCAGTATCTAAATATTGAACTCCTTTTTTATTCAATTTTAAATTACCATACCTATTTGAATATATTAGAGTTTCAGAGAGCGATATTAATTTACGTTTACATAATCAATAAAAAAACACTTTTTTAATTAAAAACACAACATAAATAAAATCCGCGGGATCCGCGGAAAATCTTACGAATGGTTCAAATCATATTTGGAAAATAGAGAACACCAAGTCGAAGTAGAATACTACAACGAACATGCTAAACAAATCCAATATATTCGGTCGGATAGCAAGCAAATTAACGCCTCAATCCCTCAAGGGAGTGTTATTGGATGCCTCCTATTTATCATCTATATAAATGACCTCCCTACAACCATAAATGAGTCCTGTGTCCTGTTTGCCGACGATATTTCAATACTAACTTCTTGCCATGACAATACCAACTTAACCGAAATACTTACAAGCATACTTAACAAAATAATAACTTGGATGACAGAACACAACCTTGAACTAAATTTCAATAAAACTAAAATCATGTCCTTTCATCCACGTCAGAAAACCCCTTTAGACATAACATTTATTTACAACAACAAGAAAATAGAAACAGTTAAAGATTTCAACCTACTCGGCTTATCCATAGATACACATTTAAATTGGAAATCGCATATTAAAAAAGTCAGATCAAAATTATCAAAATTTGCCTATGCCCTTCGTGAAATAAAAAAGTCTACAAATCTCTCCACTGCTCTGGTTACATATTATGCCTATGCATAAGCATGGTTAAACTACGGCATAATATTATGGGGAAATAGTACAGACGCACCAACACTTTTCACACTTCAAAAACGACTTATTAGAATACTTGCCAACATAGAAAACACAGACAGCTGCAAACCCCATTTCCAAGAACATAAACTTCTAACCCTACCTTGCATATACATCTTGGAAATGTGTAAATTTGTTAGAAATAACCAAAAACTCTTCACTACACGCGAAAACATACAGACTCGCTACACACTACGACACAAAAATAGAATAAACCTACCAAGTTCTAAACTAAAAATACACTCCACAAGCACTTTAGTAATGTCAGTTAAAATATATAATAAATTACCAGATGAAATTAAAAATGAACAAAAATTTAATATCTTTATAAATAAATTAAAACAACTTCTTATCCAAAAATGTTATTATAATGTACATGAATATTTAAATGATAAATTTAATAAATAAATTAATAAATAATACCAAAAAAATGTAACAAAAATTTATAATAATAATAGGTATATGTATAATTTAAATAAATATTAATGTATAAATTCAATATATTACCAGTAAATTATGTATGTATTCTAGTTATAAGCTTACCTACCTACACAAAGCGAAAGAGAAAGTAGTTTTTAAAAATTGTAAACAAAAATTAATTTTAGCCCTCCTCCCTTTTTGTTATTTTTGTTATGCCCGACGGGGCCCACAATGCTCCAAAACTGTTAACATTTGTATAATCTTATGTACCTACCACCTAAGTTCACATTGTGGAATGCAAATAAACGTATTGAGTATTGAGTATTGAGTATTGAAAACTAGAAGGCTCAGCTGAGCTCAGATGCTCAAGTGAAAAAAGTAAATTAATTTAATATTTTAAATTAATAATACCGGGGTTGATTAAAATAATGCCGATAAAGCTAATAAAGATGCACCACTTAAATAATGCCTTTTTATTAGCGTTATCGGCCTTGTCATGTTCCCACTCTTGGGACTCAGGCCTTCCCTTTAGTATAGGAAAAGGCCGTAATCCACCACGCAAGTCCAGTGCGGTTTGGTAGATGTCACATGTCTTCGAATTTTTTGGTTCTAAGACATGCCGGTTTCCTCACGATGTTTTTCTTCAACGTTATGAGAGTAGTAGTGATGAAATAAATTACACAAAGTAATGCGCCTGGCTGGGTTTGAACACGTGACCCACTACTTGTCGCTCACTTGTGAGTTAGGCATTGAATGGGAAAGGCTAGGCAGATGATGACTGCCTAGCCTTTCCCAACTATATTGGGTTCGGCTTCCAGTCAAGCCGGATTTAGCTGAATACCAGCATTTTACGAGGAGCGGCCAGTCCTCCACAACCCATTAACTGGGGTAACACGGTACTTCATGGCAAGACTGGAGTCAGATTTACTGGCTTCTGACTATCCGTAACGACTGCCAAAGATCTCCAAATGACAGCCGGGACCAACGGCTTAACGTGCTTTCCGAGGCACGGAGGAAACTCGTTATGTTAAGATGGATGGATGGATGGATGGATGGTTAGGCATTAGGCAGTAAAAAAGACAAATATAAAAAAATGGCGCCTAACTGCGTTACGCGGCAACGTGTCGCATTTAGGCGCATTTAAAGTCGTAGAAGTGTCGCGTCGTCGTCTGTCGACGGGAGCCTTAAAACCAACAAAAATAGTCTTTAAATCAACAAAACAAGAAACCCAGTGTCAAAGTTATCACATTTATCACTTTGTTTCGGTTCTTAAACGTCGCGGTGCTTACAACTTGTGTAGTTACGAGTTTTGTATGGTTTTTGAGTTGTTTCAGATTATTGTTCTATGCGACATAATCGGTTTTGTTTGTTGACAACAAAAGTAACATTGAATTTTCTTTTAAGTTACCGCGGTTTATTAATGATTTTGGGATTACTAACTTATCTATTCAGACAGGCCTGTTGACATTTTTTTTAAAGGTGGGAAATCATTAACATGGCTTCTTCCGTTTTTCTTGTCAGACTTCTACTGACTAAAACCCACTCCTGTTCCTTCTTTGCCTTCATTCCAGGTTCCCAAGCCTCTTTTTCTTTCAACCCAGGTCAGGCCTGTTGGTCTAGTGATTACTGGCCCTGCTACGCCGGAGGTCATGGGTTTGTTGGGTTATGGGTTTTTTGGACTAGGACAAATGTTTGTGTGATGAGCACGATCATTAGTTCTGTATCACCTTCCACCGTATGCTCTACATAAAGTGTACCGTGCCGCCTATGATCCAAGAATACCCGATATTTCTGCTGCTTGAGTTTCTCTGCAGTTGCAGCAGTAGCACCAGCACAACACGAGTAGTTAGGACGACGGGATAGCGCAAGAGTGTCGACCCAAGTTGCATCCCATACTAAAGGCCTACCTAGTTTTTAATTTGACTGAGTCAAAAGTCAATGATTTCACTCAAATTCTTATTCTCACTTTTTTTTTGTTTTTGTGCAGAATCATCAGAATGCCCTCTCCTAGAGAGGAGGCCTGAGTCTCAACAGTGGGAACATTACAAGGCCGATAATGCTAATGCTAAATCAGAATGACTTCTGTCTGTCGCTCTTGTTCGAAGCAGGCGGGCATGTGTGTGTTTTTTTTTTTTGACTTTGTTTGAGGGAATTATTTTCTACACAAGTAGCGAAATTGTCTCAATATCCTCTTTCCTTCATTTTTTATATAGATATATGTATGTAGGTATATGCTATATTGGATATATTATAAGTATGTGTATTTTATATAATTATGTAAGTACACTCGTTTTCTAATTATTCTTTTTTTTTTGTTATGCACCTGCCACCTTCTCTCTTCACCACCCTAGGTTGACTGATAGAGAATGCCTACGGCATTAAGTCCGCCTGTGTACCTTTATTGTGCTTGAAGTTAAATAAATAAATAAATAAACCTGACCCCGTTCCTTCTTTGCCTTCGTTTCAGAGTCCCGGGTTTTCGTTTTAGAAGCCCGCCCATGCCCCCAGAGGCTTCGACCATGGGCCCTTTTCACTGAAATACTTCACATTCAAACCTCCAACTTTTGTTAGTTATCAGCAAAATATTCATACCTCGGAAACGTTATTCAGCACTTCACACTTTATGCTTATTGGGTCCTAAAGTTAAAGTAACTGTAACTTCGGTCATCCATCATTTACTTAGATCTTTACTTAGCTATCGAACCTACTCAATACTCTTCAAACTTCCACCAGAAACAACAATCTTTGGGAAAAGTTTCGGGTACTTATGATATTGGGTAGTTTCGCGGTTTATTTCCGGAAATTATGTCATTATCTTACGAAGGAAGGCGAATTACGGAGTAGTGGTGGCGGCATTTGCGAGACGTCCCGACTTATGAGAAGAAAACATTGTGTGGATACCCGGACGTCCTAGAATCAAAGACTCGAAGACATGACATGACATCCAGCCACACTGGACCTGCGTAATGGATTGCGGCTCATTAAAGAGAAGTCCTGATCCAGCAATGGGATCATAAAAGTTTTATCATGTCTTCAAGATGATTAATTAGTTACGCTTGTAATTGTTACTAGTCATTAAATTAGTAATGTATTTAGTGTAAACAATTGTTGGTTAACTTAAATAAATAAAGAAGATCCAAGGTCCGCTAGCTGAAGCAGAAGACACCCGCAGTGATAGTCAACCTTCACGACCGATCTTGAACTTCACACTCTACCTCCTTCCAAGTCAATCCGATGCCCATCGACCCGTGCTTCAACCAAGACACTATTTCGTCTGGAGAACAACCACGCTTCTTCTTCCTTTGGAGATTGCAATCTGAGGCTTGTTAAGATGCGTAAACAAAATCCCTTGGAAGGCTACACTGTATCTACAATAAATGATCAGAAACTAAGGAGCGCGTAATAAATAGTATAAGAAGGTAATATTTATTATTGATCCATTTCTAAGTTACCTTGTAGGTGTATGCTAATCTATCCTACACTCGCTCTCCTACGCCTTTCTTAACTGTAGATTAAATAATTTGAAACGCAGATTTTATTGTCAGTAGGTACTCCTACTCACGCCCTTAACAAACACACCTACGTACTTAGTACTACGTTTCTTTAGCTAGGAAAACAATAGTAAGACAGTTTTAAATGCTAAGATAATATTGAGATACACCTACATCTTAAATTTAACCCTTTATAGGAGCCGTAGGCGCAGGGTTGCGAACGGCGAGCAACGGGTAGTGTCCGATAACCGTCCGGACGGAGCCCAAGTAGTCGACGGCGCGTAGTGTGCCACGCGCGCCACAAGGAGATTTCAGCAAACCATAGGAGCCCAGCCTCGACCTCTAGGGTCAAGTGTTAGTTTCTGAAAGGAAAACCCGGGATCCTGGAACGATTCCCCCCCTAAAAAATAACCCTTTGTAGAAACCGTAGGCGTATGCCTGCGGTACACGGTTACTCACCGTCCGGCCGTCCGGTAACCATTCGCGCCGAGCCCAAGTTGTCGATGGCGGGTAGTGTTCCACGCGCGCCTCAAGGAGATGTCAGCAAACCGTAGGGGCCCAGCAGGGCCGAAGTCTACTGGGGCATTGCATTAACTTCTGAAAGGCAAATCCGTGGTTTTGGAGCGCAAAGAAAGAACATTTTTTTTATTGGTATAAACTAGTGCTTGACCGCGATCCCACCTGATGGTCAGAACTAGTGACTACTACTGTGCACACTAGTTTATTAAGAGCATATTCACTCTAGCCTTGAATACACCTAAATTATAAACGAGATATAATACACATAAGTGTGGTTTTAGTCAGTAAAAGTCTGACACACCCTCCAGCTCCACTCTAGAGATAGATGATTTCCCACCACAAAAAATGGTATTACTATTTACTGATGCCTATTAATCAATTCATTAATTAGCAGTACAATATTATGGCGTAATTAATTTGGTTCGAAACAAACACAACGACAGGGCTGGCTCGGTTCTGATAACTGATATCGTCTCGATTCACGGTACTGCGTGGTGTGTTGATTTTTAGCTTTAATTTACATTGTACCAAACTACTTATTAAATTTATATTTAAAAGGTTAATTTTGCTTTGGATGTATGTGTGCATCACGGCATAGACATGGTAGCTTATTGATCCAGTGATCACAAACGTGGAGATGCCTCGGGCGTCGGGAATATCAGGGCGGTTTCCATCGTGGATGGCGAGTTATGGATTGCTCGCCGTCCGGTAAGGGTCTACGATTCGGTAGGATTCTACGGCAATTTGTTCTGTAAATCTGTATTTTCATTCTATGTTTTTATTATTTCGCACGTATTTTTAGTTTCAATATTCTTTTTCCTACTTACTTATGCTAAAAAATCGCCACCTTCCATTCCTTTACTAAGACCCGAGCTTAGAAAGAAGTGACTGCATTAATTTTTCACTGGATTCAGTCTCTGGAGCAAAACGTGTGTGTGTGTGACGTCACTGCATACTAAAACTTGTGCAAAGTGCATCAGTAATGCCCTCAAACGGATTGCTGTGGTGACATTTGTATTCATCAGACTTAGCTTGTGAAATATAAATGTTTGAGGGATAAAATGGTTGACAGTTATGATGGATGAAACAAGAGTGTACAGTAGTGGTCGTTTATATTTCTGTTTATAATTTTTATAAACGTATGTATTGGCAAGAAGTGGTTTAAAGCCGGGAAGGATGGGAAGAGTGGAGGGAGACTTTGGCCCAGCAGTGGGACAGTATATGCTAGATATAATAATGATAATGTACATATCAATCAATCAGTCAATCATAGTTATGTATCTTACTGATATAATAAACGTTAAAGTTTGTATGGTTTTTTGGATGTTTGTAATGGATTTCGATGAAACAGTCTTAATATACAGGTAGACCATGATACTGGAATAGCATATAGGATGGTTTTTATCGGGCTTACGTTCCCTTGGGATAATTTTCTATTACCACTCGGGCGAAGCCTTTGACAGTAGGTATTCTAGTATAATTATAGCATATCTATGTACTGATCTATTGTATATGTATATATACATACATATGTGCGTGATCTATTGTATTATATAGTTTTGATAATAATGGAAATGTCATATTAATGTCAGCTCCATTTCTTGTCCAGGCAATTACCTACTATCCATTCCATTTGTAGGCTGGAAGACATCCTGAAATGCTATAAGGCCGTCCGTTACTCTTATATTGTATGTCTTTTCGGTGTATTTTTGTAGTGGAATGGTGTCCAAAAAAGTATTCATCTGCCTAGCCTTTTCCCAACTATATTGGGGTCGGCTTCCAGTCAAGCCGGATTTAGCTGAATACCAGTATTTTACGAGGAGCGGCTACCTACCAGACCTCCACAACCCATTAAATGGGTAACACGGTACTTCATATGTCCAAAAAAGTATTATAATAAAAAAATATTATTAGCATAACACTGTTACAATAAAGATGAAATTGTGTACTTATTTCAAAAAGGCGCAAAGCTGCATTCGTACGGAGATAGCCCTGAAGCGCTTTGCAGCATTTCTCATATCAATTTCAGTAGTACTTCTCGAGGATTATATTAAAAGATTTCGTTTGACATGGATATTCCTGTGAAGGAATTTAATATATACGAGAAAATAGACGTCCTATTTGCGCAGTGATCTAAAAATAAATGACACAAACCAAATCGCTTAGATTCCGGGTATTTTATTTATATATTCGCCAAGATACATACAATTTCTTAAATTAACTGGGACTGGGCTGGACATTTTTATAACAATGTCGTCGGCTTCTTTTTTATTATTGATAGACTGGCGTTTGCCATGGTAAGTCTCCTTAGTAGTCGACGATGGAGCGAAGTAACCGTTAACTCTTGACTTCAAATTCCTAGGATCTGGGGAAGTTATTTCGCTGGCTAAGTCCCTAATCTACACTCATTTAATAAAGAGGTAAAGTTTATTTTTTTGTTTGTATGAGGTATTCTGTGGAAGTACTGGTCCGATTGCTAAAATTTTTTCACCAATAGAAAGCTGCTGTAATCCTGAGTGACATAGACTATATTTTATGTTTGCGGGCGAAGCTGCGGGCTAAAGCTAGAATTTAATAATACTCTAACCTTTCAAATACCCTGCTTAAGAACTGCAGCCCTATCTCACTTCTGAGCCATGTCTACAAGCGGTTTTCCAGAGTCTCACTCCATCCAGAGCGGGTGAAGCCATTTGATGATTTCCCACGTAAAGAAATAGGAAACATTAGCAACATTTTCTTTTCAATCGTCGCCAGTTTACATAATCATTACTTTAAAAGTCTGCGGATCCGTACCTAAAATTTACTAAAAAAAAGCGAAAAAAGGTCACATATTCATTAACCCGAATGAACCCGAAAGTTCCCGAAGCTAAAGTTGTTAAACCGATTACATAGCAGACCTAACGAAGCGAGCAGTCAATCAGTTCACTTTGCTACTGCGAATAATGACGTCATTGGTTCGGAAGAGCTTCTAGACTTTTCTCTGACTTTCAGTGGATAATAGTAATGAGATATTAATGGTTAAGTTTGCCTGGGACAGATGGTCCAGTTGAGTAGGTCTAAATTCAAGAAAGAGGTCAATTTTCAAATCCGACTCAGCTGAGCGGCGTTCAGGAAGCTGCACACGGTATCGTCTCGTCCAACATACCTCAGTGTTTCAAGACGAAAGTCTAGGACTACTGTTATTTTTTATTGTTTATAGGTTCGCGCTTGACCACTATCTCACCTTATAGAAAGCGACGATGCAGTCGACGATGGAGCATGCTTACCTAGAAGTAATCTATTCACTCTTGAATGAAAGATTCCCGAGTTGTAGCTTTCAGAAAACACAGACTCCGGCAGGGAATTGCACCCCTTGGATGTACGCACAATTAATATGTTCTCAAAATGTTATGTGCGTATAAGAGAGATGTCTATCATGTACCGGTGGCGCATCGCCGTGCGCCTGGAGGAGTATGTGTTGCTAGTGTTGGCATATGGGTCCGAAACGTGGTTGCTCATAATAGGCCTCATCAGAAGTCTTAAAGTCAGGCAAAGGGCACTTTCTTTTTTCTGACTTTGAGCGGATAATGGTAATGAGATATTAACGACCCAATTAGTCTACTTGTTATTGCGTCATTAGAGTTCTTTTTATTGGCAAAGGTCCTCCAGACTAAAGTAATTGGTTTGCCTCCATAAGCCTCTTAGAAAATACTAAGGTAAGTCGAGCTCCAGTTACGTAACTTGGGTTCTAGACACAAGGCAATGTAGAGGCGTCTCCTCACTAAAAATATAAATGTAAAAGTGAGAACTAAGTGAAAAATGCTTTTTAAGGTGGGAGATCATAAAAATGAATTCACCCGCTCTGAGCGGAGCGGGAGGGCGTGTCAAACTTCTACACCACTAAAACACCACTCCTGTTCCTTCTTTGACCTAACTCCAGAGTGCCGGGGAAGTGAAATAAGGTGTGATTGTCGATTTATCGACGAGATAATTGAGTTCTAAATAGGTGATAAGTTCTCGAGAAAATCCTGAAATTTAATTAACATAATTATAGCATAATCAGCCTTTTAATATTCTTACCTCTAGAACTCAGGCCTCCTTTCTAGGAATGGACCGTATTTTTAGTTCTAGGTTATTATGTCGGTTTTCTTACAATGCTTTTTCTTCACCGTTTATAGAACAGTGATAGGAAAATTAATTATATTAAATTAATGCACCTGGCTGGGTTTTTTACCAAGACTTACAACTCATAAGTCGGGGCAACTATCACTGGGCCACCATTGCCCGCTTAAAAAAATTAAATTAAATCATAAATTTTAATTTACACAAATACTTTTAAATATATTTAGGGTTCCATACCTCAGCATAAAATGAAACCATTATAGGATCACTTTGTTGTCCATCTATCAAGATGCTCTATGTCAGCGTGAACGCGAAGAGATATCAAACTATAATTCATATCAAATAGGTACTCAAGTCTGCTACTCCTTAGAGTCATCATCTACCTAGCCTTTTCCCAACTATATTGGGGTCGGCTTCCAGTCAAGCCGGATTTAGCTGAATACCAATATTTTACGAGGAGCGGCTGCCTACCAGACCTCCACAACCCATTAATTGGGGCAACATGGTACTTTATGGCAAGACTGGAGTCAGATTTACTGGCTTCTGACTATCCGTAACGACTGCCAAAGATCTACAAATGACAGCGGGGACCTACGGCTTAACGTGCTTTCCGAGGTACGGAGAAAACTCGTTATGTTAAGGTGGTTTCCATCCACATACCAACCTTGGTAAGCTTTTGCTTAACCTTGAAGATCGACCTGTGCGACTGTTATTATCTAGCCACGAGCTAAAAAAAACTATAACATGTGAGTACGTATGTTATAAAATAACTAGCTTTTACCCGCGGCTTCGCTCCCGTCAAATGACTACCCTACATATCCTACGCTACCCTACCCTACCTTCCCTACCTACCTTACACTACCCTACCTACACTACACTACCTTACACTACCCTATACTACCCTACACTACCCTACCCTACCCTACACTACCCTACACTACCCTACACTACCATACACTACCCTACACTACCCTACACTACCCTACACTACACTACACTACCCTACACTACCCTACACTACCCTACACTACCCTACACTACCCTACACTACCCTACCTACCCCCTAACTTTTTTTTTTTTAGAATTTTTCTCTCCGTAAGAACCATCATTGCACTTCAAGGAACATTTTAAAAAACCGGGCAAGTGCGAGTCGGACTCGCGCACTGAGGGTTCCGTAGTAACTTACCTATAAAAACAGTTCAATCGAACAATTTGACAGTCTCGAAATGTACGTTTTTTGCAGTATTAACGGACGAATCTTTTTTTCCCGTCACTTTACCAATTGAATTGAAAATTGATTTTTGCACAGCTTCAAGGGACCACGGACCCAATTATATGGTGTTAATTTCAACTCAATACCTCTACCTTACCTATGAATAAAGTTCAATTCTCGAATCGAGCGTTGAAGAATTTTCAAAAAAATAATTCTTGTGACGTAACAACAAATTTTCAGTTTTCAGACTGTTCCCTATATGAGTGCTATAAAACGTTGCTTCATGCCAAATTTCAAGATTCTAGGTCGACTGGAAGTACCCTTTAGGTTTTGATTCCCTTGCGAGTACTTGCGAGTTTCAAAATATGCAGCTTAAAGTGCTGTTTCTTTTGATTGCGTTGACATAGAAGTTTGATTTTGTTACAGCTTAAAGGTATTATAGACTTGAGTATTTGGTATGAATTTCAATTTAATACCTCTACGCGTTTATGAGGAAATGGGTAGTAAGTTTAAAATTATTAATCAGCTTCATACCTCCACGCGTTCCTGAGAAAAAGGGTCTTGACAGACGGACGGACAGACGGACAACAAAGTGATCCTATAAGGGTTCCGTTTTTTCCTTTTGAGGTACGGAACCCTAAAAAGAATCAGCCAACTCGGTCAAGCCGTTTTCATGTGATATCGTGACAACGAAAAACGGGTTTCATTTTTATATAATTATATAGATTACTGTTTTGCGATTCGCTAAAACTTTCGGGATTTGATTTGGGAATTGAACTATTTACATAGGTTATTTTGTATGAGGCCATCAGAACGCCAGTTTGACCATTTACGAGTATATTTGAATTAAACGACATATTTACATGGGGTAGTTCGAGACAATCAATTAAGCAATATGCTACCTATATCTCGTACATAAAACGTAATCATCAATGTATTTGACAAACGTAAGATGAAGTAGAGATAAATTACATTGATCTAAACTGTGTCATTGTCCTTACATCATAATCTTTGTCATCCGAATACACTTAGCGATTATAAGACCTCTAAGTACTGCCAATGCCAGCAGCTTCACACGTAGGTATTTTTTTTAATCCTAGGGTTTAAAAAAAAACAAGAAAATAGGTACATTTCCCAAATAATAAGCGTCCTCAGTGCTTTCTTGAGCACCTAGCTCAACCGCTAAGCACGGTACCAAGTTTTATCGAAATCCGTTTAGCATTTTAAGTGGACAAAGTAACAAACATACAATGATCAAAAATGAAGTGATAATGTGAAGTGTAGCGTGAAGACTTACTAGTGTGAAGACTGATAACGTGAAATGTGATTATGTAAAGTCGTCTGTATCTGCTCGAGAAACTCAAAAAACTGCTGATCAGGTATCAAAGTTCATTAACCTAAAGACTGAGTAATTCAAGGAAGGTTTTTAGTGTACAATATTGTAATAATAAAAAAATAAAAAAAATAATGTATATTGTTGTGTATGTATGGCTGAATGGTAACCAAATATGTTGGTATGTTTGTGTGTGATCTCCCAAATAAAAAAAAAGGTTGAATAAGAAACAAATATAAAATTCGGGCGCCAGGGAGTCACACAGACCGGAATAGCAAAGTTGGAAGAGTTTGGACAATTAATCTGCCGGTGGGAGGCTATATTAAAAGAAATAAAACGATAAAATACTTCTGTCTTTTCCTTTTAATACTCAACCCGTAGCTTCAAAACATGACTTTGTATTACTTTAAGATTCTATACTAATAATTAAAAATTAATTAGTTTTATTGGGTACTATGGATTTTATTGGTACTATTGATATTATTGTATCTTAATGGAAACGAAAGAGAATATATTAAAGGAATTCTCCTACCGGAATAATCCCTAGCATGTTACTTGTAAGTGGTAGGTTAATTGTTCCACGCCACGTGCAAAAAAAAATCCTTCATGACGCGTAGGATGCGAGGCTTCAAGTTTTCCGAAGTATGCTCGGGGTAACGCAGATAAATTGCAGACAAAGATGAAGAGAAAAGGGACGAAAAGAAATACGCCTTTTAGGCTGTAACAATAATATAAAAATAAGGTAGATTGTACGTTCGAATTCAAACACGTGGGTTGCGTAAAACCTTTTTAGGAATGGAAACTTACCGTCTTCCTTCTCAAAAATAGGTTATAATGCGCTGACACAGCGTTCAAAAACAGCTGCGTGCAATAAATCACTATAGCATCTGAAAAGACGAACGACCAGTAAGAAAAAATTCGTCAGCCACGCCCTAGAAAATCTTCTTCTTCTTCTTCTGCCTGGCGTTTAATCCCGGCCATTGCCAGGGTCCGCCTTCCGACTAAGTCTCCTCCACTTTGCTCGGTCGAAAACATCCTTCCCAGTAAGGCCATTGGCTCTCATGTCAGACTTGACGACGTCCAGCCAGCGCTTGCGAGGGCGACCACGAGACCTAGCCCCAAGGACAGCCATATCCATGCATCTCCGACCAACGTACTCCCTAGGGCGGCGCATGATGTGGCCATACCATCGCAGACGACACTCTTGCAGTTTTTCCCCCACGTCACGGACACCAAGACTACCTCGGATGAATGAATTGCGTATGCGATCGGATCGCGTTACGCCGCTCATCCACCTCAGCATCTTCATCTCCGTGACGCGAAGCTCCTGGGTGTATCTGCCCAGTGCTGGCCAACACTCGCCGCCGTAAAGAAGGACAGGCCGTATGATGCATTTATATATCTGCCCCTTGAGCTTCGGAGGCATTTTGCGGTCGCATACAACGCCCGTAACCTCGCGCCACTTCGCCCAAGCCGCGCCTATGCGTGCTTGGACATCGTCGTCTACATTGCCAGACTCGTGCAGCACGGATCCAAGGTACCTGAACTTATCGGACCTTGTAATCAGGTCCGAACCTATCCGGATGGTATTCGAGTCCGTGCTGCCATAGGACATGTACTCAGTCTTCGCCACATTCAGTCTCAGACCACCGTTTTCCAGCGTGTCCTTCCAAACGTTGACTTTGCGCTCAAGTTGGGCTTTGTTCGGGTTAACGAGGGCTATGTCATCGGCATACATCATTAGCCACGGAGGCTGGTCTTGGATGTATGCCGTAACTACATCGAGCACAACGTTAAACAAGAACGGGCTAAGAGCCGAGCCTTGGTGAACGCCAACAGATATTGGAAAGACGTTGGATTCGCCAACCGCGGTCTGGACAGAGGACACGGAATCGCGGTACATGTCTCTGATAATGTCAATATAGGCCTCGGGCACACACTTGAAGCGAAGTGCCCACCAGATGGACTGCCGAGGAATACAGTCGAAGGCCTTCTGCAGGTCTAAAAAGGCCATATGCAGAGCTCTCCTTCTCTCCCTGTACGCCTCAGTCAAAGTCCGCAAGGCGAACACTGCGTCCATGGTGCTGTTACCCGCCCGGAAGCCGTATTGACACTCAGAGACAGTACACTCGGTACGGAGCCTTGTGTCAATTATGCGCTCGAAGAGCTTCATGGTGTGGCACATGATCTTGATACCGCGGTAGTTACTACAATCCTGTACGCTACCTTTGCCTTTGTAGATTAGAATGATCAGGCTAGATCGCCACTGGTTCGGCATTTCCTTGGTGATCAGGATGCGGTTAAATAGATCCGTCAGAAGGTCCACACCATGTGAGCCCATCGCCTTCCACACTTCAATTGGCACGTTGTCAGGCTCGACCGATTTCCGGTTCTTCATGTAGCGAAGAGCAATGCGGGTTTTGTCGGGGGAAATAGGGGAAATAAGTCCAAGGTTAGGAGGCGGTTCGGGAGGAAGGTCATGGGGATGCTGTTTTTTTGACAGCTCCGCAAAGTATGTACACCATCTCTCCTTAACAGAGGGGGCATCGTAGAGCAGCTTACCCTCGGCGTCCCTTACACAGAGACATTTGCTAATGTCCCGTGTAGCTTTTTCCCGGGCACGCGCCAGCTTAAAAATAAGCTTCTGCCCCTCCGCAGTTTCCAGCTTGTCGTACAAGGGCGACAAACTTTTGCTGCGGGCTCTGGCTACAGCTTTTTTGCAGGCGCGCTTAGCCGCTCCATATGCCTCCCTGTCCTCCGGAGAGTTGGACCCCTGCCACTTTTTAAATAAGGCCTTCTTCTTCCGGGTCGCCCCCTGAACCCCGTCATCCCACCATCACGTCTCCTTGTCTATGGTTCTACCACCACGAGAAGTGCCAAGGACGCGCTTACCCGCAGCGGTGATTGCAGAATGAATCCTGCTCCATATCTCTTGAGCGGATTCATGCGGAGCACTGATCTCGAGATGCTC
This sequence comes from Mythimna separata, assembly GCA_030763345.1. Lineage (NCBI taxonomy): Eukaryota > Metazoa > Arthropoda > Insecta > Lepidoptera > Noctuidae > Mythimna > Mythimna separata. The sequence goes on from CM061175.1 coordinate 3,234,632, forward strand.
GACCTCCGCAATGAAATCCGACTGCTTAGGACCATTAAGCAACCACCACTTAGTTCGGGGTTTGCGTTTCTCGACCACTTTCTTCTTTGGTACAACTGCCAAGTCCAGGACAAGGAGGCGGTGTTGAGCCGTTAAGCTCTCCCCTGGGATGACTTTGCAGTTGGTAACCTTGCCAATATGGCACCGTCGCACCAGCAGGTAATCTATTTGGGTTGAGTAGGAACCACTACGATACGTAACAAGATGCTGGGGCTTCTTCTGAAAGAATGTGTTCGCGATGGCTAGGTCAGACACAGCGCAGGTCCTGAGTATACTAACTCCCTCTGCATTTACTTGACCATAACCAAAACCACCGTGAACACGTCCGTACTCTCCAGCAAACTGACCTACGTGACCGTTGAGGTCCCCCCCAACCAAAACATCTTCGGAATTCGGAGTAGCGCGCAATACGTCCTCGAACTCATCCCAGAAGGCCTCTTTTTCAGACTCACAGCAACCAGTTTGAGGAGCATAGGCGCTGACTAGGTTCGTTACCGACCCTTCGATCAGCACCCTAACTCGCATCAACCGGTCGCTGTATCGGTTTACTTCAAGGAGTCCATCCTGAACGTCCTTAGACAGCACTACGGCCACACCGTTCCTGCCCGATGGTGATCCGGCGTACATTAGCCGGTACCCCTGCCCGATGTCACGGGACTTATTCCCCTTCCAGCGCGTCTCCTGAAGGAAGGCGCACTGGACCCGACGCTTCGCAAGTACGTCCGCGAGTTCTCTGCAACGTCCAGTTAGAGAGCCAATGTTCCAGGTGGCAAAGCGGAGCTTCTTTTTGGGTACTGACATCTTTAGCCGTGCCCGTACTTGACACGGTAGCCCTAGCCCACTTGTCGCAGGTTTAGGGCGATGTGCCTGCGCGTCGTTATGCGGCGACGCCCTAGCCCGAGTACCCATTCGCAACTTACTATCCATAATTATATGACTGATGTTGGTTTTACGTGGGGCGACCTGCCGTCTGACCCCCACAACCCTACGAGAGGGAAACCAGGATCGCCAGAGCCTCGTCCGTTGAACAGCAGGGTGCACCGCTAGCAGGTGAGGTTGGCTTGGGTCCTTAGGATGTAAACGGACCCCAATCACCCCAGCCACGCCCTAGAAAAAGTTTGAGGAAAATACGACAAATTTCTTACCAATGGAATCTCTGGCATTATACTACGTCCATGAAGTCTTTATGCAATATAGATGCCACTAAATGGCTTAAATTACGGCGATTATAGCCGATTACAAGAAAATAATATAAATTGAAAAATTACGTGACCATTACGAAACTGACCGGGTCGCAGAGTGACGTCCAGTTTTTGACAGACGACATTCAAAGACCGTACCACAGACAAAAAAACATAGACAAAATCGACTAAAATCGACCAAAAATCCTTTCCATGTAACGAGGCGAATAAGTCTCGTTACAATATATGCGTATTATAGAAGAGAAAAGCCGACAATTTCAAAGATTTCTAGTACTCTTGTGAAACTAGAGCGGGTTGCTGGCAAAGTAATAAACTGTCTTTACTGAAGATGAAATAATATTTTCACTCACAATTTCATCCACTCAACGGCCACCTTTCCTAATAAACTTGACTCACAATTACTTAAAAGTACGGTTCACTTCAGTCCGACTTATAAAGTCAACTGTTTTTCTTTCATTCCAATAAACGTTAAAGGCCCTCGCCTACTGCGACTTTTTGAAGCGATGCCGTCGCTACTAACGCGCGTTACTCACATTTGCAACGCGCTACAGAAGCGTTGCTAACGCGCCATCGTATCGGATGAAATAGGGGAAAGAACAGTGGTCGGGTGGCGCGTAAATTTCATTTTTGTGCCGTTACGTTTGTTGTTTTGTTGCATCGTGACATAAGAGCGGGACAAAATCGCGACTGCGAATCGTGTGGGCAAGGGCAAACAGGTAGCGACCGCATCGCGACTGTATCGATGCAAAGGCACGACACCATTACCACTGCATCGCTACAAAAACATACTTTGGTGGGCGTGGGGCCTGAAGTCTAACATAGACCGGGATGTTAAAAGATTTTGCCGTCAGTTTGCGCACACTAAACGCTTAGTTACCGCGGCATTCTAGCGCCTTGCGACAGCATACCGCGTCGATTCGAAGTATGACACGGCAGTTTTTGTTACCTAATACAAACAAAAATAAGTAGCGTTTGATAGAGTGTTAGTGGGTGCGGACGTCCTTTGGCTTGCCGTTGCCTACCGCAGTAGGTACGTCACGGCATCCCACTGCGGGAGCCCGTGGTCGGTCTTTCAATATCGTGCAATGAAATCCCTTTCGATGTATTAGCATTACCTACTCTTATAATGTTTCCACTGTTGAGACTTACGTCTCCTCTCTAGAAGAGGAAATGGGCCGTAATCCACCACGCGGGCCCAGTGCGGGTCGGTTCCTTTCGATGTTACTGCATAATTTTAAAGCACCACAATTTATGTCTTATTCCTATTATAATACGTTTGAATTTCCATTGGTGCTTTAAATCCCTTGCCATGCCGTCCCAGTCTACGTAGCCTTTTAAAGACCCTAAAGAAAAACGGTCAACCAGAAATAGCTCGTTACGACCCTTCACAGCCTATTAACTTCATCGTTACTTACTTTTGTTGGTTATTCCGGTAAGTGATGCCGTTTCTACCAGAGGACAGAGGTTTTTGATGAAGATACGGAGAGAAATCAAGGAGATTGAGGTCTTCTTTTTGTTAGATACTCTAAAAAGTTCCATAATCAAAACAGTACCTTATTGTTATGACTCCACTGTTCGTTTGTCTGTCATCAGGCTGGACAATGAACCGTGATAGAAGCGGGTGGGGTGTCAGACTTTTGCTGACTAAAACCCATTTCTGTTTCTGCTTTATTCCGTCATGCAAGCCAAATGCAGATTGGTAGATATCACATTTCTCCGAATTTCTGGTGCTAGGACATGCCGATTTCCTCAAGATGTGTTCCTTCAACGTTTTGAGAACAATGGTGATGAAATAAATTACACAAAGAAATGCCTCTAGCTGGGTTTGAATCCCCGTCTTCATCATCATCTGCCTAGCCTTTTCCAAACTATATTGGGGTCGGCTTCCAGTCAAGCCAGATTTAGCTGAATACCAGTATTCTACGAGGAGCGGTTTGGAGAGGGGTTTGAACCCCCGTCTTACAACTCAAAATATTATCTAGCTTTTACACTTTTCTTTTCTATACTAAAATGGTTAAGGCTTTTAACTAATGAGCGATACGCGTCCATTGAAATTGAGTTTATATACTCGTATTACATTTCCAACGTAATTTTATAACATCTAATTTAGTTAAAAGCATTTCGAGACTGTAATCATCGGAGATGTTTTTCAGCTGATTGAGCGGATATTTTTGTTAAAATAGAGTATCTAGGGCCCCGGGGCTTGGAGGGATTTATGTGGATAATGTATTGTGAAGTGCTTCTATACGAGGTTGAACTTGTATATTTTTTTGAGCTCATGAAATGTGATATAAAAGAATGATGCTGTCGCTTTATATTGAGTCTACTTAGTATTTTTGTAAGTGTATCAAACAGATGCAGAAGGTGAATTGAAAAAAAGAAAAGATAACAAGTAAAAAAAGTAAAGCAATTGATTCGTTTACGTTTTAAACTTTATTGTACACTAAGAAAATAAATAATACAATTTGAGCCCTTTTTTATTTAGTGGGAAATCATCTAATGATTTCGCCTGCTCTAGGGCGAAACGGGAGGGTGTGTCAAACTTTTAGTAACTAAAACTACACCTATGTTCCTTCAAATGCTCTATGCATTCTAGGACCACAGCTCAGGCATAATTTTTAAAAGTTGATACATTATCATAAAAAAAGAAAAAGTTTAGTAACCGTAATAGGCTTACTGGATTATGCAACTGGACATAGGCCTCCGCCAAATGTCGCCACAATGAATGGTCCTGTGCGTCTCACATACATCGCATTCCCGCAACTCTCACTAGGTCATCAGTTACCGGCCACTTCTTGGGAGATCTTCTAACGCTGCGTCTTTCGATGCGCGGTCGCCACTCGGGAACCTTTTGGTCCCATCGAACATTCGTCCTACGAGCAATGTATCCTACCCCAAACTTAAGTGGTAATCACTTAAGTTTGTCGATTCTTCGGACTATGTTTGCGACCTTGGTTCTCCTGCGGATATCTTCATTTCTCAATTAGCATTAATGTTGTAGTTTGACCTATTATCTAGTTTCCTATACTTTCCATTAAACTTGGATCTTCTTAATGAATTGCATATCCGGTTCCGGTACTAATTTCTTCTATCACTAAAGTTCATTCACCCATAAATCTATTTTTATTTTAATGACTTAGATTGAATTTCCTTAATTACTTTAACGATTAACTAACTTATTGCAACTTGTGAAATAATGCTGATGTTTTAAGAATACATTTTATGGTGTAACTTTGACTATTTTCTGTTAATTTGTTTCTAATTAGTGGAATAATTTGAGAGTGCGGTCGCTTATGTATTTTTGCCCTCGAATATTGCAACACATACTTATATATAGGTATTTCAACAATAAAAACAGAATTGAAAAAAAAAAAACATTTTCCACTTTACATTTAGGGGGGCTACCCAAATAAAACATTTTTTCCAATTTTTATTTTACTACTTTGTCGGCGTGATTGATATACTTACATAATAATTTTGGTACCTCAGCTTTCTAGTGCTAACGGTCACAGAGATTAAGCGAGGACGGACGGCCAGACATGGCGAAACTATAAGGGTTCCGTTTTTGCCATTTGGCTACGGAACCCTAAAAAAGGTTTAGGTATTTTCAATTTATGTGGCACAACAAAAATCTATAATTTATATGTTTTGTCGTCATTTAAATTAAAGTCTGACAAATAACGCAAAGTCAAAATAATTGGGTCTAGACACGAGTAATGTTATACCGAAGATCCTTAATTATAGACAATGTTTACTTGAGATTAAAACTAAAGAAAGTTTTTAAAAATTCATCTACAAAAGGGTTTTTTTCAAGTGGAGAATCATCAAAATGACTTCGTCCGCTCTTGATCTACTAAAGGATTAAATAGACCTGATGAGAATATACATAGGTCAGGAGTGGCCATGACGACTAATATTTATTTTGAAAACCACTTTTATACGTCGATTGAATCTAATGATGTTTTATTTTTCACAAAATGAAACATATTTTTTTTGTTTCTTCTAGCTGACTACCAGCTAAGAAACAAAGGTTTCATCTAGATTTAATAGACTTGTAAAAGTGGTTTTCAAAATAAATATTATTTGTCATGACCGATGTATTTTCTACTCAGCGGAACAATTTTCCAACTGATAAGCAGATTATACATTCAATTTATTTTTAGATTTTCTTTTATAAGTAAGTTTTTTTATGGTTGAAATAAATTACAAAATGACCAGAAGGCTAATTAACAAGTCATAATCTTAGGAAAAATGTCAGTAAACTCCTAATTGAAGAATGATGAAATCTTATGCAAATACAAAAGTACACCCTTAAAAGTCAATTAAGTCAATCGTTCTATTTATTTATCAAAAGTCAATGAGGAAAAACACGTTTTATAATCTATTGTTTTTTGTTGATTATTTTGGCTTACCTAATATCTTACGGATGTGTAGGTACAATCAGTTTTTCGACCAAATCACAATTGATTAATGGAGTTTTACAACGCGGCTCGTTAAACTAAAACAAATCTTGTGAAAACTGTTAACCAGAAAACTTCAGTGCTAGACATGGGATTCCTCAAAGTGACTAAAGTATGAACCATCCAGCTTGATCGGATCCCACAGCTAGTACCAGGTCATTGCTCTGTCTTATAGAAAGCCTTTCGGGTTCGCCTTCAACCTAAAACGTTTCAGGTTCATCAGCTACTTTGACAATATTAATAAAATTAGTAGGTATGTTCGCTCGTTTATACCGCGTACCTACATCGAAGAACTGGAACAACTTTCCTGCTGCAGTTTTACCGTCCAATTATAATATAGGTGCCTTTAAGACTAGAGTGAATAGGCTCTTAATAAACTAGTGCACTTAACTATCGACGATCGCATCACTGTTTACCATCAGGCGGGATCATTGACAAGCACTAGTTTATATTATTTAAAAATAATACTCGTATAATAACATATTATATACGATACCGATATCAATACTTAAATTTTGAAATTACTCTTGGCTTTCCTGCGCATTTATCGGTGATGCAAGTTTTTGGAACCATACAAAAAATAAGTCTGAATAATACTTAGTTACTTATTAGATGTTATGTAGGTAAATTGGGAACGTGGCTTGTTCTATATTATTATAATCTTTTACCGACTTTAGACAGCAAAAAGCATAATTTAAAGTTCGAAATCAAATTATTTAGAGACAGACAAAAAATATGCAGAAAATTGCTTATCATTTGGTGTATAAAACTTGTTTTATTTTACACCTTTTTTAAAGTTAAGGTTGAAATGGAAACTAATTGGCTTAAAGCAATACCTACTCCATAAAAAGAGGAGTTATTAAACGTGTTTGAAGCTGTGGTACCTATGGAAGGTTTTTCTGTTTTTACAACTCACGTGTTGTCTGATAGGTTACCTACCTACTTATCAGATATCACGTGAAACTAACCGCAAAATCTACATAGTATGTTGACATACCTATAGAAGACACATCCTTTGTCAGCCATTCAGGTTTAGGCTACACTTAAATGAATAATTGAAAATATTTTGAAGAATGTTATAACTATTAAGTGTGCAGCAGTATCTCTCGGTGTTACAGCCGTGTCTCCGTGTGGACCTCTCGGGGTCTGGTACAGGTCCTGGTCTAGAGCGAGGGAAAATGGCACTCGGTCGCCTCTTTTTATGAAGAAGTAACGCTAGCGAAGGAGGTGGCCGCACGCATGAGGAAACGGACTTCCTCATGCTCCAGCAGCAACCGAGAGGATTCCGACTCCGATTTCCTGCAGTTGGCTGAGACGCCGAGCTTCCCATTGCTCGCCTTCCAGTTACCCGATAGCAGTCGAGCTCGAGTCGTCGAAGGCGCGTAATCCTCGGGTGCCTCCAAGAAATATAGCAAAACCAAGTCCAGCAGGGGCAAAGTCTACTGGGGCTATAGATTCCTAAGGTTGACTGGTAGAGAATGCCTTGATGCATTAAGTCCGCCTATGTACCACCATTGTACATGAAGTTTAAATAAATAAATAAAGGCAAGGAAGGAATTTAACGTTTGAATCCCCAACCGGTCTTATGAGACCGCGCTGTTATTGTTTTACTATTGTGTCCCGTTTCGCGGGTATCTGAGTAACTACGTAAGGTCTTACTCATTAAAAGTCTGACAACACAGTTGGTCCCGCGTGAGAGCGAGAGAAGTCATGATTAATGATTTCCCACCTAAAAAAAACTTTCAGTATCCTAAGTTTGTCGATAACCTGAAGTGACAATAGAGATCATACACAAAAAACTTGAAAGACAATAACGTAAGATTTAAAGGCCTAAAAAAAACTTACGTAACTTACTTAAACGGACTTTTAAGGGGCTTCTCAGAATAAATTCATATAGGTAGGTATTCTAAGCACGTAGATACCGTTTTAAGTTCTTTCTAAATTATCTTCCTTCTAAATTAAGATGTCACGGGCTTAAGGAAAAGGATAGCATCATCAGTAGGTATGATGTCTGGTTTTTAATTTTAAGGAAGACTTTTTTGCTAAATATTGTTTAGAGGCACCTTTTTGTATAGTACGAATCATACATCCATCAATTAAAGTTCTCTGCGCAATTTGAAGAGAGACAATAACCCGAAATCATCTATTGGGCAATTGCCCACCAGACATAGCACACAGAGGTTGGCGGGACTCTACCCTTTGTTCTACATACCCCCAAATACCTGTAGTACTTAAAATTTAACAAGTAGGAATGACCAAATTTTTCCTTAAGATTTCCAAATGTAGAAAGGTAGTTAAGTTACTTATCTAAAGTTACAATAAAGGGTACCGTAAAATGGGGTGAATAGGGATAAAATCGAACTTGTCACTGAAATTAATCGATGTTGTAGGACGAATGTAATATTGATAACTCTTTCCAAGGGTTTCCGGCAGTTAATACTTTTCGTAAATGTTAAAAATATCCCCAGAATTAGTCAAAATTTAGATATTTTAACAAAAATATAGGCTGTCCCTATTCATACTTGAAGTGGGGTGACCTGGGACGAGACAGGGGTAACTTGGGATAAAGTAGTAGGGTTGTCTCACGATAATTACGGAGTAATGCGCCACATACAAACCAAACAAAAAACTTTTTTAAATCATACAAGTTCGTACCTATGTATCTCTTATTAGTTCGCCTTGTGCGCATGCTTGTATATAAGTTTAAAATAAATAAAATGAAAAGCCTTATTTTAATAAAAAGTGAAATCCTGCAAAACAATGCGATAAAATGTTCAATTCATGTTGTAGCAGCCCTGACCCTATTCAAACTTTACCGTTCCTAATCAACTTTCATTCGTCCCTATTTACCAAGTATAGGCGACTCTATTTGTACTTTAGCCGTCCCTTGTCACCCCGTTACCGTATTTATTCACCTCGAAAAAAAAAACAATCCCAGAGGTTTTAAAGAAAACGATTTAAACAAAAACTATGTAAAATCTAGACTTACCTCTTTTTGTGTAGCTTCTTAAAGATATTATATCGTCGTTGGCTAACTCCACACGTTGTCAAAAAAACTAGAATTTCCAAAAACTGTCAACTTAAGGGACAATACCGCAACCTCACATCTACAGTCTTATTTGAAAGAAGATTTTTGACACCTTTTACTAACTTCACAACGCTTCGGTGCTGTCAGTTAGAAGATAATATATTCTACTTTTAGAAGAAAAAAAAGTTAGCAATTGGAAGTTCTTGCTTTTTTATTTTGTGGCTTCGAAACTAGATTCCTCGATTTGACCCTTTTCACCCCTGAGTCCTTATTCACCCCGTTTTACGGTATTTAATTTTTCCTCTTTTTTATTATATTGCAACGTAGCGCCATCTGTATTTTTAATATAAAACTACGCCGGTCTTGATTAAGTTGAACTTTGTGTGTACGGAAATTAAACATGTGAAACAAACTTGATGGTAGCGCCATCTATCCAAAAGTGTGCAGTACTAACTAAGCAGTCAGTTCTCTGCTGTTATAGTAGATGGCGGTGTAGGTACTTGAAAATTACTTTCAGACTACAATTTGAAAGGTATTGCAGTGACAAATAAAAAGCGCGAGAGGTGCACGTTTCACAATTTTATGTCTAAACTTATATTTTTCATCAAAAACAATTCAAAGCTTCTAGTAATAGGACATCTCCGCCCGTGCGTGTAGAATTAGTTTAGTCTTAGCATGATGATATATAGCCTTCCTCGATAAATGGGCTATCTAACACTGAAAGAATTTTTCAAATCGGACCAGTAGTTCCTGAGATTAGCGCGTTCAAACAAACTCTTTAGCTTTATAATATTACCTAATATAGATATACCTTAACATATATGGAATCATCGGAGTCACGGAAATCCATTGGATGCGAAATGCACAGAACTGGCCATTATGGCGATACAGGGGGTAGGCCAAAAGTAAAGCACTTTTCACAAAAATCTACCTGTGGTTCATCAATTTGGTTTTGCACGGTGACGGTAAAATTTTTCAAATACCTATTCCCGGTGTTCATTTTCCATATCTTAAACCTGTAGCCTATACGGTCTGGACTTAGCGTTTCGCCTCATCGTCTATACTGCGCACATCGAAAGAATGGAGCAATTTGCCTGCTGCGGTCTTCCTGTCCGATTATAATTTGAGTGTCTTCAAGGCTAGAGTGAATAGGCTCTTATAAAAACCACGTGGTAACAGTTTTGATTTGACAAAGTGGTACGAGTATTCGTATGACGTCACCTCCTTCTTAATCATTGCGTGTAAAGTGTTTCTGCGTGGCTGACCATTATAAATAATCACCACATAATAAACATTGAAAGAAAGAAAAAAAGGATACAAAACAAACCTACTTATTTTAATAAAATATAGTTCATTGTTACACAGAAACTTAGAAATTGGATTTCCTTCTGTAGTTAGTAATAGTTTTATATACCGAACTTCTGTAATTGAATGAAAAGTTTTTCATTTAATTCTTGTTTTTAGGGTTCCGTACCTCAAAAAGAAAACAACGGAACCTTTGAAGGATCACTTTGTTGTCTGTCTGTCTGTTTGTAAAGATTCTTTAACTCGGGAACGCATGCATTTCGAAAGTCTCAAAGGAAGCAAAATTAATTCCCGTTGACCTAGAATTCTGGGCATGAAGCAGTCTCATAGCACAAATATAAGAAAGAGTCTGAAAATTGAAAATTTGTTAAGAAAAATTGAGATTCGGAAAAATCTTCACTTTCTCTTCGCACCTCGAGGAGTTTTTTTTTTTAAGTTATGTAAACTAGTGCTTGATTGCGATCCCACCTGATGGTAAGCAGTGATACAATCTTAGATGGTGAGGCGCACTAGTTTATTAAGAGCCTATTCACTCTAGCCTTGAAGACACCCAAATTATAATTGGACGGGAAGACCGCAGAAGGCAAATTATTCCAGTCCTTCGATGTACGCGGTATAAACGACGAAGCGAAGCGCTTTGTCCGGATGTCAGCAAAACCGTAGAAGCCAGCAGGGTCGAAGCCTATTGGGCCATGAGATGGCTTCCGAAAGGGAAACCCGGGGTTCTGAAACGAAGGCAGAGAAAAGTCTGTAAAAGTCTGACCCTGAGCGAGAGGAGTTATTTGACAGTTACCTACCCTAAAAAAAAAAACTATTCAAGATCACTACTTACATGAAAAACACCGACTTCAAAAAATAAATATTCCAAAACAAATTAATATGCACTAAAAAGTAAAAAAATAATTGCGTATTTTTGTAAGCAGGTACAATTATTTTTATTTTTGGAGTCGGTGTCAGCCAACTAAGATAGGTTTGTTATTTATCACTATAAAACATCACAGTTTTACACCAATTGTGTAAGTAGTTGTACTTAAATGTTAGTAAGTTCATATTATTATTGCTAGGTTGTTGGCGTTTCCTTGGCTGACACCGACTCCAAAAATAAAAATAATTGTACCTGCTTACAAAAATACGCAATTATTTTTTTACTTTTTAGTGCATATTAATTTGTTTTGGAATATTTATTTTTTGAAGTCGGTGTTTTTTTTTGTTAAAATTGTTTTTTATTTCTTGATTTTTAGTGAATCTGAAAGACACTAATTACTTATTTGAGTATGGGTAGACCTACTAAACGCGCTGCTCAAAGAGTCCGCGCCGTTTAAATGAAACAAAGGAAGACAGGGAGAATCGCCTATTTGAAAAAAAGGAAACTTAACTCAAGGACAATTTCAGTCGCGTGAAGTAGCAACATATGGTAGAACACTACCAGAGAACGTGATTCCCAAGGACGTCAACAGCTGTGGTGTGGTTTTCTCTCATCAATAAAAATTGGCCTCGCATACCGAGTGATGTTGAGACGCAACATCGCCGTATCAGAAGGACTAGTGAATGGAGCTATGGATATTATAAAAAAAATCAAACGGCCAGCCTTGTGGAGAGACCAACTGGAGGATGGCGAGCTACCAGATGCCGTATACATATATTAAACTAGCTGTCCCCCGGGTTCACCCGCATTTTTCGTTACTGCTCCGCTCCCGTGGGTCGTAGTGTGATAGTATATAGCCTATAGCATTCCTCGATAAATGGGCTATCTAACACTGAAAGAATTTTTCAAATCGGACCAGTAGTTCCAGAGATTACCCCCTACATACAAACTTACAAACATACAAACTTACAAATTTTACCTCTTTATAATATTAGTATAGATTTGATGACGAGTCTATTGGGCTTAGACTTAATTAACAATAATGGTTGGATACCCATACCTCCATCTAGTACTACGTTTCAGGCATTGAGAGGTTACGGAGATGTGGAGCGCCGTATGTTGCATCTAAAATTAAGCTGGGCGGTTACAGTTCACAAACTCCAGGGTACCATCCTTGAAAGAGCTGTAATTGACCTTGGCAAAAAAATTGCTAAAGGGCAAATATATATTGCACTAAGTCGTGTCAAAAGTTTGGCAAGCATAGTTTTATCGGATTTGGACGCCAACAAATTGTTAAATAAACCACACGACGATAGATCATTGCAGGAAATGACAAAAAAAAAAGACTACGAAATCTGTCTTCCGATAATGAAGGTCACACATAAGTACCTAAGTCATAATACACCTTTTTTTACGAGGCAAAATCATCCAATAAGTCCCACCCTGAGTGGAGCGGGAGGGACTGTCAAACTTGTACTGACAGTCATACTACTGTCATACTCACCCACAGTGTTCCTTCAATAGCCCTTTAAGTTCCAGGGTCACGATTACCCAGGGACAGTAGTGCGACCAAGGACCAGCTAACGTAATTAGGACGCATGAAATTTGAAGAATAATATCTCATCAGAACAAACATCTAATTATGTTTATTTTAGTTTCAGTATTGCGTTTTTCGTAAAACGTTGAAGTGCCCTTAAACATATTTATTTTCGAAATAGTTTTTATAACCTTTGTAGTGAGTACAGACGTGATATTATGTTGTGTGATGGTGTAAACAATGCTTAGATATGCTATAGCAACAATCGCGGTTAATCTGCTGTTATTTATTGAAGAGTTCCCTCGATTTCTACAAGATCCCATCATCAGATATTAAAATGGTGACAATGGGACCACACGGGAAGCACCAGCTTTCAAATAAAAAAAGAATCATGAAAATCGGTTCACCCAGTCGCAAGTTATGAGGTAACAAACATAAAAAAAAAAAAAAAAAAAAAAAAAATACAGTCGAATTGAGAACCTCCTCCTTTTTTTGAAGTCGGTTAAAAATACAGGGTATCCTTTTATAAAAAATCCTTTACAAATCCATGAATAGTTTTCCTTTGATGAACGCATGCTCGATGAAACAATCATAAAAGCATAAAGTAGGCTAAACTAAGTTTAAATAAACCGGTTCCCCGCACTATATAAATAGGTGGTGGGTACTGGGGTGGGAATCGACCACGTGACCTGAGTGATCGGCGGTCGACCGTAACAAATTGGCACGGAACCTTTGTGGGTTGTCGTTCAGGCGTTATTTTGAAAAAGCGAGGCTTTTGATGCTGTTACATAGGAATAGTATTTCTCTTTTTTTCGCAACAGTTGGGGTTGCGGTCAATATGTTTCGTATTAGATTTTTTTTAATTTTTAATTTAAATTAACGCAATTTAAATGGTTTTCACGCTACTGAAACTACACTTATTATTTTTTTCTTTTCAGTTTTTATTTAAAGTATCTTTTTTACGCAGTCGGGTTTTTTCGGTGAGAAATCCTCCAGTGGCTTCTCCCACTCTAGGGCAGAACGGGAAGGTGTGCCATACTTTTACTTACTAAAACCTACTCCTCCTTTTTTTCGTGTCGATGTCTATATATTCCTTCTTTGCCTTCGCTCCAGGACTCTGGGTTTCCCTTTCAGAAGCCAACCCTAAGCTAGGCCCATACGGTTTTATTGATTTTATTTTTAAGGTGAGCGTGGAACACAACGCACCTTCAACGACTTGGGCTTGGACCGGATGGTTACTGCACGGCTGGACTATCAGCTAAGTCTTTACCTAACCCTCGAGTAAATTTTTCCTAACCTAGATAAATATTGTCTGAATCCGAATAACATCTTATTGTGGTGTAAATATGCTTAAACTGCAAATGAATTTGGTATTACGTTTGTATGGATAATTCACAGGTCGCTGTCACCTTAAATGTTTGTTGTTTCTTTACACTCGACCGGTTGAACGGACTTGGATGAAGAGTATACGGCACTTTTTATCCCTAGAGGATGTTCCCTAAGGACAACTTCTTGCTAGCAGCAGTTATATTGTAGAAATTTATGGAGGACGATGCGCTCAGATCGGAGTATGTGGCCCACGTGTGCGCAATGCCTTTTAAACAGAAACAACTACCTTTAAAACCGAAACAAGTAATTGGTTTATTCGCCCGTCAGTAGACTGTTAAAATCTGACAAATTAATTATGTGGGTTGAGAATTGCTGGCAAGCAAAATAATAATTGTAACCCAATTTCAGTGACCTACATTTGGGAAAGTTGATTTATTTTAATTCAAATTATCATAATTTCGTACCCTTCATTTGCATTCGCAACCCACCACTTTTTCGTGACATCTGACGTCCAACTTGGTAATCATTAATTTTTGTCATTGGAGCGACATCTTTTCATTTCTTAAAAGTTCTTATGAGCCTATAAAAAACGCAGGCTTGTGGACAACCAGCATTAGGTAGGAAGCCGTTGGACTGTCAGGTTATCGTTCGGACAGGGGCCCAAGTTGTCGGCAGCGTGTAGTGTTCCACGCGCTTTACAAAGAGATATCATCAAACTTTAGGGGCCCAGCATCAGCGCTGATCCCCCTTAGTACCGCGGGGATTTTCTAAAAAGGAACGTGGTAATCGAAAATTATCCCAAGGAAACATGCTTCCGGTATAGAAAGTATTTTATGTCCGATTATAGAACATAGTATCTTGTTTCAGCGTGGACGTGTAACAAACATACATGTGTTTGATGTAAATCTACACTAATATAATAAAGAGATAAAGTTTGTTTTTTTGTTTGTATGAGGTAATCTGTGGAAGTACTGGTCCGATTGCTAAAATCTTTTCATCAATAGAAAGCTGCTATATTCCTGAGTGACATAGGCTATATTTTATGCACGCGGGCGATGCTGCGGGCTAAAGCTAGTTTATAATAATTTAACACATGTACCTACAAGGTAGGTCTGGTAGGCAGTAAAATACTGGTATTCAGCTAAATCCAGCTTGACTGGAAGCCGACCCCAATATAGTTGGGAAAAGGCTAGGTCGATGATGATGTACCTACAAGGATTCCATTTTTGCCGATTGAGGTACAGTATCATAAAAATATCATCAATGTCTAGTTTCCATGTTTACTCGTAACCTACCTTCAAATTTTTTCTTCATTTTCGCACAACCGTAGGTACGTACGGTCTACACTGAAACAATAACGAATTCAAAGCAGTAAAGCCTTCTGTCGCCTCCGTACATTAACAATTGACTCGTCGCCACCGGCCCCTAGCGGTCGGTTCCCACAGGGAACTCCTGAATGCACCATTATATATTTAAAATGGCCGCTCGTAGTAGCATGCACTTTATATCGAACAAAAACCTGCATTGAACTTTAAATGGACTTAATTTTCTTCTTGTTATTATGTGATTTTTCCGCAGTGCGTTTATTTTAAGCAGTATCCTGGGAGTTCGAATTTCTGATTCTTTGAAGGAACACAATACAGTATTGTGTTCCGTATGCGCCAAAACCAAGATAAAAGATGTTACCCGAAAAGCTACTTTACTATAAAGTGGCATTGGGCCGGACATGTATGCTGTATGTCAGATTAGCTGTGGGCTAAACTAGCTACAGTTTTAGGTCCCTAGGACCCAAAATAGTAGGCAAGGCAACATCGTGGCATACCAAGGCGAAGGTGGAGAGATGAGCTGGAGGTCAGAGGGTCGTCTTAGGGGCGGACGACTACCGGAGGGACTAGCACGCAATGGCTGAGAACAGACGTGTGTGATAAAAGGAGAGGAAGGCCTTTGCCCAGCTGTGGGACATAATAGGCTAAGTACGTTACTTTATTTAGCCACATTTTATAAATTTCAAAGTGCAAAGTTTATAAATATAAAAGAATATTTTACGCCTTATAATGTTACCACTACTGGGACTGAGGCGTTTTTTCTAGGAAAGAAAATGGGCCGCCGAAATATTTAATTAGTTTCACTCTTTCAATGGCGTCGCCAAACGCTGGTTACTGTAGCCTCAACTTTATAGCCGTAAAAATTACGCGTACCTCCAAAGGTAATAATACATATTAGCCACGTCAGGTACGTCAGTAGGTACTAACATACTTATTATTCTAATCACACCCCCAAAACAATACGAGAGGGATGAAAGTGAAGATATTTTCTAATATAACGCACCCCGGAATATTGAAGGAATATTAATTTCACAAGGGACGCCGCTTCGAAGGATTTCCTCAAGGAATACGTAATAATATTGGGTTGAAGGCATAATCTCACTTTTACGTTGATTTTGAGGTCTCAGAAGTAGGGAAAATGTGGAAAGTTTTGCTAGTTTTCATTTTATGTGGAAACAATTGACGCCGGTGGCGTGTCCTGTTCAATGCCCTTTTTAGTGGGGGGAAATACTACAACAAAGTCGTGGCCCAAAATAAATACGAAACTTTGTCTAATATAGGTACTCGTATTTCGATAACACTACTCTTAAAACTACAAAGGAATACATCGTGAGAAAACTGGTATGTCTTAACATAACTTTGAAGGTATGTGACAATCATCAAGCTGAGCTCAGGCTCTAGCAAGAGCTTTTAACGCGATCCATTTGACGGCCTAAAGCGTTCTTTATTATCTCCATGTATAGCTCCACTCCTCTTTCTCGCTTGTACGACTGACATTTTAACACGTCATGGTAAGGCCTCAGTGCCCGCATGGTTGATTAGGGCACATTCAGGTAAGAACATTAGTAGCCTGATTATGCATGGTATTTAATCTTCATTAGCAGAGATATAATAGAGACTTCTTACAGCAAGTAAAGTAGACAGTTCATGACGTACGTGTTAGTACAAAAACATCACACATCACCATGTAATTGTAAATCACAGAAACATGCAATAAACACAGACAAATTTAATGCTTCAAGCTAATAAGAACATGGCTGTGTACCTACGTAGGATTATATCGACCAAATACTCATCTTGTCAGTTATTCTGTCACCTATGAGAACTGAAAAGCTAAACAAGATAGAATATCCAGTCGCAAATACAAGGCCCTAGCGAATAGGACACAAAAATACTCATCGGACCAATCGAACGCCAGTGATTATAGGGTTAATCATCATAATTTTGATATTTTATTTTATATATAGTCTTCCTCAGTTCAATAGCTGTGTAGATATAGACAATAAAGCCTAGAATTTAATGTATTATATACTAAAACGGTTCCGTCTAATCCCGATAGCGATCAAATGTAGCATATTGGAATAAATTACGGATATAAACATACAAATCCGCCGACTGGCTGCGCTAGATTTTTCCAGAACTTATTTGGCACACAACTCCAATTTATCGCATGCTACTCGTTGGCTCAAAAAGAGGACTAGCTGACAATTTAAACCATAATTCACAATGTAAAATATTTAAACATTTTATGCCCTACGTTTCATAAAATGTACCTATTAAAATTTAATTTAATTTCGTGGTCAGTGACAGAAGTTAAAATAATTTCGGGTCAGTTGTCTCGTAAATTGCGTTGAAATTTTCATTTAATTTTCTGGTTCTGATTACACATTGTAAGTTCAGGGATTGTGACCTAAATACGTGATGGCAAGAGAGGCAAAACTATGTAAAAGTACGAGTCTGTGTTTCCTGATAGCTACAACTTATGGGTATTTACGTTAAGAGTGAATAGGTTACTTCTAGGCATGCGTGCTCCATCGTTGACCACATCAACGCTTACCACCAGATGAGATAGTGGCCAAACGCGACACTATGCAGAATAAATTAAAAAAAAAACCTTAATAACAAGTTTCGCTAGTGTTCCTAAAAAATAATGGCCATACCACCTTCCATTTGTCAGTAAATATAATAATAATTTAGAGTATACTAGATATAAATGAATGTCTAGAGAATAATCAGGTTCCTGAGATCAATCACCTGTGATTTAGGTATCGTATGTCTGGAGAATTCTAAAGAGATAATGAGGGAATCTAGGTAGAATTTACAGTAACTAACCTATTTAATCTGTGACCCAAAAATGTCTTGAAGCAAACCTAAAATGGTATGACATAAGACAGAAAGATTATTAATTTGGTGCTGTATTTCGTTATTATGTTTAAAGCATTATAATTGGTATGATATATTACTAGACGTACGGCAATGCGCCACTGGCAACGAGAAGTACCCTATGAATTTTGATTCCTTTGACAGTGTCGAAATGTACGTTTTTTGCAACATAAACGGGCGTATCCTTTTTCCCGTAAATTTACAAGTTTAATTCTTGCACAGTTTCCTGGGACCGCAAACTTGAGTATATAGTTTTAATTTCAACTAGATACCTTCACGCGTTCTCGAGATAAAGGGTCTTGACAGACAGACAGACAGACGGATAACAAAGTGATCCTATAAGGGTTCCGTTTCTTCCTTTTGAGGTACGGAACCCTAAAAAATATATAGGGTGCTTGTAGGTTTTAGTGATTTTATTGCAAAACTGAACGTGAATTGGAACTTACACATTTTTATCAACATTTTTTTTACTATAAAGGTCGGAGCGCTCTGCGGCTTCATCAATAAGCAGTTGAAAAATGAAGTTGTAATAATACATGAAAACTAACTTAATTTAAAAACACTGCGGAAAAAGTTCCTGACTTGACTTCGAAGAGAATTTCACAGTAAATTTTTATGTGACGTTGGGATTCCTGAAAAATACGCAAACAAATAAAAACCCCTAGTCCAAGTGTTGATCTGAAACTGCCGTAAAATTTAAACTGATCTAAGATTCATGGCAGAGATGGCAGCTGCAGTCTCTTCAATCAAATCCTTGAATAAACAAACTCAGAGATTCTCAAGATTCAATTTCCGTATCGGAGTTTGTTTGTTAAAGCTGAAAGGCATTGCTGATGCTATCTAGAATTTTAAATGCTTATTATCTCCATCAATTTTTTTAGGTGGGAAATTATCTAATGTCTTCTCTTGTCCTAGGGCGGAGTGGGAAGGTTGACATACCTTTACTTTACTTACATACGGTTGACTTTTACTGACTAAAACCCACTCCTAAATAGGAATTTAGGGTCCTGGAACGCAAGGCAAAATTCCTATTTTGCCGCAAAATAGGAATTTTGCCTTGCGTTCCAGGACCCTTTCTCTTTAAGATGTTTGACAGTCGTTACAGGTAGTCCAACGCCAGAAAGTCTGACCATCAGTCTATCCAAGGGGTATTGTGTTGTCCAGTAACTGGGTTGTAGAGATCTACAACCCAGCTACTGTTGTTGCAGCTGTTGGGTAGTTAGGAAAAAGCACTGGGAAAAGGTAAGAGAGATTATGAGGAATCGTTGTACTTCACTGTTATTTTTAAAGATTGCCTCATCGACCATTTGTTTTGCAAGCATTGTGCCCAGCCTACTGCCACTAAAGTTTGACGATTCTTCAAGCTATGTCGGTATATTCGTTTCATCTGCGAACCCTTTTCTATTTATTTTATGTTCTATGTGACCCCATCTGCAATGATAAGCAATAACCATCAATGGTTGATCAAATAAAATTTAAGAAAACCCAAACTATTCCAGTCCCCTTTGATCTCTAAGACCGTGTTTACTTCTTTTAAAGGAAACATCTTAATAGCTGTGAAAATTTATCTCAAACTAAATTAAACTTTACACTTCAAAGTTTAAAGTTCATATTGAATCGTTGATTGTTAGGACTTGATAGCCTGCCAAACGCAGACAATCAATAAGTTTATTTGGCTACGGAGGCGCTCTAGGAAGCCAGAAGGAGGTCCGGTTTAAAAAAAAAATGCGGGTTTTTTTGAGTGATTCCTTTGTCTGATACCTTCTTTGTCTTGTCTAGCGATTCATTTTATGTCCTCAAGTAAAATTAATCAACATTTTTATATGTAGGTATTTATCACTTTTTAATCTTTTAAAATATCTCATGAAAATCTTTATCTTCATAGAATAGCATAGCATAGAATCAGCCTTATAATGTTACCACTGCTGGGACTTAGGCTTTCTCTCTAGGGGAGGGAATGGGCAGGAATCTACCACGCGGGCCCAGTGCGGGTTGGTGGATATCACATGTCTTCGAATTTTTGATTCTAGGACGTGCCAGTTTCCTCACGATGTTTTCCTTCACCGTTTTTAGAGCAGCGGTGATGAAATAAAATACACAAAGTAATGCGTCTGGCTGAGTTTGAACCTGTGACCAACAACTTGTAAGTCGGGGCAGATTACATAAAAACCTGTAAAAACAACATGGCCAAATGGGGCTTCCTCGACCCATCATTAACGCAGTGCCAGTATGAAGCTACCCAGGATATGCGGCACTTGCTATGCTGTCCATTTTGCACAACCACCTGTACTTTGCAGGATCTAAACGAGGCCAATGCCAAAGCCATACAGGTTGCCAGATACTGGGCAGAAAAAGTTTGATGAGAGCATCAATACGAAAAGAAGAAAAATAGAAACCTTTCCTTATATAAATATTTGTGTGATATCTAAGGCACCAGATATACCTTAAAAGTACGTGAACAAAACCGTGTCACCATGTGAAATAAAAAATACCACACATATCCTGGCATGCAAAATGTAGGTACATAGACGTGACAGGACTCGTATAAGGCGGAAAGGCAAGAAGACAAGTTTGACGACTGATCGTGTCATGTTGTCACGTCGACAGCCAACTTCGCGCCTTTTCTCTGTAGACTAGAAGCCTACATGCATGCCTTGGCTGTTATCACTGTGTAAGTGTGGAACAGAGTAAGGAAACTGAACAGAGGCATCACCATTATGCTTTCTGTTTAGTGCATCGTGAGCCTTTAAATGGTCGTCTGGAGGGGTCGCCGTTGTCCTTTCAGATCTCTTAACACTTCTCATACCAAAATGTCCTGTATAGGTAGGCCATCAGTCAAACTAAAATATGAACCTATTGTATTAAAAATAGGTATATAATTTGAGTGGACGTGAGTGAGAGCAGGTGTAAGGAGGCGTAACACGTGCGTGAAAAGATGTGTTGTAGTAACACAACCTAACTGTATTGTATAAA
Organism: Mythimna separata; assembly: GCA_030763345.1. Classification (NCBI taxonomy): domain Eukaryota; kingdom Metazoa; phylum Arthropoda; class Insecta; order Lepidoptera; family Noctuidae; genus Mythimna; species Mythimna separata. Next base: position 3,255,578 of record CM061175.1, read on the forward strand.
AAACCATTCGTTTTTACCCAACAGAGGAAATTAACAAAAACATCAAATATAATATGATCGAGCGCGATCATATCAGTAAAATAAGAATCAGCCAAGTGCAAGTCGTACTGGCACGCAATTTCCGAAATGAGTCTCTTAGATTTTTTTAATCGCAAAAAATTATTTTTTTGTACACTGTTTTCAGACTTTTTTCTAAATTTTTGTTTCGAGACCGTAGTTACTCAGATACCCGCGAAACGAGACACAATAGTAAAACAATAACAGTGCGGTCTCATAGGACCGGTTGGGGATTCAAACGTTAAAAGATTGAGATTGGCGTGAGCTACCAAAACCGCCATAATATCCAAATTGTTATAATTACCGAATTGCATACCCGAGCAAAGCCGGGACGGGTCACTAGGATTTGACAAAATATAGTTTTTCTTTTTGAGATTTGTAGCTTTTAGAAAGCAGTAAAAACAGAGTTACGCTTCTGTAAACTCTTATTCTATGCCTAGAACGAATAATTCGGTACTAATGATGTTTCCTCTATCTTCTAACATAACAGAAGATAGTTGTAACACAAACAAACATAACCTAGGGTTACGATTACATTCGCAATCACATACATAAACATTGGAACTCGGAACAGAGGGCAAAGCCATTAACAAAACATATGTAGTGCTTATGTAAACAGATTATATAGGAACCCTTCCTAATTGTTTACCCTTGGCCTATGTAGATGCTACTAATAATGCTGTGATATGAATCTTTTGTAAGACGGTTTTGACAATAAATTATTGGTTCGTGAAGATACTATCATCAGCTTCGCTTGCATTATGGTAGATAATTATCCCAACAGAACATGCTCTCCGAATAAAAATAATATACACATATGATACATGTGTATTCCAGGAGGTTGTCTACCCGTGTTTGGTACACCAGTAGACTATATCCTGGAATTTTCTATAGAATTCCAATTTATTGAGCTTGTAACATACCCATACTCACAAACTTTCGCCTTTTTAATATGAGTTTAATTCGGTTGTAGTCTAGTTCTGGGTGGAGCGAGAGAAAGACTTTACTGTCTAAAATCCACTTGTACTCTTTTCAGTGCCCTTTGCTTTCCAGAGACATAGAAACTCTTCCAAACAATAGTTCTCTCCATGTTATCCACCATGCTATACTCTAAGCAAAACTTGAACTCGACAACAATATACATTGTAAGCTGCTTATCTCTGATTCTTTATTAGTTTATTATAAAAACTAGGTTTCAAAAGATATCATTACGTCTTTAGTTTGTGTGTGAGGCTAAAGGGAGAATTACCTTGGGCTGCGAGTTAAGTGGCCCACACAGTCGTACATACATCTGGGCCCGTCGGTCTCCATATATTTTATATGGCAACTAGACTTGTAGAGCTACATTAGCCCCACGCGACGCGACGCTTTGTATAACTCAGGAGTCACCCATATGTGCGTGGTCTAATGTAGTTCCGGCTTAAGCACTACTTACTAAAGAAATTTGTGAGATTTAAAGCCAACGCTTTTACAAACTTTTGGGTGTACGCTAGTAAATGTTAAGGCCCTACGACGCAACAGCGCAACAACCATTTAATATTTAGAATATTTTCTTCTAGCTTTTTCCCGCGGCTTTGCTTGTATTTATTTTGAATTTATAAACCAATTTAAAAAAAAAACCTATATGTAACCCTGACAACGTATCTAAATGCAAAATATATTAAAATCGGTTCAGTTTGTGGTTTAAGCATGAAAAAGTACCTTTTTCTTTGGTGGCTCCAGTAGGTTGCGACCCTACCTACTCTTACCTACAGTTTGCTGACACTGTCTCTTTGAGGCCTGCGTGGAACAATCGACGAAGCCTATGTCGGCTTGGTCCGGACTGTTATCTAACGTCCGGACGGCGAGCTACCCATTGCTCGCCGTCCGCAAACCTGTGCTTAAGGTGATGAAAAGGTAGATAACAAACACTTTCGCTTTTAGGTATAAAACTAATTAGGATAGGAAAGGCTGGAATCTAATTGCTTTTGATAAGACAGGACGCCGCACAAATGAGTGTAAATAGACCAACGTCTGCCTCAGGCGTCATAACATCATTCTCGCAAAGTTCAAGGTCACATTCCTTTAGCACTCACAAGTTAATTAGGGTAACCCTGAGAGTATAATTTCATAAATTAGAGGCAGGTTACTAATTGAGCTGTAGAAAGAAATGGGTTCGCCCCTTCTTACAAGACTTTTTAAAAGGCTATGAATTTTCTACCTATTAAACGAAGTTAAAGGAAAGGTTTTGTAAATTCAATGATGTTGTTTAGCAAGGTTAGGCAGATTTTAATACTTTTATATGTATATTTGTATAGGTACTGTAGAATTAATGAGATTTTTGAGGTGATCTATGGAGGCGTCTGCTCGATGATTTCTTTTTTGCTCTACTGTGGTGGCAGACTTAATAACTGACTAAAACATACCTGAGTCTTTCAGTTACACTTTGCGTTTTGGGAACACAGATTTCCTTTTCGAGAATTCAGGATAGTTCGAAAGATTTACCGGCCTGCCCTGGTACGTAAGGAGTATATAAAGGTACATAGGTTCAAGTACGTAGTACATCATCTAAAGACTTCTCCCGTTCTAGAGTGTAGTGGGAAATTGTGTCAAATTTTTATTGGTGGGAGATTGTGAAAAATTTGAAGACATGTGATATCAGCCAACCTGCACTGGGCTAGCGTAGTGGATTACACCCTATTTCATTTTCCAGAGAGGAGGCCTGATTTCCAGCAGTAAGAACATTAACAAGGCTGATAAATATTATGGCTATAGGCTATTATGCTACGAGTAAGCATATCAGGAACATCTAATTAAAGGAGGCAAGCCTGTCAAAGGAAGCAAGCTCCTACTACTGAAAATAAACTATATATAATCATTTCATCACCCACATTATATTACTCCTGCCAACGGAGATTACTCAGAACTTCAGCACTCTCAATCAAGTCGCTACTAACATAATAAGATACAATAATAAACACGGTAAGTGCTAACAAAGTAACGTGCCATCACTATTACGAGAGAATATAATGCGTACGTGTTCAAAATATAGAAAATCTACAGCTACTTTGTATCGAAGAAACATAAATAATATTTTCATATTTTCCTTGTCACTTTTTGGCTGTCGGCGTCTTAAAGACTTTAGTGTGATGTACTTTTACATTGTATCAAAATATGGGAGATCATCTAGTGACAATGTTTCATCAATACATTATGAACTAAATCGAACTGTCTGGTTGGTTGTAATATCAAAACTCTACAAAACGTAAATATTTATTTATTTTAGGTAGGCAATTCAAATCCAATGATTTGTTCCGCTCTAGGGTGGAGTGGGAGGCTATCAGACTTTTACTGAATAAAACCCACTCCTATCATGCCCCGGTGCATATTTCAAACAATCTCGCAGCCCGCGACCTCTCACGCTGGGTCCTCGTTCAGGCCCTCAATAAGGAAACGACCCATTGAAACCGTGCACTAGCTTTTGACGTATTATAAGTGCCTATATAGACCCGCGTGAAATAAAGACATTATTGATTTATTGATTGGCCAGGGTCCGGGGCGAGAAAGAACAGGATTTAGTCTTCTTCTGCGAAGCAATAATACTAATGTAGAGGAGGGCTGAAAACCCCCCAGACACCGTAACAGGAAACCCTCACGAGCAATGGGTTACCATCGAAGGGGTAACCCTTGCCGTCCGCCCGTCCAGTAAAGACCGAGCTCAAGTCATCGATGGCGCGTAGTAGACCGCCCGCTTCAAAGACATCATCATCTGCCTAGCCTTTTCCCAACTATATTGGGGTCGGCTTCCAGTCAAGCCGGATTTAGCTGAATACCAGTATTTTACGAGGAGCGGCTGCCTACCAGACCTCCACAACCCATTAACTAGGATAACACGGTACTTCATGGCAAGACTGGACTCAGATTTACCCCGCCCCGCTTCAAAGAGATGTCAGTAAAATCAAAGCTTAGGGACCAGCTGGGGCAATACTCACTAGGGCATGGGGGATATCTGAAAAAGAAAAATATGCTGGAACGCAAAAGGCAACTGAAGGACACAGGTTTTAATCAATAAAAGTTTTTCTATCTTAGAACAAGAGAAGTTTATTTCCATATCGAAAAAATGCCCATATCTACCAGACTGAAATAGGCTGGTGACCCTACGAACTTGTATAAAGTTGATCTCGGTTCTTAATTAAGACTATTTTCGCTCCGAAGTTGCCTAGACTAACACAAAGTTTTCGTGACCCAAAAACTAGATAATAACGTCTTTGTAATAATATTTAGCCCACGTCCCTTAATAATATCGAAACTTTAGTAACATAATTATAATACCTACCTATTAACTCGACCCTTATGAAAAAAGCCGCAGACAACAGCTTTTATTTATAACTAGCTTTTACCCGCGGCTTCGCTCCCGTCAAATGACTACCCTACATATCCTACGCTACCCTACCCTACCTTCCCTACCTACCCTACACTACCCTACCTACCCTACACTACACTACCCTACACTACCCTACCTACCCTACACTACCCTGCCTACCCTACACTACACTACCCTACACTACCCTACACTACCCTACACTACACTACCCTACACTACACTACTTTACACTACCTAACACTACCCTACGCTTCCCTACACTACCCTACACTACCCTACACTACCGTACACTATCCTACACTACCCTACACTACCCTACACTACCCTACACTACCCTACACTACCCTACACTACCCTACACTACCCTACACTACCCTACACTACCCTACACTACCCTACACTACCCTTCTTTACCTAACTTTTTTTTTTTTGAATTTTTCTCTCCGTAAGAACCATCACTGAACTTCAAGGAACATTTTAAAAAAAAAATCAGCCAAATCGTTCAAGCCGTTTTCATGTGATGTCGTGACAACGAAAAACGGGTTTCATTTTTAAATATATAGATTAAAAACACATTTATAACAACATTAAGGACAATGTCGACATTTGGTTAGTAGTACCTACAAATTATTAAAACCCTATGCTAGTAAAAAAGTAAAAACAATTATTACACTCTCCGCCATAGAACCTGCATAAAAGCCTGCATTACTCTTGATTCGACTTAGCCACGACTACCTACGTTTAGGATGCTATTAATGCCGTCCCATACTCCGTAGTATAGGGGTGGTTCTCTTGCTTATAATGGCTTCATGCCATTACAGGCAAGAGCCATCAACACGGGCTTCCGCAAACATGCTGGATGCATTTATATTGGTCACAGCGGTGATGGCTATCGTTCTTTTCTCGTAACTCACTTTTTTTTTGTAGACTGGTTTGCATTTGACAAGCGGTCATCTTATGGAAAGCAACGATGCGGTCAACGCTTACCTAAACTTAACCTACTCACTTTTGACTGAAATATTCCTCGGTTGTAACTACCTATCGGGAAACACAGACTCCTGCAAGGAAGTCAATCCCTTAGCTGCACGCACAATGTATGTGTTCCCAAAACGTTTTGTGCGTATAAGGGCGATGTTCACCATGTACTGATGGTGCATCGCCATACACCTGGTGTTCTGAAGAACAGGATGGAGGGATTAGGCAATGCTATACCTAAGCACACTCTCCGAAATGCCAGTAATTTCATAAAGATACCATTTTTTGGTAAGCCAAGACTTTAAGGTGAGACAGTATCATAAGTAATGTAATGTAGTAATGTTTATGTAATCGGACATTGTAAGGGAATGCCCGCTTACATAATGTGGTCAAAGGGGAGACTTGACACACTGCCTTGAGCAAATGTTTGGTCGGGCGAAGCGATCTGCATATACGCGTGTTGGAGACTAGTGAGCTATGATATCGATAGTGTTATTTATAGTAGTTGTAGGACTCTAAACTATAGCTAGTTATCACTCCTGGCTTTGATTACATTAAGTTAGAGGTAGTATGAATCTAATTTTCACGATCCTATAGTATTGAAAAGCTTTAAAACTCCAATCGTTTTTAGAATACAATAAAATACCTGTTTTTTTTTCTTTAATTGTTAGCTGAAAAACAGGATAGATAGATAAATATACTCATTATTGTTCCTTCACCAAACGTAAAATTACAACAGAAACTTAAAATTAATAAGGTGTCACAATGGATGGGTATTAAAAAAAAAAGTCTAAGAAAAAAAAAATTGACGTGTAAAAGAGTTTGAAAAAACCTATTTGCAAAATAAACATCATTTATCATTTTATCAATCGAAGCTCCTCCGTGCTTTTGAAAGATTGTTTAACTGTTAAACCGTTTAATTCATGAATCCCCGACCGGTCTATAGGACCGCGCTGTTATTGTCTTACTATTGTGTCTCGTTTCGCGGGTATTGACAGGTTAAAGATCATTGATGCTCGGTACGTGTCAGAAGCTTGGAATCGCACACTCGTCTTGCCAAGGGGTATCACGTTACCTGGTAAGGACTCACGTCGCCAGTCGATGGCTGCAGTGGTATTTGCCGTCAACAAAGTGCCACTCATCTGTATAAACACCTATTGGGTTACGGAGGTCATAAAGGCAGTCGCCTTATGTAAAATACTATAGTTGAAAACTTTTCACTGCATTTTCCTTTGTGCATTTACTCGACAATTTACTTGCGATTTGGAGGTTGATTTTTTTCTGAATACTCTTAGTCAGAGCAACAATTGCTGACTACATATCTCCCTATTAGCATAGCATAATCAGCCTTTAAATGTTCCCAGCCCAGCGCGAAATAGCGTCATGGTCAAAAAAAAGTCTTCGAATATTTAGTCATCATCGATTATAATTTTTCTCAAAACTGTAAAGGAAAACTTCGTAAGGAAACCCATGTTCATGGGTATGTGTACCTAATCCATTTGTAGATCTTTGGCAATCGTTACGGATAGTCAGAAGCCAGTAAATCTGACTCCAATCTTACCATGAAGTACCGTGTTACCCCAGTTAATGGGTTGTGGAGGTCTGGTAGGCAACCGCTCCTCGTAAAATACTGGTGTTCAGCTAAATCCGGCTTGACTGGATGCCGACCCCAATATAATTATATAGTAGGGAAAAGGCTATATAAATTCTCTTAAAACTGTGAAGAAAAACTCCATGAGAAAAACGTCCCGGAACTAAAAAATATTGAAAACATACACCGACGCTTATGGGCTAACGCGTTTGGTGGATTACGACCCATTCCCTTTAATAGCGAAGAAGGTTTTGAATTGGAACAAAACCCTCAAATAGGAACATTATATCTTGTTAAGTTTATGATAATTATGGTGCTATACATTATAAACTAAACTTGAGTATTTGAAACTTAATAACCGGTATCGATACCGAAATACGTAAAACTTTTCAAAGTTCATCAAGTATATGAAATACGAGTTCCTACTTCAAGTATTGATAATGGTTCGGATGTTTGCGTTTGTCAGTAAACATGGCCGCTGCTCTCAAACTTTGAGAGCAGCGAGAACATTGCGAACACAGAGTACAAGCGTGTCAAGAGTACAGTCGTGTACTCGGCATAATTACATTCGGAATACTTGAGAAGACTTGAGATAAGTTTTTTTTAAATCATCTATTGTCTTCTTTAGCTCTAGGACGAAGTGAAAGGGCGAGTCAGGTTTTTACTGACTAAAAATCAAAGTCAAAATCAATTATTTCTCAGAGGTATACATGGGCACATATAAAACGTCAAAAGCTAGTGCACGGTTTCAATGAATCGTTTCCTAAAAGCTCACTTCATCCTTCATTGCCTATCGTAGCTTAAGCTTGCGAAAAGTATAGTAAGTAAAGGTAATTTAAGTGTCTTCAAGATAAGAATGAATATGCTTTTAATAAATTATAGTGCGCTTCACCATCGACAATTGCATTACTGTTTACCATCCAGTATGGTACTACCAGTTGGGCTCACATTTAAGCACTAGATTCTACCAATTTTATATAAAAAAAAGTTAAAGATAAAAATTTTGATAGTTTTTCTAACCTCCTTAGTTCATGAATCCGACCGACCGGTCTCATGCGACCCGCGCTGTAATTGTCTTACTATTGTGTATCGTTTCGCGGGTATGTGATAGGTTAAAGTAATTTTAAAAAGGAATAGGTACTTAAGGCAAGTTACAAACAAAAAAAATAATTTTTTAATCGACCTTGCGTCTTAAACTTACCCTATGAACTTTAAAACTTGATATCTACTTAGTTTAAAGAAAGGTATAGCTTCACGAAGCCGTGCGGTGCCTCAGTTGACTGAAATGTATTATTTACCACAACGCGTTGGGGTCTGTCTGTCTGTCACGACTGCGCATGTGCAGAACGTTTATAGGGATGTGACTTGTGTGGCGGTGTAACGCGGTAAAAGTTGGTTTTGTAAATTTTTTGGTGGTGTTTTTGTAAAATTTTATTGAAATCAAATTTTTACTTTTACCATGAGTTTATTAATTCATGAATCCTCGACCGGTCCTATGAGACCGCGCTGTTATTGTTTTACTATTGTGTCTCGTTTTGCGGGTATGTGATAGGACGTTTGAATCCCCAACCGGTCCTATGAGACCGCGCTGTTATTGTTTTACTATTGTGTCTCGTTTCGCGGGTATCTGAGTAACTACACTTATATTTTAGTCTGTATTCCGCGAGTGTCCGTGGCATAACCAGACCCTATCAGAATTCTATTGCAGCGTTGTTTATTTTTTTAAAATATCGCAGTATATGCTCATATCGGAACATTTTCGACCTCACACATTTCTTTATTTTTTCTTTCAAGGTTTTAGGTATTTTCCCTTTGAATTATTTATAGATTAGTAAATATTTTTATTCTTTTATTTTTGTTTGTCCTGTGTGAGGCCAAAATAAATATTCTTAACACTTTCTTTCTTTAAATAGGTATTTTAGTTTCAAATATTTACACAATGCCAGTCTCAGAATAAAATTGTTACATTATGTATCTATGACTGTAAATTATTAAGGTACTAGTAAATAAATAATTGTATTCTTTGGTACTTTCGAATGTAGTACTCGAATAGGTTTAGAAATTTTGTTGTTAAAAATACTTTTGTTGCTGAAAAAGTTGATACTAAAGATAATTTGCTAAACATCTCTTCTTTACTGGTATTTTATCTAATGAAGAAAATGGGTCTAATTTTAGATAACACCAAAAATCTAGATAACACCAAAAATCAAATAAGCCCTCTCTAACATATTCCTTCCAAAAAGAACACTAAAGCCATTGTTTAGTACTACGCAAAGTCAACACCATAAACCAAAAATTTTACCGCCATTGACTTACCGAAAATTTACCGCGTGATTTTACCGGCAAGCGTCTCTCGCCCAACCCTAGTTCAGTCGAGCAGGGTAGTTCGCGGCCGTACGGTAGTGGCCGCACCCGCTTCTACGTCCCTCCTTAAATATTCCGCATTGCACTGTCCCATTGCTTATCAATATTAAACCTAAAATGCAATTACCAAAAAATCGCAAGTGACGCGTCCTTGACAAGTGTTTCGAGCAAAAGTGCGAACGATTTTGACACATGTGGCAGAGGGGAATAAGATTCAATACAGCTTGGCACAAGCCTGGATAGCTCAGTGAAAAACAGACCTTTGTGCGCCGGAATGACACGGTGAGTTTCTGTGTCTAATTTTAATACGCTCCAGGTATATTATGTGTGTTAAAATGAGTCTTTTTGTGGCGATATGTGTGACGTTTTCCAGCTATACGTATATTTTGTTGGTGGTCTATTTTGGAAAGACAAAAGGTTATCTCCTACTTTCTTAGTTTATAAGTTTAGTTTAGACTTTTAGTCATACTTATGATACTTTTTACTAAAGCCTTTTGGATATTTTTTGAGATATATTAGATGGGAATTCATATTTTGGTGTAAGTTTTCGGAGAATACATAAGTTTATACGTGACGATAATTTATCTATTTTAATAAAATAAATATATAATATATTCAAGTAATAACTACAAGCCAGCCATGTCAATGAACTCTGCAGATACAGACCTGAACTTTTGCCAAGCCCCTTTTTACGTGATTCGCTATTATTGCATCATTCCATCTTCCTTCATTGCCAGATAATGTAACATGTAATGTAAGTACCTCATTAGCATTATATTTAATTAATTCTTCCAATTTGGGAAATAATCTACTAAGATATTAAATTTAACAGGCATTGAAGAAAGTTTAATGATGACTTTAAAAGAAAAAGAAAAAAAAACAATAAGTCTTTAGTGGCGACATCCCCGAACGGTTTTTGAAAACACACAGATTTTAATATTTCGAACGCGCCTGTTTTGATTTATTGGAGTTTTACGAGTTGAATTTACGTATATCGTGGAAAAGAAAATGTGATAGCATTGCAGGTTTTTTGTTCAACATCAATAAAAAGGAAAACTGTTGTCGGTATGTCCATAACATTTTCAAGATTAGGTACAATTCTAGCCTTAGATTATCTAAATACTGATAAAAGCAGATTCTAAATTCAAATTCTGTATAGATAATTGCATATTATATTATTATTAAATTATGCTATTTTCAGGTAAAAAAATTGCTTTTATAAATAAGGCTGCCATTATTAAGTTTTTCGAATTTCGTTTTTTTTTTCAAATCGGTTGGTTACTGATTGATTAATCTAAGTACAACTTCAAATTCCTTTTTATAAATCAATTGTCTTATAACTCATTTAAAATTCATCGAAAAGAGAACTAACTGCTTGTGAAAATTCGATGCGTTTTCTGTTTCCTGAAATAAGGATGATAATCATAAGACTCAATCACATTTTTTTGGAGGTGAGTTTTTGACCGCTTTCTTACTTATCTTAATGGTAAACGATGATTAGTCGACAATGGACTAAACTCTTGTCTAAAAGTAATGCATTCACTCTAGACCTAAAGACACCATAGCGTCATTAAAAATGAAAAGCTGGTCGATATTCCGATTGAAACAACAAAAATCTACATTCCAGCGCTATAAAACAAATATTTCATATCACTGTGTATTTTACACTGGCATAAAACTTTAAAACATCTGCAAAATCACGGCGGAATCGCGTCGCCGCCCACTGTGCCCACCCATACATTCATGGTACAACGTGTAACATTATGCGTTTTTCCCTGGCGTGGTGCCAACCACGATACCATGAAACCAGGCCATTGTTCACGGATTAAGAGAATAACGACAATGCCTCACTATATCAGTAAATTGTACGGAATTTTAATCTAGGACTAAGTAGTTACGAGGTAATTGCTTAGTTAATATCAGTAAATTTTTCTAGCCTTTTTTCTAACTGTGTATGTGTGAGTGTGCAGTCGTATTGAAGTCTAGCCAGCTCCAGCTGAATATTTTGCATGCATGGACTTATTTTTTGACCTCTACAATATGGTAAGGAACACGTTCAATGAAAAGACGTCCACTACTGGACATAGGTCTCCCACTAGGTATCACTACAACGACCGGTTGTGCGTCTTGTATTCATTGGATTCTCATGACCCTTACAAGGTCGTTGGTTCACCTGCTAGAAAGCGTTCAAACGCTGCGCTTTTTGATACATGGTTCATCTGTAGGTATTGCGAACAATGTGCCCTGCCCACTTCCACTTATGTTTCGTTATTTTCCGGGCTATCAACCCGCAAAACGGTCCAATGTAGTTACTCAGATACCCGCGAAACGAGACACAATAGTAAAACAATAACAGCGCGGTCTCATAGGACCGCTTGGGGATTCAAACGTTAAGGGCAGTCGCATACTGCAAAACACGTTGTTTTATGACAAAAGTAATGTTAAATTTTATGATTTTGACTATCTATAACTATTGTCAAATATATTTTCATAAAAAAACAACTGAGAACAACGGCTTAAGGGGCTTTCCAAAGCACTGAGAAGGTTGTTTTATAATACTTTCTCCTCATCACCATCATCGTCATCATTTCAGCCAAAAGTCGTCCACTATTGGACATAAGCCTTCCCTAAGCGTCGCCACGCCACCAGTGCTGCATGTCTCGTATCCATCGGATTCCCGCAACCCTCACCAGATCATTGGTCTACCTTGAGGTAGGTCTTCTGACTTATGCTTTCCCATAGCAGTATAAGTTATACAGATTTTTAATCTTACCCTAATACCGGTAATTGCTTGGCAAATGTAGTGCCGTTGGAAAGACCGCGGGGAAAAATAAAATGTTGGTATTACAGGGGTTAGCGAGTAGCTTACTACAGTTTGATCGGGTCGGTCGTACCTTGAGGTAAGGAGGGAAACAATGGTAAATTAAGGAGTTTTATTGCATTGGTGTTTAGGAGGGGTTTTCTTAGCCCTAAGGGAAAGAGGCGGGTTTTGTATGTTGCTAATACAGGTTATAGTTAAGTATTTACGAGTATGTAGTTAAATATAGTTTTTATTTAACAAATTGCTATATAGGTACTTATAAGTATATTTTTAAAGAACTTAACGATGTTTGGTTGCTAATATTGTTTAAAATCTATACCGGAGAAACTGACTGACTGACATATCGACACACAGCCAAAACTACTGAGACTAGGAGCGTTAAATTATTCACACGGCTTCTTTTTATGACGTAGACGAGCAACAAGAAAGGATTTTTCAAAATTCAGCCCCTAAGGGAAGAAACGGATGCCTAAAGTTTGTATAAAGAAACCTATTTTAACGTGGGCGAAGCCTTTGGCACAAGCTAGTCTATTAATAAATAGTTCCATAGCAGTGTAAAGAAAATACCTAATGTCGTAGGTTAAAGAAAACCAACTTCTGGAAAATGTTTGAAGTTTATTTTGTCGCAGTACTTACGTATTGCGCATTTACTGAAGAGAAGTAACGTTTTATTAGGTAACTGTTTTAGTAAAAACCAAGGTAAATGTGCAACTGAAAATTCATTAAAATGCCTCAAAATGGCTCATCGCGATTGTTTTGTAACTTTATGATGATGACTTGTAAGACCATTATCTTCGAGCAAAAGAGTCAACTTGAATGCGCAGTTGACCTCATCATTATCATTTCAACCGAAATGGTCCACTGCTGCACATAGGTCTTCCCCAAGCGTCGCTAAAACGACTGGTCCTGTGCGTCTCGCATCCATCGGATTCCCGCAACCCTCACCAAGTCATTGGTTTACCTTGTAGAAGGCCTTACAACTCTGCGTCTTCTGGCTCGTGGTTGCCACTCCAGAACCTTTCGACCCCATCAGCCATCCGTTCTACAAGCAATTTGCCCTGCCCACTGTTACTTAAGTAGCGTTAAGTTGACCTCATTAGCATTAGCATTATCGGCCTTATATTGTTCCTACTGCTGGGATTCAGGCCTCCTCTCTTGGAGAGGGAATAGGCCATAATCCTCCGCGCAAGCCCATTGCGGATTGGTGGATCGAGCCCATTGCGGATTGGTGGAAGTTGACCTCACTTGACTTTAATTATACAAAGAGCAATTCAACTTACTTACAAAAGGTTTTTCTTTCATTCTTTAATTTATGCGAGATTTCTTTTTCCTACAGATTTGCATACGAAATGGCAGAAAATAGCTGAGCAAAATGAACCTATTATTGTAACATCCACTTGACCTATATCCGCAATGAATAACATAATTTAATTTCCTCATTCAAGTACTGGCTTTTCCGGCATTATTCTGCCATATAAATTATCAAAGAAGAAATGGGAGGAAGGGTAGGGGGGTAAAAAGTCTACAATCAAATCTCAGACCGATTAAACATACACAAAATAAAAACATAAAAATGAGTCAAGCTGTGAGACATGTGACATCCACCAATCTGCATTGGATTACAGCCCATTCCCTCTCCTAGAGAGGAGGCCTGAGTTCCAACAGTAAGAATTTTACAAGGTCGATAATGCTAATGCTAATGAGTCAAACTGTTTCGAAAGAATTCGATAAAGGCTGTTTTTGATTGCCTGTGAAAAACTAGCTTCTCAAGATTATTAACGAGTTTTTGAGTATATTGCCCTTATAATTTACCAGAACCACTTATGTAGTCGCTACTAAACTAATGCAGACGTGATTATGTGGGTACTACGGTCGTTCTTAAATGTCTCTGACTATGCGATGGTAAACTTGTAAAACCGTTTGAGCCCAGCAGGCTACGTTAATAGCAGCATCGCTGGCGCTCATCAAATCCTCCAATGTGCAGGTATATAGGCATTCTAACGTAAGGCTCATGTTTTAAACAGGAGCACCGCACTCACATTGAGTATCTGACGGGTCTATAAAACCCTATATCGCCAAGTTGTGTTGCACCGGTCTGCCTGCGTACGCCACCAATTTCATTATAGATTGCTTCCATTGTAGACCAATGTGAATTGCGTCCAAGCGGGAGATGTTCTTGTGGTATTAAGAAGTCAGATGGTGATATATGATGTTCTTTCCAAAGGTTCATTCTCTCTAGGTGGAGGGACAATAAAAGCCGAAAGAGCTTTCTTCGTTATACACTCGCCATCCTTCACCATACGTTGAAGAGTTATTTCACTTATTTTGAGACCTCAATGTTCAAAACACCGTCGGTACGACGTAATTTATTCGTTTCTGTCCATAATATAAAATGAAAAACATCGTAAAGATCATACCTAGGAACATTATGAGAGAGTAATAAATAAAATGAATGGTAAGCTCTTTAGAGCTTGGCCAACAGATAGCGAATATCAAAAGTATAAAAAAATACAAGAAAATGAAATAATGGTTGATTTACGTTGCTTTATTTATTATTTATTCGGGAAAATAAACAGGTACACATTATTAATTTTGTAGTGTTGAAACATTAATAGAACGTGGCACAATGTCACTAGTCAATGTCCACGGACTATAAATGAGAAAAAATATTTTTAAAATATTTTTGAAAGTTCTTGATTTTGTAAGTTTTGGTAAAAATATTTGAAAAAATATTATGTAAAAAAAGAAAAATACTTGGATTAACGTATTTTAAACAGATCTAAAATATTGAAAGTAAGTCAAATTTTCTGTAATACTGTAAAGTGTACTCGTACTTCCCAACGACACGAATAATATATAGATCCTACAAAACAAAGAAACAGAAAGCCTTAAATCTCTGTTGAAGCAGCACATGTGACTTAAATCGCTACCATTTATCGATGACAAGAATGTGTCGATATAAAAGGGAGCCAGGGAAACAGATTGCCAAATGCCACGCCTTTATTCTCAACAGGAATGCCGAAAGCCAAACTTATGTCATTTGCACTGCGGTTGAACGATTTAACAGTAAAAGTTAGACAGAATGAATTAGGAATAGTTAGAGCTTTGTATGTTTTTGAAAAACTAGGTTACGGTTTGGCATATAAGTGGTTCGTAATTATCATCATCATTTCAGCCGAACGACTTCCAATGTTGGATATAAGCCTCTCCCAAGTATTGATACTATGAATGGCAACCCTTACAGGTCATCGGTACACTTCACACGGCAGGGCTTCCAACACTGCGTCTTTCGGTACACGTTCGCCGATCCAGCATCAATGCATCAATCCTCTTTAAGCCCCAATGGCCATCTATTCTGCGAGCAATGTGCTTTGCCTACTTAAACTACACTATTAAAGTGACAAAATTAGTTTTTGAAAAAAGCCACTATGATAATACTGATACTACACATAATGGTGATGATGATAAATTCAAACAATTTAACTTTGAATATTCAAAAGAAGAACATAATGTATTTCCTACAGAAAACCTAAACGACGATATTGCTTATACTGTAACGACGGTATTACCCATTTCAACAAAGGTTTTCCCTGAATTAATTACACCGCCTGCTTTGAAAAGCGTGATAATTACTTCCTCTTCCCGTAATATTTCTACTTCAAAGTAACATGTACATTGAAATCTTTTCCCGTTCGTGTATTTTGTGAACTGTATTGGATTGGGCAGGTAAATATTTGCCAACAAAATGGTCTCTCGGGGAGAACAGATGGTTTGTACAGGGGTCGATGTGTGCGACAGCTTATTTAAAAATCATGTAAACCTACCCTTATCAAGTGTTCTGAAATTCTATCGCCTGTATGATGTGTTTTCCTTTGAAGAAGTATTTTGATCTGAAAGTAAAGAAAGAAAAAATGTGACGACGGTTCTTTTTGATGAAAATGTAATTTTCATTTTGTGTCGTAAGATGTTTGTTATGTTAAAAGTAGATGCCGAATTTATGTGTAGTACAACGATAAATTCGTAGAATTTAGTTTTTCCGTCAATGTTATTATGTTACATGACTACGGGAAATATATTGCTGTATAAGTAAACAAGATTTTTGTTTGAGTTATGAGCTAAATACCTATTTGGGATTGAGTCGCCTTGTGGATGTTTTGTTTTTTATTTTCCGTTACATTTTCATTTTCGGCGTGCTGATAGCTGCCAAATTCTCAATCGTTCTTGGCGTCTGAAGCTAGCTTCCGAAATACACAATTCTAAATATATTCGAAAATTAGGGAGAAATTTTTGTGACCTATACCTATATTTACAGATGGAAATCTCAACAACATTCCGTTATTAATTTCTGACTCCAAATGTCATTTATTCAGAATAAGTCAATTAAAGCCTCAGGTGAATTAATTAAACCAAAATTCGGCTACTCATCGAATAAATTTGAATAAATTTGATTTGTAATTCATAATTATATTTCAGAAAATCAATCAATTTCAGCAAACTGCGCAATAATTGTGGGCGAAAACTCTGACAACTCAGCTGATATGGAATTGATTGTTCTTTTTCGAGCTTCACACTCATTTGTTTTTTATTAAGGTTACCGAATTCGTTTGTTGGAGAATTTGAATTTTTTATTGCAATTCTCGCTTCAAGTATTTCCAGCTTGTAATAAATACAAGTTGAAAATACGAGCAATTGTAGCTCTCGTAAAATATTTTTTCAGTAACAGTTGTAAGTAAAGATTCATACTTCAACTGACTACTTATTTACCCGCACTGCAGTAATATTTTCACTCTAAACCGCATTTCTCTAGTTATAATTAATTTTAAAGATTACAGTATAATATTACTGTACATTTTTGAGACTTATTGCTGTGAAGTACCATTTAGACCAAGGTTTTTAAAAACTTTAGACGTAGCAATAAGCATCTGATGAATTGCCATCTTATTTACTAGCTCTTAAATACCACTATTGTACGCAAAGAAAAATGATCTTCTTTCGCAAATATTTGTGGACACATTTCGTAATTTGATCCTAAAATCTCCCTTCTATCCTTGCTTACTGTCTCACAATATTTACGCTTCGAAAAATAGGTATACATCTCTTTTCTATACCAGCATTGTTTTCAAATGAAGACTTATCATCAACAACGAATGCGAAAATGAATTCTTTACTGTCTTTTTTATCGTCTACTTTATCCAACACTTTGCTCTGTTCAAGTGTGTCTCTTGGGAGATAAGTACTGAAACGTCGGACTATTGTATCTTGAGTTGAATGATTACAATAGTGTTCAACTATTGACAGTATCGGGCCATCGCCTTTGAGAAATATCGTAACCTATTTCTGCCCTGAGGGACTCCTAAAGGAACTTACAGCGTAGTAGTTACGGATGCCTTTGTTCCTTAGGTATAAACATTTTTCTACTTTAATGATGAAGTAAATTAGATTTTATTTCTGTTGAAGTTCAAATTAAATGCGTATTCACCTTTAACAGATACTACTTACGAACGTAAAGTATCGGAGATGGCTGATCTTTAAACATAAAAGGAGAAATTGACGTATCAACATAGGTTATCAACAAGCTTTTTTCTCATGAATTCATAAAAGAAAATTTCCAAAATTCATCCCATGAGCAGATAAAACAGACAGCCAAATGTTTCGAGAAACCTACTTTCACACAGGCGAAGCCTAAGGCAAAAGCTAGTGTAGCTACCTTTAATATCAATCTCTATTTGAGTGACGACATTAATAAACCAACCCGAGCATAGGGAACATAATATTGCGGATACCGTAAACAATTATTTCTATACGACAACATACACCTCATTCTACCCGAAATGAAACTTGCTCCACATTCATCCACCCTTTTGCAGTTATTATCCGCAAAACCACTCAAAAATATATTGTAAAATGTTCCGGGGTACCATTACAGGAAAATGTATCCATTGTGAGTCGGTCATGCGGACTCCAGTCACGTTTCCGAACTGATCCCGCCTCGCAAGACCAGCTCAAACTTTAGACTTTTTACAATATAAACGTCACGATTTTTTTGTACTACTGAATTCTTTGCACGTAGTTTTTCGACCTGCTTTTTGATTGGTTACATTTAAATGTTACATGAAGAGAGCCGAGTAAAGTACGTATATTCTTTTTTATTTTTACAGCTTACTTCGAAAGTACTGGAAACAGAGTGTAGTAAAATGTTCCGCTGAAAAGTATTTTTTTATTGTTACGGGTATGGTTGCTGAATTTCGAGTAGTTTGTTTGAATGACGTGGGAGCTTGTTATTTTTTAATTAACGCTTGGCTTTTGAGGAAATGTTTGATACAATTTTTATTTCTATGATACCTGTCAATAAATAACCAACAACAATAAACAACTCGATAACGAAAAAAAAAGTTGTTGTCTGAATGCGATAAAAATATATCTCTAGCGAATATTGTTTGAATGCCAGTTTTTTAATCAAAATTTTTATACTCACAATATTCATGCATCAATCAACAATTTTATTTCGTGAGGATGTTTTCATTGTTACAAATCCAGACTTATTTTCATTACAGCACCTTTTATAAACGTAACAAGGTTTTTCCATTAGAATGCGGATCACATAGAAAACGAGCACAACTTTCTTTAGAAAACACACCAGATAAGAGAACTTGATTCGTGCCAAGGTATAGAAAAGTACAAAAAGTTCGTTCATGTTGCTGGTTTAGACAAGTTGCAGAACAAGACTTAGTAGCGAAACTATAAGTAAGGTTATTACAAAGATGGGATCAACTGACTTAGACAAATGGGTTATGATGTAATGGTCAAAGTTCGAGGAAGGGCGATCCAGCCAAGTCGTAGATATAATACAACTCGGTCACATTAATTTGACGCTCCGCGTCGATGTATAATGTCCAAAAACAATATGACAACAGAGAACTAGCCAAATTATCGACGTGCGTATCGGTAACAGCCGGGCGAGCTAAGGGAATTAGGTGGCAAGCAGGGGCAAAACTTGCATTCCAGAGAAGCGTCAAGTTAATGTGACCAGATTGTATAGAGATACGACTTGTTATGAAAATTAATTCATGAATCCCCGACCGGTCCTATGAGACCGCGCTGTTATTGTTTTACTATTGTGTCTCGTTTTGTGGGTATGTGATAGGTTAAGTAAGTATTTACAATTATCGACTTCACATGTTATCCTACAACGATAAATACTGACAAGCGCCTGTTTAAATCATTAAGGGCGATGTTCACCGACACCAAATGGACTGTTTTAATATTAAAACGGCTGTTTTAGCAATATTTCCTGTTCCTTATCGTCGGTTATTGACGTTAATCAGATGGTTATCTTAAACTTATGTCGGTGCACATGGCCCTAAGAACTTTTCCCAAGATTTTGCGATTGAATGTTTGTTGTTGATTCTGATATAAGATAAGGTATTATGTACTTATTGTTTAGTAAAAATGTATTTTTTTGGTGTACAATAAAGAGTATTTAAATAAATAAATGTTTATTGATGTGTTCTGTTGTAATATCATTATTCAGAAGGAATTTATTTTTCTTCCGCCTCAACAAGTTCGAAGATATTATTTTCTGCCTCATTGCTTTCCTACGCGCTATCATCGCGCTCCCTGTTGTTAACAGGTTCAGTGAAAACGATTTGTCTTGCAGTCGAATTGCGGGCGGTATAGCGCGACACGTGAATAACGACATCATCGTCAGGTGTGCTGACTGTATTGAAACTCCATGGATCGGATGGCATGCCTTTATTTTCAAGGAAGATGAGTAGGCGTTTAGTATGATCCACTACGGGTCTCCCTTGTTTTACCAAAAAAAATTGCCAAATTATCACTTCCCAAACAATTTTTTGCATAATTTCATTTGCCAAATTATTAGTTAGCAAATAAACTCTTCACAAATAAGTGTTACGCAAACCTTATCTTTGGCAAGTTAACGTTTAAGCAATAATTTGCTTACCAACTAGTTCTTTTACCAATTTTTATGTAGTCAAATATTTCAGTTGGTATAAAAAAAATTACCCAAAATAAAATCAGCCAAATATTTGGTATCTTCAGTTTTGAGTTTCTTGTTTTATATACAAAAATATGCTTCTGTTGTTTGGTCACTACTCTAACCTAACCTAACCTACAGTTCTGGTAGCAGTTCCGTTTTTCATTTGTCGTTTGTAACCGTCTTTATTTTTTTTCATAACATTTAATTTGACCGAATGTTTGTTGTCTTGAGATTTTTTGCCGTAATAAATCATTTGATTAAAGACCAAATGCCTTAATGACATTATTCTATGTAATATTCTGCCGAAGTAAAAATTTGACCAAATGAAAATTTTCGAGCTAAAATTATTCCAAATATTGCATTGGTAAAATAAAAGGTTTCGAAAATTGCTACTTGTGTCAATAATCTTGCGCAATTCCATCTTCCTAGTCTTTCATATTGTGCCCGTGCTACCGCCGCAGCTTTGCAGAACCTCAAGCGGTGGAAAATTTGTTGTTAGTTACATTCAGATGTTTGGAGTTGAAATTCTCGGATCGAGGGGTCTTACTGTTCATAAATTGTATAAAGGCCCACCTAAATTACTGGTCGACACTTCGTGGCACTTATTACAGTCAGTCATATAGTCAGTTTTGATCAGTTACAGATTCTTGTTATCTTTTGATTGTATTGTAGTGTCTATGTAACTATTATTCATATAATGTTTGAAAAAGAAATATAGTATAGCATTACAAATGTATTACATGACTTTACAATAACGTATCCAGACTTTTTATCATCTCAGAAGACTGCGATATTACAATGCCTGAATACCCAAATAATTTATGTACAGCAGACTCAGAAACTCGTAACAAGATAGTTATTTCATCTTACTTGAACCAAATTTTAATAGTAACAACAAAATTTAATCAAACTTCATTCCGTATGAAGTGCACAAGTTAGTTTATCAAACAGATGAACCAGTTAATGTTTAAGTAAATCGTTAGCAAGTTCAACAACATGGATCTCGGGATCATCTTAATCTAAATTCATTAAAGTTTCAAGAACATTGTTTGTTAAGAAAACTTGTGTCTCTTGTTGCTAATTTAAATATTATAATTATAATACTCTGTACTTTGCCTGCGACTTCATTTACAAGATTTTTTTTTTATAAAAACTAACAAGTTTATACCATATTTTGAGGGTCATTTTGAAAAACTAATAATGACAGTCAAGACAATCTTTATTATTAATTTTAATCAAAATTTGTGCCAAGTTTCAAGTTCATGAACCCAAGGAATATTTGGCTGTCTATTTCAAAAATCTTGTCCTACCGGATGCCTGCGTCATACAAAAACATATTCTTTCAGGTTCAGGTCTTTACAATCAGCAGTTTAGGCTGTGTGTTGAGCCGTCAGTCAGTCATTCAGGACAAAGCATTTTATAAGTATAAATAAGGTCCCTTGAGTGTTTATCGTTTTTCTATGACTATTGTCAATCTTCTTGATATTTCATATTGCGGAAAATGCTTTCAGTGTAGCTTCCATTAGAGGCTTGTTTTTGTTATATCAACCATTTTTCCTCTTCATCGTAATAGAGTTTTGATGGTCTATTATTATCGAGTGCTTTACTAAAATTACACTTCTTCCAATCTTCGCTTACTTAGATTTCACTAAGTTTAACAAGATAATGTACTATATTTGTAATCGAATTCCTTTTATCTTTAAAGTGTCCGCTTTACCAATTTGGCTTAAGATAAAGTACCTTTTAACTTTATCCTCGTCTTTAGATAGAAACTTGAAAAGTATAAGAAGATCGACTAGTAATGTTGCTTCTTCAATAGAATCCTCATCATCATCATCCACGGTATACATTAGGCTAAAATGTGAGTACCTATATGTTTGTATTATGAACTAAAGCGGATGTATAGTTTTACTTGCTAAACATACTTATCTATGCTTATCTGCAACATGTAGGACAAAGAAACTTTCAAAAGCAAGTGACTTGTAAACATCCAACTTTATGACAGGTCAATGTAGTGTTCGTTAGTTACAATTATCTTCTATTTATTATTGATTACTGCACCATAACTTACATTACTATTACATATTTGCATCAACTTTCATTATATCAACTTCAAACAAACCTTGCTCATTGTGAAACGTTCTTTCATCTTCATAATCAAAGATTGAACTCACTGAATGCGAAACTTCACCAACTTTTTCTTTTCTTTTTTTTACCAATTGTCTAAAGTTCCCACTGATGGTCCCGTTCAAAAGTGCACTCTGGTTGTAATTTATTCCGCCTCTAAAAGTTTATATCTCAGTAATTATTCGCAGAGACTCTGAGGAATGTTAAAGACTCAATTTTAAAGCTTGAGCTTCTAAATGGGCTCGATAAATTGTGATTCGTTCCACTTATCGCATTAAATACATTATGCTTCCATTTGTCTTTTAGTACCCCTCTGTTTCCATACAAATTAGGTGCAGTATATTCGGTCAGTTGGCGTTCGCTCTCTTTAATATGCTGGAACTGGGCGGTGCATTGAACCGTGGCTTGATATATTTAGCCGCATCTCGATTTGGATTCACAGTTTACTCCAATATATTTGGAAAACGTTTGGTTAGGTTATTGATGACTTCCAGTAGATGGATTTTGTTTATTCAAACAATTTTTTACATCGATTGTAGTGTAGTTGTCAAAATGCACAGAATACTGCTGCTTAGATTTTGGTCTCTGCCTCAGTCATCTCTTACGATATCCTTTGGAAGTAATGAGACGGTGTTACTCTTTATTTACAATACCATACGGTATGCATTACCACAGGCCCTACCACGAGCTATTAACACGATTCAATTGACCTAAACTGAACTATTAAAGGCAAGAAAAAGGGATGGAGCTACACACTCTTAATAGCTCTTTTTCAGTTTCTCGTTATTCACACGTCCTGATAAGGCCGCTGGTAGTAGTTGTGGAAATCTAATGAAAGTAAGACCTGATACACACGAGTGGCATGCTGCCAACGGCAGAGGTAACTTGAGCCGTAGACACGGGGTGGCGGCAGCCGTCGATACGTCAGTGTTAGCCATAGATGCCTGCAGTTATCTCTGCTTATGGCAACATACCGCTCGTGTGTTACAGCTTTAAAAAGTATGGCGGTGAAGTGGACAGGTTTTGGCTGAAATGATTACTATGAAATTTTACAAGTTAATTATTAAATTTTGTTCTTATTACGTAAATAAATAAGTTTCTAACCGAGAAACGAATATAGACGTAAAAGACGAACACTTTATCTACTACAGTAGCTGGAATTTTCAATCTGTTCAGATATTGAAATAGTAATAAAGAAGACAATACAATTTGTATGTTCTACAGTCTCATGAGTTTTGTACAGTTTTATTTTATTTCAAGAATATAATATCTGGAAGATGTTGTGAGATGGGCTAAATAATAAAAAAACTAAAACATTTTATATGTAATATTTATTCTGGTCGTGTGATACTCCAATAATAAGTTGTATAAAATCCCAAAAACGTCTGAGGAGCCTTCAAAATGAACACTGAGCGTAAAATAAAATATTACAATATACAAGGGATGTTATGAAACTGGAAAAACTTAACACTGCAATTTAGCGGACGGGCAAAAACTTTTTACCACACAGTGTGCGATATCACTTCGCGTTGATGTGAACTAAATTATATTTGCCAAATCGATTTTCGACTTTGAATAAAGCTTTTCCTATACATTTCATTTTTTATCGACGAAGTTTCTCCACTCCAGAGCACGTAAATAATATCTTTATTGTATTTGTATTTCGAGTTGGTTTCCGCAACTCCACGACTAAAGCGCGTATTTTGCGTTTGGGTGGGACAAATGTGTCATTCGATCCACCCCAGCTCCTCAAGGAAGGCGTTACCATATTAGAAATTTCCTTGTATCTTCTTGTACACTCCCGTATTGTGAATGCGCTCACAAACTTCAGACTATTAATATCATCAGGTATGTATTTTATGTCACAATCCTGTACCAAGGACTGCCTTGTACCGCCCTCACCGTTTTAAGTTAGCTAGATATATTATGTTTATCACTAATGAATGCTGAAATTAATCGTTTTAGTGTAATGACTGTTAAGTTCAAAGTTGTAACAGTTTTAAAATTTATTACCTCATGTTCAGAGGGCATATAAATGGGTGTTTTAAGTCTTGAAAAGTTTGTTGAACTTGATCTTTATAGGTTTATAAATGCTGTCTTGGATGTAGACTATTTGACCTCATCAAAATCCGTACCGTGTGTGGTTGTTACGGCCTTGATATCTGCGCTTCTGTGACGGCTCATGAAACTTATGAAACTCCTTAAAGAGAATCATTTTAAATTGATGATATTGTTTCGTGTTGCAGCACGTTATGGGTGACACTGATATATTATTCTGAAGAGGGTTAAACTATCACATCAAGGCATAAGTTTGTGCACAGAGTTTGTGTAGGTATATGTTACTTTTCACACGCTAAAATTGTTGAATAAATTTTGATTAAGAGACAAAGACTAAGATAAGAGACAGTACTATGATAAGAGACAGAGACACAGAAAAACTGCTATATCCTGTGGAATAGCAGTTTTTTTATTTTTTTATCGTTCCACCCAGAACAGAAAGACGTATTTGATGACTTTCGACCTTAAAAAATAAACATTTATCATGGAAATACATAATATAATAAAGAAGTAAAGTTTGTTTTTTTGTTCATATGAGGTAATCTGTGGAAGTACTGGTCCGATTGCTAAAATTTTTTCACCAATAGAAAGCTGCTGTATTCCTGAGTGACATAGGCTATATTTTATGTACGCGGGCGAAGCTGCGGGCTAAAGTTAGTACATAATATGTTCCATTGGAGTCACTTTATTTCACAAGCTATTATAAAATAAGAAGACAAACGTGACCAAATACTTCAGAAACTTGTACAACATAAAATAAATGATGAATGGGAGATAAATAGAAAAGCCAGAAATAAAATTCAAAATGACAAAATGGTTTTGCATAACAGTGTCTGACCCGCTACAATTTAAAACTTTATTCCCATTTCATAAAGTAAAATTGTACGTTGAAAACATAACATACCCGTACATCAGTATTTGCATGAATGATAATCTAATTTGCGTCCTGAAGTTTGAGTGAGTTTTCAAATGTTGCCGAACCGTTGGGAAAACGTATTCATTTTTTATTCGTATTGAAATCTATGAATAACATTAACATAAAGGAAAAGGGTGTTATGTGTATGTCAGTTTTTATGTTTTGAAACGAACCCACGATACAAGGGGACATAATTTTTGGTGTGGAATAACGTTTTTATAAATGAACAGAAATAACACGTATGTTATACCTGTTTTGTGATATTTTTAGGCTTCACTGAATGGACAAAACCGTATTAGAGCTTGCAAAGCATAAGCTTTTTAAAAGACATTCTAGTTTAGAAGCAAAATAAAGTAAGGTCCTGTAAAAAACTATTTCGAGTACATTACAAGGCTGCTCGTGTTTTTTGAAGGTTAGTTAGCTTTCGGTTTAATCCCAGTCCTACAACTGCATCAGAACGCTTGAAACTTGATTTGTATGGATCATTTTTATTAACATTGTCAAAAATTAGTTTTTAGGAATATTATCCCTAAATAGTATATTTTCTCATATCATCGCCTCCACATTAGATCATCATCATCTGCCTAGCCTTTTCCCAACTGTATTGGGGTCGGCTTCCACATTAGATAATAATTATATTCTAACTAAAGTTTAAACTCATTAACTGCCGCTTGCATAAGACGGTTAAAATGTTGCCCTAGTCTGAAATTAATTACATAGTCGTAGTTCAAATTAAGGAAGATGCCACAGAAATTTAGTAACGAAAGTCTTGCAACTGAATGCAGCATCTACCTACGTAGCCTTTTTCCAACTATATTGGGGTCGGCTTCCAGCCAAGCCAGATTTAGCTGAATACCAGTATTTTATGAGGAGCGGCTGCCTACCAGACCTCCACAACCAAAGTGGGGTAACACGGTACTTCATGGCAAGACTGGAGTCAGATTTACTGGTTTCAGACTATCCATAACAACTGCCAAAGATCTACAAATGACAGCCGGGACCTACGGCTTAACGTGCTTTCCGTGGCACGGAGGAAACTCGTTATGTTAAGATGGTCACCCATCTACAGACCAACCTTGGCAAGCGTTGTTTATTCTTGAAGATCGACCTGTGCGGCTGTTATTATCTAGTCACGAGCTCCTCTAAACTACGAATTTTGTCGGATCTTATTTGTCGTTTAATTCCTATTGTAACTGTTTCAACAAAAAATGCCGATCCTAACGACATCTACCGGTATCCAGACTATTTTCAGTACCTGACCTTTTCTAAAAGGATTTGTAATCATGAAACAAGCGAAATAGAATATTTCGAGACTTCCATTTCCCTTAATATGAACAAATTGGAGCGGAATATTTCTGCGTGACCCTTGGAATGGTCATTAGCAGTTTGTCATCTCTCAAAGTTAAGGCAGTTATAATTTGAATGTACTGAAGTTGAGGTTTATAGACTCTGTGGCTGAAACTGTGGCTAATATGTGGTTTGATTTGGGACTAAAATTGCGATAGGCAGTATTATGTAATTATTATTTTCATGTGTTTGAATATCTCAACATTTCGGACCCGGACCTTTAGAAGGCATATGAGGTGCCAAAACCTACTTACATAGGTTCTTTAGTCAATTTTCTTGGAATGCGATCTGTCTTCCCGTTCGATTATACTTAATTTAATTGTTTTTAACGTTAGAGTGAATAGGCCCTTAATAGCGGTTCACTATCAATGATTGCATAACTGCTAGGTATCACAGTCAAGCTTTAATAGTTAATATCATTAAAACCGACAATTTTTTACCCAGTACGCGTTATGTTAGTGCACCCAAAGATAACCTTTGATTGGTGGGATGAATAGTAAGGCTTTCCTTTTGGGAGATTCAAGTAGACTATTTACCAGGAGCTATGTTAAAACCCTGTTTTTCCAATCCCACTGCAGGGTACAGGTCTCGAAAGGGGAGGGGTACAAATCATCCCGCCATCTTCTTCAAAGCCTACTGCGTTGCCTCTTTCTGTTCGAAATCCCGTCAGTAATATGTAATGCCCTGATTATAATGATTGACATTTTAAGGCTGTAAAGATTTTAACCGCTCCCTTTCTGTAAATATTGAAGTAGGTGATTTATGATGTTAAAGCGTGAATCTACGAGATTAATTCCAAACTTGACAGTCTTTGAGTTAAAATTCAAGCTTAGGAGCAGAAAATTACTGACGTTCTCTATTATTATTTAGCTTTTTGTCTGCCCGTACATTTTTGTAATAATTTCCAATGGGAACACCGGGAATAAATAAATCTACACTAATATAATAAAGAGGTAAAGTTTGTTTTTTTGTTTGTATGAGGTAATCTGTGGAAGCACTGGTCCGATTGCTAATTGTTTTTCACCAACAGAAAGCTGCTGTATTCCTGAGTGACATAGGCTATATTTTATATACGCGGGCGAAGCTGCGGGCTAAAGCTAGTATCTAATACACCTACGCGTGTCCAAAAAATGTATTCAAATTCTGTCCGAAGAATCTTACCAAATAACTTTATTCCAAATATTCTTTTGGCTGCTGAAATTTGTTATTTTAACTTGTACTTCACTGTAATCCTACCTTATAGTAAGCAGTGATGCAATCATTGATGATTAAGCGCACTAGTTTATTAAGAGCCTATTCACTCTAGCTTTGAAGAAACCTAAATTATAAAGGGAACGGGACGGGAAGACCGCAGAAACTAAATGAATCCACGGCGGTATAAACGACGAGGTAAAACGCTTAACCCGGACCGTAAAGATGTTAACAATGCAAGGGTGAATACTAGCCGTACCGCCGTACGTTGGTTGGTTGGTTGGTTGTGTTAGAAATGTGACATGATTAAAGAACATCATAATCTGAACCTACAAAACTATTAGTAGTTGATGCTACAAACGTATAGAATTGAGTGAGGTCCTTGTGAGGTCACATTTATAATATTTGTAGACATTCATTATTCACTATGTCCAGACAGATTTATTACATCTTTGTATAAGAACGTGGATTTAGCAAATGGGAGAGAATGCCACCTGCTACAGTAATAATTTTACATACATACACACATACAATCCTTAAGAATTATAGCAGATTGTGTAGATTCATGTGGAAAAAGGTGGGTGTAGCTAGTTATTTATGACGATGCGTTATCATTTTTTCGTGAGAACAGTGGTGGTCCAGTGGTAACGGTCTTAAAAGGTTTACCTATGTCGTGAGAACAAACCTATACAGGTGCTATTCTTTGTGTAATTTATTACACCACTTCTGTCACCATATCTGTAAAAAAATTTGATGATACCGGCTTGTTCTAAAACGGAAAATTTGTATACATTTATGGCTTGCCTAAATTAGGCCCACGTGGTGGATTAGGGTCCGTTCTCTCTCCTAATGAGAAGCCTGAGACACATAAGATAGCACAATAAGGGCCAGTTTCACCGGTTACGGATAAAGTCTCTGATAGCCTATTAGGAACTTATTTAACAGATAAACTAACACTTTTGGTTTCACAGGTATCGGATAGCGATATCTGGTAAATAAACTATTGATTAAGATATCAGCAGGATCAAGTGGCTGTTAAGGAAGTTATCATCTACATTATAGTACATTTCAAGCGGGAAAAGTTTGCATGCACTCGTGTATTGTACGTTTGCAGTTACAAGTGCTACAAACATTCAAACATGGACTTATTTGAATTTTTAGAAGACGAATTTGATGAATATTTCGAACGTATTATACGACCTCGTAGGAATCGAGTGATTAACCCTAGACCTAATTATTTTGAATCACTTGACGATGAAGATTTTAGGAATCGATTTAGGCTTACCAAACAGGCTGTTGTTTACATTCTATCGTTAATAGAAAGTGATACAAAAACTACAACGGACTAGTAAGTAAAAAAATCAAATACCTATACTTAGAAATAACTATTTTAATGCAAATGAATTTAATTGATATTCTTTCTTCACTCACTGCATAAATTTACCTAATTAATGTTTCATTAAATACCTACATTCAATATAACATACGATAGGTAATAAATTAATCTCTTGATAAATGATTAATTACCACATATTTTCAATGATCGTGGCAGTTTCTTCGTCTAACGTTTAATAACTGCTTAATTAGCATTGACTATTATATTATCCGCATTTGGTTTTCCATTTTAAAAAAGGTAAAAATATAAAAACGAAACTTTAATAAACTTGCGCAGCATATTCGAAACAAACAAAAGCGTTCAAAACAAACTACCAAACGCGAAACAATTGACAATTGCGTTTCGTTTCTTTAAGCACATTTTGGAATTAAAACATGTCGTTAATCCTATGATTAACGACATGTTTTAAGATACCTATGTATCTTACTAATTTCGGTCTATAATGATAAATTTATAGTACAAAATGTAAAAAAAGGTTGACTTTGATTATTTTGAACAAAAATTATTTCATTAATTAAGTTTTCAAAATTGTTTTCAATTGAAAATATTTTACGTAGTAGTATCGAAACGCAAAGAAGCGACGTTGCCATACCGCTTGTTATTAAGTGGCCGGTAACTTATCTACCAAATAAATTATCAGGAAGTTCGACGGTGAAACAGAAAAAAGTTACAACCAGCCTTTAAGTGGCTGGTTGTAACTTTTTTCTGGTAATAACTACCAAATAACTAATCGACACTTTATCCATTACCGGTGAAACTGGCCCTAAGGCTCATTACGCTGTGTTATGTTGCTATGCGTTCTATGTCCACCTTTTTAGAGTTCCGAAGCTAAAGGGTAAAAACGGGACTCTATTTCTATGACCTCGCTCTCCATCTATTTGTCTGTATCTCGTAAACCGTGATAGTGTTAGACAGTTGAAACTTTCATAGATTATGTATTTCTCTTGCCGCTATAACAAAAAATACAAAAAACAGAAGAAAATACTTAAATATCTAAGTATTACTCCCATACAACAAACGTGATATTAACTGTGTTTACCTACTGTGCAAAGGGTGTGTGCGGACAGTACTCTCGTACTCCCACTGGATCTCTTCATGCTCGAGTCTGACTTGCACTTAGCCAGTTTTTACATACTAATAACTCGTAACACTTAAAATTAAAATTGCATTCAAAGCTCACTCTCTGAACGAAAGTTCATTCATATCTGATAGTGACTGCTGAAGAGCTTTTCTGCAATTATGTGAGGTGTTATGCAAATATTTGATCACATAGCTCGGCGAGAGAAGCCATTTTCGAATAATTTGCATAATTTAATCTCGTAAAATGGAGACTAGAATGGATACAGTTCTATACTGAATCAATATTTGCGATGGAGATTGAATAATAACAGTGAGTCCGTTTGTCTTGATAAAGTCTAGAGTTATTGAACTAGTCTTTACATTTCCTCCCGTCTTCCATGATGTTATAAATTGAAATTTGTAGAGAAAATATTTAGTTACGCACCGGCGACCACTTGAGCTTGGTCTGGATGTTTACCTGCCGGCTGGATGGCGAGCTAGCCATTGCTCACTGTCAACAAGCCCTCGCCTTCAGTCCTCTCCAATAAATACACAAAAAAGATTCTGTGTGACTGTCTATTGTCAAATATTTTTTTACCAAGAATACGAATGAAAACTTGAGCCATGGCATTGTAGAATATTATACCGGAGAAAAAGTATAATAATAGATTAGAATTTATATTTTAAAAAAAGTCGTCCAACAATATTTGTCACCACAAACGGTTTCCAATAAATCCAGTCACAGTCCAAACGTTCCGCCATAGCAGTTCGTAAACAGGGTGTTTGCTTACCGGAAGTGATTGATAGCCAGCGGATATTACGTTATCTCGCACCGGATACGGTTGACGGCTCCCGACCCGATTAGTAACCTGTAATCGATTGAATTATTAATGGTCTAAATTTCTGGCAAATGCTATTTGGATGTGTGTTAATCGTTCCGTGTGAAATTAACGAGATTTATAACCATCGTCATCTCTAGCCCAAGTCGAATATGTGTAACTTAAGGTATGAGTTCTGACTTTCAGCCACCACCAAGTATGGGTAATGATGATGAGCAATGGGTAGCTCACCATCCGGCCATCCAGTAACCGGCGCGTAGTGTTTCACGTGTACTTTGAAGAGATGTGAGCAAAACTGTAGACTCCCAGCAGGGCCGAAGCCTACCGCGGTCATGGGTTGTGCGAAAAAGAACCCCGGGGCCTGAGTGGGTCTAATTCCCGCTCCGCAGATGAACGATTTCCTCCTGAAAAAAAACAGTTCACTAGCTCCAATAAAATTAGGAAAAATTTGAGCAAAAATAATATATTTTTGGGGGCTGAGTCACCCGCGTCCGTAGGAAGTTACCCGAAGCAAGTCCCTACACGTGGTCCCCGGGTGGTGCTAATCAGGTGACACTAACTGGTGGTAGGTTTTGACCGTTGGCTTGCGACCACCCACTGAGCAAAAACATACCGCCAAGCGGCCTGGCCGTGTTCCGGTATGATGCTCAGTGTAGCCAGTCCAGAGGAGATGGGTCGAAATAGTTGTTCCAACGCATGCAGACCAGCCTGGCTCGTGCTGTTATGAGCGTATCGGGAAACTAGTCGCGGAGGGTAGCGGGATCCGAGGCACGGTGCACCGCTGGCCGACCGCAGTTAGTTGGGGGCCCAAGTAATGTGCCAGCCACACATGAAAGGCTGCCCCGCCAACTAGCGAAAAATCCCGGAATGCGCCATCGTGCTGGTTGGCGACCAGACGAGAGGGCCCGATGGACATTCTCGGGGGGGCTCGGGCGTCCTCGGAGTATGTCGGACATTCGTATACACCAGAAAGACGTTCGTAGGGTCCTGCGTAACCTCGATGTGAACAAAGCTAGTGGCCCCGACGGGATACCAGCAATCGTACTTAGAACTTGTGCGCCTGAATTGTCTCCAATTTTTTATGAATGAATTACCTCAGGTAGGCGGCGCAGACGACCTCTTAACCTTTGTCGCGTTCAGGTGTTGGCACGCCTGCCCTGTGTTCAAGAGCCACAACAAATCTAGCGTCTTTAGTTTTATCATATATTTCATTTTCGCGTTCTAATAAGTTACCTTGTTTTTTAATTATAAATTAATGCAACTACAATGACACATAATATCATAATTGTAGCTGTATAATTTAAGTTTAAGATTTTTTTAAGTTGTATATGAGCACATACTCATAAACTAATAGATAGCTAAATAATTATACAGTTTAAGGGTTTGCAGTACAGGGTGTAAAATCCCACATACTTATGTTAAAAAAGAGGATTATACGACTAGGCGGACGTTATATCTGGTCTATGCAACTGCCCAATGTTGATTTTGGACGGTTGTATAATTATGTTCTAATTGCGCACAGAACTCTAATACAGGATGTAGAATTTTAAATTTTAGTATCCTTTATGGCACCATGGTCACAGATTACTAAATAGTTACTACGTCATGGTTATCACTACAATATAAACACTATCTGAAAATACGCATGATAAAATGCCAGTTTTCATTACCTATAATCAACATACTTTGTCCCACATGTGTGTACGACCAAAGTCTTGCAAACGCTTCTAAAACTGTTGTTTTCTATTTCAACATAAATTATGAAATAACTCCTAAAAATTCACATGTTAAACCGTTTCAGGACTAGAAAACAATAATGTCATTCATTTATCAACTAGTCAGAGTCATTTTTCAAAAGACAACACATTGCGGTACTTATTTCAAGTGGCGCTTGGTTTATGAGCAATGGGAATTGGGACTGCACTGCACGATGAAAAAGAAGGATTAAACGGGAAATAAAAGTTCCGGCAGAGGTTTAAAAGAACGTGTAATAGAAGAATGTAATGATGATAAATGGTCATGTGAAGAGCCTCCTCTTCACAACTGTACATAAACTGGACGGAATATTTAGATGGATGGAGAGGGAGAGTGAGGCCAAAGAAAAGATGGGTGGATTACGTGAGGACTGACATGAAAGAATATAAATTTTACTTTTTTACTGCTAGGCTTGTTCTTGATTACAATCTCACCTGATAAAAAGCGGTGATGTGATCGACAAAGGAGCACGCTTACCTAGACGTTAGACTTAAAGACCCTCAGTTTATATTAGAGATGAAACGGATATCCGGTAACTATCCGGTATCCGGCCTATCCGGCCGCCATAATACTATCCGGCCGAATACCGGATAGGTACTATTCGGCCGGATAGACATCCGGCCGATTAAAAAAAAAGCTGGATAATAGAAACATATTTTTGAGTAATTATTTGCTTTATTTAGTAAGAATCACATTACTTAAATATAATTAGTTTAAGGGGGAAGCTTCAGGTTAGCCCGCGAAATTCAAATTTTCTTACGTTTTTTGCTATTTGCAGGCCAGTGGTAGGTTGTATGAAGTTAAAAATACTTAAGCGGCTGTAAAACGTAACTAGTTACATAATTATAACCATAAACATCATCAATACAAGCCTCCAAGCTCACCTAAGTGTAGGAACGATTTTTTCGAGGTCAAAAACCTTCCTGCAACTTAGTGAGCATCAATAAAATTATAACCTAAAAACGATCACGCACGTATCTGCACTGCATGCAATCGACACAATAATAAAATGACTGATACAATTGTTAACTTCACTCATCAACGAAAAGACCCGAATCGAACCGAGTCCACCCGATCGTTCGCGTGACGCCTACGCAAACGGCTAAGTTTCGCCGAATATTCGGCGGCCGGATATTCGGCTATCCGGCCACTTGGTCGGCCGAATATCCGGTATCCAGTATCCGACCAAACTGCTATTCGTTTCATCTCTAGTTTATATCTATCTGTTAAGATAAACTCTGGCAGAAAAATCGACTTCTTAACTGTACACACAATGAAAGTGTTCCCGTAAGTTTTATGCACAGTGAGATGTGCCACCGGCACATCGCCATATGTCTAGTGATCGAACAAAATTGGCAAAATTGAACAAAACGCAATCGATAGGAAACCGACAAGATCTCGGCGCCTATGCTTCTCGCTACTTGAGGCTTAGTCCCATGACAAAAACTATTTTTATTTACAGCCTCTGCAACATCCCAATAAATTGTAAGTACACAACACACAACAAAAATAAATAATTCCAAAGCTATTTTCGTTCCTCTTTCATATCTAGACTAGCGTAAAGATTTAAGAACCGACCTTTTTAAAATATGTCTTAAGAGGGCGACACTTTGGTCGTGTATTTTGGCACGAAGCCAGGTCATCGAATGTCCTCGACCCCGAGTTTTTGGGTTTATGACTGCTATTAAAGATCTCTGATTCTGTATAGATTATATTAATATGGTTTATGGTAAGCGTTGCTGACTGAATAAGGCTTTACCCTTTCGGGGAGAGTGGCGAATTTACGATGTGACGCAAAGCCTAGACTGACTAATTAATTTATCAGCAAACAACGTCTATGAAGAATAAATAAAGAAGACGAATTAGACGTTTAGAATTTCTTAAAAAAGGAACCCAGTCTCAAAAGTTTTTCTGTTAACATTTATGATTTGAGTCTTGAGGCAAACAGTATCCGGCTTGAAGGACTACCAGTCGTTCGATGACGGACATGTTATTTGTAGTAAAAATATAGACTTACTAGTACGTACTACGTAGTTATAATTTTTGAATTGAAGTTGTTTTGATCTATGTAGGTATCTAAAAAGAAGTTAAACATAATTAATTATTCTGCTTAAAAAAACCTGCAAGACTATTTTGGGTTGTCAAATACTAATGTATTTGTTTGCACAATAACCTACAAACATTAATCTTTGACTTTTAAAAGAATGTTTCAGGAATTATTCATCATTAATGTCCTAAGTTTTAGGTCTAAAATTCTGTACCTTGACCTTAAACAACTTTAATTAAAACTTATCACATCAACACATTTTGTGCTATCGTATAGAGGAATCTTGATGATCTCTTCAACAGTTGTCCCTAAAATCAAAAACTTTGAACAGTTTTAGTTTGAGTTTACCAAATACTGAGATTATATAGCTCCTTACTCGGAACTCTACGTCTAAAGCGTGTATTTTGCATACGAGTGGAACCAATGTGTCATTTGATCCACCCCAGCTCCTTAAGAAAGGTCGGCAGTCCTTTGGTGTTACTGACCATTTCACGGAGGATACCCCTGAGGCCTCGAAGTATTTTGCCATGTATTCAGCGATCAGTGACTACGAATTTTAATTACTTCTAATTCAACCCAGTTTTTGATTGATTCTATTTTTATTGTGCTTTGGGGTACAATATTGATTGGTCTGCACTGCCCTCGCATTTGTGTCTGTATTGTAATGTGAAAATATTGTAAACCCAATCATTTTTTTTGAAAAGTGTAACCGTGCACTAGCTTCGACTTTTTATAAGTGCCCATGTAGGCCTATGTAGAATAAAAACATTTTTGTTTTTTTTTTAGTGTACGTCTACTCTGTTTCTGCGAAATTATACGAAGTTTCGGCCGAAATTTGACGAATCAGTTTGACGTTAAAATTCCGAATAATCTACGTGTCAAGACCATTTTTAGGGTTCCGTCTTACTTTTACCGTGGTTTCATAAAAACATGGAAGCATGGTAGAAAATACGCGAAATTTCGGACGAAACGTCGTATTGCTGAGCCTATATGGGCTCTACAGAGTAGTAGGCTGAGCTAGTTGATTGATTGACGGCCACAGAAATGAGGATGAGTTGAGTGGAGATTGTCGAAATGGAGTGATTATTCGAGTCAAACTTTAACTTTGACCGCTGCTGTGTGTAATTTGCACATAAGAGGACAATTATTGTGTCTATCTGATGAGTGAAGCGGTCTTTTTGCACCAGATAGATGGTTAGTCCTTTGTGTGTACTGTATTGCTGATTCACTACAAACATTTGGAAGACGCAACAAACGCCCTGAATGTGTTGTTTAATTGGACTCATAGATCATTGTATACTCTTTGGATGATTCAGCTCACAAAATTGGCGTGCGAATGTATTTTTTTTGTAAAATGGATGGTCCCACGTCTGTAATTATTATGTTAAACTTTGTGTATATGTGTTTTTTTAAACCACTACAGTTTGAATGGTCTAACATTGTTAGTCTTATAGAACACCTAAGAGACTTTTCCCAAAAAAACATAACTAATCTCTAAATCAAAATCAAATCAAAAATATTTTTATAAAACATCAGAAGCTATTGCACGGTTCCAATTGGTCGTTTCCTATGGAGAGGAACCGGCAAGAAACTCCATGGTTCCTAATCCAATTTGATTTTGCTGACAACAACATTGCATCAAAACCATTGACCCCATCGCCTATTATCAGTTAACGACAAGTCCATGTTACAATATATGGCCCTTGTAATGCGATCCTAATGGGCGGTTATTCCATGTAAGTATACGTTATTCTGTAGCTTACGAGAATAATAGTTACTGTTTGGTATTGTGTTACTAAAAGCTAGTTTTAGGAATACCTTAACATAAAAATGGTAATAGAGTTTTTCATTACTAACCTATGTGTTATTTATAGTGATTGTCGTCAGCGTTACGTATCGTTACATTTATAAAATACTTGCTGTTGCTAGTAGCTTCGCTCGCGTGAAACTAGAAAATGTTCCATGAGAACAAAGTCCTGGAATAAAAAGTGTTCATTGTCTATCCCAAATTTTATCCAAATCCACTCCGCCGTTTGAGGGTGAAGAAGTAACATACACACTCACATACTTTCACCATTATAATATTAATGTGATAGTGTAACTAGCTTCTGCCAGCTGCTTTGCTTGCGTAAAATTATCTCAAAGGAACTATGCTCCAGGATTAAAAGCGTCCAATAGGATGCTTTTTATTCCAGGAGTGAGTATCCTAGTTTTCCCAACACGTGATCTACCCACACGCCACTACTTTTATATTTTAGTAACAAACATGTTTAGATAATTTTCAAACTTACATAATCTTACCTTCATAATGTTAGTGTTATTACCTACCCAAATCGTCGTAAATACTGACCTATCCTATAAGGTTTCTGTCGTACGAGTTTAACCTTTCTCTTCTCGTTTGGGTCGTCCAAAATAGAACTGAACCTTTGTTCTAATAATAAAACGGACTGTTTATCTACAAAATAATATTAATTAGGGTCTCATAATATTTATACTGGCTTCTGTGTGCAGTTTTGTCGCGTGAATGTAGAAAATTATCCCAGGGGATCATACTTCTGGGATAAAAAGTTCTATATGCTGTTTTCGGACACAGTCTTTGCGTATATCGTCCTAGAGTAGGAAGAGTTATGATTTTCTACTTTAAAATACCGGTTAAATGTGAGTCGGATTCGCGCATCAAAGGTTACGTACAAACTTACCTACAGTAAGTATAGTTCGATTCTCGAAACGAGAAACTCAGATCATTTTCCGAATTGCAAAATAACAATTATTTTATTATGAAGCTTGTTTTACAGTTTTCAGACTTTTACCAGTATTTGTGCTATGTGTATATGACCTTGCTTCTTACCTAACTGTAGGATTCTAACTCAACGGAAAGTGTATAGGTTTTGATTTCTATGCGGCTGTCAGAATATGCGCCTTATATAGAGCATAAACGACCTTATCTATAGATTGAATTGATTTTGAAGTTTGATTTGTTCACTGCTCCAAGGAGTTGAGGATTTGATTATATTTTCAGCTCTCATCTTTACGCGTTTCTGAGAAAAAGAGTCTTGATAGA
This sequence comes from Mythimna separata, assembly GCA_030763345.1. Lineage (NCBI taxonomy): Eukaryota > Metazoa > Arthropoda > Insecta > Lepidoptera > Noctuidae > Mythimna > Mythimna separata. The sequence continues at coordinate 3,293,544 of CM061175.1, forward strand.
TGGTCAGAAGTAGATGCAAACAAAGTGACAATTTAATAGGGTTTCGGTTTTGCTGACTGAGGTATGGAACCCAAAAACAGACTGGTAAAGACCAAATAAATGAAGACTAGAGTTACATATCCTTATTGATCTTGTTGACTCGATTCGACTGCTTAGGGTCGGGTCCGGGGTCGGATCCCTGGGTCAAAGAGCAATTTCATAAGTATATTCTCACTATGGCAACCCCGAGTCGGAATTTGTGCCAATTCAGACCTCTATAGACTTGCGACCCATTTTATGGGGCTTACAAGCCTTTAGTAAAATGAGTATTTTGTGAGTTTTGCCTTTGCATTCAGCAATACGAATGTACGCTTCTTCTGCTGCGGTTTCGCCTGCGTATTTTATTATTCCAAGGCTTTAAACTACCGGGGTTTAGAGTTTTATTGTTTAGAAGTAGCCCTTTTTCGGTGAGAAATGATTTAATTGAAAAAAAAAGACTTTTCCCGCTCTAGGGTGGAGTGGGAGCTCTCTCATTCCACCCTAGTCAAAATTTTACTGACTAAAATCCACCCCTATATTCCTTGTTTGTCTTGCGTTCATAGATTCCGGGTTTCCCTTTAGGAAGCCAACTCATGACTTCGGCAAGCTTCGTTCTTACTAATATCATGTGTTAACCTAACCGTAGGGACCCACTACGGTTTTTCTGACATCTCTTTAAGGCGCGCTTGCAACATTATGCAATGGCGACGACTCAGGTTCGATCCCGACCGTTACCAGACGGCCGACTTCCCGCCTACGGTAGCTGAGGTGTAAGGATGCCCGTTTCTTCACGTGTGAGTAGCATCCCTACGTTAAGAACTTTTACCACCAAGTTATACTCGGGCTTGGTCTTTACCGGATGACCAAACAGCGAGCTACCAATTGATTGTCGTCTGAAACCTCCCGTCTAACGTAATCAAGAATAGCTTTGCGAATCCTGACGCCTGGGGCATCTCCTGTGGCGGCCTGTGACGTCAATTTACATATTAAACTTCACATCACTGTTTGTATTTCCTAATTGAAGCTCGAACTAAACTAAATGTAACACAAGTATCGTGTCCGATAGCCTAAATACACCAAACTAACGCTATCACTGACCTTGTCTGGGCCACACGATTCCCAATTGATTGGCCAAATCGATACCAACCATTCAATTGAATACCAGCACTATTTTTACCTACCGATTTCGATTAATAGTTAATTTAACTTCGTTTAGGGTTGTAATTAATGCTTTCTTGACTTCTGTTTATTTGTTTCAATGGGTTTGTTAGTGAAAGATTTTCTTGATTTGGTGATTGATAGTGTTTTGTTCATCTTACAATATATTAACACAACTTTTGAAGATAAGAGGAGGTTGGAATTGAACCGGAAACGCGACGAACTCAAAGCTAGACCACCAATAGTTATGGTTTATCATGTCGTTAATAGTGCTCTGACATGTCCGCTATGTACTCGGAGTTTTTCAGCCAAAGTTGGATATGCAAGACACATGAGGGCGCATAACAGAGCTGCAAATCTGAGCTCACAACCACCATAAGAGTTATTGAATTCGGTCGCTGTGGCCGAAATCGGCTAACACAATAATTAAAATTGATAGATTACCAAGCGAGATATACAAATAATTATTGAAACAATATAATTATCTATCTCTCTCGTCAAGACGTCGTCGTTTTATAGGGTGGCCGTAAGCGCGCGGGCGTCATGGATTTTGAAGTCGAAGATCTCGGGCCGGGTTCTCTTTCTTAAATTAGTAAATTAACAATTGTATGCATATATACCTGATCCCCCTGTGATACATAGCAAAAATCCACCAGGCAACGTTCATCTCATCTTATACCATTGGAATGTGAGAGTGAGGGAAGATAGTTATCTGTGTTTGGGTATATACTTGCTCACAATCATTTCTCCCGCATTTTAGTTTCCCCTGAGATTGGCCACTGTATAGACTCAGTGGGACCTTGCGGATAAATGAAAGAAGTGGACTGTATATTATAGGTGTAATACCGTAATTACATAACTTGTTGAAGACCGTACAAAAGAAATGCCCGTAGTGGCCGGTGTCTGTGAGCTCAGTGCTTGGACGGGCCGCGGTGTCCGCGCAGCTCGGTGCGACCGGTTTCGGTCACCCGACCCCGCGCCGTCCCCGCGGTGGTCCATGCAGGTGAAGCGCCGACATACTCCCCGGGTTGAAGAGAAGTCTTCAATCTTCGACTGGTAGAGGGCAGATGCAGTTGAAGGCACGGCGAATGGTGCCCCGCTTCGTCTTCAACTCAGCCACTCGCGTGACTCCGTCTACGCCGGGATAGGTCTTCGTGACCCGGCCCAGGGACCAGAGCAGAGGTGGCGTCGACTTGTCCTTGATCAGGACTAATGACCCCGGCTTCAGTTCACCTCTGGAATCAAACCATTTTGATTTGGCCTGCAGCAGAGAAGTGTACTCATTATGGAATCGCCCCCAGAAGTGCTGTCTAATGAGCTGAATCCGCTTCCAACGATCCAGCCGCGTGATGTTGGTTTCAGTCAACTGAGGGTGAGGTACCGATTTAAATGGTCGTCCAATTAGGAAGTGAAAGGGAGTGAGAGCCGAAAAATCGTTAGGGTCAGAAGAAAGAGGAGTGAGAGGGCGTGAATTTAACACCGCCTCTATGTGAGTGAGACAGGTAGCCATCTCCTCGAAAGTGAAATGGGTAAGATGCAGTAGCCTTTTGAGATGATGCTTGCAAGACTTTACAGCAGCTTCAGCCAAAGAATTAAAATGAGGGCTGTACGCAGGTGTGAAGATGAACTCGATACCTTCCTGCGCCATCTCAGTTGCAACATTTGATGATTGCAAAAACCTACACATCTCGTTTGATGCACCTACGAAGTTAGTCCCGTTATCGGACGTAATGCTTCGAGGCTTGCCACGACGCGCCACGAAACGGTTTAGGGCGGCCATGTAGGCTTCAGTGGTGAGGTCGGAGACGAGCTCCAAATGTACGGCTTTTACTGCCGAGCAAACAAAGATGCACATGTAAGACTTGGTTAGTTTGCATCCTCGGCCTTTACGATTGGCTACCAACACTGGCCCAGCGTAATCAACATAACAGTTCAAGAATGGAAACTCAAGATTAGTTCTTGAACTTGGTAGTTGACCCATGATAGGCTGCACATTCTGCGCCTTGTGCCTGAAACATTTGAGACACTTATTCACGACAAACCTAGACAAGTTTCTGCCACCAAGTGGCCAATAAGTTTGTCGTATATGTGACAATAACAATTGTGGACCAGCGTGCGCAAGCTTTAAATGTTGCATGTTAAATATAAGTTTAGTAAGTACGTGCTTACTACATAAAACAATAGGATGTTTCACATTAAAATCGTAGGGGGAGTTATCGAGCCTCCCGCCCACGCGAATGAGGTTATGATTGTCTATGAACGGTGTCAGAGGAAGCAATCTACTTTTGCGAGGTAATTTTTGTCCAGACTTTAACAAATTATACTCTTCAGGAAACATTTCAAGCTGTGAATGATGTATAATTAAATTTAATGAATTTTCTAGTTCTGTTACTGTAAAATTACCTAGCAATTTATTTGTATTTTTCACATTGTAAATAAAACGTTGTACATATGTAAGTATATTTTGAATTTTTGATAGGTTAGAATACTTTACTAATAAATCATGAATGATTGATGAATGAACGATATGGTCTGAATGATTACTACTCGTAATGAATGAAAGATTGTTACTATCACCACTAATTAAATGAGTCACTACTTCCGGCAGACTATCTTTCCCAGGGTTTGGCATGTTGGGCCACTCATTTTCACTATGCTGTAAAAATGAGGGTCCAGACCACCACAGAGGTTCGTTTATGAGAACGTCGGCCCTCATACCACGGGAAACAAGATCCGCCGGGTTGTCCTTCGACGGTACGTAGCTCCAGGTATGACCACAAGTACTTTCCTGTATTTCATTGACTCTGTGTCTGACAAAAGGCTTTAATTGATTTGATGGAGTAGAAAGCCAACCCAGGACTATGGTCGAATCACACCAGAATCTACATTTATGAATGGGCATGGTAAGCGATTCCTGAACCTTAGTACACAGCCTTGCACCTAACAAAGCTCCACAAAGTTCAAGCCTCGGTATTGTAGTTGGTTTAATGGGCGCTACGCGATTTTTAGAAACTAGAAGTTGGACGCCTACGAATCCACTGCTATCACAAGACCGAATGTACACACAAGCGCCGTACGCTTTCTCGGACGCGTCGGTGAACACGTGTACTTCATGTATCACAGAGTTTTCTAGCAAAACCCAGCGAGGAATATTCAATTTATTTAAAGCTGTTACTGTGCCTTCAAATGTAGACCAAAGATTTTTGATTTCGAGCGATACTTCGTCATCCCAGTCATACTTTTCTAGCCACAGACGCTGCATGATCATCTTTGCTTCGACGACGCACGGACCTACGAGGCCTAATGGGTCAAAGATCGTACTGATGACAGACAGGACATGACGTTTGGTGACTTTAGTAGTGGAGGGTATATTTATATTAAAAGTGAGTGAATCTGCGTCACAAACCCAGTTAAGACCCAACGTTTTTGATTGAGCTGAGTTTGTCCCTTGTTCAGAAAAATGTAAAGTGTTTTCTGACTCGTTGTTATGTGTGATTTGTTTGAGTATGAGAGAATTATTTGACCGCCATTTTCGTAAGTTAAATTTCGCTGATGATAGAATTGAATGTACGTTTTTTGAAAGTTCAACAGTTTCGGCTATGGTATCCCCTCCACTAAGAAAGTCATCAACGTAGAAGTCACGTCGTATGGCACATTGGGCACGACTATCCTCAATGTTATCAGCCAGACTTACCAGACACTTAGTGGCTAAATAGGGTGCAGAAGCGGTACCATAGGTAACCGTGTTCAAAGTGTACGTCCTAAGAGGTTCTGAAGGTTCAAACCTGAAAATGATTTTTTGAAGAGGTCTTTGCACTGGATTGATCTCAATGGCCCTGTACATTTTCTCGACGTCACCAGAGACCACGTACTTATGTTGACGAAAACGTGTTAAAATAGAAAACAGATCGTCTTGAACTACGGGTCCGACCATCTGAATGTCGTTAAGTGACACGCCCGAACTAGTCGGAGCTGATGCGTCGAATACTACGCGTAGCTGTGTAGTGGTGCTGGAACTGCGAATGACCCCATGATGTGGAATGTAATATTTATTCATGGAGTTTTCTGGTGAAGAAGTACAGTCTGAGTCTAACGTCATATGACCTAGACGCTCATATTCCCTCATGAACTCGTTATATTTTAAATGAAACGGCGGATCGCGTTTAAATCGCCGTTCAAGGGAAAGAAAACGATTTCTAGCATTGGAAAAAGAATGACCCAATATACTAGGGTCCCCTTTTAACGGTACTGTGACGACGAATCTCCCGTCGTCATTACGAACTGTGTTTTGAGCAAAAGATTGCTCACACATTCTCTCTTCAAGTGAGAGTGAATGTTTTGAAGCGACGTTGTCAAGCTCCCAGAAATGAGTGAGATCGGGAGTGACCTTGGAATGATGGCAAAATTGATTAGCGGAAAAACATGATTGGTGCGAAATACTACCTGAAACTAACCATCCTAACTTGGTCTCGCATAATTTAGGTAGGTTTTTCCCTAAGTCTATCGTTTTGCTACCTAAGACATTCCAGAATACTTCAGCCCCTACCAGGATATCTACGACCGACGGAACGTTGAAGTTCGGGTCTGCTAACTGAAGTCCTAATGGAATAGGAACGTGTCTAATATTTATAAAAGATGACGGTAGAACCTTTGTGATTTCAGGCAAAACATGACACTCGATATCGACAGTAAAGGCACAGCATAAAGACTCTATTGTTAGGTGACAAGACTGTGTACTGATGGATATGTTATTGTTGATATCCGTTACCTTGGTGCTCGTACCGTGTCGTAACAAACCCAGCTTCTCTGACAAGCTCTGCGTAACAAAGTTCGCCGTACTGCCGTTGTCCAGTAGCAGGCGCGCAGTGTACTTCTTACCCGTCTCGCTGGTCACGTTCACCATCGCTGTGGACAGTAATACATGCGCAGAAGTAGCAAGCTGCATAGAATTGGCTGACAGCGTCACATTTGAAGAAGGAGAAGCAGAAGGCAAGACAGAAGGCAATGGATTGGAAGCAAGTTTAGGCTCGTTACATTCTGTATGCAAAAGCGTATTGTGTTTTGTTTTGCAATATTTACAATGTGAAAATCTACATTTGTTTGAACTATGTCCCAAACGTAAGCAATTAATACAAACTTTAAACTCAATTGCCTTTTGTAAGCGATTTTCGATGGACAAGTTTCTAAAAGATTCACATTTAAACAATGTATGTGTTTGGGAGCAAAGTGGACATTTACTATTTATTTTATTATTTAAATTTTCTGATTTTTTATATTGTTGATTAGGCTTAAACTCTGTTTTATTGGAATTATGACTATTATTTAAAGCGACAATAGTATTCCTATCTGAAGTGCCATTATTGGACTCCACTGATTCTAACCAGTCCGCTTTTCTGCTTAAAAAGGAACAAAATTGAGTAAGAGTAGGATCTTCACTAAAAGTACTGTTTCTATGCTCCTCCCAGACACGTCTTGTCGTTAAGTCCAACTTTTTAACCATAAAATAAATAATAATATCATCCCAATATTGAGTGGGCTTTTTCAATGTAGTTAATGCCCTAACGTTTTTATTAATTGTGTTTACAAGGTTTCTAATAGAAACACTTGACTCACTAGTTATAGGTTCGGCATCAAATAAAGCTTGGAAGTGGTTATTCACTAAAAGACGATTGTTATTGTAACGTTCGCACAACAAGTCCCAGGCAAGATTATAATGATCAGCTTTAAAATCTATGTTTTTGATAATTAAAGCTGCGTTTCCCTGGAGTGAAGCTCGCAGGTAGTGGAACTTGTTAATGTCACTTATGCTAGTGTTGTCGTGAATCAATGACCCAAACGTGTCTCTGTACTCAAGCCAGCATTGGTAGTTCCCATCGAAATGAGGTAAATCTATTTTAGGCAAACGAACAAAGGAATTCCTAAAAGAAACATGTGCACCTGAGTCAGCATCTTTGAAGCCCGCCTCCGACGCAGCACTACCGGCCGACACGCCGATCAGGCTGCGCGTGAGTGCCACCAAGTTGAAAAACTGGCGGTCAAAGTCCTCACGCTCAGCTAACGCAGACTCGTCGTCGTCGGAAAGTACTTCGATCTGTGTCTGTAAGGCGTCAAATTCGGTGTGTAAGCTTTCGAATTTATTAAAACGTTCCTCTAAATCTAAACGTTGCAGCTGAGATACTGTGGAACTACTTTTGACTAAATTTAAATAGTTGCTGTAAATTGTAAGCTTCGATTTAATTGAACCACGTTTTTTAATCAATGATTTTACGTTATCTGCCATTGTGAATAAAAATAAAAACTATGCGCACTAATGCTAATGGGTTAAATAGATAAGAAACAGCTGTGCGTAAGTGAAAGGAAAAGGATCACTGTCAAGGTCAATCGCTCGACACGTGTTGACGTCGTGCAAAGTAGCAAATTACCACGTATTTTAATGCGAAATATACGTGTTTCACAAGCAGTGATATGGATGAGCAATAAGTAAGCACTGTATAAACATTAATGAAATGGATCGTCGATTTTTCGGCATGAAAAGAAAGCAGGAAAAAATCTAATTGGAACGACTCACTCAAATACAGTATACTCCCATAAGTATGACATGAGCTCCCACGATGACGATGCAGGCTGCTTCGGGAACGACTCCTTCTTCAAAATCTTCTTGGTCGTACTGCGTGGCGTTCGCGCGGTCAAAGTCCACACAGGCGAACACGACGACCGATAATGTTGGTTACGTAATTTACGGCGTTACCGGTAAGCAATGACTATAAAACCACTTGACCGCTCATACGGGCGTCTCAGGCTCGCGACACTTTCATGATATAGCACTTATATTAGTTGCCGATATAAGTGAATTTTTTAGTACTGACCAGTTGTTGGATCTGTGCACACTCCTTAATTTTGGTACCTTATAAATATTTATTGAATAAATCCGAAACAAAAATGAGTACCTGTGCAATTAAATGGTGCGGGAAATCAACTAGAATATCTAGTTATAAAAAAGATGGCATAAGTTTTCATTGGTAAATAAAATTTGATATATTTATTTACAATATTAGCAATTATAGAGGGTTCAAGCTAAATTGGTTGGTTACGGAAAAAATGATACCGCGTTGATGTCTTTTGAAAAAGTCCTTTACTTTCACTAGAATATTAGATAAGTCTATCCCTTTCTATCCGTAAGTACTTTCTACATAGTGCTGAAGTGACGTGCTAACTTCAAAACGCAGTTGATAAATATTATTTTATCGATGATATCAAATAATAAATAAAAAATAATATTACGTTTTAATGTTTTCGATTTCCAAATAATTCGGAAGTTAAAGAAAAGTGGATTAATGCTATTCTAAACTAATATTTCTTTTTTCATTGATATAATTTTGATTTAGAACAAAAACGAACCGATGCGCACTCCACTATTTATTTGCTACATATTGTTTTATTTACATCCAGTTAAAACCCTATCAATATAGTTTTATAAAATGTAGAATTTGTAGATATCGATTTTATCGATATCGATATTATTGTTGCAAAACTGACTTGCGAATCACTATGTTTGGAATATTCGTCCTGACATTGTTGCATCGGCCAATCGCAACCGCTATATTTTCTTCGTCCCCCGGCCCGCAGCGGTGAGTCGTGTGCCTAAACGAAATCGGTCTATCAGCTCTCAAGTGGTTTAATTCTCTTTGCCGGTAAGTAATTAACTTTAAGGCTATCGAAGGACCAATGTATAGACTCAGTGGGACCTTGCGGATAAATGAAAGAAGTGGACTGTATATTATAGGTGTAATACCGTAATTACATAACTTGTTGAAGACCGTACAAAAGAAATGCCCGTAGTGGCCGGTGTCTGTGAGCTCAGTGCTTGGACGGGCCGCGGTGTCCGCGCAGCTCGGTGCGACCGGTTTCGGTCACCCGACCCCGCGCCGTCCCCGCGGTGGTCCATGCAGGTGAAGCGCCGACAGCCACCGTGACTGAAATTCGGTCAGGAGGACTTTCATCGATCGATGGTACATTTTCCCATGAAACCTCCCTTTATCAAAACTAAAATTCATCTTGAGTTATAAATAATGGTAAGCTTATACGCAGTTTCTTATATTTATAAGAAAAAGATTGTACATTTTGGCAATCGAAAAATCACGAAAGTCTCATGTTTTGATGGATTCTGGAGACTGTGAACACCTAGCATTGAAGATGAGAAGGTTTTTAAAATCTTTGAATCATCTTCATCATCAATATTTCAGCCGAAAGAAATCCACTGTTTGAACATAGGCGTTCTTCAAGTGTCGCCCCAATAAATGGTACGATATGTCTCTCATCCATCAGGTTCCCGCAACCCGTACCAGGTAACCAGTCTACCTTGTAGGAGGCCTTCCAACGCTGCTTCTTCTGATACGCGGTCGCCACTCCATAACCTTTCGGCCCCAACGGCCATCTATTCTGCGAGCAATGTGCTATGCCCATTACCACGATTCTTCGTGCTATGTTAGTATCAGAAAACGACGGTAAGTCTTTGAATTAATGAAAATATTTCGCACATTATAAGGAATCAAGCAAAACCAGCTGGAAAGAAGTGGAACAATCGTGGCAGGACTCATTACATTGTAAAAAAAGAAATCAGCTCATTAATGAACTAGTAAATGACAAATAATGGGCTCGGGTAGAGTTGTAATGGATCTGTCGCAGCCTATTTGTTAAATTAGCCAGCTAATTGGACGCTTAGGCCTTTCGTTACACGTTGGCATCCAACTAAATGGATAAAAGATAACTAGCCAAATAAGTGAGCATAGCATTTAACCTGAATTCCGTATAGCCATTTAATTTGTATAACCACTTAATTGATGAATTGGATATTAGTAAATTTGTGATGTCTGGTTATGCTTTTATACCAAGAAAATGCTAAGGGAGCAAAGTGTGCTCGGAAGTTTAGAGCATCATGATACAGAGAGGTTAGATTACTATAAACCCCGCAAGTCGACCTTATCCAACCCAACCAAATCACATCTTCGGTAATACAAAGTTTCCACAAGTAATCGGACCTCAGCAAATAGGTGTTTAGTCGAACTAGTTTAATCTCTGAGCACCCGTCTTGGAATTGTCAAAACAAGAAAACTGGTTTGTTATTTGGCTCTTCTAATTACCAACATGAATTTTAGGGTTCCGTACCTTAGTTAGTAAAAACTGAAGCCTTATGGGGGCATCAAATTATTATAAAAAAAAACTTCAGTCTGCTACCCCAAGCAGCCTCGGTGAGTGGGTTTTTTTTTAATTATATTGATTATTTTTGCCATCCCACCCATCGTCCACTGGGGGTGCAGACTAATAACCTTTGCTAAGAAAAACTACACTAATATTATAAATGCAAATATTGACTGGCCTGTTGGTCTAGTGGTTAGTGACCCTGACTGCTATACCGGAGGTCGTGGGTTCGATTCCCACCCAGGACAAATGTTTGTGTGATGAGCACGAATATTGTTCTGTGTCTGGGTGTAATTTATCTATAATATGTATGTATTTACAAATATATAAGTATGTTTATCAGTTGTCTAGTACCCATAATACAAGCTCTGCTTAGTTTGGGACTAGATGATGTTGTGTGAAAGTTGTGGAATATTATTATTATTATTTGTGTGTTTGTTTGTTAATTCTCAAACGGTTGAACGGATATCGGTGAAACTTGGTTCACACGAAGATCATGTTCTAGAATAGCACATTGAATACTCTTTACCCAAGGAAAATGTTACTTTGGGATAATTTGCACTAACACGTAGGCGAAGTCACAGGCAGCAGCTAATGTTTTATACTTACGTATATCTAAACATGGCCTCCGTCACATCTCCAGTCCCCTGTATCAGGAGTCACAATCTTCACTAATGAGGGTACAAAATAAGGAAAAGGGTCTGCGTAACATGGGTATATTAACTTTGGCTGAAAATGTACACAAATTTTGTTATAAGATAGTAAACAAATACCTAAGTGATTGTGAACGAAGTACCTTATGTTTACCTAAAGCATTAGAATGTCAGATTAACTTCCGATGTCTGTAGTAAACTGTGCGAAACGATAAAAATCTGGCACGTTGTTGTACAATATGGAGCTATGTGGGGCATAATGCAGATACAAATTCGTATGTTATTGACCTATTATTTTTTTGGTGAAAAATCGTGACATGACTTCTCCCAAGGATATTCCAGGAGTGTTTCCAGGAATATTCTTTTACTGACTAAATCCCAGTGTGTTTCTTTAGTTGTCCTTTGCACTCCAAGAAACAATCCCGTAACCCTGGTAGGTATCGGCCTTAGATAGCCCTGTCAATTTTGCTGACAGCTTTTTGAAGCAGTCTAATAGGACGGTAAGTTACCCAATACTCGTCGTCCGCAAACCCGTGTCTTCTGTAGTCACAGCCTCGTCTGCAGTGTCTGGGGCATAAGGATGTTCTCTTCCCCATGCTTTCTGCTTATTGACTTATGAGTGCACTACGTGAACTCGACAAATGGATGTCCGATTAACACTTATGCGACAAAACTGTACTGCGACTGCCGTTTTGATTAACCTACTGATCGTATTATGAAGGATCCAGTCCAGAAAAAACAAAGATAAAAGCAGTTCTAGCTCACAAAACACTGATTACAACTTAAAAAGTTATAAAAAGTACTACTACAGTTCCGAAAAGGCCCGTAACTCTCCATCTGATTGTCAAAGATGCTAATGCGGGGGCGATGAGACGCGGTTAGAATAGAGATGCGCTAATTCATTGGCCATTAGTTTTAAATTATGAAGCTAATAATTAAATAAATACAAATACGTGGGAATTTGTAACAAAAGCCTAAATGTAGCTTTAAATTTCTAAAATACCCCTATAAAATATGACTCTTGTTACGAAGATTTACAGGCTCATGTAGAATTTGAAACATACTCAACTTCAAATGCTTAATAAATTAAAACAAATATTGGAGAAAAGACTACCAACATTGAAAATGATCAAACAATACATGAAACATATTTTCTTAACACACCAGCTCATTTTCACATCGTCGACACGTAAAATATAATTAAAAGCAATCAAGTTCAAACAAGATCGCTTTTAGCGCTGTCAAGTACAAATTCTGCTTAAATACACGAGAATATCATTAGTGTCTTTAGAACAATGAGAAGCCTTCCAATTTGCATTTGATATTTAAGCGACAAAGCGCTGAACGACAGCGCTTCAATTATTTCAGGACACAATTATTACATCAGCTTTCAAGACTTCTTAAAGAATTGTAACAGAAATATTCTGTTACAAATTTTCGAGATCGGAAGCAAAAGAGTATTTGGTTTTATTTTTAGATTTCTTCAACAGCTTTTTCAGAATACTAAAAGTTTTCGTGAATTTCGTGATTATAATTTCCTTTTAAGATTAAAGAACGTATTTATAAAAGCTTCTTTTTAATTTTACTACGCTTTTATAATATCCTGTTACCGTTTTTGCTCTTTTGTTAATGGGTAAGTATTTTTGTATTTTCTTTGAACCAATTAAAATTGAAGTTGATGTTTCAATGGTTAGTTTCCAATTAAGAATATGATTACTTTGCTTCACCCTTTGGAAGGTTTGACTTTAGGGTGAGAATCAGACAGAAAATTTGAATATTAAATTTTTCCTACAAAAACCGTTAGGAGGTTTTGACCTCGGCCTTGGGACAATGCAGCCAGTTTTTTAGATACCTTTCCAGTGAACAGCAATGCGAAGGAATGTTTTGATGTTATACTTTAAGCTATTTCGTTCGGACTTTTAGTCTTAAGTCCTAAAAAATTTAAAAAAACTAATATAAATAAAAATCCTGATTACTAATCTGTGGTTTACAGTTTATCTACAATGTAACTAGTAATTGCTTGAAAAGAAAACTGTTAAGTTTTCGGCACTGCATTTAAACCCAACATCGTTTTTTCGGAATACCTAGCCATCATTATAATTGCAACTTTGTTTTTTTTGTAACAAAGAAAAAAGACAATAAAACATCACTAGATAAGCAATATTTTACTATAACAGTACCATTATAAAATACACCAGCACATAACTCAGAAATAACTTTACTAAACACTGCAGTCGAGTCCAATGACACTTCGGCACGTCAAACCTCGTGACAAACGTTGGCCCAAATACTTTAACCGTTTCCGATTGACCATACATTTGAACAAATGTATGTGCAAACATGGTTGGACTAATTTTTTTTTTCGTAGGTAATGGGGAGTCCACACGCTCAGCCGTCGGGTCTTACGGGCGCCGCGCACTGCGGTAACAAAAGTACGCATGCGTAGAGCTTTCAAGACAAAAACAACTTTATTTTGAGTAAGCTAAAGTTTATTTTAAGTTGGTGCGTGAGGAATTTCAGCGAGGAAATTCCGAAGAATAAGAGGTGATTGAAAAAAGTGTGATTTCACGCAGTGTACATGGAAACCTAACAACAGTGGTTAGGAGGTATGCCTTGGAACTAATGAGACCATTTTTTTTCTTTTGTATACGATCTTGATTTTGTTAAAGGGGTGCTCAGAGCTTTCGGTGCCAAGTCTGCTAATAATGGTTCTGCGAGAATGGACTATGCTTTATGCGGATAAATATAGGTCACCGTGTGGTTTCAACAAAGATATGGGTTACCGAATTTATCGTCGTTGGTTTTGACGGTGTATGAAAATTGGCGAGCCAGGCGTGGATATTAATTAATACTGATATTTGGCAGGATTCCTGGATCCCATCTCATTGGATAACATTTTAGTGGGATACGATCAAATAATTTCACCCGCTTCGGGTTTTTCTTGGTGGAAAATAATCCAATGACTTCTCCCGCTTTACAACGGAGCGGGAGGGCGTAACGAATTTTACTGACTAAAACCACCTAGGTTGATTTTTACTTTGCGTTCCAAGACCGCGGGTTTCCCTTTCGAAGGTTCTCACTAGGCTGCGGCACTACGGTTTTGCTGAAATCTCTTTGAAGCGCATGTGGGACACTAAGCACTGTCGACGTAGGGCTCGGTCCTCCGGGCGGTTACCAGACGGCGAGCTACCCATTACTTGCCTTCCACAACCTTCTTGCCTACTTGCCTTCTTGCTTTTCACATTTGGCGGGATTCCATAGCTAGAGCGTGAGGATGTCCGTTTCTTGGCTAGCATTACTGATTTTCAGAAAGAGGCAACCGCCTCCCACCCTAGGTGAAGTAAGAGCGAGTGTCAGCCTTTTGACAAAAGTCCCCCTACGTTTCTTCACTTAACTCTTTCGAACAATTCCAACAGATAACTTTATCAGTTAAATGAATGTTACAATAATAAAGGTCATGGCTATTATTATCAACATAATATTATCCATTACCACAATTATTAGTTATCTCACGATAGCTACAATAGTAATATTAAATCATATTTTGTAATTACAAGTTTTAAAGATTAATGAACTGATTTCATTGATTCTTTCGTGTTTTGCAGTTTGAAATCATACGGTATGATTCTCGGTTGTTAGCTGCTGCGTTTTTTGTTCCGAAAAGTCAATGTTTTTTGGTTTGTTGGTCAGTAAAAATTTTACTTTTTAATGCCTTAACCAACTATCTTGATTTCCTTGGTGTTAAGGGTACATTTACTCTAAATTTTGGGTCAATATATCAACATTTCGATGCAAGTACATAAATAACTCTACCTAATTCCGATCTCTGGTAATGATGTGGGTACTCGTCGAAGCTTCAAATACTGTATCATCGATGCCGACTTGCTAGCCTAATTGGAATTGCATATATTAATTCCGCCAAGCCCGTTCTATCATTAGCACCACCGGTACATATTGGACATCTAGTCTGTGTTTCTTGATATTTACAACCTGGGTGACTTTAAGTCAAGAGTAAATAAGATATTTTGAGACAGGCAAGATCTATCGTCAAACAGATCGTCGCTTTGGTCAGGTAATTTAGATCTAGCGGAAACCTATCGTTAAATAAAAAATTGTAAAATATTGTCAAAATAATTCGGAGCAAAAAATTGGTTAACCATTCAAGTCATCACATTTCTCTTAAGTAGTTTTGGCGTCTATTTGACTGTTCATTTCATTAATATTCCAGTAACAAACAATATAAAGTGAATGAACTGCCGAATTTATTGCGGAAGTCATAAACCGATAAGGATTATATAGCCTATGAATTTACGTAGGTACAAGCTTCTAAACCCATTTGCTGATGGTCATAGTGAGCCATCGAATTCGTTTAATTGAATTCCGAACATTTTTATGAAGCTGCGTGACGGTGGATTAATATCGGTCGAGTGGTTATAAGCCTTCAGGATGGATTAATTTATTGTACAAAAATTATGGCCACGAAATTTAAATTATCTTTTGTTAATATTCCACAACTTTCACACTACGCCACCTGGTTCAAATTTAAGCAGAGCTTGTGTATTGATTACTAAATAACCAATAAACATACGTATATACTCGTCATCATCATCATCTCAACCGAAAGACGTCCACTGCTGGACATAGGCCTCCCCCAAGCGCCGCCACAGCGACCGGTCCTGTGCGTCCCGCATCCACCGCACCGCATATACTCGTATAATGTCTAAATACACAAATAAATTAAACATAAATTAGGTACACTCAGACACATAACAAATGATCATGCTGTATAACGATTTAGGGGTGCCAAAGGTTTTATGGGAGGATATAATTCCATGGGTCTTCGGTTAATAATCTTGACACTTGGCACAAAGTTATGGGGGTGTTTAATTTTTTATGAAAACGTTCTCGTGAACGAAATCGCGAGTAAAGTGTTAGTAAGTAATATTTTGCGTAACCTACATTTCCTTCACATATTCCAAAAGCACACCATTCAAAAGTTTGTTTTTCAGCATTTATCATGCTAAAAAAAACAAAAAACATTTACTCTCATTGGCTACTCAACAAATCAACAAAATTTAAAGCAATGTTTACCACAAATGCTACGTTTTTTTAAACCGCAGCGGGTATGTGCATAGTAACGACCCTTATGTTTTCATATTTGTTCATATCCGTGACTAACTACAGAATTATTATATACGTACAGGGAAATTACTATGGAAATGCCGTGTCAATTGCTAATGGAATAACGTAATTTATCATAATCTGTATTATCAATATCTTTGAACTATAGTACAACTAGCGTTTCAAGGCTAACTAAGTTTCTAGTTACATTGTTTCTTTACCACGCATAATCAATCAAAACTTTCATTTCAAGACAACTTTTCGTCACATCAACTTCAAAATAATTTACCTCAAAAGTCTTTATAAAGCTCTTCTTTCCAGATTTTTTTCATATTTTCTAAACTTATGGTTCAAAAGTTAGAGGGGCCACACATTGTTTTTTACTTTTGGAGGAATTATTATCATTTTCATTCAGATTATATCAGATTATCAAAAACGGTCACCGGACGGCCGGATGGCGAGATACCCATTGCTCACCGTCTATAAGCCCACACCTATGGTGGCTAGGCAGGTTGTTGTACTAAAATGAGTATAACACACTAAGAGGAGCGTGAAATTATTTTCATTGCTACGTATTATGTTGTTATCCATGATTAATTATCCTCACCGCCACAGGATTAACGAGTGCTTTTGGAAGTGATTAGCAATTCCTTTGTTCCTCTGCATTGAGAAGAAACAGGGGTTATTTCAGGTTATTTAATCCATCAAAAATATTAAGGGGTCATCAAGCTCCTCTGAACCACATAATTATGTTCATTTATTATTCCTGGAAACTGAAAGAATAACAAAATAACTGGAATAATTAATGAGGTACGAGAAATAATAAAAATCCTTTGTTTTGGGCGCTAATTGTCACCCTCGTCGGGTTAATTCAATTGTTCGTGTTCTCATTAACACACGGGCAGTTCATTAGTAATTTGATAACGTGGGGAGATTGTTTGTGCCAAAACATAGAGTAAGTGTTTTAGTAGCAGTGGGCAGGGCAGAACACAGAACAAATGGTTAACGTTTGAATCCCCAACCGGTCCTATGAGACCGCGCTGTTATTGTTTTACTATTGTGTCTCGTTTCGCGGGTATCTGAGTAATGGGGCCGAAAGGTTCTGGAGTTATGACTGCGTACGGGATGACGAAGCATCGGAAGGTCTCTTACAAGGTGGACCGATGACATGGTGAGGACAGTATTAATCCTATGAATGCAACACGCGTAGGAATGGTTGGTGGCGACACTTAGGCGAAGAAAATGTCCAGCATAGGACGTCTTCAACTGAAATGATGATGAAGATCAAACAAAAGATCTTGGAATGTCGCGCTGACATCGACTTGAAACGCCGTTTCTTATGAAAGAAGCTACGCAACTGCTGCATTAAGTTTATGGTAACCATAAATGCTTAACCATAATGCTTTGGTAACCATAGTTGAATTGTCACGTTGGATGACTTCTAGTTTCTTTAAGTAAGATAATACACGGATATATACAATAAGATAATACATGGTTCGTATGTTTACCTATACATTTTCTATAGTTAAACATACGAACCCATGAAATTAGTGTCAGTAGGTAGCGTTTGTAATGAAATTTGGTATCCAAGGAAAGATTTATTTACCTCTTCGATTTACCTTATGTTATGATTACTAGAATTCTTACACTAACGTTATAAATCATAGGTTACATCAGAAGGTAAATAAGACAAAAGCGAGAACCGTCCTTTTATGTACGAGGGCTACATTATCTAATTTATGTAGAGTTGTGACTTTGACTAGATTTTCCTCCATGCACTAACACCCTCACTGTTAGTGCATGGAAGAAAATTCTAGTCAAAGTTGACACGCTTGATTTGTATGAACACGTTTGATTCGTATAGACACACTAGATTCGTACAGAAAGTTGGTCCAGTATTATCTCTAATAGTGTCACACGAGTGGGCTCCTTACTCTGTGGAACAGGTACCCACCAATATGCCTACGACCTTTTGAAATGACGTGAAAGAGAATTGTTAAGAAGGTGTTGTTACCAACCCTCCCTCATTCCTGAGGTTTCGTCAACGTAATTAAGGGATTAAGTGGATATGAAAACAGAATAATTTTATGCCTTAATTCGACCGTTATAAGACCGCTAATCCGTTGGCGAAGCGTTGTGGTTATGACATGTTTTCATGATGAGCGTTAAAGGGTCCTTATTCAGGAATTACTCTATTAGGGCTGTAATGACTTTGATATTAATCGAGGTTGGTTTTGATAAACATTCAGGCATAATCCAGGATATTTCCTGATCGGTTTAGTATACTCAATTTCGAAATGAAGCCGAATGTCACTAATCTATATATACTAATATAATAAAGAGGTAAAGTTTGTTTTTTTGTTTGTATGGGGTAATCTGTGGAAGTACTGGTCCGATTGTTAAATTGTTTTTCACCAATAGAAAGCTGCTGTATTCCTGAGTGACATAGGCTATATTTTATGTACACGGGCGAAGCTGCGGGCTAAAGCTAGTATTGAATAGGAAGGTAAAAGTTTGTGTGTTTGTTACTTTTTCAAGCTCGAACGGCTGAACGGATTTGTATGAAACTTGGTACACAGGCGGACCATGTCATGGAATTGTACATAAAATACTTCTTTATCCCGGAGGTAAGTTCTCTTGCGATAATTTTCTACAATCACATGGGTGAAGCCACTATTAACAGCTAGTTTTGCTTAATATTTTTATTAAAATCGCCAATTGGCTTTTCCAATACTAAAGGATACCTTTATCAATCACTTGTCAGGTTTTCAGGGTTTAGAATACCCGTAAACTGTCAAGAGACAGTCGTATGACAAGTATAGCAGATGGAACGTGCTCTCCAATATGTGGCGAGGAAATTAATGGTCTTGTATTGTTTGACTACGCCAAGCAATGGGACATCAAGACTGAAAGCAACTTTACATGCATTCATAACTGAACTAATAAATATCTTAATAGATATTAAATTTATATTACAATACATAGCGTGGACTAAGGCACAAAAAACTCTAAAATGTTAACAATAAGACACCCAGTTTTTAGTACAACTATAGTCCGTCTAATGAAAGCGCGCCATGAGAAAAAAACGCTAAATCCAAAAATTTTGTAAGTGGTATTACTAACTAGTAGGAGAATCATGTCTTGACACTCCTAATTTGTTTTTATTTCCTACAAATGTGGCTGAATAATTTTGTCAATTGAATTTTAAAAAAATCTCCAGGTCGCGCTTTCATTAGACGCACTCTATCTGAAAGCCACACAAATATTGGTTATGTACGACAATCGAACTTGCTTAAGCGCAATGCTTGTGCGATTGGCTGCTGGGGTACCAGCAGCTCATCGCTTAAAAATTACCATTGTTAAATTCATTTTTAAGGCACAATTCGATTCTTTATCGATTCATAAAATCAACATAATCTAGTATTAATAGTTGTCAAAATATGATCAGACAATTTTTTTTCTGCCGTGTTTCGACTTAAATAAAATACTAAGCTCAAAAAAAAAACTATTTATGCGGTGGGAAATGATTAAATAACTCCTCCCGTCCTAAGTAGAGCAACAGGTAATTGCAGACTTTTACTAAGTAAAACCCACCTTGTGTTTTTCAGTTATCTTTTGCATTCCATGGTTACGATATTTTTTTCAAACAATCCCAAAAACGTATGCAATTTACGGTACGGTATGGAAATATAGTCCATTATTGATAAAGCTGGAACAATTCAATTGCGCCGGCTTTACTTTGTCAGTGTTGACTCAATAGGATAGAATGTAACGCGAGAGCTCGGATATAGCACGTTTGCAATTTTATTTTTGTTTGTTGCCCTGAAAAATTTAATTAAAGGCTTTAATTTATATCGATAACTGTGTTGATGTGTGTTGATTCCTAGAACATGCTTGCCTAGCCTTTTTCCCAACTTTATTGGGGTCAGCTTCCAGTCAAGCCAGATTTAGCTGAATACCAGTATTTTATGAGGAGCGGCTGCCTACCAGACCTCCATAACCCATTAACTAGGGTAACAGTACTTCATGACAAGACTAGAGTCAGATTTACTGGCTTCTGACTATCCTTATCGACTGCCGACAAATGACAGCCGATTTTGCTAAGTT
Source organism: Mythimna separata (assembly GCA_030763345.1). Classification (NCBI taxonomy): domain Eukaryota; kingdom Metazoa; phylum Arthropoda; class Insecta; order Lepidoptera; family Noctuidae; genus Mythimna; species Mythimna separata. Next base: position 3,313,799 of record CM061175.1, read on the forward strand.
TACCTCTTAGATCTTTTCTAAACTGACATGATACTTAAATTAATTTTACATAAGTAAATGTTATCCAATTTGATTCAAAATATAATAAACTATCTCTTTAACAGCGACGTCGCCGTCGTTTGCGAGCAAATTTTCATAAAAATTTCAACATCTTTTATACTCGCACCGTAGTAGCTGACAAAATAGGAAATAATTTATAAGTTTGTGGTGCCTACATTTTTAAATTCAAGCAAGGTATTATACCTTCTTCTTCTTATTTTCGTATCGATGTACTCTCATTTTTTTCTGCCCAGTTTTTGGCAACCTGTGTAGCTCTGGTATTGGCCTCGTATAAATCCTGTATAGTGCAGGTGGTTGTGCAGGATGGGCAGCATAGCATGTGCCGCATGTCCTGGACAGCTAGCACTCGGTAATGCAGAGTCTAGCCGACTAATCCTTTCACCACGATGTTTCAAACTCAATATAATTCCTTAAATACTTACGTACCTTTAATAAATAATTAATGGGTGTGCCGGTTTCACCAATCAATTGAATTTTTACGATTTAGCTATTTATAATTTATGCAAGAGACATGAGGGTATGCGGTCCGGTCATTAACTTATTATGTAGTTCTCAGTAAAACTGTTGCCGCGAACAGTTCACTCGTTGCGGCAGGTCAAAGGCCTGAAAGTCTGATGACCTTACACTACCAAGTAGCGAAGGGTTTTATGGCCTTTGTACCTATAGTTTTTATTATACTGATTTACATTAAAACTATATCCAGGGGCGTAGGTACCGGCGTATCAGCTGTATCAATGATCTGTCCACAAATTAAGATTCTTATTAATGAGGTCCACAAATTGGCTTGCCGTGAGAATTTGGTGTTAGTTAGTTTTATTTCGATTAAAAAAAAGAGTAGTAAAATCCAATATTATACCTTTTGAGTTTGGTCACCGTCGGGAAAAAGGGGGCCCGCGGTTTTTAATTATACAAGTTCAATTATACAACTTTGGGACTATCTGCGCCACTGAATACAACTCTGGTAGTTTCGTATTCATAATTCATATTCTTAAATTGGGTCGCAATTAAAAGCACGTGCTAAGGGTTTTAAGTTCTAAAGACTAATTTAGATAACAACTGCTCTCTATTCGTCAACCGTCATCGAATGTGACGACATAAGAGATAACAACAATTTTTGATGCAGTCAATTTAAAAACTTTCAAATATAACAATTAATAATTGAGCTCTTAAAAAGGCATTATTAAAAAAAAACTGTACACGATACAATTTTATTTTCCTGAAAAGTGTTTCATATTCATGTGAAGCCTCGTTTTTCTTTTTTTTTATAGCACAAACGCAGTATATTAAAAGGATATTACAAGCCAGCCTGTTCCCTGAAAAGCTGTGTTACATCATGTGAAAGCCAACGTTTTATCACTAAAGTAGTACCTACTACTAAAAGTAGCTACGGATTTATCGCTAAATTATCTTCATTCTTCGTAGAATGTTTTTGGAATGAGTTTTATCTGTGGAGTGAGTAAAGTTTGATTTAACTTCAATGTGACATCTGGATTTTGATACGTTCGTAAGATCTTATTTAATAGAATAATATAAAATAAACATTTTTTTATGATTTATAAAGGAGGCTTTAAAAATACTTTTTCGTCACTTTAAACAAAATGAGGTCGGTGATTCCAAGCTGCCTACCCCTGAACAGAAACACTGAAATAACCTCTAAAAAATATGTATTTTTATTATTCTAAGAATTGCATTTTTTTGAAGGTCTGGAAGGCAGCCGCTCCTCGTAAAATATTGGTATTGAGCTAAATCCGGTTTGACTGGAAGCCGACCCTAATATAGTTAGGAAAAGGCTTGGCATATGATGATGATTCTAAGAATTAGCTTTTGTTCCGCATGCAATGACGGGCTTAGAATAACCTAAAATGCGGTCACTCTTGAACCGCATATAAAAGAAAGGCGCACTTGCAACAAATTACTAATTACTCATTAATGAGTTGTGTTATTAAAAAAAGTGTAATAAACAAATTTTGCCTTAATATTCGATTTAATTTTATGAGAAATTTCAACGACTTATGTTGACTAGTCCCTTGGGGAAAAAATGAAAAGAACATTAGACGTAAAAACCTAAAAACTTTTAGGTTTCGAAAATTTCAACCTAGTTTTCAGAAAAATACCTAGTCAAAATGGGCATGTATATTTTGCAGCCTCTGTAGTTTTAGATATACATATAAGAAAACCTTGAATACCAAGTAACCTGCATAAACACAGGAACTTTATTTGAGAAATCGCAACGATCTTTCTCCCTCACACCTACTTAAAGTAATGTACAGTAGGGACAAGCTAAATAGAAACACATAAATATCTCGAGCTTACCTACTCTTCTGTGCTAGCTTACTCCAGTTAGATAAGCTATGTAACTTGTCTTAGCCTGCAATATTATGAGGGTGTCAAGTGTGGTGTCAAGCCATGTGTAATGAATTAAAAGATTTTTCGAAAGAGCCACTGTGATCGTTTTCTTATGTAGGAAATTATCAAATGACTTCTCGGTCCTTCCCGACCCACTCGAAGTGGGTCGGGAAGGACTAAAACCCATAGTGTTTGTTCAGTTGCTCCTTTTACAAGGTTTACGGTAACTCTTTCGAACATTGGAAGTTCTGGCAATGGTCGGCCTCAACTGGCTTCGTCAATTTTGCCTACATCTCTTTAAGGTGACCTGGGTTTGGTCTTTATTAGACGGCCGGATGGTGAGCTACCGATTGCTTGCCATCCAAACTATTATTATTGCCATTTCTTTCATCATCATCTGCCTAGCTTTTTCCCGACTATGTATATTGGGGTCGGCTTCCAGTCAAGCCGGATTTAGCTGAATACCAGTATTATACGAGGAGCGGCTGCCTACCAGACCTCCACAACCCATTAACTGGGTTAACACGGTACTTCATGGTAAAACTGAAGTCAGATTTACTGGCTTCTGACTATCCGTAACGACTGCCAAAGATCTACAAATGACAGCCGGGACCCAGGTGCTTTCCGAGGCATGGAGGAATCTCGTTATGTTAAGATGGTCACCCATCCACAGACCAACCTTAGCAAACGTTGCTTAACCTTCAAGATCGATCTTTGCGGCTGTTATTATCTAGCCACAAGCTCCTCATTATTATGATTGCCATTTCTTTGTTTGATTTTAATTTGCAGTACGGAACCTTTCGTGTGTCCAGCTTGCACTTGGCCAGTTTTCCACAAGAGGAATAAGGAAACACTCCAATTCATCGCAACAATTTCATTTTGAAACTCACGCTTGGATTTAAAGCATAAAATGAATTAAAATATACTCGTAAGCTTTTATTATCAAGCTCCCAAATTACGTACACAAATGCAAACGAGACCCGGAACCGTCACATTAAAAATTAAACTCTACCCCACAAGATTAAGGTCTAATTTAATTCGCAACCACCGCAAGTAATAAACGGTTTAAGAAATTAAAATAATTTTGTGCGTGAGGCACGCATAGACTGCGAGGCTACGAAATATGAAATCAATGCAATGTTAGTTGACGCGTTTAGCCTCGCGATAGGGTAAATGCGGGGTGGCTGAGGCAGTAGCGGTCACGGTGGCGTCCGCGATTAGAATAGAATATTATTTTTCAATTTCAGTACACTCACTCGAAACACCGCTTTTATCCGACCGCTTTTAGACAATCAATTAATTGTTTTTCGACTAGTTCGCGGAAAAGTCATAGTCTATTATAGTCTTAGAATAATACAGTGCGGCCGTTATAAGTTGGCGAGTCTGCAAATTGCATTTATTTTTTTAAAACCTTAAGTAATTTTTGTACGATATTGCAGGCGCCAAAATTCGCAGAGCCTAACTTCAGACTCGCCAACTTATAACTGCCGTACTGTAGTTGTTGCTTATGACTACATCAGTAATACAGTCCTAAAGGTTTTCAGTATTTTACAAATAACGCTGTAGGTATATGCTAAAGTGAAACCCCATTCCCTTAGTCACGTCATCACGTGTGAACGGCAGCAGAATCAATTTCGCTAATTCTTTTTTTGAAAGTAAGAAAATGGGTTGTTCGTGCCTCACACAATCGTATAAACTAAAAATACACAATGGAAAAATATATGTTTGTTATTGTCAGGAAAAGGTTCTTAAGGAAAGAGATATAAATAAAATGCAGAAAAAATACAGAAACTGTTTAATCTCTGAAGTTAAATAGTCGTAGTTTTGTAATCGACAGTTTAAAACAACGTCTCTCGATAAAATTATATAATTTTGCATGTGTAAGTGTTTATTTGTGTAAAATACGCTCAGGCGTCGAAGTACTCTACCACATCGCTGTTAACCGGAAATGTGCCCAAAAGACTGGCACATTTTCACGTTGAATGGTAAATTAATTATGATTGACAATTTTTTCATTCATAAATGTAATTTTTTTAAAACCATGCTTAAGCTCCTCACCCTGATTTAGACCATATTATTGATGTTTCAACAATCAAAGAAATCGAAATCGTTGAAATAGATCATCGCGTCAGTTCAATTATCGAGTTAACGAAATCGATCGCAAGTAAGTATTCGATTTTTCGAATCAGTCACTCTTACTCGAAACTCTAAACCATCGAGACACAACTGCCGAATGAATGCAAAACGCGCTAGTCGCAATAACAGACCGAGTCAGACTCGAGTTTAAGGCGAAATAATCGAGATGTCTGAACAATGGAATAAAACCTTTTGCTAGTCGCATATCGCTAGTTAATCATATTTCTTTGACAAGGAAGCACGCAGTTCAACGTGTTGTATTGCGTTCCAGTTGCTTGTATTTTGGTAACAGGTCAATTTATATTTTAATTTGTTTGACAGGAAAAAAACAAACTGTGACGAGTCGTTTCTTTGGTAAATATTGGCACGAAAGTTGGTTGTTTTTGAGTTTTAGATTAATTTTTTGGTAACTCATTTCCATAATTGGGTCTAAGCTGTGCGTGTTTAAGTATGAAAATTTTCCTCACTATTATGCACTAATAGAGTCAAAGCTCCAATGTCTTGAGCATCGTTGCTGAGTTGCTCGCCTAGCCTGTCAGATTTCAAACAAATATTTTGATGGAATAGCATTATTATTTTAATACCATTAAGCCCGTTCCATCTTTCGACCACTATGCACGGCAATACATCACTGGTGGTAGACATTCCACTCATACTCAGTCAGACAATTTGAGAACACATTTAGTGTGTGTATAGCTATGGAGTGGAATTCCCGGATACCGGTCTGTGTTTCCTGACATATTTTTATGAATATGATGGGCTCCATTTTGCCCTCTACTTCACCAGATAGTAAGCGACAATGTTTTCGACGGTAGAACGCGCTTCCTTGAAGTAACTCATTCGCTCTTAAAAAGATCCTTAGATTGCAGCTATAAGGAAAACCGATCGGCAGGAAATTACACTTCTTAGCTGTACGCACAATGAATTTCTACCCAAAACGTTCTGTGTATGCGTAGGATAATAGCCACAATTTGGAGGTATTTAAGCGAAGAATGAATAGGTCTAGACAAGCATGCGCTATTGTCGACCACATAATCGTTTACCATCTGGTGAGATTGAGGGCAAACGGGAGCCTATTAACATTAAGAAAAGGTAGGTATGTGAGCAAAACTAAATAAGTAATATTCTTAGCATGTATTTATCTCTTGATCAGCAAATGTTTTTATTTTTCACGTAGAAAGTTTTTTTTTTACTTTACGTTTGCTATAAGCTTTTTTACCTAGTTAGTATATGAATAAAAAAAGTTTATACGATCTTAATCTAAAACATTAAAATGTGAAATTGTTGTTTTACAGAAATAAAAACACAACCCAAAAAATAAAAGAGTAATATATAGTTCATTTAAACCATTAAACGAATCTAATGCTAAAATTATCTAAAACTAACATAAATAATCTAAAGGTTAATCATAATCCAAAATTTTACAATATAAATATGTAAAATATCTGTAAAGTAGACGACTAAAGCTTCTAGTTTTTTAATTAAAAAAACATACCTAACTAGGTGAAAAATTATATCAAATAATACACTTCAGCGCAATCAGTAAATTCTCTGTATCAAATTAAGGCAGCATGATAGCAATCTGAAGTAAAATCATAAGTTTTCCTTTATACCTATCTAGTACAAACTTCTTGGAATAGAAAAACTAAGGTTAAAAGTTTCGTCCCTCATTACCGAGAATCTTTTACCACGAAAAAAGCCTTACCTTACATGATTACCGTAGAGTCCCATTAATATTCGCTTACCGTTATTATGCTACCAAAAGGTACTTTACTTGTACTGACTTGTATTGTAAGGCGGTTTGCACACGAAGCAGCTTCAGTTTACGCAACGACCAACTTTAGGACGCTATTATAAAGTTCTAATGTATGAATATTCAAAATTAAAATTACCAATGCGTTGCGTGATGTAACATTTATGCAGTTTTAGTGCTTTGTCAGTTTCTATTCGCAGCAAGAAGCAGACAAAATGAGGACAAAAGGTATTGAAATGACTGCCGTTTACAAAAGACTTGGCATCGAAAAGTCTTCCAGAAGGTGTAACGATGACTTGTTGCAAATCACGGGAATGCAACGCTCAGAACAATAAGTATTACATTTAGCTAAACATAGATGAAACGTCCATAAAGACGTCTTTTTCTAGAAATGGGTCTAGTTATGAACATCTTTTGACTGAACTGATGATGATAAGTTTTGGCGATTTGGAATCGATTTTTCTATCAGTGTAGCAATTGAAAACTGTTTTCAGTCTACGAAACTCACAACAAAGTTACTACATTGGCGCAATTTCTCCTCTTTTTCCAAAAAAAAACGTCATTGACAGGTACCTAGTTGTGTGTTGCCAATTACCTAAACTCGGAGATTAGAGTTACACAGTCTGTGAAGCGCCTAAAAATACTCGACGAAATCGTTCAAGCTAATGGCTATCCGATATCAGGCCTTGCGAAACGTAGTAAATTCTGAAACCTTTTTAATATTTTATAAGTTAGGATGTTATTTTTTATGAAAGGCAGTTTTGGGAACGTAAGATTGTATAGTGATTCTATGGAGCTGTTTTTCTGTTTTGCTGAAGACCTGTACTTTATTTTGATTAGTTTTAGAAGTTCAGAAAAATGGTATTTTTTTAATATTTTTATGTAAACGTCGCGGTTGTCTACTTAAACATTTTGTTGACACTTTACGGAATCCAAGTGCTAGCGTTTACCTTGGAAAGAGGATAAGCATTGTTATATTCGCTATAATGCTACAGCGTGGCAATGCCGCCAGTTTATGAAGAACATTATCTGTCAAAAGCGATGCTGAGGAATTTTCGATGCCATATTGTTTTAATTAATTAAGGTTTTGTTTTGTTTTAATATAATTTTAATTATAGTATTTTTTTTTGTAAACAGGCAAGTAGTGATTAGTGAGTTTTTACTTAAAATTTTGTACTTATTCTATTTTTATAGTTTCGGTTCAGAAGAAAATCTGTAGGCTATACAGATACTCGTATAAATTCCACGTACATATTGAACTCACGACACGCTGAGTATCTACTTGCTCAACCACTATACCAACTCTATAGTTTTACTATTTCAGGTGATTTCTCAATCAAAATTGGTGTAATTTTGCAACTTTACGAAAATAGTTTATAATACACTACTATAATCGCACTTGAAAAGCGTTATACTCAATACGAATAACCTTTTTAACCTCTAAAATTCAAAGAAACTGTCCTAACGTAACCTCTAGTACTTACATGATTAATGATTATTTTGTGTAGTAATTTCGGTTTCCAATCTATGTTATAAAACCATTAGCATGCTATGAAGTCTTCGAATAATAAAAAAAAATGTTAAACAATAAAACTCCACCAATGTGAAAGACAAATAAAAGAAAGAAAGAAAATTAATTTATTTGGCACAATACAAGCCGCACAAACAATTGTTAATCTTCATTTCTGACAGTACTGACAGACAATCGACTTTACAAAATTTTTATGCAATAGCTCCAGACATCAAAATTTTAGATAAAAGTTCGCTGCACCTCCTAGGTTCTCCAATTTTAGAAGACAGCTTCCCTTCATTCATTGACGACAAAATTGAACGTTTTAACCATATTTCGGAGAGACTTTCCAAAATTAACCTTCATTCGGCTTTCACCCTCATACGATATTGCTGTTTCGCACCAAATTTTATGTATTTTCTCCGCTCTTCCCCTTTATGGAAGCAGCCACATCTCTTGGACAAAATTGATCAGACAATTCGGTATACTTTGACTTCCATCCTAAATGTGGCTCTGGATGACCGAGCGTGGCAACAAGCCACGCTACCCATTCGTTTTGGTGGGCTCGGCATCCGCAAAATTTCTAGTGTAAGCCTACCGGCGTTCCTGTCTTCGGTCCACGGCACTCAGCAGCTAACCAATAGAATTCTGACTCCATCATTGGTTGGCTGTGAGGTGCCGTGCTTGGCCGAAGCCGTGACCGCCTGGAAAATGGCTTGCCCGGACAAGGCGTTGCCCGAGAATCCATCATCCCAGAGACAGTGGGATGAGCCGCTCTGCAGGTTGGTACGGAATAACCTTATTAATACGTCCACCAATACTGCTGAGCGTGCCCGTCTACTGGCTGTGGGTGAATGGGAATCGGGCCTCTGGCTACAGGCACTACCGTCGCTCAACATAGGTACTATGTTGAGCGACACCACTTTCCGGATCGCTACATGCTTGCGTCTGGGTGCTCCTTGTGGAGCTCCACATCGATGTCAATGCGGTGAAGCAGTCGACCGCCTCGGACATCATGGCCTATCCTGCAGTAGGAGCGCTGGTCGGATAGCTCGGCACGCTAGCATTAATGACATTATCCGTCGAGCTCTTGTCACCGTTGGGGTGCCAGCTGTTTTAGAACCTAATGGCTTGGCACGCGACGATGGGAAGAGGCCAGACGGGATGACCATAATGCCTTGGAAGTTGGGTAGGCCTTTGGTGTGGGATGCAACATGTGTCGACACCCTTGCGCCATCCCATGTTCTGAGTACGGCGGGCTGTCCTGGAGCTGCTGCTGCAGGCGCAGAAAACCTCAAGCGGCGCAAATATAACAACCTTATCGGGAGTTATATGTTTGAGCCGTTTGGGGTTGAAACATTAGGGCCGTGGGGTCCGAGTGCTCATCGAGTTGTTCGGGATATTAGCAAGCAGCTAGTCGACTCTTCACGTGACCAGAGGGCTGGGCTGTTTTTCGGCCAACGAATCAGCATTGCCATCCAACGTGGCAATGCTGCCAGCATTCTGGGCACTATTCCTGTTGACATCGACGTGGATGAGTTTTTTGATGCCCAATAAATCCCTTTTTATTTTTGTATATATATAGGTTTGTATCTTTAGTTTGTATATGTAAATATAATTTATTAAGTAAACTAAATAACAATGTAATGTAAAATATAGAGAAATACACGCAAAACCAAATTGTTAGATAAACATCAAACAAAATGGAAGCATAGTTACCTACTAGTAAATTATTCAAGATTCCAAAACCACTGAATCTGCCAATAGTAAAATAATATTGTTTTGTTAATTTATTTAAAACATTTAAGACACATACTCGTACATAAGTGGTGCTCTAGCTGTTCTACTAAAATATTCTGTATCACAAGAACCAGACCTAGAGACAACCAAAAAAAAAGGTTAAGCGTTAATAACTCTCCGCATAAAACTCTGAAATAAAGAATATTTTAATAAAAGAAGTGTTAGAGCAGATGCTTGAAAATTAAAACCGCGTCCTCCAGAATTTTAAGAAAATATTATTTATGATGCTACCCTGTCTTATTTCTAAAAAAGACAGATTTTTTGCCTTTTAGACCTTTTCTTGGCTGGAAAATACTTGTTGTCAGTGTCTAGTATTAATTTACGATAAAATTCACGGTAAAATCGGGTTACTTTGGTCTTGGTGTATCTTTATGGCCTAAGTTTACTAACCAATAATAACACGGGTATTTACTGTCTTTCTATTGAATAACCAGCTTGGGTGAAAGTAACCTGACTTTACATGTCATTAGTATGAAAACTGATTTACCAACAAAACGAGAGTTCTGTAATGTCAACGCTTCGACGCAGTCTAAAGTTGCAATTCACGGGGACCGAACACTGCTTCCAACCGCAGATGTGGATGCGCTTTTCTGTCGACAACCCCGTGGATAATACAAACTTTTTATTCAAAACTATTTTTATTTTGACATCTTGTAATTGTATTTTTCCTTTCTTTTTGTTTGTTCGTTATTATTATATAGAATGTTATTATTATTTGGTAAATAAAACACACAAGCAGCTATTGTTTTGTTTCGTATATTTTTATTTTGTTATTATATAATATTATTTCAGGCATCAGCGTTATAATGTTCCCACTGCTAGGACTCAAGCTTCCTCTCTAGAAGAGGAAATTGGTATTGTTTATTTTGTTTTGTTTTTATTTATTTTTTGTAAATTCTTGATTTGATGTCGTGTCGGTTTTGACTGTTAATTGTTAAGAGTTTACTTTCCAGTCATAAATTAATTTCTATCTCATTCTAAACTTTTCGACGTAGATGGTATGTGAGTGTGTCTAGCCCCCCGCCCCCCTAAGACATCACAAAGACTTCGTGAAACTTACACAAAACACAACAGAAATTTAATTTACATGATGAGTAGACACTTCCATCATAATAACAATGCTTCATTGAGTACGCTACGAGCGGAAAAAACTCAATCATCGCTAACTTCTTTTTCAATAAATCATTTCACCCTATGTTGAGCTACGACCCTGAACTTGATTATTATTTAATAATAATGATAGTACTGTATTTAATAGGTCGTAAATCTTTAGGATCTTTACTTTTAGGTATTTTTTTTGGCTGTCTAGCTTTGATAAAAATTGATAAATCAATGATGGTTTAGAGGTATACGGGACAGAATGTCTTTACCTCCGTCGAAAAGGCGGACACTTCGACTAGACGTATGTTTTGTCTGATCTGGTCGGTTGCCCAGCGAGAGATGATTTTAGGCTGTTGTAGGTGTTCAAATTTCGCGGAGAACTCTAATTATGTTATGCAGGATTTCGTAGTTTTAGTTCATATATAATGTTACTTCAATAGAATGCAATGTAATGCTGGAGATTTTTACTGGAAAGTTACCTTTTTACTACATTGAACATTAAAATCATAAAGCATCCAAAAAGACAAAGAAAAAGAGGAAGGAAAAGAGGATCTAAAATCAAGTATTAATATTCTCTTTGAGTTACACACTTCAGTCCGGAACTTCCCAACCGATTCATTAACTAAGTTTTGTGCACCCAGAGTACTCCATCCTTTTCCAATCTTGATAAACCGGTTAGTAATTAACTAAGTCTATAGATAAACCGAGTATCTTGAGCGAAAAAGAATCTCACTGTTTATCGAGTGTCCCGTTTTACCTCATTAATCCTTAGGGAAATTGTCGAACCATGGTTTCCGAATATCTATTTTGGGTAACAAGACTGCTTCAAATGGGTCCAATTTATCGGATATATTAATCGCTCCCTGAATTCCTCAAGGGTCTGATAGCCCTTATCACAGATTATATCAATGTATCTGTGTGTGTGTTTATGTTTGTTGCTCTGTCACGCTCAAGTGGCTGGAAAGATTTGGATGATAGTACCTACATGGTATACTTTTAGCCCGGGAGGAAGTTCCCTTGGACAAATATCTATTTTTCAAGCGAAGCCGCTGGCAGAAGCTAGCATTATATATACTCAGGCATTTACCGAGACTGATAATTTAATTGATAATTTGGCAAGCCATAGCTTTTAAATCGGCGGTTGACTAGCTATCAGTGCCTCGCAAAGTGCAATTCAATTTTCGAAACGGGTTGTCATCGCCATCAACAATTTTTATTATGTTCGTTCATTAAATAAAGTTTAATAAGGCTATGTCTATGAAACTAACACATAATCTTCCTCATCCTCTTCGAATTGTATTCCTTATTGCTGAGGGTCGTGAAGACCCCGCTGGATTAACTTCTTCCTGATGGTGTCTCGCCATCTGTGACGGTTCTTGGCGTCATGAAGTGCGACGTGTAATTGGGTACCGAGTGTGGAGCGGACCTGATCTGTCCATCTCGTTAGGCCATGGCCTCTAGGACGTTTGGCACCAACCATGCCGGTCACAATGAGCCGTTCAAGGTTGTGGCCATTTTTCCTGGCTATGTGGCCAAAAAACTCCAGTACTCAGCGCATACAGGTAGTCGACAATCTAACTTTAATATAATCAGCACCTGCTTTTCATTACCAAATACGACGGCTAAATAATAATTGTGCCTAGGTACATAATATCCAAAATTACGAATCTTACTAAGTACAGAGCTATTTTCATTGAATTAAAAGCAATTATTTTGGGATCAAAGTACAAAATTCAAGTACAAAGGCAACAATTTTCATTATAATTATGGAATTTAGTTTGTTAAGAGCTTTCTAGTTATTCAATTAGAAGCCTTTCTAGACTTCACAGTATTGGGTACTCATAAATATCTTTAAGAGAACATTGTAGTGTTTTTGTCCTTTATTAAACTTACAATAAACAGTTTGGGAATCGCGGGAATCCGATGGAAGCGAGACGCACAGGACCGATCGCTGTGGTGGCGCTTGGGGGAGGCCTACACTACTAAACAGTTTATTAGACATACTAGAATAACTTATTTTAAAGTCTGTTTTTTAAACCCTAAGACTAAATTTGACACAAGCAAATGTCAAACTTACAATGGTAATAATGCCAGTTCTTTTGTGTTGTGACAAGTATGATAACCCACGTAATTTCATTTTAATCTCAGAGATTAAAAAACAGACTTCAGTGGTTTTTATTTTTAGGTGGGATTTCATCAAATGACTTCTTCTACTCTAGGGTGGACTAAAAAAGCGTGCCAGACCTTTAGTGACTAAAACACAGTTATGTTTTTTTTTCATTTATCTTTTACGTTCTAGACCATGGTAACTCTGTAGATGTATTGGTTAATTTTGAAGCAATCTAAAACAGGATTACGTATTATATTTTGTTCACTGAAAACTTCATTAAAATATACTCTGTCACGTAAATGTAAAGAAGAAGCCAAACTTCATCAATTTAACTATGTCTGGATTAAAAATTGTACTATTCTCGTTCGTAAAAAGGACGGTGATGCCGCGTTCGCTGTTAGATCAGAAGCTGATATTGCGAGAATTAATAGTAATTTTAAGAATGATGATGGTGCTCTTAATAAATCCAATGCTATGTAGTGTTTTTTGCGATTATGGCTTTTCACAAGTTGTTTTAAACTACTGGACTGTGTTTTTTGTTTTTTGTCAGATAAATTATACTTATATATTAAAAAAGAATAATCGTAATGCTTGCAAACTGTTTATTGTTCTTAGTGATTATTGTGTTTTACATAACACTTCAGTATTGTTTGGTTTCATAGCTTCATACTTAATAAATTGTAAAATTATTGTGGCTGATATATTTGCTGTCTATTATTCAATGCGTTTTTATCGCGGCGGTCAATTTACTTCAGATCTCATTCATTTAAAATCATCTATTCTGCTTGTAATATTTACCAAAAACTTTTTACTAGAGCACACTCTCTTAATAAATACACATTTAGATTTTAATGTTATCAATGTCTGACATTAACAAAAATATCACCATATACTACCAGAATTGCAGGGGTATTCGCACCAAATTACAGCAGTTACTCACGAATATACTTATGAATACATATGAAGTTATAATATTAACTGAAACTTGGCTTACACCTGAAATATATGACAGCGAGTTCATAGACCAGCGTTATAGTGTGTACCGCTGCGATCGCGATCGTACTGCCACTAATAAAAAGGACGGTGGAGGTGTATTGATTGCGATTTTACGCACTTTAAAACCTTCAGAGTTAAGTCTCTCACTGTTTCAGCATAGGGATCTCTCATACAACCATATTGAACACGTAATGGTTGAGTTACCTAGCAGTGTTAACACCAAACGACACATTGTGAGTGCCGCCTACATACCACCTAAGACATCTTCTTTAGTATATAGCAAGCACTTTGAATTGCTACAAGAAGTTTTAGGCCATGCTAGTGTCGATAATTTCTATATTGTTGGTGACTATAATTTGCCTGAAGCTAACTGGATAGCATCCTCTCTAACACATACTTTAAAAATTGCTACGTTACATCCTGGAGCCCCCTCGGACTGTGTAAATCTGAACAATCTTATGTCACTTCTTGGTGCCTTTCAATTTAATAACGTGGCTAATGATAAAAGTAAAATACTTGATCTCATCATTTCCAACAATTCCTGCACTGTTTCCCCTACCTTGTCTACGTTGCTACCTGTTGACTTGTACCATCCTGCACTGATCTGTGATACCTGTTTAAACGTCAAAATTACTCCAATGTCAAAAACCCCTCTTCACAAATATAATTTTCACAAAGCCAACTTTGATAACATTAACAATAACATACAGCAATTAAACTGGTCTGAACTGCTTTGCCCCCTAAAATCTGAAGAAGCGGTGGTTAAATTCTACAGTGAGTTAGAGGTTATTATCAAACAAGATACCCCTATTGCTCGTCCTAGGACAGTTAGCTATCCGGTATGGTTCTCTCGAGCTATTATAACCATTTCTAAGAAGAAGCAAAAGGCATGGGTCAAGTGGAAGAAGTATGGAAGTATTTCTGACTATGAAAAATTTGCCAACTACAGAAAACAGTTTAGGAATTTATGTCATAAGTGTTTCATCTCGTACATTGGGTCTGTGGAGGATAATCTGACTAAAAACATAAAGCATTTCTGGACATACGTTTCTAATCGAAAAGACAAACCTGGAATACCATGTAAGCTTCAATACAGAAATATAGAAACAAATGATCCAAGTATGGCCTGTAACATGTTTTCTGACTTCTTCAATTCGGTATATGAACCTGCGTCCCCTTTACTGTCACAATGGCAACCTCCGCGTGATCATAGTGCACTACACGATGTCTCAATTTGTGACCTTTCTTTTAGTGAAGTTGAAATATTGAAGGAACTTAAATCTCTAGACCTAGCGAAGGGCCCGGGACCTGACGGACTTACGCCTTACTTCCTTAAAAATACTGCGAGCACGATCTGTAAGCCTTTATTTATTATTTATAATAAATGCATTTCTGAAGGAGTTGTACCTACGCAATGGAAGCACGCGTATATTATACCTGTTCATAAAAGTGGTTCTAAACGTAACGTTGAACATTATCGCCCAATTTCCATTCTGTCTGTCTTGTCGAAACTCTTTGAGAAGTTAGTTCATAATGGAATCTATCCCGTACTTCACAATATCATTATACAGCAACAGCACGGCTTTGTCAAACGGCGATCGACCAATACTAATCTTTTACTGTTTTCAAGTTTTTTGTTTGACAGCGTTGACAACCGTGTACAAGTTGATGCTGTTTATACCGATTTCTGTAAGGCTTTTGACAAGGTAGATCATGAAATACTCCTCAACAAAATTTCATTCAACGGAATCCGTGGCAATCTTTTGAGATGGTTTGCTTCCTATATTACCAATCGTAGTCAGAGGGTTGTTATTAATGGTCATAAATCAAACATAGCACAGGTCACCTCTGGAGTCCCTCAAGGCTCAATTCTTGGTCCTCTCTTATTTATCTTATACATAAACGACATAACTCAATGTTTTAGAAATACCAAGTTTCTCTTATATGCCGACGACCTCAAGGTTTACAGGCCCATACAACAAGCGAATGATTGCCTGCTTCTTCAGCAAGACTTGGACCGACTATCCTCCTATTGCCAGAAAAATAAGTTGCATCTTAGCCTACCCAAATGTAACTTCATACATTTTACTAAAAATAAAATAGTAATTAAATACACATATACACTGTGCGATGCCCCTCTGCTTAAAGTGGACTCTATTCGGGATCTCGGTGTTATCCTTGATTCGAAGCTTTGCCTAGACCTACACATAGGAAAAATTATTAACAAAGCATATCAACTTTACGGATTTGTATTGCGTTCTACAACAGATTTTAAAAAGGTGTCTTCTTATATCTGCTTGTATAAGTCACTAGTGCGCTCTCAGTTAGAGTATGCCGTGTCCGTCTGGAGTCCATATTACAAGAAGTACAATGACATTATTGAGCGTGTTCAGTACAAATTTTTGCGTGCTATGCATTATAGATGTTATGGTTTTTATTTACCTTATAAAAATTTGCTTTCCATGTACAAGCTGCCAACGCTTGAAAATAGACGACAATACTTAGAGGCTATGAATTTATATAATATTGTTAGAAATAAATTTGACTGCATAGATTTATCTAACATGTTAAGTTATGCGGTTCCTAGGACAATCCATAAGCGAAAGGTGCGCGCTGGCAAATTATTCTCAGTAGGCCCTTGCAAGTCCAACTCTGGTTTGCGTTCACCTGTTCGCAGAATGGTTGATGCCTACAATGAGACTTTTGAACATATAGATATTTTTGCGTGCTCACCGTGTAAGTTCAAAAGTCTCATTCTTAAGGAACTTTCATAAGTATTTATTTTTTGATTATTTGTTTGTTTTTTCTCTCTTTCTTCACTTTCTTTTTCTTCTATTTGTATTGTTTTATTCATGCCCGATAGTTAATTTATTTTATTTATTATTTTATCTGTCATACTAGCGATTTTATTTTATTGAAGTATCCCACAGTTAATCTGTGAGCAGCGCTGTGGGCTACAATATTGTTTATATGTTTTGCATACCTGTAGTACCTAAGTTTTATATTGTAGCTGTTTGTTGTTCCTTTCTATAAAAATAAAAAAAATAAAAATAAAAAAAATAAAATACTCTGTTTTTATTTAACTCCATCAGTGCTTTTCGATTGGTTTCACAAACAGAAGTTTCAATTAATAAGAAACTGAAGCAGATTTCAATTAAAATTAATTGTTTGTGGAATTCTGAGATTTTGCGTAACTTTTGATTGGCGTTTTCGCTGAAATCGGTAAATATTGCTATTCATTATGTTTCTATTAAGTATTTTGTTTTGTTTGCTATACCAATACTTTTTAATAAAGACTTCTTTTATTTTATAACAAGCTGTTACTCAAAACTCCGACGCGAAGACTTTAAAAATTTTACTTTCCTTTTCCTTTTGAGAAAATCGAATAAAAAAATATTTCGAAGATGTCCCTCGGAAATTAAGTTACGTTTCTATAGGAAAATATAAAGTGGGACAAGTGACTCCTTACAAGGAGTCAGACATCAGTGAAAATCTGTCAACCATTTCGAAGACTTATTTCGTGGTTTTGAATGCAATTCCCGCGAGGAAATTAAAAGTAGAAAAAGTTGGTCTAGCTGTTTCGGAAATTAGTCAAAACAAACAGACAGATAGATCGACAGACAACCATACAAAATTTGTATTTTTGTAATAGGTTTCGACTAACATTCATTTGAAAGTTATTTAGTAGAAATGTTCTTTTCAAATTGAAACAACTACGTCTTGTACTCTCTCTGACTCCTTTTTTTATTCTCATCCTTTTTTTATGAAAGCCTTGAGGCGAGTTTCGAATTAATAAGTTTTTATTAAGTGGGTCACGGTGCCACTGGCTCCTAAAGTTAACTGGCCCATAAAATAAAACGGTCCTAAATAAATGTTTTATTTAAAACAGGGGCTCTAAATAAAGCATTTCATAAAACGTGTGATGCTTTGCATCTTTCTCAGGCCAAGCATTATTTTTATTATTATTTTGGTGCCAAGAAATATTCCTGCTGGTCTTGCAGACGAAATTCCTAATGCCTTTTGTACTCTAGAGTCTAGAACAATGTTGGCCCCTGTCCAACCTCCATTTGTGGCGTGTGTGGCCATTAACTCAGTGATCCTTCAATCATTTCTTGAATCTGTGCCCAATGGTAATATTTCTAGCAGAATCTGCTTGAGACGGTAGCGAGTAGTAACTGTCTTAGGTTTTGTGTCTTAGATTGACCTGGTTTTGATAGACTGAATGGATTCTTTTTCTAAGAGATCTAAGTTTTGGTAGAAGTGTCTAAAGATGCTGTAAATGTTTGGTAATCGACCGGACCGAGCCCAAGTTGTTGAGGGCATGTTGTGATCCATTTGCTCCTCAAAGATATGTTAGTAAGCCGTAAAACCCCAGCAGGGCCGGAGTCCGTGAGGACGGGGATTTTCTCAAAAAAAAATGTCTTAGAAGGCAAAGGGCAACTGAAAGACAAAGGCGTTGTAGTAAAAGACTCCGCCTAGAGTCGGAGAATTCATTAGACGATTTCTCATCTTAAAAAAATACCTATAGGTATGTAAACTGAAATACGTCTGACATTAGCAAACTGTTATCACATATATGAGTATTATAAAGGCAAAAGTTTCTGTGTAGGTAGGTCTAATACTCTTTCACGGTCAAAAGAGGGTAAACCACCCTTCAAACACATGATACTTTCATAGTGAACACTATAAAGTGAGGAAAAAGTGGTTTACAGAGTGATGAAAAAAACTAAGTACTAGGAATAGTTGTGTTTTTTAACTAGCAATAAAAAAATACCTTTGCACTACAATAAAACAGTTATATTATTATGTAGTCTTAAGCTATAAATAAGCAACAAGTGTGCCATAATATTGTATTTCATATGCAATATTTGCTCTTTACTGAAGTACAATATATATAAGTATTCTTTCTCTTTGAATAGTCATGCAAGAAAATATCGCGTGATTTTTTTTACAACGATAAGAAAAGTCCTTATAGTTCTAACTTGTTTATAATTGAATGTTGTACATTGACATGAGTTCGTGGCCTACTTTTTGTTTAAACTAAGTATATAGTTCAGGTTTTTTATTTACATGTTATGATATATTATATTTATTTTGTTGGGAAAAATAAGGTAATTTATCATCTACATAGCCTTTTCCTAAATGGCTTTGGGTTGACTTCCAGTCTAGCCGTATGTGAGTGAATACCTGTGATTTACGAGAAGCGACTGCCTATCAGGCCTCAACATGCAAGTTACTGGGGATTCACAATAAGTACTCTTTAGATAGACTGATGATCAGACTGACGTCTGACTACCCTGTAAAGATGTTAATAATATAAACCAGGTGCTTGATTGCAATCCCACCTAATGGCAGCATTGACGCAATCGTTGAAAGTGAAGCGTACTGGTTTATTAACAGCCTATTCACTCTAGCCTCCCACCGCCGTGGAAGACCGCAACAGGCACATTGTCCCAGCAATTAGAATTGTTGTTTGTCGATGTATTGTTGTTGTTTCGTAGGTACATTTTGATGTACGTATTTTGTAAACGACGGAGCAAAGGGCTTGGTCTAAACCGTAGAGGTGTTAACAATGTAAAAGACACCGTAAGCCGGGTTTTTCCGATAGAAAAAGGATTGTTGAAAGAACTAAACGTAATAAATGTGTAAAAATTACACCGTATTAGCAAACGAGGGTTTTATAAAATCATATTAATTTCTGAAGGTATTGGACACTTTTAACAAGATTCCATTTAAATTGTATTCACGTCTCAAACCTCATATATGGTTAGGTAAGGATGGATGGATGGGTTTGGGTCGCAGAAATCGCACAGGACCGGTCGTTATGGCGAAACTTTGGTGAGGATTACGCCCCGCAATGGGCGGTTATCGGCTGAAATAATGATGATGAAGTTCTCAAATAGCAATAAATATTGTTCCACTTCTAGGAATCAGGCCACCTCTCTAGGAGATGGAATGGGCCTTAATCTTATACACGGGCCCAGTACGGGTTTGTAAATGTCACATGTCTTTGAATTTTTGGTTCTCAGACATTTTCGCCGGTTTCCTCACGATATTTTACTTTGCCGTTTTTAGCGCAGTGGAGGTGAAATAAATTATACAAAGTAATGCACCTGGCTGGGTTCGAAACCGTGACGTAAGTCTGGGCTGTTATCACAGGGCCACTCATTTATTTTGGGGTATTTATTATCTATTTCCAACAATCTGTTATTTAACTGCTGAAATAAGATAAATATTTCTTCGTAAACTAAAGCTTGACAACACAACATTACCTAAAGATGTCATCTGTTTGAAACTGCGCAAAACATGGCAGATAGGTACTTGTACCGAGAAAGGAGATAAAAGTTTATAAAAGGTCGCATCTGCTAATGACAGTTATGATATCGATTCCCTTTGACTTGAGATAATTAAAAATATAAGATGTTTAATATTTTTATTTTTAATTTGTTTCACTCTAGTACCTAGTCTGGAATCGTGGGTGCATTCACAAACACGTACGCACCTGTGGGCCGTTTCTGTACGGGGTCGGGATTGAACCCGTGACACTCAGGGCAATAGTTGATCTCTCAACTACTGCGCTAGTCGTGCTGTGCGGTGTTTTGGATTCCAAAATTACACGGTTGTCGTTTGCAGCATAGTCAGTTTTGACTATGCAGCAAAACATATGTTCCCACAGCTGGGAAAAAAGTACAATTATCTAATTTGGTGTAGTAGTTCGAAAGTTATGCGCATACATTATACACTTTGGCGATTCATTTTTAGTTATCTATGTTATGTAATCTTACAAACAACATCTTCAATATCTTCTTCTACTTACAAATTCACCTATTAAAAAGAACGTGATTTCTATCTTAAAAATTAGTGGTGTTTTTAAATAATTTACACAAACTAAAACACTTTTACATACAGTAATTTAGACACACTATCAATTCACCCCCACTGCTTTTGAAACAACCAAATTAAATTATATAAACGCAAGAACGTATTAAACGTCAGCAATAAGCTTAATTTCACCGCCCTTCAATCAAAGTGACTAAACTCCGGCGAACCGCGAAATATTGGTTTCAAGATAGAACGCAGACAGTGCGATAATGATGTTCGGTAGCTGGTATATATCAGTAAGGGTTGTTCGTAATAAGTTTCGTGTATTGTCATGCCTTGAAAGGAAACCCTTTGTGTCTATAATAATGATAAGACTGTTTTAACTCAGAATTGAGGAGAACCACAAGCAACGTTTATTAAGTTGGCCAGCAGATTGACCAGTATTGTTCCAACACTTTTTCCCTTGATCGTTGTATACATTTTAGAGTTACGTCTCACGTGTCTCAATAATTTTAAATGATTTCAACCAATGTTTTAATCACAAAACTTAGTCCAAAGCCTTCAAAAACACGTTCGCCTTTCTTTGACACTTCCAAGTCTAGATTAAAAAACTTTTGCGCTAAGGTATTCTTGTTTATATCGCGTTAGATACATTCACAATAGAATGTACGAGAAACTCAGACTCACTGGAGTTTCTTAGAGTTTAAATATACAACTCGTATTTCCCTGTTTGAGAGAAACTTGGATATAGGTCACCATCGATTGGTCCATAAATGCAATGCAAAGCTTTTAAGCGGGGTCTACAATACGCTAAATTTGGAGATTTAATTTAGGCTGTGGGGGAAGCGAGCGCTTTGTTTTACATGACTTTGTGGATTGACTCACTAATGGGTGGTTCGGAGTGCTTTTTATGCATTGAATTGTAACATCGAACACAAAGAGGCTATATTCAAAGTCTTTTTATCCTTGTTTCTAGGGCTTATGGTAAGCTCAACACATTTTTTTTTGCAGCATTGGAAGGCCTCCCATAAGGTGGACTGACGACCTGGCAAGGGTCGCGAGAATTCAATGGATGCGAGACGCACAGACCGGTCGCTGTGGCGACGCTTGGGGGAGGCCTATGTCCAGCACTGGACGTCTTTCGGCTGAGATGATGATGATGAAGTTTTTTTTTTCCATACCCTTTTCTTCACACAATGTACCCACCTTTTCTTTGGCTTTTCTATTTCTTTCCATCCATCCACATGTTTACTCGTAACTTTTCTAGTACCTACTAGTAGCATGCGTTTTGAACAAAGACAATTTATTTTTAACTTTTCAGTCCCTGGTGCCACTCTCAAACTTCCTCTACTCATTATATCCATTCTCGTCATACCGAACATCCATCTCCACATCTTTGCTACATGCAGAGATGAGAATGTTGCCCCAGTTAATGGGTTGTGGAGGTCTGGTAGGCAGCCACGCCTAGTAAAATACTAGTATTCAGCTAAATCCGGCTTGACTGGAAGCCGACCCCAATGTAGTTGGGAAAAAGGCTAGGCAGGCAGAGATGAGAATGCTGCTTTACCTAAGTTAAAATCCAATCACCATTTTCTTAAAGTGGCAAATCATCAGTATGAATTCTCTTGCTCTTGGCTGGAGTGAGAGGGCGTGTTAGACTTTTACTGACTAAAACCCTAAAATTCCTCCTTTGCCTTCACTACAGGGCCTCAGGTTTTCCAATCACCATAAATCCTTCTTCCTACACGTACTGCGCCACTTGTCAACAAGTCAGCATTGTCACCGCATAGCCATAACTTCAATGCCAACTAGACTGGCCACATGCCAGCTGACGTCATCGAGTCTAGACGAGTATAGGCTACTACGTAAGGAAACTCCCTGGAGAAACTAACTCGGTCTAGTTCTGCCTAAGTAGGTATTATAATATGAATATTACGTGTATGTCAAGTGCTGTTAAGTGACCGTTTTGTGTTTCGAATCCTGCACAGATATTATTCATCCTCTCCGTGACTTTTTGGGAATGGGACATTCTGCGTTAGATCCGACATTGTCTGTGTTTTATAAAAGTCCTTAAAGTAAAAAACTTTCGTTTCCGGTCGCATGAGACCGCGCTGTTATTGTTTTGCTATTGTGTCTCGTTTCGCGGGTATATGATAAGATAACTTTATTTTTAGTGTAAGAAATTATCCTTCTCTGAATAGAGCGAAGAGTGACGAACAAACGTTACTAAGATTTACCCGTGTTCCTACAGTTGCTTTTTGCATTCCACGGCGACGTAACTGTGATTTTTCAAAACAATAATTATCTTTGCCTTGGGCCTTTTTTGAATCCTTCTGTAAGTATTCCATAAAAAAGTGGGTGATCTTATATTTTTATGTAAGACCCTTTTCCTTACACAGTAAGCCACTTGTCGTGTTAATGCTATCAAAACCAGTGTATCCTGTCCCCGTGTTTGATGGAAACTACTTAGTACGTTAGGCCAGCTCATTTTTGCCATCAACAATCGATCGACTTGTATCTACCGACCAAACTGTCTTTATATTTTATCAGAAAAACAAACAACCATTTGCCTGCTATGGTCTTCCTGTCTGATTATAATTTGAATGTCTTCAAGGCTAAAGTGAATAGGCTCTTAATAAACTAGTGCGCCTCAGTATCAACGACTGCATTACTGCTTACCATCAATTGGGATCACAGCCAAGTGCTAGTTTAAGTTATATTAAAAAACACTTTACAATCGGCGTTAGAGGAGTTAAGATGTCTTCTTCTTTTCGAATCGAAGGTAAACTCTTTAAATGGTTTGGGGCCAGTAGGTAGCTACGTTAATTGCAGCATCCGTGGCACTCATTAGATCCTCCAAAGTACAGGTGTTTGGGCACTTGGGGCACTCCAACGTTTGCGTTAACGTCCAGTTAAGTCGTGGAAAGAAGACATAAATTTTCCCTTTTAATCCTTTATGTATTTGAAAAAATATCCATGGTCAACAACCCTTTCAGGGTGCTCTATCTATCAAACAACCACAACTATTTACGGTGACACATAAAACGTGTTCCGAATATCCTAGAACCTCCCAGGTTTCGGAGAATATTAAATATTCTGCCAGCATGCACCGAGCCTTAGGGATGATTTATGATGATTGGGGATGCTGACGCAAGCGCCATGGTAATTGTCTGTCAGAAGGGATGAAGTCGTTATTGTGAAATTAACGTCAGTCGATGTAAGTGGCATTGTCGAGGAATAAGGTGGAAATTTGGAAGGTATTTTTGATGTATAGGGAAGGTTGTGTGAAGTGGGAAGGAATAAATATAAAGTGCATGCAATGTGTGTGCATGTGTGGATGTGTAGTAAAATGCCTAAGGTATTAACCTATCACATGCCCGCAAAACGAGACACAATAGTAAAACAATAACAGCGCGGTCTCATAGGACCGGTCGGGGATTCATGAATTCAGTCCGCCTATGTAGGTACTTATATCATGCATGAAATGTCAATATTAAAATATATAAAATATACATGTTTATGTATAACGGTTGTCAAGAAAATGGTAACGTATATTGGATTTGAATTCAAAAGCGGACTTTTTAAATTTGGTTTTTTCGGAATCGGAACCGAAATTAAAGGCAGAGGCAGAAACTTCAAATGAAAGACTAGTCTTAGCAGTTAGTTGTGATTAGTTTTAAAACTAATCAAGAACTCGGTTAAGTTGATATAAATGAAGCGGGAACTCACAACACGCAAAATAAAGAGAGTGATCTTCAAAAAGAATGGAATCCCTGCGTATTTAGTTTGAATTTGTTTGTACCTTCAATATAACTTCTAATTTATTGAAGCCGAAATAAAATCGAAGGAAAAACTCATTTGGTTATCCAAGTGGGAAAAGTGATACAAATAAAATGGCCAAAACAGGTGCACACTTCATAAACTTTAGTAATTGTATTACACCGTGACAAGAACTTGATTCCGTTTGCAATCTTTGACATGAAAAAACTCATGATGGCAGTTTTATTTGTCATACTTTTCTACTTAATTTCAATAATAGTGCAGTAAACTCTTTGGCACGAAAATTTAAAGGCCCAAACAGTGATGCGCCGTCGCATCGTAAAAATCTACGAGCTGGCACGACGCATCGCAAGAACTTGCAAATTGATTCGCATCGCACATTGTATGGACGCCTGAACTGATGCTTTGCCGCACGAAATCGCAGCAATTCGTATTGCGGGTTTCTACAATGTGGCGTTGTATCGTATGTCATCACAGTTTTATATGGTGCTCTTAGGTGTTTGAGAACAAGATCTGTAATATTTTTAGCGATAATATACTACCATATGACACTTTTTTTATTGCTCCTACTTTTATTGCTATTTGCCTCGTAATATAGTGTATTTTGCACAGATGCGAAAAAGTGTGGCGGCTAACTCTCGCTATAATCACACTTGTATTACGGCCTGTTGCGGTCATATCTTTTAGTCTATAATTTTGGTGTCTTCAAAGCTATAATGAACAGGCTTTTAATAAACTATTGTGCCTTGCCATCAACGATTGCAGTATTGCTTACAATTAGGTAAGCTCGTTTATATTAATTAATTCTTCTTCTCTTCATCTGGTGGCATCGCAGTCAAGCAATAGTTTACGACAATAATAAAAAAAAATCTTATACGGGAGAAGGCATTAAATGATTTTACACCACCATCGTCATCATCATCTTCCTGCTTTTGTCCCTTGATTTTCCACCACCAAAATAAATAATTCTTAAACTGTGTGCACAAACAAAACGTTAGCACAATCCGAAACGAAAATCGAGCAATTAAAAGCACATTTAAGCATGTCCTTAAATTGTTCAAAGTAAATAGAGCAGAAACGAGCACTTTTATCCCGAACCAAAATTCGACTTCAATTCACACATGTACGAGTATTTATTTATTTGGGATAAATATTTTTATAGCCTCGACTGCTAGGCGTGTTTGTATGTTTGTGTACGTGATTGGGGTACTTTATAGCACTTAACGTTTAAGAAATGTATGGGAAGCCCCTCTCCCATACATATTTATTCACGTTACTTTTAGTGGAGGTAGAGTTGGAATTTCATCATCGTAATTTAATATCTCAACGTTTAACGACAGCTATTTTTATGTGGGATTATCAATAACGTCTGCTGCTCTTGATGAAGTGAGAAGGCATGTCTGATTTTCACTGACCCAGAACTGCGGTAACTCTTTTGGCGCTTTGTTTGATGAGCTTGAGTCAATTGAAAAGCAAGCCAAGAAGATCATTGATAGTGATTCACTCGTTGAGTAGAAGGTTCGAAAACTTTCTGAGCATAAACACTGAATAGCTAGCCGGTCAGTGTTCTACCGGTAGCATATCCCACCTATAATTATGCTCAAAACGATTTTGATTTAATAATTTTTAGGATACATTGATTGTGTATACATCCAATGAGTGGAATTACCTGTCGAAATCTGTGTTTCTTGATAGCTCAAACCTTGAGTCTTCAAGTCGAGAGTGAATAGGATACTTCTAGGTAAGCGTGCTTCATAGACGACCGCATCATCGCTTTTCATCTGATGTGGTGGTAACAGTCTCATTCTTCAGCCTTAGCAGTAGCGTATCTACTGCTAAAGTCTATGGGCCATCACGATTTTGGAAAAACAAAGTTCATTTTCACTTTTTCCTTTTCAAATAGACACGATTATCGATATCGGATAGTTTGCACTTTATGTATATTCTTAACTAAAAAAATTCTAGGCAATGTTTGCATAGCATTTGCTTTTGAAACAAAAGCGCTACACCAGAAAACTCTCCCTCACGTACCTACCTACTAATCTCTGCGTCGAACAAAAACAAAAGAAATATGGAACACACAAGCTGTTCTGATATGAAACAAAGAACAACCAATATATTGCCTTGAACTCCACTCAAGAGTAATAAATAATAACAAATTTAGTCTAACTTAAGTATAGAATTCCCCAATACTAGTTTTGTTATATAAAACCTAGCCTAAATTAGGATTAAGGCCGGGACTCCACCAAAGCTGAGATGTGTGCGGTGTGCTATGTGCTGTGCGACAGGAGATGTTTTTCAGCTCAGGGGACTCTATCAAAGCGGAGATGTGTGGAATACTGTTAAATCTCTCGTCTCCACTGCGCATCGTCCACGCACAGCTCTCATCTTCGCTTCCATCATGCCATACACATATTACACATCTCCGCACAGCGACCTCCAATGAAGCTAAGCGGAGAGGAGATGCGTCAATAACACAATTCTATAGGTTGTATTAAAAACATCTCCTCTCCGCTCGTCTCGTCTCCGCTATGGTGGAGTTCCGGCCTTAGGCTAGGTTTTACATAACAAAACTAGCATTCTTTATTCCTATATTCTTTTGTTAGTGCAAAGAATATAGAACTAAAGAGAGTTACGTAAAATCCAGGGCTGTCTCATTATCCAGGAGTATTTTGTCACAGAGTATAAGTAGGCGTATGACGGTCGTTGGATGGGTGAACGCAGCTATAACCCCCGGTCGGCTGCTAAACGACCCTTAAACTAGTGGTCGTACAAAATGATATGCAGTAAATCTACTTTGGGCACAAAGTGCTTTAGTTTTTCTTCATTTAGAGGTCTTTAACGTTTGAATCCCCAACCGGTCCTATGAGACCGCGCTGTTATTGTTTTGCTATTGTGTCTCGTTTCGCGGGTATCTGAGTAACTACGGTCCTCTATTTATGCGAGTTCGTTCTGTATAGAGAACAATTGGTTTGATGTTCACAAATACCATGGTTTTATACACTAACCCTGTAAATCCCGTGCGGTCTCATTAAGCATGCATTAAGTTCTGGAGGTCTGGTAAGCAGTCGCTCCGCATAGGCTTGGAGATAAGGCGCTAAAAACAAAGTAAACTAAAATGTGGAGTACAGCACTGCTAGATACAACGAGAATATAGTCATGATTGGGCCCGAAGCTTCCGCTTTAACCTTCCTCTTT
Organism: Mythimna separata; assembly: GCA_030763345.1. Lineage (NCBI taxonomy): Eukaryota > Metazoa > Arthropoda > Insecta > Lepidoptera > Noctuidae > Mythimna > Mythimna separata. Next base: position 3,341,411 of record CM061175.1, read on the forward strand.
ACGGTGTGTACAATAAACAGTATTTGTAAAGTATCCATTGTCCTATCTTCAAAAAAAAACTGAAACCGATACATAAAAAGCTAACAAAACAGAGTGGATTTTCTGCGTCTACTCATATGTAGTGGGCAGCACCAACTACTAACAAATAAAAACTCGACCGATCTTTATCTGTGTTACTACTGAACCCGCACTGTTAAAACGGTGACCCTTGCTCGATTTGACAGTCCTAATCGAGTACTTGGCCTTAAGCAGGATTAAGGAAAAGTTTTTATATCGGACTAACACGCTTTAGTTACTACGTAAGCTCCTTGTGGTAATGAAAGCTTTTAGAACTGAGCTGCGGTTCCTATATTTTACTGGCCGTTAAGAGTTTATGTTTTTGGCGTAAATTCAATGAACGATAAGTACGTTTAATACAGTTAAAGATAGTGGTCAAGCGCAAGCCTATTAACAATAAAAAATATGATGTCTTTTTGTTATTTTATTTTCATTTTTGGTCATTTACATAAATAAAAAGAAATCTTTTTAGTTACTGACTACATTATGACTTCTGCAAAAACCCCTATGGTTACTTAGATCACTTATCTATTTAAAAGGAAGCTTTTAAAGCATAAAATAATGTTTGAAGATCAGTTTGACTTACCCATTGTATTTTGTGTATTCAGCTTTTCATATAAACTGAAAGTCAAACAACTATAGCTAAATAACAGTATACAAACGGTAATTAAATAAAACGATGCTTAATTGTTTACCAGTGTTTTTAATTACAGGCTTTTGTGAGATAGTACAGTGTACGGTCCGCGTTGCTAAATGTCCATGCAATTAGGGGTAGTTACCTCGTTGAATGTTCGAGTAATTGGTTAATGGATTGCATATTTTGCAAACGTTTTTGACATTGAAGTTCCGAGTAAGTGGAATTGAAGACCATGTTTAATAGGTATTCATAATAACTTGACGCTTGGTGTCGATGAAATAATGTCCAAAAACAATATAACAACAATAGAGAACTAACTAAATTATCGACGCGCGTATCGATAACAAAGATACTGACTATACACTTGCCGGGTGAGCTAAGGGAATGCGGGGGGATGCTCGCATTTCAGAGATGTTAACTTCAAGTTAATGTGACTGGATTGTAGTAATGTACCTACCCATAAAGTTCACTAGCGAACATCCGCATATATCACTACTCTAAAAATAAATACGTTTCAATTTAAAAATAAGATCCACTTTACGCCATTTTGTGACTCATAACTGTCAGATTGACTCGGTTGGGTAAAGTGCGCAAAACAAGATATTTTTTAAATTAACAAATCATAAACGAAAAATATTTGATATTTTTTTTACTGTGTAACATGTCTGAGTATGGGTAAATATCTGAACATCGAAAACTAAAATTTTTACTAGTAAAATGCCATTGTTAAAAACATCAAAAAACTTATAAATATATCGAATGACCTTATAAAAATAAAAATAACGTATTGTATCATCGAATGGTTAGATAACTTACGCTCAATGTATTTCAAATCTAATGGTCTACTTAAGTGATACCGAATGTCCTAATTTATATCGATATTTATTTATTATTAAGTCATGTAGGTAATAGTCCATGAGCGAGCGTCGTGGGCTTGGAATTTTAGGGCACCACGGCACAGATAGGTAGGTTATTTTTTTAATAAGCCGACAGTGTTTTGTAATTAGGTTATAATTGTGGTTGGTTAATTGTTGTTGGTTGTAAATATTGTTGTTGTTGTTGTGTGTGGTTGGTGGTATTTTTATTTTTTTGCACTGACTTTCATGGATATCGATATAAAATATATATTTTATACATTTTATAGATATTTCACGTCGTCTGATCGACACTTTGCGGGACCAGAGGGCTGGCTCGTTCTTCGCCCAAAGAATTAGCATTGCCATACAACGTGGCAATGCCGCCAGCCTTCTGGGCACATTTCCAGATGACAGCGATGTGGAGGAGTACTTCGACGCCTGAGTGTATATTTTATATTTGTATTATATGTACATAGCTAGGTTTAACTTAAGTTTTTTTATTTAAATTTTTAGTATTTGTATATAATTTTATAAATTTACATTTTATATCGATATTTATGAAAGTCAGTGCTAAAATTTAGTCAGAATCGTCTTTTGAAATATGTCAATTATACGATTTTGACACCATTTTCTGAGACAATATGGTTCTGCTTTTTAATTATTATGGATACTTATACAATGTATGCCAAGTCAGAGTCATCTATCAAAATTATGAATTTTGAATGTATGCAAAACTATTTTGGTTAGCAAAATAATATTAAGTTCTGGTTTAATACGTATACTCAAACAATATATTTAGGTAATTAAGATTAAACAAGCCGAGTCATGGTTAAATAAAATAAAAGTCTTTATTGATATACTCAAATTAGTTTTTTTGCCAACCGTACTTTTCAAATGACATTTGACAGATGTGAATACAATAAAGTTTATTCTACACTTATTTTCCGGGCGTTATCTCTCGCTCGTCTATCGTAACCTTTAGTCGTTCCTATCAATCATTGTTTTTGTATAGATTATTGTATTCTTCGGTGTTTGATTTATATTGTGCTGTGACTGTATTTATTTATTTCCTCCTCAATGTATTACGTGTGTCTGTAAACTATGCAACATCATGACCGTGAGTACTAGCAGATAAACTTTTATTTCATTTGCCTAACCGTGTACACGGGTGAGAAGTGTGAGAACAGTTAAATCAAATCAAATCAAAAAATAAAAATGTTTTTGTTTTACATAGGCCCACATTTGCACAAGTGCACGGTTCCAAATTGGTCGTTTCCTATGGAAAAGAACCGGCAAGAAACTCCAAGTCATGGCCCAGTGCGAGCAATGATGATGGTTTAGAATAAATAAAAACTTGTATGATCTTATCTTTAACCCATATGCCACCTATTATACTATGTTTTAAGCAAATAAACAAATACAATAGCCCGCCGTCGGGCCGTCTGGTAATCCTTCGGACCGACCCGAGTCGGGGGTGGGTTAAGCTGGCCTGTGTAGATCAGCTGTCCTATTGTTGTCAGAAACAAAGTTGTTATTCAATAAAGAATATTACTAGAATTCACCAATCCGCAATGAACCGGACTTTTCTAGTGTTAAGTTCAAGGATAGCATTCATGTTAGGTTAGGCCTTTAAGTCCTGATGACAGAAACGCTACGCAGGGTTCCGTCGGCTTATCTAAGTTACGACCGTCGTCAGCACTTTGTCGGTTGAACAATCAGCATTGTACAATACATAATTATCATAAAATATATAACGTATATTTATTTATATTTTTCCAATCTGCAATCGGCCCAGCCATATAATTAGATGTGCTCCACTAAACTTAGCTTTGTAGACAACATTAAAATAAATAACACCATATAAAATTCCACCACTGGGGGTCCAGAATCACCACATCGATGGTATTCTTTTGTGGGTCGATGTGACACACCCCGTATTTTATAACAACAACACAAAATAATTGAATTTATAAAAAAAAAATCCTCTTTTAGTAATCAAAATTAAATCAGGATTCTAAACGGAGTAATTTTTTTTTAACCTTGAATCACGATTTGCTTTGAGAACAGCATTCTTCAGACATACTTACTCGTAATTTCTTATGACTTTTCTTGTACAGCTGCTCGATTTCACATAATTATATCATGGTTGCCGTTATAACATTTTTTTTGCCGAGAAGTGGAAGCAGTTCAATTGCATTTTTGCTGAAAAAATAGGTACAACTTATTTTTAGCCGACCTTAGCAAGAAGGAAATTTGGTATGTTAAGATGGTCACCCATCTTCAGACTGTTGACAAAGTAGTAGCGTTATTTAAGGTGAATGCTTCAGGTAGCCCGCAAAATTCAAATTTTCTTACGTTTTTTGCAATTTGCAAGCCAGTGGTAGGTTATATGAAGTTGAAAATACTTAAGCGACTGTAAAACGTAGCTAGTTACATAATTATAACCATAAAAATCATCAATACAAGCCTCCAAGCTCACTTAGTTGCAGGAACGTTTTTGACCTTGTTAAAATCGTTCCTACACTTAGGTGAGCTAGCTACCCTGAAGCTTCCCCCTTTAGTTAAAATCCTTCCGGTCTACTTAAGGCAACTAAGTAGACCGGAAGGCTTTAAGACATTGCTCTGTCATGACAACCAGCACTAAGAATTTCAGATGTTACTATCCAATAAAAGTCAACGGTCTCTAAAACTACTTTCCTTGATCACAATAGTTTTGCACAATGAAAGTGTTCTTGTGTGTTATGACTTTTGTCTTCAGTAGTATTTTCCCAATCCAACTGTCTAGCTGTCATTCACAAGCCAGTAACAGGGTAAGATGTCCTCCTTGTCAAGAACAGTGTCAGATTTTATAGCTTCTTACTACCCGTAACGAAAAACAAAAAAATATATGAATGAAAGCCGCAACCAAAGGCTTAAGCCGGATACAGACTGCTGTAACGTAACATACAAGGTACAGACGAACCAGACACAGACATGAAAGGAGCCTTAGGGCTTGTTTCACAATGTCCGAGTAGGCACTACTCACTGAATAAATTCAAAAATGGAACAGAATTTGTATGAAATTATCTGCCAAGTAAGAGACTCGAAACTTAATCATAGGTGGTGAAACAGGCCCTAAATGTTTTTCTACACTGTGTGTATATTTATTTATTTGTGCCAAATAAAACATTTTTTCTTTCTTTCTTTCTTTCATTTATAAGTGTGAACAGAGGGCGCGTGTAGGAACCGAAAACGTACCTACTCACATATTTGAAATGCTCTGTTCACTATTGGAATTTTGTTACATTACATGTTAAGTTACAGCAGTCTGTAAGTGCTTTCCGTTGAGACTCGGTACAAAATTGATGGTCAATTGGTCACCCATTTAATAACTGACCTCGGTAAACGTTGCTATTCTGGAAATCGATTTTCGCGGCTGTCTCAACTTAGTCACGACCTGTGTGTGTCCTAACAATCGTGACAAAAAAGAATAAATATCTTTTCGTGACAATCATGGAACAACGCAACATAATAACATAGTTTTACGTAAAACTATCATTAGCTTTATGCATTTAGCATGGATTTGACACGCGTTGTTGACGTCATAACACGGTACGAGTATATCGACCTTATCTGCAAGGTGTGCATCTGGATTGAGGGCCCATTTTTTAAATCCTTACGAAACGAAACCAAATTTACAGGGAATTTAGTAAAAAATTAGTAAAACTTAGAGCACTAATCCATAAATTTCTAAAACAAAAACTAAAACTTTTATAGCTAAATAACGTGGGCCCTCAATCCAGATGCTTCGTAAAGAAGCATAGTCTAGATCTCGGAAAGTAATATGTCTGGGTTAATAATGTTTATTTAGGAATTTAGTAAAGAATTTCTAAAATATTTTAAGAAATTCCCAAATTTCTAGAATGTCGCATTACAGATTTATAGCGGTTTATCTTGGGCCCTCAGATCGTAAATGTCATTTCTCGAAAACTGAATTTATGTGATGAAATACATATCTACGACTTTAAAAGATGTTAGTTAGATACCTCTCTGAATTCGTAAAAAAGAAATAGTGACCCAAAAGTTAATCGTTAAAAAGTAAATGAAAGTTTAATTTTACCGAAACGTCTGAACTGAGGGCCCAAGATTTTCGGATTTTTTTACTAGACTTAACCTCATAGATAAACGCAAACTAGACTAAAATGTTCTACTATTTTTTACTAAATTTTAACGTATCGTCCGTTTTTCTAAGTGTTATACTTTAAGAGAAAATTAATTTTCAATTTTGTATAGGAAGATGTCGTGTAGGGTGACCATAATGTTTTGAATATCCTATACCTAGGAATATACTCCTGGGGATTGTACGAGAGGATACATACTGATCAGTCCAAAAAAAAAATGATTTTGTCCAAAATTTATTTTTGGAATCTCTGGTAGGTACTCCAGATCTTGGCCATAGATACGACAACTAATTAAAACATTTATTTATTTATCTTTATCTTCCATCTATTTTTACAGGTTTTATTTAAACCTCAATGCGATAAATGCACCCCCATATGAACTGACGGACTGTGCGAAGCATAAAACCCAGGTTTCTATAAGCTCTTCTTTTACAGCACCGCGTGACGTGATCAGGTGTTAAAACTTAATCCCAGGTCCTTGACTTCTGTGAGTCGTTCCATAGGCAACCCATCAATATGGTAACTGCTCAAGATGCACGAGAAAAAGTGATTGTCGCACACTTCGTACATACTACATACCAGTTGACCACTTTATCTTTATTTTACGCTACCCGCCCATGTCCGATAATCGGTGACCGTTTTTTTGTAGGTGAAAAATAGAACACACAGCGATAGCAATAGGGCCTACAAAAAGTCGGTCAGAATATACTATAGGATTATAATTTGATACGATTATCAGTCCTACAAAAAATTTGACTCTATGCAAACATTATTAAAACTAAATAAGTGTTATTTTTTATTTATTTGCTTCAGGCAACTAGGCCTATATTATAAATCAGACATATAACAGAGATCTGATTCCGATTCAGAAAGGTAGGAACTTCTGATTGATTTTCCACCTCCGATTCCGATTTTTAATCGAAACTTGTATCGGAGTTGCAAACGGACACATAAGAAAACACCGAGCATAGCCCTTTCCATTGCCCTTTGGATGACTCTAAGAGCGTTTTCACATTATCCGATTCGATATCGGTGTCGGACGCCGATACGATATCGGGGTAAGTAAAATGTATGAAATGCCGTGCTCCGATATCCGATATCGGGCCGGACAATATGAAAGACAGGTACATATTTCATACATTTTACTTACCCCGATATCGTGTCGGCCTCCGTCACAGATATCGGATCGGATAATGTGACACGCTACTTAGCCACTTGAATGCTTTCAGTGTCATTATGTCATCACTGCCAATACGCACTTGTTATTGACTTTTGTCTTGAGAAACTGTGGTATTATATGTTGGACGAAAAGATACTGCGAAGCTTCCCGAACGCCGCTCCGCTGCCCAGCCGAGACGGATTCGGGCCTATTTCTCTTGACTTCTTCCACTATATTCCCTTATATCAGTATCCCTAGGTATAGGATATTCAAAACATTATGGTCACCCTACAAGACATCTTCCTATACAAATTTAAAAATCAATTTTCTCTTAAAATATAGCACTTAGAAGAACGGACGATACGTTAAAATTTAGTAAAAAATAGTAGAACATCTTAGTCTAGTTTGCGTTTATCTATGAGGTTAAGTCTAGTAAAAAAAGACGAAAATCTTGGGCCCTCAGTTCAGACGTTTCGGTAAAATTCAACTCATTTACTTTTTAACGATTAACTTTTGGGTCACTATTTCTTTTTTACGAATTCAGAGAGGTATCTAACTAACATCTTTTAAAGTCGTAGATATGTATTTCGTCACATAAATTCAGTTTTCGTGAAATGACATTTACGATCTGAGGGCCCAAGATAAACCGCTATAAATCTGTAATGCGACATTCTATAAATTTGGGAATTTCTTAAAATATTTTAGAAATTCTTTACTAAATTCCTAAATAAACATTATTAACCCAGACATAGTACTTTCCGAGATCTAGACTATGCCTCTTTACGAAGCGTCTGGATTGAGAGCCCACGTTATTTAGCTATAAAAGTTTTAGTTTACGTTTTAGAAATTTATGGATCATTGCTCTAAGTTTTACTAATTTTTTACTAAATTCCCTGTAAATCTGGTTTCGTTTCGTAAGGATTAAAAAAATGGGCCCTCAATCCAGATGCACACATCTGCAAGAACATCATACCTGACAGTTTGCGCTTGGCAGGAAAGGGTGTTTCCTTTCACAATAAAAAAAAGAATAATATTATAGATTCATACAACGAGAACAATAAATAATTATAATAAGCATTATTTTGCATAGTGTATAAATATTTTTATGTAAATAAGCAAAATTTAAAACCAAAGGAAACCCATAAACAGTTGCTACAAAAAAATGATATAAGTACCGATATAAAGTTTACATATGACAGTTTTAAGAGGCCTGCGGAGACCGCGCGCTATCTCGAGTTGAGACGAAATAAAACACGTTTTTGAGGTTGATGGAAGCAATCCAGATAGTTTAAACAATTCTTGGACACACCGACTGGAGTAAAGTCATCATCCGCACACTGACAGTTGCTTGCTGTGATAGCAATACAAACTATTGGAAATTTGGGAGAGGTTCCGTAATACCAAAAATGATGAATGAAAAATTAATGTATTTCCATTATTGTTTCGAGTATTTATAACTTGATAATAATATCTGTGTTCCTACGAAAAGATATTTTGAAATATTGTTGTTTATAATATAGAAAAAACAAAATAAAAACATGACATTTTCGCTGTGAAAATGTGCAAATTTAAATTCACTTAAATTTCGTTTGGGGTAAGTTTTTCAACAAAAAGACGATGTAGGAACCTAGATAATTATTGTCTGAATCCGAATAACATCATATTATGGTGTAAATATGCTTAAATTGCAAATGATTTTGGTATTACGTTTGTATGGTGTAACGTTACGGCAAGCTCGAGGGAGCTAGACGTAAGCCACATTAATAAAAAATACAGAAAATTAGGTACAAAGATTAAATAATATAAAAAGAAGGGTCGGCTTCACACGACGCAGGATGCTCGGTGGTAGGCAGGTAAAACAACGGCAGCTCAACACGACGCAGGATGCTCGGTGGTAGGCAGGCAAAACAACGGCAGCTCGGCGTCTCCGTGAGCACGCAGTAAGGCAGGCAACACGACGGGCAGCCCGACGTCTAGGGCAGCCAACTCGTCGGACAAACACGTAGGCAGGCAAATGACAGGCAGGCCGTTACGACGGTCGGTCAGTTCACATGTAGGTGTCAGGACCGTGGAGGCTGACACACACACACTCTTAGTAGGTAGCTTCAGGTCAAGATAGAAGACTTTCAGCTTTCAGTAAAACGCACAGGTTTCTTATTCAGATTGATTTATGTCAATTTATAAACTGATCAAGATTATTTTAATAAGAAAAACTTTTGATAGGTAGCTCTAGGATAAAAAGACCACTTTCAGCGTTCACAACCAGACAAAAACTGAGACAGGAGTCAGGGCCGTTTTCCTTCGTTCTCAAATCTCTTCTGAATTTAAAATTCAAAATCTCAAATAAAAAACAAAGAGCAGAACGAAATAAAACAGTTTACAAAGGTGGCAGTCTGTCGCTGCCCTTATTAGTAAAAATATAATGTAGAACGAGCCCAAGAGAGGTCTATCTACTCTTTGGCATATTATGTCTATGGCGTAAGAAAAATAAATTAACAAGGACACATGTCAACTCAGGTGACAATGACAAACCATAAAAACATTCTAAAAATATGTTTACATGAATGATTTGAAGGTGAGTTTATAGTGTATAATAATATAAAACGTAAGTAAACTAAAATATGTGATTCTGTGTAGCAGAATACCACATTTCCCCGACGACCCCAGAAAAATTTTCGACTAGAAGAAAATTTTGGAGGTTGAAATATAGTCCTTGATCTAACACACAACATCTTTCATTTCACTCTCATTCGATCACACGTAGGAGATATGGTTCACATTCAATGACGCATACTCCACAAGGAAATATTTATGTAAGATTACTAAGGCTTATTTTTTTAATTAGGTGTCGTAACCCGCACCTGTTTGAAAACCCAATTAGAAGAGAGCATTAGGGCTTATTTAACGAGTTGCTTATCCGCTCGAGAGCATAAGGCTTATTTAACGAGTTGCTTATCCGCTCGAGAGCATAAGGCTTATTTAACGAGTTGCTTGTCCGCTCGAAAAGTTTAAGGTTTAAGAAAAAACCTCAAGTCTAAACTTAAGTTTAAGAGACTTAAGTTTAAGAGATAGAAAACAAGATAGAAAACAAGTTTAAGAGATAGAAAACAAGATAGAAAACAAGTTTAAGAGAAACTCAAGTTAAGAGAAACTCAAGTTAAGAGAAACTCAAGTTAAGAGAAACTCAAGTTAAGAGAAACTCAAGTTAAGAGGAACTCAAGTTAAGAGGAGAAACTCAAGTTAAGAGAAACTCAAGTTAAGAGGAACTCAAGTTAAGATAAACTCAAGTTAAGAGGAACTCAAGTTAAGAGGAACTCAAGTTAAGAGGAACTCAAGTTAAAAGGAACTCAAGTTAAGAGGAACTCAAGAGGAACTCAAGTATCTTCATTATGAGAAGACTATAAACAATAATAATGGGAAACAAAATAAATCGAATGTGTTTGGTTTTTTTTTTTGTAATAATAAGATTAAAGAGATAAAAAGATTAAAGAGATAGAGAGGTAGATGTAAGAGTAAATTGTCAAGTATCAAAAGCTAAAGTGTAAAAGAAAATTGTGAACGCTAAAGGCGACTCAAGAGAGTCAACTCAAGTTTAAGAGGAAGGAGGGAACTCAAGTCAGGGAGTGACTTAGGTTAAGGAGTGACTTTAGTTTGAGAGGGAGAGGGAAATTAAGTCAAAAAGGGACGAGTGTTTTAAGAGGGGTGTGTACGATAGTGCAGTATTTGAGATAGGTAGTTATGTTTGTAGCGACTACGATCATCGACATCTACACATGACGTCACAGAATCCTGCATCGCGCAAGCAAAGTTCTCCGCGCGATTTGAATAGATACAACAGCCCGAAATCGTCTATCGGGCAGTAGCCCACCGGACATAACACCTCGTCCGGTCGGAGGATCCTCCCTTTTCAATGGAGGTATGTGGGACTTTACTCTCTGTCTCACTACCTCCAAACTGGTGACCCTCGAGCATGAACGTCAGCGCAGCCTTCGTGCAGCAACCACGTCGTGACGTCATCATCACTTCCTCAAGCTTTCGAGCAGCGAGCCACGCAGCCAGCACGGCACTGAGGGTATCATGACCACCAGCATGCCCACCTGGTCATACCTGGTCATCACCTTCAGCCTCATCATCGACCTTGGCACACTGCACCTTCGGCCAGTCACATGAAGAGCTATGAAGATCCTCTCCTGGTCGACGCCAGCAATCAAGCCCTACGTCGCACAGTCCGGCCCCGACTCACTGGAGCCAGCTGCATAACTCCGACCCACTGGAGCCTGCAGCATCATCCCGACTCACTGGGACATCATCATCCCGACTCACTGGGACATCATCACCCCGACTCACTGGGGCATCATCATCCCGTCTCACTGGGAAATCATCACCCCGACTCACTGGGGCATCATCATCCCGACTCACTGGCACATCATCACCCCGACTCACTGGGGCATCATCGCAGACAGTTCCGACTCACCGAGAACTATGCGATATCCGGTTCCGACTCACTGGAACCAGCAGCATTACTCCGACTCACTGGAGCTTGCAACACCGTCCCGACTCACTGGGACGACACCACCCCGATTCACTGGGGCATTACCGCAGTACAAGGTTCAGACAGCAACTCACTGTGAACTATGCGGTATTGGGTAACTACCCACAGAAAGCAATCAACCGCTGGCCTGGCACGCATTATAAGAAGCATCAAGGACTATCGATCTCCGATCTCCGGAGGGGAGTGATGTAGCGACTACGATCATCGACATCTACACATGACGTCACAGAATCCTGCATCGCGCAAGCAAAGTTCTCCGCGCGATTTGAATAGATACAACAGCCCGAAATCATCTATCGGGCAGTAGCCCACCGGACATAACACCTCGTCCGGTCGGAGGATCCTCCCTTTTCAACGGAGGTACGTGGGACTTTACTCTCTGTCCCACCTTCTCCAAATGTTTGTAAATGGTAACGACTGTAGGATATTCTCCTACAGTACGTTGTAGAGTAAACCAAACCCCAGTTTGGGAGTGACCACGAATGGTTTTAAAAACACTTCCAAGTGAAGAATGGGTACGATTACCAGTGGGTAAACGTAGTGGTGTGCAAGTGTGTGGGATGCAGAGTAGTGAGAAATAGGTAGAGAGTTAAGTGTAAGTGAGAGTTGTGTAAGTGGTAACGACTGTAGGATATTCTCCTACAGTACGTTGTAGAGTAAACCAAACCCCAGCTTGGGAGTGACCACGAATGGTTTTAAGAACACTTCCAAGTGAAGAATGGATGCCAATTACCAGTGGGTAATGGAATGTGTGTGGGGGTGTAGTGTAAGTAGGTATGAAGATGAGTTGAGTAGAAGAAAGAAGAAGAAGAGAAAAAGTAAATTAGAAAAAGTCGAGCCCACGTTAAAAAATAAGTGTGACAAGTGTGTGGGTGATGGGGTGAGTTCTAAAAAGTTGGGCGCCAAACTGTAACGTTACGGCAAGCTCGAGGGAGCTAGACGTAAGCCACATTAATAAAAAATACAGAAAATTAGGTACAAAGATTAAATAATATAAAAAGAAGGGTCGGCTTCACACGACGCAGGATGCTCGGTGGTAGGCAGGTAAAACAACGGCAGCTCAACACGACGCAGGATGCTGGGTGGTAGGCAGGCAAAACAACGGCAGCTCGGCGTCTCCGTGAGCACGCAGTAAGGCAGGCAACACGACGGGCAGCCCGACGTCTAGGGCAGCCAACTCGTCGGACAAACACGTAGGCAGGCAAATGACAGGCAGGCCGTTACGACGGTCGGTCAGTTCACATGTAGGTGTCAGGACCGTGGAGGCTGACACACACACACTCTTAGTAGGTAGCTTCAGGTCAAGATAGACGACTTTCAGCTTTCAGTAAAACGCACAGGTTTCTTATTCAGATTGATTTATGTCAATTTATAAACTGATCAAGATTATTTTAATAAGAAAAACTTTTGATAGGTAGCTCTAGGATAAAAAGACCACTTTCAGCGTTCACAACCAGACAAAAACTGAGACAGGAGTCAGGGCCGTTTTCCTTCGTTCTCAAATCTCTTCTGAATTTAAAATTCAAAATCTCAAATAAAAAACAAAGAGCAGAACGAAATAAAACGGTTTACAAAGGTGGCAGTCTGTCGCTGCCCTTATTAGTAAAAATATAATGTAGAACGAGCCCAAGAGAGGTCTATCTACTCTTTGGCATATTATGTCTATGGCGTAAGAAAAATAAATTAACAAGGACACATGTCAACTCAGGTGACAATGACAAACCATAAAAACATTCTAAAAATATGTTTACATGAATGATTTGAAGGTGAGTTTATAGTGTATAATAATATAAAACGTAAGTAAACTAAAATATGTGATTCTGTGTAGCAGAATACCACAATGGATAATTCTAACGTCGCGCCCGCCTTAAGGAACCCATTTTAGAAGCGGCATTGACCCTAGCTGGCCATTGCAACTGAAGAGCTAGGCTTTTTAAGATGGAAAATCACTAAATGACTTTTTTCACATTCCAGGGTGGAATTTGAGGACGTTTTAGACTTTTACTGTCTAAGACCTGTGTCCTTGAGCTGCTCTTTGCGTTCAAAGCTGCTCTCAAAAGTCAACCCATGGCCCCAGTAGCCTTCAGCTCTGCTGGATCACTACAGTTTGGTTGACATAAGATGTACATAATGTATGACCAAAATTGTTCAATACATCACACATCACTTCACTTCAAAGCTAACGTCTATCAAGTCATATCAGCTCTTTCATAATTTTCTAATAAATAATGCCATTTCCTCGTTCGAGGAAAGAGGAACGACGCAGATGCCTCAACGCTCTATGATGATAGATCGCAGTAATAATTTGCGACAGCTCCCAGCAATCTATTTCCTTCAGAAGACTTGCTTCCGCGATATGACAGGCGAAGACGAGGTACTGGTAATGTACTTTAGGTTTTCGTTTTTCTCTATTAGTGGAATAAAATAAATATACCTCTCGTAATTTTCCACTTTGGTTGGAGTTTATTTTTGAGGGGAGATTTCATCTGTTTACTTCTCCCACCCTAGAGCGGAGCAGAAGAGCGTGTCAGACTTGCACTGACTATAACTACGCCTTATTTCTTCAGTTGCCTTTTGCATCCCGGGATCACGGCTTTCCCTTTCAGTAGTCAATTTAGCAATGAGGGTTTTCTAAAATGATTTTGAAAACCCTCATTGCTAAATCATCATCACTGAGTCATCAGGTCCAGGCTCCTGTCAAAACGCTTATGTTAATGGCATTAGACATCAATGTCAACGTCAAATGATAGACATAAACTTCATGTATATACTTCTTAACACGTAGAAGACCTTTCGTCTAAGTAACGCTAACTGGTAGTGTACATTTTTCTTAAATCCCTTTTTAAAATGAAGACACGCACAATACGTCAAACGAGTTCTAGCTGTAACACATCATCATCTTCCTGCCCTTGTCCCTTTTATTTGGGGTCGGCGCAACACGTTTTTTTCTAGCTGTAATACATCTCATACACATCAAGACAAAAGGTGAAAACCGAAAAACATACAAGAATTCCATCGAACCCTGACAATCCCTAAGATACTATATCAGTTTTTAGAACCCTCACAAAATGCCAAAGGTCTTATTTCATAAGAAACGAAAGGTTTCTGAATTATTCCTACTTTTCGGAGACAATACAATTATGTAGGACAAGAGGATCCTATAAAACCCTTTTACCCATTTTGCTGTGTTTAGTAACGTTTTTGTACTGAAAGAAAACAAAATTTCAGAAGTTTTTTGGACGAAATATGGTACCTTGGGATTGTGAGAATAAGGGGCCTCGCCCGCGGCGACATTTTCGCGTTTCGTAAACGCGCGTCAACAGCGCTATTAACGCGCTACTGCATCGCGACTGTAGCGCTCGTAACGCGCGACCGTATCAGACGACAGCGAGGAGAGGATGGAGGGAGGGTGGCACATGAACAAAAACAATCTTCGTACAAAATCTTAATTTTTGTGCTACTGTATTGCGTTTACATCGCAACTGTAGTGCGTTAGTAGCGCTGCTGACGCGCGTTTGCATCGTGACTGAGAATCGTGGCGTGGCCGCTAGCGACTGTATCGATGCGAACGCGCGTTAGCCGCGCTACTGCTTCGCTTCAAAAAGTACCCGTGGACGAGGGCCCTAAGGTGTATTTTTTATCTTTTTTTACCGGATGGTTGGAGCTACTGTTATCTTGTTTGGGTGCGTGTTGTTAAGACTACGATAAGCCGTTTTGAGAGGGATGTTTTGGGTATACGTTGTTTGACAAGGGGTCGTGATTTTGTGCGGAGGCTTGACAAAGTAAAGTAGGGTACGCTGATTCTTATACTTGAACTATGGTGAGGTTTAGGTATACTAGAATAAGTAACTTAAAGTTATCAATTTATCAAAGGATTTTGTTTTATTTCTACCCGACTGCCAAGAAGAACAAGAATATTTTTCGTTTTAATAATAATAATACCTTTATTATCAGGCAACTAAGGCCCATAGAAAACATTACACAAATAGTCTTACATAATTATAAACTAACGGCCGCACTCAGGGACATTCATTAACGTTAATCATTACTTAATTAACTTCTAAACGATCTATTAAGAAATTGTCACATTGACAGTTTTACACAGTTTTTCAGTGAAGGTTTGACAATACTTAACTTTAATGGACATTAGGGGCACTAATGAACCATTAGCTGGACTATGCGTTCGGCCGTTATACATATAAAAAATTAACTAGGTATTAAAACTATAGCACACGAAGTGACGGCGTCGTGTTTCGCTGCGAGGTCGGCATCGTTCCACGAAATCGTCGATACATGACACCCTTCGGCCAAAACTCTCCTTTGAGGAAGGTCTCTAAATGGTGAGTCGGCACCCGCACCACAAACGACTTAAAATTAGTGCTATGGCGCGACTCTAACTGCATGACTCCCAAAGTCCAGTTCGTCTTCAATCGTACATTTTAATCTCCTATGTAATATTCATATATTCTTTAATACCTCATTTGTTCTAAGCTGCTGAAAGGCTTTATATAATCAAGATTAGTCTTAATAATTTAAGTGTTTTCAAATAGGTGAGACAAAAAATACCAATACGACTTTCTCACTGCAGTGTAACTAACGTGAGTTGTTTTTTTACGGTTTTTCTTAAATACGCGTCGTTAAAAAAACTAACCTGTAGACTGTAAGACGGCTTAGTCCAGTCTATCGGAAAATGCTACTAAGTAAAAGATACATACTTATCAAGAAATAGTCTAAAGTAAATAGAAAATTATATCAATTTATCCGCAATCGTTTGAACTAAACAAGAAGAGTCAGAACAAATCAAAACCTGCACTATACAATACACAATACACAGTACGAGCACAAAATAAGAACGTGAAGAATATTGCACAATTCTATCAAAACAATAGAGGTTATTGAACTTAGCAGACACACAGTCTGTCTAGACTTCAGACTTAGATTAAATCCTTTTGTATTAGCTGTAACATGTGTATTATGTTACAAAATAGTTTCAGTAGGTGCCTTCACACCTCACGCGTAGAACACTACAAACTTGTTACAATCCTGACATAATGGCTTTAGACATAATGGTTATGACAATGTGTATGTCTCTGTAATTGAATGTTTCTCGCAGTGCTTCTTAACTTTTATGCCGGGAATTACATTGGTTTCTTTGATGTCAGTAGGGGCTAGAAATCTGTTAACTTAACTGCGTAGGTAAAAAACCAGTATTTTAATATGAAAAGTAAAACCACTGTAGGCGTAGGCTTGCGGACGAGTCAGAGACATGGGTTGTGCAAAAGAGGACCCCGAGGCTCTGGAATGAAGGCAAAGAAGGAACGGGAGTGCGTTTTAGTCAGTAAAAGCTCGAAGTCCGCCCAGAGTGCGAGAAGTCATTAGATGATTTTCCAGCTAAAAAAAACTGAAAAAACTTACCCACTATACAGCTACACATCAATGCGACATTCCAGTTGGTATGTTTGGGATTTTTTAAACTTTCGTGGACCACATTTTGAATCTTGTGGACAACCATTTTGACTCTTGTGGACCACCAGTGGTCTGCGGAGCACAAGTTGAGAACCACTGGTCTAACGTAAGCGTTTGTTTTGTTCGCAGGCACTTCAGTGGCATGTGACGCGGGTGCTGTGAGCGGCATGCGAGGCGAGCGCTCGAAGCGGGCGGCGGCCTCGCTCGCCGCGCTCGCGACGCTGCTAGCGCTCTGCTTGCCACAGCTCGGCTCGGCTGAGCTTACATCCACCGGTGAGTTCACTAACATAGGTAATGTAATTAAACATTGGCATGCGAGGCGAGCGCTCGAAGCGGGCGGCGGCCTCGCTCGCCTCGCTCGCGACGCTGCTAGCGCTCTGCTTGCCACAGCTCGGCTTGGCTGAGCTTACATCTACCGGTGAGTTCACTAACATAATGTAATTAAACATTGGCATGCGAGGCGAGCGCTCGAAGCGGGCGGCGGCCTCGCTCGCCGCGCTCGCGACGCTGCTAGCGCTCTGCTTGCCACAGCTCGGCTCGGCTGAGCTTACATCCACCGGTGAGTTCACTAACATAATGTATTAGACATTGGTATGCGAGGCGAGCGCTCGAAGCGGGCGGCGGCCTCGCTCGCCGCGCTCGCGACGCTGCTAGCGCTCTGCTTGCCACAGCTCGGCTCGGCTGAGCTTACATCCACCGGTGAGTTCACTAACATAATGTATTAGACATTGGTATGCGAGGCGAGCGCTCGAAGCGGGCGGCGGCCTCGCTCGCCGCGCTCGCGACGCTGCTAGCGCTCTGCTTGCCACAGCTCGGCTCGGCTGAGCTCATAGCTCAGCCGAGCCCAGCTCCACCGGTTAGTTCACTATCATATATTTTTCTGTCTCTAGCGGTTTGAAGTATATCGTAAATCGTAGTATTAAGAACAGCACGGATCTGGTCGGACCAACGTATTGGACTGCGCCCATCATCTTTACCGGTCACAACGAGCCTTTCGAGATTGATTCCGTCTTTCCTTGCGATGTAACCGAAGTATTGCAGAATCCTGCGCAGACACTCGGACGACTGTCCTACTGCTGGGCAAAAGCCTCCCTCCATTCCTTCTATCGCTTCCAGGTCTGAACCACTTCTTGCCAATTCTTAAAGAAGACATCCAAGTCATCCCGCCAACTCCTCTTGGTCGGCCGCGACCCCGTCGTGTAATTCAGAGCACCAACCTTGTGTTTTATTTGCCCACCGGTCGATTGGCGTGTGGCAGACATGTCCGGCCTAGTCCTATTAGCTGGGCAGCCTTCCGAGGCACGTTAATGATCTGTGTTTTGGAGTGCATTATAGTGTCTAGAAATTCACTAAAATAATATTAACATTGGCTTACGAGGCCAGCACTAAAAGTAGGGCGGAGTTTGACACGCCGCGCTAGCCATGCTCTTAGCATGCTCACAAAAGCCCGTTGTCAATAACCTACCGCAGTTCATAGATATCCCTGATAAACGGTAAGATTCTATCTATCTATCCACAAATTTTGGTAGGAAATGCTATCCGTTGGTAGGTTATAGGAAAGCAAGTAATGGCAAAAAGATAGATTTGTTTATCGTTAGTAGCTGCAGCTTTAGATAGATAACTTATTGAAAACGGGCGTAAATCAATTGATGAGACGTACCTATCATCATTCAGTTTCTGCAATACAGCTTGTACCAAAATTAGTTTACTGTGGCTTGGAGAAGCGCTCGCCGTCTCCCTTGATACCTGGAAGGCTTTCGATAGGGTTTGGCACGTAATCCTTATGGTAAGCTTCCTTTGGATTCCACTGGACTGTGTAATTGAATCGCAGACGTCTTAAGGGATTGGCTCATCCCAATGTAGCTGATAGTAAGCGATGATGTAGTTGACGAAGCTACACGCTTCCCTAGGAGTAACCTATTCACTCTTGACTTATAGCCAAAACCAATAACCTATCTATCACATACCGGAGTTAGAAAAACAAATGAAACAACAGAAAACGGCACGTATAATTTTTGTATTGTATCGTTTGTTTTACTGTAGTATGTCAGTATGCCAAAGCTGGAGATAGATAGGTTATTGGGTTCGGCCGTTAACGACCCCTAGCCATCAGGTCAAAGTCAAAAAGGTACGCTTCCAAATTGTAACATCCTTTTCACAGACACGAACACTATACGTAATTTTAATATTAAAATTTCCTCTTTAATATTATATGAAGCGCTATCGCCTGACTGACAGGTAATAGGCTGTAGTGTCACACATTGAAAGGGGATTACGTCGCATTACACGGAATTTCAGAGTAGTCAAGTGTGAGTGTCAGTAGTAAGCCCCGGGTTCGCTTTATACCGACAGGGTTTTGATATCGACACCGTGTTTTCCTATATGAAAGGTAATGAAAGATTCCTAACGCAGTTCGAATATCTTTGGCTTTGGTGATGGAATGTTTATTAAAATGGAAAAGGTGTATTTCAACGTGCATTATTTGCTGTAGTAAATCGAACGGTTGAATCTATATGTTACGGCTAATACCCGAAGTGCGGCTACACCTAGTTTTAGTCGGTTAGAACTAGGTGTAGCCACTTACTCTTGGTTAAACCTAGTACGAGCCGATTGTTTTCGGGTAAAACTAGGTCTAGCCTTCATCGTGCCGGCTACAACTAGGTCCAGCCGTTCCCTGTTGGATAAAACTAGGTCTATCCGATATCATTCCGGCTAAAACTAGGTCCAGACAATCCCTGTTGGATAAAATATTCTTTAAATTATAATATGCAACTACTTATTGTCTGTTGTTAAAAAAATGTTCCTGTTTATTCCTATTATATTAAAAATTGTACTCCTAATAATTAGGTCGATCTTCAAGGTTAAGCAGCGCTTGCCTAGGTTGGTCTGTGGATGGGTGACCATCTTAACATAACGAGTTTCCTCCGTGCCTCGGTAAGCACATTAAGCCGTAGGTCCCGGCTGTCATTTGTAAATCTTTGACAGTCGTTACAGATAGTCAGAAGCCAGTAAATCTAACTCCTAGGCTTGCCATGAAGTACCGTTAATAGGTTGTGGAGGTCTGGTAGGCAGCCGCTCCTCGTAAAATACTGGTATTCAGCTAAATCCGGCTTGACTGGAAGCCGACCCCAATATAGTTGGGAAAAGACTAGGCAGATGATTACAATGTGATTTATAAGAATAAAAAATTTCTACTTTCTTTTTATGGGATGTTTTTTTAATATCTAAAAAAGCTCTGCCAATAGCATGCCGGCTACAACTACAATGTACAGCCAATCCCTGTTAGATAAAACTAAGACACGCGCTGCTGCTGCAGACGCTGTGAGTCACACTCGCTAGTAGACCTGCAGTAGATCAGCAGCACCTTGCGCTCACAACCTGCAGAGGCGCGTGCCTCGCTATGCCCTCCACCCCGCGCCGCTGCTGCAGATGCTGTGAGTCATGAGTGTGACGCGGGGCGGAAGGCTTGGCGGGACATGCATCTAAGTTTTATCCAACAGGGATTGTCTGGACCTAGTTTTAGCCGGAATGATATCGGATAGACCTAGTTTTATCCAACAGGGAATGGCTGGACCTAGTTGTAGCCGGCATGATGAAGGCTAGACCTAGTTTTACCCGAAAACAATCGGCTCGTACTAGGTTTAACCAAGAGTAAGTGGCTACACCTAGTTCTAACCGGCTAAAACTAGGTGTAGCCGCACTTCGGGTATTAGCCGTAACATATATACATAATTATAACCTATAATTTAAGAACTTCTATATTCCCGGTCAACTCAAGTTTTATGTATTTAGTTATTAAAACATTTTAATTTACTGTGACTTTTTTATATGATTTTAATGGATATTGGAAGATTTACAATCATTTTTTATTCTTCTTTTCGTGTCCCTGTACTCTTACTTAAAATTTCTGATTAGTATTTGGCAACTTGCATATCTCAGTTATTAGTCTGACAAACTGGTTCAATTCTTTATATTTGATTTTTGAAACAGCCAAATGTACGTATATGTTATACGAAAAATACTTACTTAGGCTTCCAAGTACACCTCTACATTGCTATCATGGGATGACTTAGAAAAGGTGGCCAGAAGACTTGCAACATTGCCCGTTGGACAACGCTTAATACTTTGTTCAAAGACAAAATTACCTATGTTCGTCAATTCCTTATCATGAAAACATGTCCAACATACTTCTTAAACAACAAACTCCACTGCTCATTTGATCGTCTAATCCCGATAGTAGCTCACGTTACAAACACCACGATAAACTGAAGTGCTTCGATCTAACGGAACGACTTGTCACATCACTACTACTTACAGCACCCTATCTTCTAGTGACATCGCAAATGTGGCCAGAAGACTGGCAACATTGCTCCTTGAATAGCTGTAGCCGGCTAACACTAATATTTTGGGTAAAAACAAAATCATGCTCACCAATTATTCCCCAATCACAGAAAAAAAACTCTACAAGAATACGTTCAACATATCCTACACAAACTCCACTGCTCATTTGATCATCTAATCCCGATAGTGGCTCACGTTACTAACTCCACCATAAACTGAAGTGCTTCGATCTAACGGAACGACTTGTCACGTCACTACTTACAGCACCCTCGTTACGGAGTAAGTGCTCGCAGTAGTTTGTGATTGAATGAACTCTTTTTATGGATTTGTATCAGGTGACTACTTACTAAGCTTTTTTATTACTGTTAGACTCGCAGTATTCGCAGTTGACCACAATGGTGAATATGGTGATACTGTAGTCGATGATGAAGTACCCTTGCCTAGAAGTAGCCTATTCACTCTTGTCTTAAACACTGTACGTTGTAGATAACAGGAAACGCAGACTCTAGCGTGGAATTTCACTAATTTCACACTTTTTCGATCTTGATATATTCTCACTATCTCAAACAAAGTTTAAAAGAATGGCTAGCACAACAACTCATTATTTCTTTCTATCCCGATTTGCCTCTAGTAGATGCGGGGTTCTGTTCTATTTCTCCAAAATAGTTTACTCCGCGGACATTGGTGTGGGTTACATGTTTACCTCTATTACTCTAGTTCCTTGTTTACTAAAATTGTAACATGTAACTGTTTTATGTCCCAATAAAATAAAATAAAAATTAAAAAAAAATCAACGATTTCTACCGCTCTTGGGCGGAGCGGGAGACCGTGTCAGACTTTTAGTGGTTAAACTCCGCCCCGTTCTTTCTTTGCCTTCGCTCTGGGGTCACGAGCTTCCATTTAGGAATCTAATCCATAGCGCCAGTTGGTGCGTATGGATGGGATGTACACTACATACCGGAAGCACAACGCCGAACGTCTGGTTATCTGATGATGCAACGGGTTGAGCAGAATCGACTTGTACATTGAACTAGACTTAATTGACATCGCCACATTCGAAGACCGCTTTCAAGGACAAGTTCAAGCGCTTAGCCTTGTAGATCGAAACATGCGGCTGTTATTATTTTAAACATGAGCAACAACTACAAAAACCATTATGAAACTGACAAAATTAAATGGTTGAGGTAATTTTTAAGGTTATAAATCTGCAGTAAAAGGTTTTTAATCTGCAGTAAGATAAATCGCTTATTTTCTTTTAAGAGAACTACAGGACCTATAGTATAGTCACTCTCGGACTGCATAAAAAAGAAAAAGATGCGCAAAGATACAATGCTTGCAGAAGCATTTTAGCAATGTAAATACTAAAAATCTCCCGATCAAATCAAAAAATTTAAACAATACAACGATAAAACATTGCTTGTAAAATAAACCGACAAACAATCAAAATTATTGCATTGTGTAAAGTTCTTATAAAATTATTTTTCATAAACAATTTTGTAATTTTTTTCTATCGTAATAAATTAACTATGTTTTGAACATACTATTTATCAAGCATTTATTCTAAAGAATAACATAAATATTTTTTCTAACGCTGTTTACTCCAGTAAATATACTGTTGGGCATTATAAAATTCGCGTTTAGATCTTGCAGTCCTCTTAAAAACAGATTAGTTTACAATCCATTTTTTCAGCAATCCATCATCCGGGCTTAATTTCGTCGCTTCAATAAAACGAAAGCCTCTTTTATAGCAATCGCTACAAACAGTTTAATTTAAATTTATGACTACTTCGTTTGGATCTTTTCAAGGCTTACAAGCTAACTTTCGAGTACCATCAGTAGGAACGTAAATAGACCAATAAGAAAACAATGTGAAATCTGGCGATTATTTTTTCATTATCATCATCATTGCAGCCGTAAGATGTCCAGTTGTCCATTGTTGGACATACGCATCCTTAAAGTGTCATCATAACAAATAATCGAGTGCGTTGGAGTTGGGAATGGAGTCGTCCATTGCATTCCCGTGACTCTTATTAGGTTATCGGACAACCCTGTGGCAACTCCTCCAACTGCGCGTCTTTCGGTACGCGGTAGCCTCTCGCGCGCGGCGATCAGCTCTACGAGCAATATGCCCTGCCCACTGCCACTTAAGCTAGCCGATTCGTGGGGTTATATCGGTAACTGTCGGTATGACAATCCTTCTTCTTTTCGTGTCGATGCTCTCACAAAAAATTTTGTGCCCGGTATTTGGCAACTTGTATGACTCTGGCATTGGCCTTGTTTAAATCCTGTAAAGTGCAGGTGGTTGTTCAGAATGGATAGCATAGTAAGTGCCGCATGTCCTGGAATGACAATTATGTATAGGATGAGAAACTCACTATGTACGAGTTACGAGTATGTAGGCACGTACGCATTGCGGATATGTAATATAAATATGTAATCATACACTTCCCGCTATGTTTTATCAGTAATTACATGAGTAATTACGTATCAATGTTATTTTTATAGCATTATTATTGTTGTCATGAGATACGAATGTGCTAAATAATTTATCATCTTCATCTGCTTAGCCTTTTCCCAACTACATTGGGGTTGGCTTCCAGTCAAGCCGGATTGAGATGAATACCAGTATTTTACGAGGAGCCGCTGCCTACCAGACCTCCACAACCCATTAACTGGGGTAACACGGTACTTCATGGCAAAACTGGAGTCAGATTTACTGGCTTCTGACTATCTGTAACGACTGCCAAAGATCTACAAATGACAGCCGGGACCTAAGGCTTAACGTGCTTTTCGAGGCATGAAAGAAATTCGAAATAACAACTAACAAACTAACAACATTGTGTGTCTCACCGCTGCACCAAATAATTATGTCCAGTTTACCTTTGACTGACGCTGAAACCTTAGGATAATCTCCTCTTAGTCGTTACATATTTGTAGAGCGGTTGTGGTCGTTTTGAGGTATCAGTACACACCGACCCGCTTAGAGCCAGTTTTGTGATCCGTAGTTATCATGCTCAATAACCTAGTGAAACCTAGTGGCTATTTTTTAAATTACTCTATAATCGTTACTAATCGATATTGTATAATCGTAATTGTTCTATTTTAAGTTCTCCTAATTATATTAATTTAACATTTATCGCAGTATTTATTTGTTTATAATATTAACCTAGATACGTGTTTAATCATTATAAACAACTTAGTTTAACCTGAAAACTTTTTTTTTAATATCTGTTACGTATTTATTGTGCAGACCTACCATAGTGTTGTCTTTTTAACACTAAGGTTGACTGGTAGAGAATGCTTTGATGCATTAAGTCCGCCTATGTACCACCACTGTACATGAAGTTTAAATAAATAAATAATCACAAATGTGTATAAGACGTTGAAAATGCCCCCATCCTCCCAAGTATCGAAATAGTGAACGGACCTGTGCATCTCACAGCAATCGGATTACCGCAACCTATACCAGGTCATAGGTCCACCAAAGCTGCGTCTTCCGGTATGTGGTCGCCATTAATTACTCAGATACCCGCGAAACGAGACACAATAGTAAAACAATAACAGCGCGGTCTCATAGGACCGGTTGGGGATTCAAAGGTTAAACACTTTTCGGTTCAAACGGCCATCTCTTCTGCGAGCAAAGTACACACTGCCACTCATGTTTGCCAATTTTTCTGGCTATTTCGTAACCCTGGTTCTTCTACAGAAAAGAAAAGGGAGTTAGTAATAGCGTAACGAGAGATAGTACAGAATCGAAGAAAAAAACGTGTTGCGCCAACCCCAAATAAAAGGGACAAGGGCAGGAAATCGGTGATTCATCTCCGATAGTTCCTCATTCCTTCATTTCTTTTTGTGCAGAAGATTTTTTGTTGTTTTTCAATTTATTAAAATAATAAGATCAACGATGTTGGCCTTCATAACTTTGACGTCTTGGTTATAAAAGTATCTATGTTCTGTGTTGTTTCTTCGATTGATTTAAATATTCATAAAGGAATAATGTGAAAGTGTCCTTGGCTTCGAAGACATTGAATATTCCTCGCTGTGGAGCAAAAAATTTTCTTTCATATTTTACAAGATACAAATTGTACTCTTTAAATGTTAGTTGTGTTTTAGAGTTAGTTCTGGACTAAATTAATTCTAACTTTTTATTCAATTATTTTGTTATTCGCTTCTTAGAATAATAAGATAATGTAGCTTATCGTTACTGGTTCTGTACATACCTATATTTTTTTATAATAAATAATATTTGTTTTACAAATTAGTTTAAAAAAATCGTCGGTTTAATTCATGAATCCCCGACCGGTCTCATAGGACCGCGCTGTTATTGTCTTACTATTGTGTCTCGTTTCGCGGGTATTGATAGGTTAAACTAAATGAGGTTAGTGTTTCGTAGCTGACTGCCCTCAGAAGAAACGCCAAAACAATCTCAGGGGTCAAATCACAAGAAAACTATACATATTAGTGTCTGAGATGGTCTTTTGAGGAAATAATTTTACAGATTTTAGTATTCGTAAAGCTCAATTCACTACAAAGGAACTCAACGATTAAGCTCATACTCATCCCTATATATTATAAAGCTGTGGCTACATTATCAAATAATCACAGTTATCGTGAAAAATGTGGCCGTGTAGTTCATTAAATAGCGATGTATTCGGGCGAACACGAATGCTTGTCGATACTTACACAGCCACATAGAAATGTGATTGATTGCATATATCGGAAACGGATGTTTTTGTCTCTATAACACTATAATATGTTATCAAGAATATTTATGTGATAATGTAGCCACAGCAAATAACAGTCCACCACCGCGTTCATCGATTTGTCTGTTTGCGATTTTAAAAACTACTGAATTGATTATCGTACGGGTTTCACCAATGGGCGTGTGAACTACAGAGGCTAATCTGGAAATCTCCTAACCGACTGCAGACGCAGGTCGGCCGCTGTAAGAACAATCTAGCCAAAAGGGGCTTTCTCGACCCATCTCCAACACAGTGCCACTGCACAGAACATGCTTCACGTACTATACGTACGAGTACTGTGCGTACGAGTATCCTCCACAACCTTAACTTTTCAAGATTTATCCCAAGCCAATAACAGAGCCAGTGCTAGCCAGAAAAAAAAGTTTCTGTGCATCGACACGAAAAGGACAAGACACACAATAGTCTTATTCAAAACAGCTATGACTATTGGGGTATAGTGATTCTAGAGCAAAGTTTAAGTGGTATAACACATGCATAATATATTAGAGAAACGCTGAGAAATTCGAAGAGTATACCCGAGTGGAGCTGGGTTTGTGTGCTTAAAAAAATAATGAGGCCATATGTCTCATTTTTATGGACGAAGTTTGTAGTTAATTAAGCCACATAACATCGTGACTTAATTTAATTGCATTAGCAAAACCAGACGAATTTTAATTAACATTTCAAAGGATAATGTAGTCATACTGCAGTATACAGCAAAAAAAAATTCTCAAAGGCAAAGTAGGTATTGTAAAACTTTTCCAAATTGACGCAATTCTTAAAATATATTCATGAATAGAAAGAAAATTTTACACGAATTAATTTATTCTATTTTAACTAAATTCACTATAGTAAAATGCTTTAACAAAAAATGAATAAATTAAACAAAACATCATGAACAACTTAATTTATTACATAAAAATTTTAGCTTAAATATAATTCTTTAACTAAAATAAACCCAATTATAACCACATCACATAAATAAATAAAAAGAAAACATTAACAACTTAATTTATTCTACAATAATTTTATTTTAAATTAAATTCTTTAAAAAAATTAAACTTCATTTTAGTAGTGTTACACTTCACATAAATTTACAAAAAAAAACATTAACAACTTAATTTATTCAACAATAGTTTTAATATAAATAAAATACTTTAACAAAAATAAACATGACTTTAATTATAATAGTGTACCCATACTAATGACACTTCCCATAAATTCTCAAAAAAAATTAACAACTTAATTTATTCAACTATAATTTATTTTACTTTAAATAAAATTCTTTAACAAATAATAGTTATCCCATACTAAATGACACTTCACTTAAATTCACATTAACAACTTAATTTATTCAACAATAATAAAATTGCAATTAATTAAAATTGTTTAACAAAAATAAACTTGACTATAATTATAATAGTGTACCCATACTAATGACACTTAAAATATATTTACAAAAAAAAATACAACTTAATTTATTCAACAATAATAAAATTGCACTTAATTAAAAAAATTCTTTCACAAAAATGACCACGATATAATTTGCCTAGGCTAATGACAATTGAGTCGATTTAGCCCCCATGGCATGGTAACATGTAATCAATATGGCGCCTACGGGTGCAATGAACCGCACTGCAGTCACTGAACGCATTGCAATTGCCCTCAATAATACACTGGTGTACACTGACGCCTTATTTCCTAGTAGGCCGTCCGACGATTTAGTCGTAGGCTGTGCTTATAATTAATTAATTGTACCTTGTTAATAGGAACTGTTGTTGGTCCGTACTAGATGATTTGACGATGATGATGACTCGGCATTATGGCTTAGGTATTACAGTTGCTTGCAATTTTTTATTTATTAATGTGGGATTTCTATTTGCCTTTTACGTATGTCTGCTCTTTCTGTTGGTATACAGCAGCTGCAATTTCTTTGTGGCAATATTCCGAAAATTTAAATCTACGCTTATGAACTCGATATGTACCCCTGTGATCATTGGTCAATTTGCTATAATATGAAGTGATCTCGAAGATTTCGTTGTGTAGCGAGTAAAAGAGAAATTTAAGGATCTTTTAGAGGTCTTTACAAACATCATCTATCATCATTAATTTCTCTTCTTTATTTTTTAATTTAAGAGTTTGGTACACTTAGAAAGATGAAGCGTTGTTTATGAAACCGTCTATTGTGTTTAGATTTAATTAAGAAACTAGTCTTTTTGAAATCTTAGTCAGAGTCTTTATCAAATTTTCCTAGCATCTCTCAAATCGTTTCTTCTTATTCTACTTTTTTAACACGTTTCTCTCCTCTTCTTCTAGACCCACTAAGAAGGGGCCTGTATGGCGACCCGTGCTCCACGGTAGAAGACTGCCACTTCCCGGAGGCGGTATGCGACGACGTGCAGAAGACTTGCCAATGCCACCCCGACGTGCCCATCAGCAACTACAAGGACCGATGTGGAAAACGTGAGTACTTTTAACCTTGCTGTTCTTTTACAAACAAACGATTCTAATACCGCTCTGGGGTGGAAGAAAACAGGTGTCAGACTGTTCTTTCAGTTGCCTCTTGCAACTATCTAGGGACACGGTAGGTTTTTTGAACATTCCCGAAGCCATTACCTACCCTTCCCTTAGCTACTTACTGCTCATCGTCTGCAAGCCCGCCCCTACATTAGCCAGAAATCGCCCTGCGACTTCCGACGCCCGGGGCACCTC
The DNA here is from genome assembly GCA_030763345.1 of Mythimna separata. NCBI lineage: Eukaryota > Metazoa > Arthropoda > Insecta > Lepidoptera > Noctuidae > Mythimna > Mythimna separata. The sequence goes on from CM061175.1 coordinate 3,370,094, forward strand.
GTTTGGCGGTGGTTGAGGCGTGAAGATATCCGAGCCCTCATGGATACGGTCATTTCCTTTGCACGCATTAATGCTTTGCAGAAAGAGGTGACCGCTTCCCATTCCCTCTCACTCCGGATTATGGTCTGAAGCAGAGCCGGAATGTATCTCAATCCGTCAGACGCACCGTGCATGCAAAATGGCGTTTGATTGTAGCATGACATACATCATTATACGTGTATATCGTGAACAAAGAAAGCTTCTATTAGGCCTGGTAGTGCATTTACGCGACACGGTACTGTGGCGCAGTCAGTAGTCTCGGGCCGTTTCACGTTAACGACGATACCTCGTGGTACTGTAAACAGGTTCTTGTGTGGCTAATAATAGGGTCGTTAACTTAAGTTTAACTTCACGAGGACCGCTAGAAGTTTCTAAGTTTACCGTATATAAAATCGCATTTTATCGTAATGCAACTTAGGAACTAAAATACATAATTCTGCATCATGGTATTAAAGTTTTCCGCGACATTAAAACATATACGACAGCCTCAAAATTATCTCTTGGACGGTTGTCCAAACACAACCAGACACAATTCCCTTCTTCTTCTTTCCTTTTCTTCTCTTCTTCACCATTCTTCATCTTCGAAGAAGCAATTACAAGGGGTTGTAATTGCTTCTTCGACCTTGAAATTGCTTCCACACTTATCTTCAAATCTTCTATTCTAATCAAATACAAAACTTGTCTTATTTTTCAAAACATAACATTAAAATCTCTTAAACCTGTAGCTCTATGAAAAATGTAACATATCCTGAAAATAAACATGTCATATTGCAGCTTTTCTGTACAATAGAGGAACCTCTTATTTCAAACAATACGAATGTATGAACATGTACATTTTTGAATACGTATTCAGCCTCTGGGGGCTCATACAATTGTTTTTTCCTGTCCTCTGAATTGGGAAATACTGTGTAGAAAATGTTGTAACCTCAGTACTTTCTTTTGAATGAATTATACATAACTCTGTAGCGTTTCTGCCGGCGAGGTCTCGTTCGTGTTTTATTACCGTCAGTGTACAAGGAAAACAGTAATTTTAGTGGTAGTTGTCTGGCAGAAATTAGTTTTTTGTTGTGTAAAATAGCGTGCTTTTTATTTCACTAGAATTATTCATTTAGGAACACATTTTGTTGTTACGGTGTTATCTTGTACTAAAATCTATAACTACTAATATTATAAATGTGAAAGTATCTGTCTGTATGCTTTCATATCCTTGAACCGATTTTTATGAAAAGGCCTGAGTAAACTTGAACCCCAAGAATGACCAACGATTTTGCATCACTGATATTTACGCGGACGAAGCTGTGGACAGAAGCTATCATAAATATATAGAATTCATATCATAACGATATATTATTTTGTTCCTGCAAAAAATCGAATAATTGCAAAAAAATGGTTATTACATTTCTAGAAAGAAGAAGTATCTTTCGACAATGCTTGCAAGTAACCCTTACAACTTGTCCAAATTACATACTAAAAGAGACATATTAAAATGAGCAGTGCAGTAAATAACTTCAGGGCGTAGTTTTGTTTCTCTCTCGCATTTATAAGCATACTCTATATTAATAAATAATAATTATATCAATATATTATCAGGTAAATAAGGTTCATCATAAAACGACTAGTAAAAAATGCATAAGGCATGAAAGTCTGCATTGTACAGTACAGGGTGTAAAAAGACCGATCACAAAGCCGATAACTACACATTCTGTACATGTAATTAAGTAACTTAGACCAAAAAATATTGCTGGGAAACAACTTTTTTTTTCATCTTTAAAAAATAATTAATTAATAATAACTTCGATCAGCTGAGCGTTCGACCGCTCGCGTTTGGTCATTGAACCGACCGTACGCTTGTGTGTGTGAGGCTCTCGTTGTGTTTAGTTTTCGTTGCATTTTTCTAACTTCAAATGCATAATTTGGTATGAAAAATTGATAATTTTGATAATGTTTGTTCGGAAGAAAGTTTACTAATGATACTTGGAATACGATTTTGAAATAAAAACGATCAAAATTTTTTGCCTTTGACCTTCAATATCTCCAGAACCAATGAATTCCCAGGTATGTCCTAGAAGAAAAAAAGTATCCCAGTGATGAGTAGAATATGGGGTTTTCGTTTTCGTTAAGGGTCTTTTTACACCCTTTATATTTTACTACTGCATAAAGTTTTATCAAATAAATAAATAAAATACACAAAATAATCATAAACAATAATAAAAATAAACTAATAATATATGTATATCAAACAGCTTGTTAAGGTTTATTAAGAGAACTTTCACGCTGAAAAAGTCGCTAGAATTATAGTTTAATATATTGCGAATAAAAAATCCTCTAAAAAAAATCTTAATTTTGATGAAAAACGAGATAAAAAAAATAACAAGTACGACACAAACTTCTCACTTTTATCCTTAAACTTTTGCATCCCAAGTTGTTTGTTGGCAGTCGTAACGAAAAGACTAACGTCCTGTGTTTGTGACTACTAAACTTTAATGGTTGGTTCTAAAAGTCAATTAAAACTTTAGACGTGGACGTGGTGATTATTTTTCTTTTTATACTCGTAACTTTGATGAAAAATGTTGACACTTTTCTTCCACGCGCGCCTCAAAGAGATGTCAGTAAACTGTAGGGGCCCGACAGGGTCGAAGCCTTCTGGGGCCTGGGTTGACGAAAGAGATCCTCGGGACCCCGGAATTAGGGCAAAGAAGGAAAAGGAGTGGGTTTTAGTCAGTAAAAGTCTGACACGCCCTCCCACTCCGTGTCAAGTCATTTTGATTCCACACCTAAAAAAAAAATATATACAAAGTCGAAAATTTGTATATAAGTGAATGTGTACGTTTATTACACCTACACGCTGTTGTCTGGTAGAAGAGTAGACTAAATTCTGGAATAGCATATAAGATATTTTTATATCCCAGAAGTAGGTTCCCTTGGAATAACTTTCACGCAGGAGAAGCTGCTGACTAAAGTTAGTTGTAAATATTTGCCAGTGTCTATTTCACTACCAGCTATACATTTATAAAGCATGATTGAATAAGCATCTTTTAGGCCTGTTCGCTCCATCGTACACCTCATCCATCAATTTTCGTCCCATGCAACTAAGTGAAGAGCACGTTAGTACTACAAACTACAGACTAATATTTTAAATGAGAAAGTAGGTCCACCTATCTGTCTTTTTGTACTTGTCTTGATGTATTGAATGCTTAAATTTTGGAACATAGGTAAGGACCTTGTGGGAAAAATTATGTTCTCTTTTTTTTTGTTTGATATAAACTAGTGCTTGACCGCGATCCCACCTGATTGTAAGCAGATGGGTTCTATCGTTCTTATAATAATTTTCAACTCGCTGGTGATGCCGGTGGCAGAAACCAGTGATGAAATATAAAAATACCGCAGTCAAATTGCACTAGCAATGAGTAATTGGTCAACTAGTACCGCATACCTACGGCCTATATGGTACGAGTTGTAGATAATAAAAATAAATTATATTCTCATTGGCAACTCGTCCGACGTTACTTTTTGTATGGGTCTTAATAATACTCACTTCAAGGATAATATATAGTAGATAACAAAAATATAGGCAACGCAGTGATAACAAATCCGGCAGAAATAGCAACTGTTTTTAATAACCACTACATCAATATGACACAAAATTGTATTAGGTAATACGAAAAACAATCCTACTGAATATTCAACAGTCCACTCGATACTGTTTTAGGCTATCACGGTTTATTTCACAATTTAAAATGTCACTTACGGGATATCTTCCGTGATTGTTCATTGTTTTGAGTTCCCAATATTTCGACGCTGTTGCAAGCGCCATGATCGCGGCAGGACTGGAGAGTGCGGGTGGATGGAAATAAATTGTTAAGAGCAGACAAAACAACACAACAACAACACAACCTACAATGAACAATCACGGAAGATATCCCATAAGTGACATTTTAAATTGAGTCCACTCGATGTTCCTCAAACCTGTATCCGAAAGCGAAGTTCTGGCGGAAATATTATCTCTAAATAATACAAATTCTTCAAACGTTTGTAGTACTCGCATCGTGTACCTACCGTTCTTAACGTTTGAATCCCCAACCGGTCCTATGAGACCGCGCTGTTATTGTTTTACTATTGTGTCTCGTTTCGCGGGTATCTGAGTAACTACAATAGTATTTTTCATGGAATTGTAACAATTGGTTTGTTATGCTTTTGAAGTAGATAACCCTACAAAGATTAAAGGTCTTGTTTCTTTGTTATATCATTTTACTCCACTTCCAAGTAATTTGAAAAACAACGAAATACTTAGAAAAAGTGTTAAAAACGTTGTTATTAATAGTCACATTTATTAATAATTTTTCATCGAATGATTTCTGCTGTAGGCGCCTTTTCTTTTATAACACTACTTAAATAATCCATACATATTTTAGTAGACCCCTTCTCCCTTTCCATCCATCCTTATGTATAGCCATAACTATTTTCATTGCATATCATTCATTCTTTTCACGTAACGAAACAAATTAGTCTTTTTAAACTTTTCAGTCTCTAGGTACCAAAACAAACGAGACCCTTTCAACTTTTCAGTTTCTACCACCACTTTCAAACTTCTTCTAGTATAATAACTTTATTCTTTCTCATTACTCCACACATGAGTCATAAATATAGCAACTACTGTAATGTTAGTAATTTATTTCATGTTCACGACATGCAGCGATGAAGTCATATTTTTCAAAAGAAACCATTTTTAAGAACGATTAATTAAACATTAGAGTTTACCTAAGCTAAGCATGAAATAATTTGCATGAACAAGTTTCAAGTAATCTTGATGAATCACATTTGAACGCTAGTTTTATAGCAATTAAACTTTTGTAGAAATCAGGATTCCTGACTCATAAAAACTTCCCCAGACATGAGTAACGCGGCAATGCAGTTAGTAGTGTAGCACGCGTTTTCATGTTATTTCTTCAAACATTCATCGCAATATCGTGTCACACACATTGCCATGGTGCCAAGGATACTGATGGCCCAAAGAACTATACAACTTAAATGCAGACAAAGACATGGCAGGGTCTGGAAGATTTAGGTCTTGATTTTGTCAAACCTTCTTGAAAATAGGAACCTTCTACAAGTTTCCTGAGATTTAGCTGCATAATTAGTTAACAAAGTCTTTAGTTCTATATCTCCGGTCCAGCAACCAAAACCATTACTACATCACTAATCTTTAGATTTAAAGACATTGATAAAGGATTCCTTCTACTTAGTCTTTCAAGTAGTTAGTAGTAGTTAGTAGCCCGTTGTGTCTTACTGCTGGGCGAAGGCCTTCCTCTCCCTTTTCCACACACGCATATCTTCAGCCATTGCGGGCCAGTCCCTCCGATAGTTGTCCAACTCAGCTCTCCACCTTCGCCTTAGTCTTTCAAATTAACCCTTTATTTCCAAAGTATTCTTGTATAGGACTAGCAACTCATAAATAATTTACCAGAGCATAAGATTAAAAAAGTAAATAAACAACTAATAACAAATCCTTTTACGATGACAATAAAGCTGCTTCGTTTGCAATTTCATTTGATTTTCTTCTTTTGTTTGATGAATAAGGGATAAACTGTTTGCGTAATCTGTTTTTGTGTAAAACAAGGTATTATTGTGTTTTATTGCGACCCTTGGGTTGGCAATCTTGTTTGGTATTATAATCTTTTTTATATATACAAAGAATGCTAGTAATACTCTAGATTGATATATTATAATTAATATTTGCTTAAATTAGTGTCGATCATGAGACTAAAAAGGTAGGTCTTTTTAGTCTCGTGATCGACACTTGACCGCGTTATTGCTGGACGTTAGAAAGCAAAATAAATGTAACTCTTTTTAATGTTTTTTTCAGTATTTGGTAGCAAAAAGATTGAGTAAGCCTTCTTGGCAAGCTTCACTGTAATGAATATACACTATAAAACTAGTACACTATAAAATTCCCAATTTCATTTTATTGAGATCTGACTTATTGAATTGATTTTACTTATCGGCCATTTGTGTACGAACTTGAGATTTAACGACACCGATTTAACACCACAAAATGTACTAGAAACTAGTTTGAGAATAATTTAAACAGCCACTGAACTTCACTCATTTAAACTCCGCCAAAACCTTCAGTTTAGTTGCTCGCCACAAAAAGCAAATATCAATATCAAAGGCAATTCACACACTTATCAAAAAGAAATTACGATTTTAGAGATTTATTAATCACTTACTAAGAAAATAAAATATCACAACAAACTTAAAAACAATGTAAAAGTATAATATAACTAAAAATTTAAATGTTAAGTAAAAATACGAGTATAAGTTAGAAAAACAAGAAACTATAAATAAAACTGGAGTCAAATTATTAAGCCAATTGGTTTAGTACAATATAATTAGAACCAGTTAATAGCAGTAAAAATAGTGATTAGTTTAAGAATGAAACAAATGAAAACATGTCGCTTACAATACTGTCACAAAATAGCAATATGCATCGCGTGATAAATTTTTTATCACCAAAAACTTTAACGAAATAGGTCTTAAAAGGAAAAACCCAGCTCGATATCGCAGTCCTAATGCACGTCGCGTGTCCACTGCCCAATATTATGCAGTAGTCTGACGTCCTTGGCTTAGTTAATGGGACTCAAACAAAGGATATTAGTCCTTCGCATGCTTAGTCTAAAGTTTAAGTTTCCTTGACATAATTTAGACAGATCTGAACAGAGATCTTTGATAGCAAAATATTTTGCAACTTTCTAGTTTGTATCTTACTTCTTGAATCTAGAATTTATAAATATTCTTGAGTCATTGCCTGCATAGAGAAGCATTGAAATAATAAATTGATCAAAATCATGCAATCAAAACACGCCAATACTTCTACTTAAATTTTAGATAGAAGGACATATAATTTAGAAACAAGTATAGAGAAAAACCTAACGAGATCGAGGAAATGCAAATCCAGGCTGCGATAGATACTCTTTCTTATACAGAATCGTTTTCAGAGGCTTACAGAGAGAGAAGGAGAGCTCTGCATATGGCCTTTTTAGACCTGCAGAAGGCCTTCGACTGTATTCCTCGACAGTCCATCTGGTGGGCACTTCGCTTCAAGGGTGTGCCCGAGGCCTATATTGACATTATCAGAGACATGTATCGCGATTCCGTGTCCTCTGTCCAGACCGCGGTTGGCGAATCCAAAGTCTTTCCAATATCTGTTGGCGTTCACCAAGGATCGGCTCTTAGCCCGTTCTTGTTTAACGTTGTGCTCGATGTAGTTACGGCATACATCCAAGATCAGCCGCCATGGCTAATGATGTATGCCGATGACATCGCCCTCGTTAGCCAGAACAGAGCCCAACTTGAGCGGAGGGTCAACATTTGGAAGGACACGCTGGAAAACGGCGGTCTGAGACTAAATGTGGCGAAGACTGAGTACATGTCCTGTGGCGGCGCGGATTCAAATACCATCCGAATAGGTTCGGACCGGATCACAAGCTCCGATACGTTCAGGTACCTTGGATCTGTGCTACACGAGTCTGGCAACGTGGACGACGATGTCCAAGCACGTATAGGCGCGGCTTGGGCAAAATGGCGAGAGGTAACGGGCGTTGTATGCGACCGCAAAATGCCTCCGAAGCTTAAGGGACAGATATATAAATGCATCATACGTCCTGTCCTCCTGTACGGCGGCGAGTTTTGGCCAGCACTAAGCAGACACACCCAGGAGCTTCGCGTCACGGAGATGAAGGTGCTGAGGTGGATGAGCGGCGTAACGCGATCCGATCGCATACGCAACTCGTTCATCCGAGGTAGTCTTGGTGTCCGTGACGTGGGGGAAAAACTGCAGGAGTGTCGTCTGCGATGGTATGGCCACATCATGCGTCGCCCTATGGAGTACGTTGGCCGGAGATGCATGAATATGGCTGTCCTTGGCGGTAGGTCTCGTGGTCGCCCTCGCAAGCGCTGGCTGGACGTCGTCAAGTCCGACATGAGAGCCAATGGCCTTACTGTCAGGGATGTAGAAGACCGGGCAAAGTGGAGCAAGCTAAGCCGGAAGGCGGACCCTGGCAAAAGCCGGGACTAACGCCTAGTAGAAGAAGATACAGAATCGTTTTATTTGCAGCCAGTTAGCCGTTAACTATACTAGATCTTAGAAGACTGAAGATTGTTAATTAAACCAAGTGATCTATGTTCATAATGACTATCATTAGTTCATATTTCTGCCTTTACAAATTTTATTTGGGATCGATGGAGCATTTTTCTTCTTTCACATGTCTTTATTCATCGTAATCTTTTCTAAACTCCAAAGGTTACTATGTTCTCGATTTTCTACCGTTTCATTTTCGGAAGGTGTGCAACGGAATTGCACAATCTAATTCCGCCAAACCCGTTCTATCATTAGACCACTAGACGTACGACGCGGCACCACCGGTATGTGGTTAATGTGGTGGATATCCGAACCTTACGTCTAAAACGTTTTGGGGAACACATTTATTATTCGCACGGCTAAGGAGTGTAATTCCCTGCTGGAATGTCTTTCCTGATAGCAAGAAAGTTTTAGTCAAAAGTAAATAGGTAACTTTTAGGTAAGCGTGCTCCATCGTCAACCACATCATCGCTAACCATCAGGTGAGATAGCAGTCCAACTCGAGCTTCAATAGTTACCTTTTTAACTTCACAACACATGCATTGTTTCTGTGGTTTTCGTTTACTGCAACTTATCATTCATATTCATACCCAAAACTATTCTCACGTTCCGTCGTTCGACGAGAACAACTAAATGTCTGATTTTATTTTACCTACATACTGTATCGTAAAATTTGTCGTTCTTATCTCCGTCTCTTTAAAAAATTCCATTAAGATTACAATCTATTTAATTCCAAATTTACCAAATTTCTACGACCAAAACTTATTATTGCTTCAAGCAAAACCAGCACTGTATTAACGGTTATCGATCTGACATTGAATTTCCACGCTATGGTTCTGAGTCATTCGCAGGCAAGTGAGGCGTGTCACGCTCTTGGAGCCCGCGTACGGTTGCCATGGTAACCGGATACGGGCTTAATTTATGAAGTATGAAGCATTGAAGAGGGTTGTAAAGTTTCGGGCGGAAAAGCCACGATGCGTAGCTGTAATTTTTGGCGTAACAGCATTGCGACGAATTGTTGCTTCTGTTATTGTGGTTTGTTTTATCATTACTGTAATTGCTGCAGTTGGCTAAAATTATTATTGTTACAAAATATAATTTGCACCTACTCTGGTCTTTCTGCACCACCCTAAGGTCGACTTGTAGACAAGTCCGCTTTTGTACGTTAAGTTGTGCATACAATTTTTAAAATAATTATAATATTTGTAGTCGTAGTATGATCTTTATTCCTTAATTGGACGTAGTTAAGCAGAAAGGACTCAATCCACACTTTGGCCAAAATTGAGTTAAGTATGCCATCGTACTCCCGAGGGTCGAATCTATCATATAATGAAAACCCTAGCTTTAAAATGTACATTCAAACTAGTTTTTTCACTACTCCGACTCAACCCACATGTATGAAGAGCATACAAAATGTATTTGCTGAATTAACTCAGTCCGCTTGAATTGTTTTTGAGTAATGAGATTGCTATGAATGTGTTCCTAAGGTCGATAAAACAGAATAAACTCAAGCAGTTTGAATCCTTTCTAGGAATTAGTTTTGATTAGAAATATAATTTTACCAAATAACTGAAACGACTCAAACAGATTGGGTCGGTTCCGATTGGGTCGTAAAATATACCTTTTGGTTTATCAGAAATGACTCAAGCAGAATGAGTCGTTAGTAAGAAATAGATGTTAGACTGATAATCATTAAGATTATTGAATTGAAACGACTTAAAATATTTATGTATACGTTGAAGTAGTAGTAATATTTAATTAATCAAAGTTATTACGTTTGCGTTGTTAATAAAAGACATGGATGTAATAAAACTATAAGTATTACTTTCCTGAAATTTTTACAGTGGCAATATTTTGTTGATAGGTGGAACTCTAAAAAACTGGCAACTCTGCCATTTTTTCGCACACTGACTAGTAAAACGCGTGTTTTGATTTATTTAGTTTAAATTAGTTCATTCATCAAAAGAGAGCGGAAGATCTTCGTAATCAAATTTCTCAAGACTTGGCGCGTGCCAAGATCCCAAATTTGAATGTGTTACCTACAATCTCGAAAAATCTCTACCTTTGCCCCGTATACCTACTAACATAGTTTTTTTATAAACGTCAGTTATGGCTTTAAAATGCTGGGATTCATGTTGGCCCTAACGATCAAGGACGATGCTATGTCTGGGTTGAAGGAGAAGCCGGAAGAGGAGCCCAAGAAGTTGGCTCGTGCCTCACGAGCAAATTTACACCGCAGAAGAATACATAAACATCATGAAAATCTCCAAAAAGAAAAAACCCCTTCACGTTCTTCTTCTTCTACCTGGCGTTAATCCCGGCCATTGCGAGGATCCGCCTTTCTACTAAACTTTCTCCACTTTGCCCGATCTTCAATATCCTTCCCAGTAACGCCATTGGCTCTCATGTCAGACTTGACGACGTCCAGCCAGCGCTTGCCAGGGTGACCACAAGACCTAGCCTCAAGGACAGCCATATCCATGCATCTCCAACGTACTCCCTAGGGCGGCGCATGATGTGGCCATATCATCGCAGACGACACTCTTGCAGTTTTTCTCCCACGTCACGGACACCCAAGACTATCTCGGATGAATGAGTTGCTTATGCGATCAGATTGCGTTACGCCGCTCACCCACCTCAGCATTTTCATCTCCGTGACGCGAAGCTCCGGGGTGTGTCTGCGCCATACAGAAGGAGAGGCCGTATGATGCATTTATATATCTGCCCCTTGAGCTTCGGAGGCATTTTGCGGTCCCATACAACGCCTGTTACCTCACACCTCTTCGCCCAAGCAGCGCCTATACGTGCTTGGACATCGTCGTCCACGTTGCCAGACTCGTGCAACACGGATCCAAGGTACGTGAACTTATCCGGATGATGTTTGGATCCACACTTCAATTGGCACGTTATCCGTACGTTTCCGGTTCTTCATGTGGCGAAGAGCAATGCGGGTTTCGTCGGGGGAAATAAGGGAAATAAGTCCAAGATTTGGAGGCGGTTCGGAAGGAAGGTTCTTCTTCACGTTAATAAAATGAAAACAAGATTTTTTAAGTACGAAAAAAATAGAAAAAAAAAGTTAATCGCAAAACATGTAAGTACAATGAATAAAGATAAAGTGAACTGGCTAAAACTAAACAAATTTTATTGAAAAAAAAAGATCCTTACCTAATAACGATGACTTCAGAGAGTAGAGTTATATACAAAAGCTGGATTTGTCGAAAAGAAACAAAGATGTTTTAATCCAATCTTCAAAAGAAGAATATGAAGTTCTTTGGCCTCAGGGAAAACAAATCCCTCAAGCTAAGCTCCAAGATCTTAGATCTATGTTTAATTTAATACCTGAAGACTGTCATCCATTTTACAGTACCCTTAAGAGAGACTGCAATATCAACGAGGATGTTGATGGATACGGGCCATCTCTTGACTTCGACTCGACGAGGATGAGAGAAATTAATAGAGTGCGTCTAAGGAGAGCGCGACCTGGAGGTTTTTTTTTCAATTTAATAGGCAACATTATTTAGCTGCAATTGTAGGAAATAAAAAAAATTGTGAAGTGTCAAGAGATGATTGTCCTACTGGTTAGTAAATATCACATACAAAATTTTTGGATTTAACCTCTTTCTCTCAGGTCGCACTTTTATTAGACGGACTAGTGCGTCTAGTGAAAGCGTGACCTGGAGTTTATTTTAAAATTTAATTGGCAACATTATTCAGCCGTAATTTTATTGTAGGAAATAAAAAAAAAGTGGGGTGTCAAAATATGATTCTCCTATTAGTTAGTAACACATACAAAATTTTTGGATATAAACTCCTTTTCTCTGGTCGCGCTTTCATTAGACGGACTTATATGCGTGACCATCTATGCGCTATTTCTACGTTTTTTTGTATGTCAATCATGGCATTTTTATGTGATTTTGCTAGCTTTATGTTTATTGACAATAAATATATAACTTTTTAATCGTTTTCGTTATAATTATTTTTTTATTAGTAGATTTTCTAGTCGAAGGGTAGTTTTGAGTCCATTCTGAGAAAGTAAAAAAAAATACCTGTCTTAACAAACTTAAGTTTAATTGTAAGGACTCAACCCACATTTCAGTTAATATCTCGAAATCTATTGCAAAATATATGATTATATTTGATTGATAAATAAAATATAAACTATTATTTTAATTAGGGAGCAAAATTTAAAACAAATGTGTCTTTGTTTTAGAGAAATTACAGCTGAAACTTCAAACGCCCATAACTCAAAAGTGACTTTTTGTGGATTGAGTCCTTTCTGCTTAACTACGTCCAATTTTTGGCTGTAATTACTGTGACATAGATAATATTGACGTATTATCTTCTTTTACGTATAATTTATTTGTTTCCGCTTTTGGCTTCTAGAAACCGTCAGGTTTTGATTATACAAGTATTTTATCAACGTCAAACTACCTTATCGAAATTAATATTCTAGTAAATCATATTTTACTAATAGTTGAAAACAAAATTTGAAATGCAACTACAGTTTTCCCATAAAAGCAATCCCTGTAAGTTATACAAACAGAAGTAAGATACAACTTTCCTTAATCTCTCAAAACTTGTACTTTATTCATACTGTTGCAAATAATCACTAGTTTGTTCCCGGTAACACTGGTATTCGTATTTTCATTACTGTCAAAGCCACTGGCGGTAACAGTGCTTCAAATTCTGCTCATCACGTATGGGACACAACACAAAGGATTTTAATATTCATGCCACATAGCAAGTTCTATTTCCATTTAGATCCACACGTAGATTTCACTGATGAAAATTAAAGTCCAAATCAAAACGTAGTTCTAGGAAATGAAATGGAGGTATTAGATGCAGTAACGACTGTTTTTGTAGCTAAAATGTATGAAATTATAATCAAAGCTACAGTTGATGAAGAATTTGATGATACTATTTCAAAGTTCTTATGTATAGATGTTAGTAAATCAATCAGACTTAAAAACTAAATTTTTTAGAGGAAAATTTGCGCTAGAATAGAATGACCATAACCTGGAATAGGAAACGTTTGTATCCTGATGTTGGTTCTTTGTGTAAAAGTATGTCACACTTTTATGCTGACAAAACTGCCATAAAAAGCTACAAAGAAAAAATTCATGCACAATAATGAATTATAAAGATCGGAGAGATTGGTAAAGTGCAGTTATTATTTATTTATCCTCAGTATAGTCTTAAGATCCACCAGGAAGTAGGCTATGAATAACATTTCCATTACGTGATGGGGCGAATCTTTTATTCAGTATAAACCCGGCGATTCTTTTTCGGTCAAATCTACGAATGGAATATAAATTCTATTACCTATATTTATATTAATGTATTGAATTGATTCTATACCGTACTTAAATCCTGTGCCCCTACTCCCAAAGTGGAGTAGAGGCCATCCATCTGCAGCGCAATCGATCTTGTAATTTACGCTTCATCTCACTCCATTTCATTTTGATGCCTGTGCGACGTGCATTGCCGCTTTTGCTAAGATTGGCCACGCTTCCTTTTCTATTGATGATTCCAATCTATGGACTACTTAGGCAGGTTTATCGGAATCTTTCGGAAATATGTTCCCAATTTTTTTTCATTTACAACGCTAAATTTTTATGTGGTAGTCGATTGGGCTTTCATGGTGATTTTCCGACAGTTTTATACATCAGAGCTGATACTCTTGGGTCAGTAAATTTCGAATATATGTGACGAAGACCTGGATTTGGCGTAAGATATCCTTACCGTGGTTGCGACGGGATTGTAACACAGGTTATCTATTTTGTATTTTAAATATTCAAAGGAGAAAATTTGTTAAATATTTAACGTATTTTAATCCTATCAAAGCAGAAAGATTATTTACAAGGAGCATTCATTTGAAATGAAATAATTTGACTAAGCTCCAATCGTATCATACGGTGAACTCACAAAGGAAACCACACTTTAATCGGATCAGCAGGTATCGTGAAAGGAAACTATTCGGTTGAATGTAATGTGGTCGCTTTTATCGTATGGAATAAATGGCTTACGAATCACAATTTAGGTAATACAATTTGGTGTCATACTATAATATGTATGTTGTCGGGTTTATTGGACGATGATAAAAGTTACCTAGGCAACGGCTCATACAATGAAGCTTAAAGTATGAAGAATCTGAGCAAGTAATAGATGCAATGACACCAATTATTTTTTAAGCATGAAGATACTACAAAGCAAGCCTGTGCAGGTTGGGTTAGGCTATAGACAATAATGCTGATATGTTACATTATACGATTGATTGATTAGGGTCACTAATGTTTGCTCAGATATAAACCTAAATGTTTTATATGTATAAGCTATTCATTATCTCATTAAAATAATGAACTGTAAAACCAACACAATTTCACATACGCAAGTTGAGTGAGTACCTTGGTTTGGACCATAAATTCTTTAAATAACTCCCGAATAATGTCGTCAGTTTGAAAACAAAATCGTTCATGCCCGCAAAAGGGACTTAGTTAAGACAACACAAAATTACATTACGGCCTATAAAAAAGATGAAAACAAAGTCACATTTTCAGAGCAGTTTTCCCCAAACAATATGTCACCATTATGTGTTTGGGTTCAAGAAAGTAATAATCGGTCAACGTCGAAAGTTATTTTGGTCAAGAAACTCGTCTGTATTGATAGGACTTTTTGTATCAGTTTCTTTTACACGAAAATGATGTTAGTGTAACATCTTTAATAGATTATGTTGTGATATGAGACATTAGGTCACGTTTGGAACCACTAAAAGTTTTGGTGTCAAGAACCTCAAGGTGTCTTCAAAACTTCTCCAATTATTTCTCATTAAGTCTCCTATATGTCTAGATTTGTCTTTTTCAGAAACAGGTCCTCCAATGCATTTAGACTGTTTTGTAGCACTATCATTATTTTTATAGACCACAAGTCTTTCAAACTGGCAGTCTATATTTACTTAGTTCGCGTACTCTTACACATTGTGATCGGAAGCAAAGTCAAGACGGAATACAAAATTGAAATTCAAATAAGTGTATACGAAGCCTATAATGAGGCTTGTTAATGACTGCGGTAAAACGAAGATGCGGCAGAATTAATTACAATCGTTAGGCGTTTTTCACGAAATCTTGATGAATAAAACAATTTTATTTCATAAACGACTTTGAATTGTGCGTCGTTTTAGAAGTCGACGATATCGCGGTTTCAACCAAGATTGATACGCATCTGTTTAAAATTGTGCGTTGCTGTTTGAAGTTACAAATTGTGATGGTTGTAATAAAATATGACAATCATGGCGGGAGAGGGGGAATCATCAAAGATTTTTACTTATGATATTTTTTTTTAATGTATTAGATTTTTACCCATGGCATGTTCGTTGAGTTGGTCTTTGCGTCTCAGAATCGCAGTCAACTCTGTTTAACAATTATGCTGCACCACCATCTTGCTTTGAGGGATGGGTTAAAATAGATTGTTCAGAACACCTACATTATATCAGTTACGTTGGCTTATATTTCCACTTATACCTGATGAAAGAAACAAAAACACGCTACAGCCACTAGCGTAGTAAGAAATGAGGCAATTGCATCTGCAAATGAGGTTTTCAAATCTGTTTAAAATTGCACACATTTGATCCCGTGAAGTTTTGAATTCTGATGCTAATATTTATGCTAACTAAGCAACAAGGCAACTTGGTAGCCTAGTTAGAGAGTAACTTAGAGCGAGGTGTTTGAGCTCTAACTTTAGGAGTTCTAGTGGTGCTGGCGCAGTAGCAACTTGTTGGAATTAGTTGCAACTTGTGGTTCTGACTTCGTTAATTAGCTACTCATTATAAAATTCTAATGGCATGTAGATACGAGTATATTATTGAGTTCATCTACAGGGATTAGTTGTTTTCTACGATCCAGTAGAGCTTCCGAAAGAGTGGGAATAAAAATGAACAACAAAATCATGGTAGATCAACATCTATAAAGTTGTGAATGACTACGTTTACCTGGGCTAGTCCGTTCAGTTGGAAGGTCTAACATCGAAAAGCGGTTAATCGTCGAATCCGACTCAACTAGGCAACGTTCCAAAGACTGCATGGCATAATATCTTCACATCCAACATACGACTGTCTCGAGACGAAAGTCTATGAACAGTGTATGTTGCAAGTGATGTTAAATGACTCGGAAATGTAGTCCACGTATCAGAAGGCTTAAAATCAGACAATTGTAACGAAGTTTCTTTGCGTGATTATGTCACAAATGAAAATATCCCCTAGAGAATCAAGCCACCGATTAAGCTCGGAAAGTCACCACCCTTAGTGAACGTGTTCAGGGCACATTGCTCGTAGAACAGATGGTCGATGGGACGAAAGAATCTGGAGTGGTGACCACGTACCGGAAGACGCAGCGTTGGAAGGCCTTCCACAAGGGGGACGCGGGAATCCGATGCATGCGAGTCGTACGGAACCAGTCGTTGTGGCGACGCTTGGGATAGATCTAAGTCCAATAGTGGTCTTTCGGTTAAAATGTTAATGATGATTAGCTATACAAGTATAAGAAGAAAATGTTAGTATAGTCTGTTGTATGTTAGTTTTCACAATTTGCTGTTACCTGCCCTTGACACTCTTATTATTATCAACAACAACGAACCCAACGCTTACGAGTAAACTCCTACTTAAAATTTTGTGTACATTTAGGTCTTTTTAAACGAACAAATGGTTCATAAATTCAGTTTCGTTCCATAAATTTCTTCCTTTCTTATGAAGAAGAAAGGAAGAAATTTTTGGAACGAAACTACAAATAGTACTCAACCACACTAACATCAAACCATTTTCTCATTCCAGCTGCAAGCATCAACGAAACATGCATGTTTAACGAACAATGTGAGGACGTGTACTTCAAAACAGAATGCAGGAACGAGCGATGTGCTTGCAAGTTCGAGATGGTTCCCGAAGTGCAGGCCGATGGGAGTGTCATCTGCACTTGTGAGTTAGAACACGTTATACTTTGCTTGTATGTTGAATGTGAGATTAGTTTTGATGTTGACTTGCTAGTTTTATTCATGTGCTATTGTGTGAGTTGTTAGGAAATTATTGTCATATGGCATTTTATTAGGAACGTAACAGTTGATGTTTAGACGAAATAAATCACTATCTGTATGGTCCGATCACAATTTGACGATTTATATTAAAACTTTCGAAAACATGTCTCATTCGTAGACCGTATTAGAAATAGTTTTTTCCTACTGTTAGCGGATGGGAAAAACTATTTCAAGGTAGTATTTATCTTTTGTTATGTTTTGGAGCAAATATTGATATTTATTTATGACATTTTTGGTGTGCAAAATTTATGATTTTTTAACTGTTTTTTTTATATATATTGGCGTTTTATGTTTTGTGCGTGTATTTTTTAACGTAATCTATTGATTGATGTTGTGCTCGTACGGATCGCTTTGTTTGACATAATAGTACATTTTTACCCTAGGGGCGTAAGTAACTTATTTAGTCCGGAAAAGGAGTTTGAGAGACTAAATAAGTATTTAGCCCGAGGTAAATACTGTACTTTTCATTGCGAATACAAGGTAAGTGAAAATAAAATGAAAAACCTGAGTAGTCGGATTTTGAATAACTTTCTTCTGATTCAAACTCAAACTCAAATGCATTTATCTCAAATAAACCAACACAAACACAAAAGTATTACTTTCAATCCATTCCTCAGGCAACTTCAGACCTACTTTCAGAGTATGAGTAACGAAAAGGTTATTTAAATTATTATATTTAAAACTCGACGAATTTAGATGTGTGACAGATAAAAACTACAAGTAAGTGAAAATACCTTTAATTTTAATTTTATTTTTTAATGTTGTATTTCCGCTTTATCATTCATGTTTGTTACATAGCTTTATTTACATTTCTTAATGTTATATCATATATTTTCAGCGGTGAAGACGACAGAGGAGTCGATTAGGACTCTAGATCCCGCTATGATCGGAGTCCTGGTCGGCATGGCGCTCATGTTTGTGATCATCTGCGTCGTCCTTCGGCTATTTAGCAGGTAACTAAAATTTTTCTAACTACTAACTGGCAGCAATGTTCTGCGAGCAATGTGCCCATGCTCGTAGTATAGATAGTCGATGGAGCCGAAAGGTTTAGGAGTGGCAACCATGTAAAGATATAACGTTAGAAAGCCTCCACAAGTTGGACAGAAAATCTGGAGAAAATTACTGTAAACAAGTCGCACATTATCGAATTAATCGTCGACACTTGAAGTGGGTCTATATCCAGTAGATAACGCCTTTCCGCTGAAATGATGGTGAAACGTACAATTGAGTATAGCTAATAGTTTTTTTTTTTTCTGGTAGGGAATCATCATCAGAATGAGTTCTCCCGCTCTTGGGTGGAGCGGGAGGGTGTGTCAGAGTCTTACTGACTAAACCCCTACCCCGTTCCTTCGTTGCCTTCGATCTGGGGGGGACTCGGTGTCAACCTTTCGGAATACCCATGTGCCCCAGAATAGCTAATAGTTGTCGTAACATGGGTGTTATGAGACCTTCCTGATTAGTTTACCTTCCTTGTTTGAACGATAGTGTAATTTTTAAAACTGTTTTTTTTTTTTCAACATATTTAATTATTCTTTCAACATATTTAAATATTCTCCCATGTTTTATAATTCTTTCAGAGCGAGATGGAGAGAAAACCGCACAATCTTCAATACACCCAATCCTCGATTGATGAACGTATCTTTGCTGAGAGACTCCAAGCTAATTCACTCACAGGTAAATAAATACATGTATTTAAAGAATTTTTTCAAAGAACAGTAAAAGCACGCTAAAGCTTACTTTTGAAGTCTCATAAGATTCACTAACTAAATCGGATCTAGTATCATCACAAATTTCAGTACCTGAATACCTAATCCTCTTGAACTAGACAAATTTTTGATCAATAGTATACGACATTAGAATAGTAAACTGGGGATCTCGACTATCAACAATAAAAGGACGTGAACTTTTAATAACTCAGGAACAGGAGAACCAACCTATTGGCCAATAGACAGAAACAAAATACCAGACCTCATGGACTTCTTTATAATAAAGGGACTGTCGAATGTGTACTTTAAAGTCGATTCATTGCTTGATTCTTATTTCATTATCGGACTTGTGGTCCGATACAGAAAATTGATGAGCATCGTAATTGATGACCATCGTAGCTAGATTTAGTATCTTACCAATGCAAAAAGTCCAAAAGCCTTAACTACACAACAATAAAACCGATTGAAGTGGCTTCACCAAGTTCCTGAATGATGAAGCCTAACTTATAGTCAAACTCAAAACAGAAAAAGATATTGAAGTGGCAACATTCTATAAAATAAACTTCATTCAAATTGCTGTTTGGCACTATATCCCAGCACCGATGTAAATGATATTCCACTAGAGGTATGGGACATGCTACACGAAAAACGAATACAAACAAGGAAGACCACTATACTAAACTATAACAAACTATCCAGAGAACTAAAGGAACTGAAAGATGAAAATAAAAATGTAAGCTTTCGACTCAAGATATCTGGTTTTTCAGCTTAAATTAACGATAATTGCTCGTTATGCAAAATTACCAAAAACTTTAAGAGACAACAAAATCATATACCACACCAATAATAATAGTCACTTTTCTGCTAGAAATGATAGGGAAAAATCAAAACTATTAGCAAACCACTTAAACAAAGTGTTTATTCAAAATGAATTGAAGATTTTGAAACGAAAGTTAATAAAATTAACAAAAGCGACCAACAGCTGTCTGTATCAATTAAACTGATAACTCTAAAAGAAGTAGCACACACAATTTTTCATTTTCAAAATCAAATTGTCTCCTGGTTTTAACCTTATAAGTTATAACGGCTGAAGTACATGAGCGATTGCCTAGAAAAGTCATTATCTTCCTAACAATGCTTTTTAATTCAATATTAAGATTACGCTGCTACCCGAAATTGTGGAAAATATCACAGATATGTATAATCTCAAAGCTATGAATATCCTATATAGACCCATAAGCCTCCTATCTACACTGTCGAATGAGTTTGAAAATACTTTTCTGCGTAGACTTAAACCCATACTCGATGAGAGCAAGAGCAAACCAAAGCACTAGTTTGGTTTTCAGAAGAAACACACAACTGTCAAACAAGTGCATAGGGTAATCAGCCAATCCCTAGAGAAGAAAGAATATTGCTCAGCAGCATTTATAGACATACAGCAAGCCTTTGACAGGGTGTGTCATAAAAGACAGAGATTATACAAAATGAAAACACTTACCGACCTATCTTATTTTTTATAATCCTGGAATCTTGTTTACATCAAAGACAATTTCAAGTAAAATACGGAGAGGAATACTCGAACCTCTATTTGATTATTGCTAATGTCTCCCAAGGATCAGTTCTTGGCCCTATGTTATTTTTTAAATATTCGATAGACCTGCCTGTAACAGACTGTTTTATAATGGCCACCTACGCAGATAACACGATAGGTCTACATCTGGCTAGAAGACCTACCTGGAATGATACCATATTAAAGCCAAGAGAACAGAAGCGAACTTACAATTTTGATCGCTTAACCTCTGTCTCTTAGTAAGAAGCTCTTGCTATTTAAAGCTTGGTTAAGAAAGATAAGCTTTATGATGATAAAACCTATCCGGACCCATAGAATAGAACTGCCCCACAGTTCTATGCAAGCGCACAAGACGCAGAAATCCTCCAGAGATTCCAAAACATCGCCAAGAGAACAATCTTAAGCACGTACTGGCTTATTAAAAACGGAAATACTCGAATACTTGAAGTCAGCAACATCAGCAAAAGATATAAAAAAACTGCACAAAGAATTGCTTGCAGACACAAAAAACATTTGAGTTATTTCTTTTGTTTCGTCTAAAAAGGTATAGAATAGAATAGAATAGAATAGAACCGTGAACCTGGACGAGAAAACTTGATGCCAGCTAAAATATCTTTTATATGGTTCCATTTATTGGAATGACGCTTATAAAGCTAAAAAAGGATAGGTAATTGCAGATAAGATTAGAAAAAATCATATGCAGACCACATTGGGATTCTCAACCACTTTCATCCAGATGCTACCAGCCATCCTAAGAAGATCATTGTGCATATAGGGTATCTCAACTTCCACGATATAATATTTTACGCTCCTAAATTAATTATATTATAATAATGAAAACAAATAAAAAAAAATCTCCAGGACCGCCGTGGTTCCCGCGTCAGTGTTCGCCCGCCTTCCAGGCAGGCAAGCCAACAGGAGCTCAGAACTCACTCGCCAGGTCCAGGTACTGAATACGACCAAACGGCATCATTGATTCCTTAGAATGTAGGTGTATTGTTTTAATTATTTTTGTGATCTGTGAAGGAACTACTTTTTATTATTAAATAGACAATAAATAACTCTATGAAAAATCATGTCGATTTGTTGTGACATTGCTGTGTGTAAACAGAACAACAGCTATTTCTCTTTGTTTTATATTCTTGTAATAAAAATTTGTTCCTTAGTAAAAACGTCATATGTTTATATTTTCCTATTGTTATCCTTTTAAAAATATACCAGTACAGTAAGTTGCAAAAGAAATAGAAATTTATCGAGGCTTTAAAATATTATTATTTTATGCACTTCTACAATAGCAGCCTCGCCTTTTATTTTTGCAGCAGACTGTATTTATATACTGCACCAATAATGTGATAGATTTTCAAGTATAAATGTTTCTGACTATCTAAATGTGGTGTATTTTCTGATCTCCTTTTGTTATACAAATTTAGGGGAACGGGCAAAACTATAAAAGAATTTTATATTTCATTTGCTTAGTTCCCAGCTATTTAATAAGCCGATACACATATAGTATTCATAGACATACAACAGGCCTTTGACAGGCACTTTGATGACACTATTTCAACTAAATTCAAAATAGGATTTCTTGTTGAACAGAACCTTATTCATTTCCTAAATTTAAAATCTCTATCGAAATGATTATTATTTTATCAGTAGGAAATAATATTTCCGAAAAAGACCAAATTTTACACTCTGAAATCTAGTATTACAGTGTGTAGCCCCAAACAGAACACAGTGTTTGTTATCCCTTCTCTCTTTTTCTTTTAAATATTGCCCGATTCTCTGGTCACTGACAATGCTAACCATGATTATTTCATGTATCAACAGCACGCCACCATCAAAGTCATCAGCTACACCGAAAACCCTCAGGTTACATACGACATCATTTTGCTTGTTATGCTCTATATTATTATATTATATATATATATATATTATATATATATATATTATTTGTTTGTTATTCTATTCTATCTATAGTTTCAGAGTATATCCGTATATATCGAACGTATCTATTGGTTTAGGTATTTATTGTTACTATTTATAATTATGATATGTAGACTTTTGCTAGAGATTTGTCTAGCCGGTCCGCAATATCCAATAGTTTATTTCTCTCATTACAATTTTGAAATCTATCTAATACTATAATATCTAATACTTGTATTTTCTATATTTAAACATCCACCAACTTTCCTCCGTTTATGTTAAAATCTACTGTGTAGTTTGATATTTATTTTTTTGTATTTATGGACACTTTAAAATTTTTTAGTTTACCTACTAAAAAAATTTCAACTGCCGTATATTTTCTTGTTTGTTTCTCAAATTATTAGGACTATATCCAATTTAGAAAACTATTACAAATTAGACACACACCTCCACTGTACAAATTTTGATCAAGTAGTCTAGAATATATTTATGACATATACTCACGCCAACTACATAGTGACCTCACGATGTTGTATTTCTGTGTATTATTAATGTAGAATTTATGTAAACAATGACCATATTTGGAAGTTGTAAAGTTATAACTCTTAAATTGCGAAAAAAAGATGGTTCAACATTGGTCCCGTAGGTAATCGAGCTAAAGCTAACTATCTCTTTCTTACATTGGAAAATCTCTACCCGAATAGAAATTTGTAGTTACTGTTAGGAAGCGTTTAGTATTAAGTTAGAATATTTTTTTAGCCAATTTGAATTGGATTGCTGCTATATAGAATTAATGACAAAATAAAATATTGCTTTGGCCAAGCTACTGTTGCCTTTTAAAACAAAACATTAAATCATTAACAAGGTCATTAATTTGATTATAAAATGTAGATTAAATTTCTTGTAGTTAATCATTTGAACATAACAATGCAAATATAGAAACATGTAAGTTATTCTTGCATGAATTTCTGCTCTTATTACTAACATTTTGAAGTAAAATAGGATATATAGCCTAAATGTCTTATTTCAAGTGTCATTGTAGCAAAAAATCTTTAAGAATAGTCAAAACTGATTCAAGTAAAGCTTTTCACTCATAAAGTTATGATGCTCCATTCAATATAAGGATCCGTTTCACAGCATGTAATAACTTTCGACATCATGCTCTAAGCATGCTTTGCCTTCAACATTCCGATTTCTCCAATGGACTTTACAGATAACATTTTGCTTACAGGATCCCGGCGTGGGTCTAGAGCTAGCAGTGGACACTCCGCCACGTCTCTGCGATCGGCTACTCTTAGATCCCCCACAACTCCAGGACCGACTTCAGTCACCGTCGAAATTCGCGCACCAGAAGTGTAAAATGAACACGATTATCATTTTATTGATAATATAAAAAAGAATGATGATACAAAAGATAAAGATTGAAATTTTTTTAAAGACCTTAAAGAATGATGTAAGTGATGTTACTAAAAATCCACTCGCGAGTAACAGGATAATTATACAAGTATTGTAAAAATCAGTCCATCGTTTAAATAATTTGTGATATATTATACCGATGGTTCAACAAATTAATATTTAGGCTTATATTCATCCATTTTATAGCAATAATACGCACTATATCTGTCGTTAATTCAGCCACTTGCAAAGTGCCTCAGAAATTACCTACATAAAGTTTTGACTCATATGATATAATTTTGGTAATAAGATAAAATAATAACACAAAACTAGTAATTAATGTTAAAGTAATAGTTATTAACACATTCACATCCCAATATAAATCACATATAATAGAAGTAGAGCACAGTTCAACGATTCATAGAATAAAAGAATTAGGTTTACTTGAAGCTTTTTTAGCAATAAAAAAGGAAGCTTTTTGGCGAACATTTTTGTAGTTTGATAGTTTTAAATTGTCGATTATTACTAGATAAGTCGTAATGGTTTCTTCTTTTCCATATCCCATGTAAGTACATATGCTAGATTCTACTCCCTGCCTTAGAAATAAAGTATAGCTTACATAATAAGCATCGTAGAACTAAATATTTATTTACGGGGACCATCCTCCATAAGAGAACGATCAGAATTTTGAACGGTGGATATTATAAATAAACGGTGGGAAGCTTCAATGCCGCTTTCTATACTATAAGACTTTTAAATTTTAGCGTAAGAACGATAATAGCTTTTCTTTAAACAATTTCTATGAGAGAGAGTTGTGAATCGAAGTTAAGATTTCATTACTTACTGAGTTCTTTAGTATCGTTAGTCTTGTGACTGTGTAAACCGGGGAAATTTACACAGAGTAAAATATTAGTAACTATTTCATAGGTTACTTCATTGCACCTCTGATGCTTAGACCAAATTTTATGCAATGCGCACAATATGTGAGTACATTTAGTGGTTCTGCGATAAACTATGTACAACGGCGAAAAGCATAAGAAAAATGTATAGGACAAATATATAAATAAAAATAACATCACCTTCATCAAAATGTATGGGTAATACTTCAATTAAGGGGAAGAATTGACGTATGGCCGATACTGGATCATTCACTATGGAAAGATAATTACTATAAGCTATTGTACTTAAACATGATTAAAATATGCTCACATTGTGAAAAATGTATTTCGTACACTGTGCTAGATATTATGTACCTACTGGAAATTTACGCTGTAATTTAACTATATAAAATTTTATTATAATATAACTTATACTTCCCAATATTGATGTTTTAATTACAATATTTTTTATGAGCCTGTGCCATCCCACTCCAGACTTCCCTATGGTTTTTTTCCTAGTCATATCTGTGGAGTAGATATGGTTGGTATTACCTTACAACGGAAAGCCTACAATAAATCCTAAATTTTAATTAACGAATAACCATTATCTTATTTTTTTTTTTGATCAGGTTTTGTATATCTACAACTAATAATGGTCTATTTTATACCAAAATTGCATTAAGATAAAAAGCCAATAATTAATTTGTAAACTTGCACTACTTAACTCACTTATTAAACTTCTACTTTAATAAACACATAAAATAACGTAAACTTTCTTAATACAGATTCTGGACTGCTACTGAGGAATGTAAGAGGAATAACCCGTCCACTACGATCATTACTAAATGGTAATTGTCTCATAAATTTGTACCAACGAAACGTCGATAAACAGCAATGAAATCTTGAACAATTAAAAATCGGAACAGAGTCTAAAGTCCCGCAAACAACAACTACTTTAAGTAAAATATTTGAAAAACTACAAAAGACTAATTTTTAATAGACATAAATTGTTATATACCAAACAGGTCATTTTTATTATGCATGGGAAGACAAATGCGTACTTGGGTACTTCAAGCGATTTGTCTAACCTAAGGCCTTCGATTGCGTTCTCCATGAAACATTAAGGTTGACTGGTAGAGAATGCCTTGTTGCATTAAGCCGCCTATGTACCACCACTGTAAATGAAGTTTAAATTAATTAATTAATTAATCAGGAAACTACACCATTACGGAATCTGAAACTCCTTTCTTGATCTATTTTCATTTTATCTGAGTGAAAGGATTCACAGAGTTGACGTAAACTCTCCCAGATCTTTAGTAAAAATGGGTGTCCGCCAGGGCACAAATACTCCCTCAGAGATCAATTAAAAGAAATTAATGTAATGACTGTGCCTTCACAGTATATTTACGAGAATATTTTGTATGTCCATAAAAAAATTATGATTAAAAAATACAGTGATATTCATAATTTGAATACTAGGAACCAGGCTCAAAAAAAAATAGGGGGCTCATTTAGACGCCAAATTATACTTTGTAATGAACTTCCTAGTCATATTCAAGAACTAAGAATCGTTGTAAAGCGAAAACTTTGCCAAAAAGGCTTTACACTGTAAAGGTTGTTGGCACTATGTTGAGGACAAAAAGGCTTGGGATTGACCTGCTCCAGTACCCGCTATACTGTTGTTAATGTTTTCAATTGTACTTCTTATTATTTTTATTTATTTTAATTTTGACATTGATGTTTCTTTCTTTTGCATTTTGACATGGTTGTTTTTTTGTCATTTAACAATTTAACTATTTTTTCTCTTTTAAGTTAATATTAGACATAAATATTTACTGTGTTGTGTTATTATATAACGTATAACGTTAAATGCGCAAAACCTCAGACACTCCAAATGATTTTTATTTAATTCAACTGACCTAATTAAAAACAAATATTTTTGATTAAAAAACTCAAAATTGTACGAAAACCATTTATGTTCGTTTACCCATTTACGCGGGTTTACGTACGTAAAAGCTTGATTTATTCATAAATAGACAGGGCAATTTTTTTATGAAGATTTATTGAAAAATGTTACTTATATTAAAAAGTGGATTAATTGATTCTGCTCGTTATTCTTTATTCTTTCGATCAATTTCAGGTTTTGCGCATTTATTGTAACACGTTGTATATTACATTTATACAACGTGTTAATTTGAAAGTGTACGGCATTTCGGGAGGTAATTATGTTAGTGATACTCGACCCGAATCAATATTAAAATGATTTGGTAATTTATTTATTTATTTTTTCACTATGGAAATCGGTACCTGTGAACTGCCTTTATTAAAACGCAGACAGTCTGTCATACTCGTTTAAGCTAAGTTTCACAAACACAAACACTATTTCATTGATACAAAGCACACTAGCACTTCCCGCACGTTTGTTTAGGGAGTTATTCTGAAAACCAACTAAAATAAAATAAAATTTATTACTGATTTAGTGACCAAATTTTGTATTTTTATATAATTATTTGTGACTTTTTTTTACAACCTCCCGAAATGCCATACACTTTCAAATCAACACGCTGTATACTTACATATTACATTTTGTAAATTTTATTTTTATTTTATTATAGTGAGGACTATGTGGATTGATTTTTTTTCCTCTTCTTTTCAGGAATTCTAATGTATGTCAGGCAAATTTGAGTATTTTTTGCGGCCTACCCAAATGTCATTTCCTTATTATTTTTTGTTTCCTTGTTGTCGCTGAGCTCCTTAGTAGTGCTGAGTTGAGCTTTACAATTTTTTTTTGGAATGGGCATCGTTAGAATCCCGCTCTTGGGCGGAGCGGGAGGGCTGTGTTAGACTCTTACCGACTATACCCCACCCCGTTTCTTCGTTGCCTTTGATCTGGAGGACACGGGTTTATTTTTTTTACGGTAGTCGGAAATTGGGATCAGGACCTCGGAGGCGGTGGCGTTAGGGCCGTTCGCTCGCCCACTCAGCCTTCTTGGCTAGTGTTATTGTTTCACAGAAGGAGGCGACCGCCCGCCACCCCTCCTCGCTTCTGACCATGGCCTGCACCAGGGCCCGGCGCGAGAGGTCGCCGCTGCCAAAAGCCTCCACGAGGACACGGCGGTGCTCCACCCAAGCGGGGCACACCTCTACCGTGTGCTCAAACGTGTCCTCCGGGCAGTCCACGTAGTGGCGATACCCGGGCGTCCTTTCCACCTTGATCCTATGCAGGAATCTTCCGAACTTACCATGCCCGGTGAGGACCTGCGCCATACGGAATGAGAGGATGCCGTGACCTCTTTTCAACCACTCCTCAAAGAGGGGACTTACCGCTGCAATGACGGCGTGTTCAGCACTGAGTTGCGACAGTTGTAGTCGCCATGCCACCCTGAGATCCCGCCGGAACTCTGTTCGCCATACCGCGACTTGTCGCAGAAGCGGCAAAAATCGTGCATGCGTGCGAGGACTGTTGCCTCCAGATCCCACGGTGGCAGGCCAGCAAGGAAGCTCGCCGCTTTGCAGGAGATCGTACGGTGTCGCCGCTCCATCCGGATGGCCATGATCCTCTGGGAAGCGTTCAGTTTGGCCGCCGGTCGCTTACCCAGCGACGGCGGCCAAATCGGCGCCCTGTGAAGGGCCATGGACCAAACGATCACCGCGTAGAGCCGCCGGCAGGGGGCGTATGAACCCCCTAGGTTAGGCAGGAGCCGCTTCAGAGCAGCCCAGTCCTAACCAGTTTGGGAGCTAGACGTCGGAAATGCTCCTCGGAAGTCCACCTGTTGTTGAAGATGAATCCCAGGTACATTGTCGACCGGACGCCGATGTGGACCCCTCTACTGTTTTTTGCCAACCCAGTATTGGCGCGTTCCGAGGGCCATGAAAGCTTTACGAATACTGATAAATACATGTACTGACTGGACAGGTCCACTCAAATCTGCATGGTTCTTTTCTCTATGGCCATTTGGGACACTAATCTGCTTGGTTCTCGTGTGATTTGACTATTATGTATTTTGTAATGACTGAGACTGTGAGACGTGAATTTGTTTCGTTGTTTCTTCTAAGAGTTGTCTGGTTTAGACTACCGAAAAAAAAAATACACGTGTACGTATTAATAAATTATTTTGCAAATAAGTATTTTTAAAAACCTATTTGCAAAATAACTATTATTTATCAAACTTCCGTTTAAAAGGAAGAATCTTCCGACCAGATGAAGTTTTGTCTGGTTCGGGCAACAGCCTGAGAGAGAAATTCGGGCTATTGTATATGTCCAAACCGCGCAGAGAACTCTAATCGCGCGTGATTTTGTAGTTTAGTTCATATCTGACGCCCTAGATGTCCCGACATCGTTCTCCCCCCGGAGATCGAAGGTCGAAGGTTCTTTTTGCGCCAGGTCAGTGGTAGGTTGGTTCTAGTGGATCGAAACTGAAAACCGCATAGTTCTTTCTTGGTGAGTCGGTATTGCCTACGGTGTGTTGGTCTAGTGGGTCGGGATGATGCTGCACATTCCGGTGGGTCGAAGTAGTGCTGCTAGTTCTAATGGGTCAGTGTGGTACTATACGTCGTAGTGTCTAGACTGCTAGCGAAGCTGGAGGTTTTCTTCTTGGCTCTTCGTGTGACTAGTCGAAGGTGCAGTGTAGGTACTTATGTTGCTGATGAGGCTGGGGGTTATGACCAGCTATGACGAGGCAGGCTTGCTGGTGGTGAGGATACCCTTTTTAAAGCCGTGGGTGCTGGCTGTTTGGCTCGCTACTCGAAGGCTTGAGGAAGTGATGATGGCGTCACGATGTAGTAACTGAACGAAGGCTGTGCTGACAATCCTAGACAAGGGTCACCAGTTTGGAGGGATTTGGAACAGTCTAAAGTCCTTAAACCTTCTTCTAAGCCTGTCATCATTTACTTTTACTTTTTATTGTAAGTGAACTTATGGGAAGATGCTGGATTGTTTATAAAACCGAGATTGTTTTAAGATTTCATTAAGAAACTTGTAAAGTGTTGTTGTCAAACTTGTTTTTTATCGGGGTTTTTACCACATTTTCCAAGCATCTTTCAAATTGTATCTCACTGTACCGTTTGAACACGTTCCTCTCCGTTCTAGCAGCAAACGGAGGCCTGTACGGAGACCAATGCTCCACGCTAGAAGACTGCCATTTCCCGGAAGCGGTATGCCACGACGTCCTGAAGACTTGCCAATGCCACCCCGACGTACCCATCAGTAACTACAAGGACAAATGTGGAAAAGGTACGTAATATTTGCTTTGAATTTTGTTGGAGTTCCATAGGAGAGTTCGAAAATGGGCCATTATTCCAAAAAAAAATTGAACAGTATTGTGATATACTTTAAAAGAAAGCTTATTTATTACGCTAATTGATCGGCGACAAAAGCATACCTATTTAATAATTTTTTCATTCATCCGTTTTTGTAAAAAAAACAAAAAAAAATCAATAATAATAAAACGCAAATTTTTTGTTTATTCGTTCCTACGCAATAGAATTTCCTCATATATTTTAAATACCTAAAGTTTTATTATGATTTCAACTTCTGTCTGCAAACATGTGCATACGTTGTCCGGGAGTCGCCCTGCAAGACCCGACCTCCCAGTCATCCCCTTTGATGGCGGCTAGGCTGGGGAATGATTGGTAGTTTCCGGACCGCTCAGAGATTTCATCATTTCACTCAAAGAATGTCTTGGCGCGTGGATGAGATCCTCATTTTCATCCCTTCTTGTCCGTGCTCCAGATAATACCCAACCAAGCTAACAAGAATTCATATTTTTTCATTCCAGCCGCAAGCATCAACGAAACATGCATGTTTAACGAACAATGCGAGGACGTCAACTTCAAGACAGAATGCAAAAACGAGCGATGTGCTTGCAAGTTCGAGATGGTTCCCGAGGTGACGGTCGATGGCGCTGTCATCTGCGCATGTGAGTATATATTCTATCAGCGACGTATTGGGCTGAGTCGTTGTGTCATGTAGCTTTCCACGAGCGCTCATTGGCCAAATTTTTTCCTTCATCAAGGTCTCTCCTTCGTAGAGTGATGTAAATTGACTCTTACGTCTATACAATAATTATGTTCGGAGCTGTCAATGCACACATGAACAAAGCTTTCTTTGTCGACCTGTCCTCGGCCTTGGTTACCGCTTTAAGGTAACAAGCTTTGAGATGTGGCCCCCGGGTACCCCTCACTAGTTTTGATGGCTGCTGCTTTTTTGCTGGAGTAGCAACAACGGCAGCAGAGTAAGGATGTGACGCGCTGTCATCTCAGCCAGACTCGATCTGACGGTTATATCGAATGTGACGGAGACCAGCTTACGCAAATCCTTCGACATGAAAGACAATACTTCGTCTGGGTCGCTCTCCTTCAGCACTTTGATAATCTCTTATTCCTCTTTTTTTTCATAATATCTGCTACGGGATGGTATTCAGTTAGCCATGTATAGCGACTCGTACAGCAGTGTTTTCGCTCATCGAATCTCCTCTTCACTGAAGTTGGTTGTGCTGATCAGGGTCACACTGATCTCGTCCATGACATCCAGTTGATACTACAAGAATGACAGGCCCTTGATCACCACAAATTGTTCCGGACTCGTGGTGGCACTTGCCCCATTTGGCGCAAATTAAATAATAATTTCGTGTACAGTGCAAGCGTATCCTATATCAATAACGGATCGCACTGCACTCTACTTTTTTGTAAAATGTTAGATGAGTTTTGATGCTAACATGCAAGTATTATTCTTGCTAGTGAAAGATTGTCATACGGTATTTTATAGGAACGTCATATTTTTTGTTTTTCTAGATATCTGCTTGATCCAATCACCATTAATTTAAAGATTTATATTTAAGTTCTCTATAACCTTAGTCATTAGTACATCGTATTAAAAATGCTAACGATAGGGACGAACTATGTTTTGTGAGTGTGTTTTTTTTTTAACGTTGATTTTGTTTTTTTTTAACGTATTTTTTTACTTTTAATTTTTATGTGCACGATTTTTCGATATTTAAGTTATTATTATATTTACAACTCGACGTATTAAGATAAGTGACATAATAAGCACAGTAAGTGATAATCACTACAATTTTTTTTTTCTTTAAATTTCTTCTTTGTCATTTTTATTGGTTACATTACTTTATCAAATGTTTCCAGCGGTGAAGATAGTAGAAGAGTCGACGAGGACTCTAGATCCCGCGATGATCGGAGTCCTGGTCGGCATGGCGCTAATGTTTGTGATCATCTGCGTCGTTCTTCAACTATTTAGCAGGTAACAAAACTTGTAACCACTAACTGAACCAATGTTTCAACGAGCTATGAGCCCATGCTCGCAGAATAGATAGCTAGTGCAGCCGAAACTGACAACCGTGTACCGAAAGATTGCGTTGGAAGGCTTCCCGTAAGTTGAACTGCAAATCTGGTGAAAATTACTGTATACAAATCGAACAAGATCGGTCAATCACCGTATCCGTACGTATCCATTTATCAACACATGGACTTCCTCTACTGTCCAGTAGAGGACGTCTTTCTTTTTAATAGTTTGTTGTCCATTAACAACATTTGCAAACGATTAGTTCAGTACTCACCACTGACAAATTGACAAGTCTTCTTTATTTCTTTAGGTTGAACGCTATCGTAACTTTTAAAGCTGTTTTATTTTCAACATATTTAAACACAGTTTCAATTACATTTTCAGAGCAAGGTGGAAGGAAAACCGCACGATCTTCAATACGCCCAATCCAAGATTGATGAACGCATCCTTGCTGAGAGACCCACACCTATTGCATTCACAGGTAAATAAAATAATACATATATTGAATGAACGTTTCACGTCTATGATAAAAGCACAAGCCAAAGCTGAATTTTGGGTTAATATAATATTTACCTCTGAAACGAAAATAGTAGTATCACAAATTTCAAACTACCATCCCTAAACCTCTTGAGCTAGACTATTTTTATCGTCATTAGTCTTATGCAGTCCCCTGCATAGGCTGCACTCTCAACTACTTTTATTCAGCTGCTAACAATGATCTTTGGAAGATCATTGCGCCATATAGTCTTTGGGCGTCTCACCCATTGCAATGAATGTTTTACGATCCCAAATAAACTATATAGCAATGTTTCTAGGACCGCCGTGGCTCCCGCGTCAGTGTTCGCCCACCCTCGAGGCAGGCAAGCCAACACGATCTCAGACCTCACTCGCCAGGTCCAGGTACTGAATACGACCAAACGGCATCATTGAATCCTTAGAATGTAGGTGTATTGTTTAATTATTTTTGTGATCAGTGAAGGAACTACTTTTTATTATTAAATAGACAATAAATAACTCTTAAGAAAAATCAAGTCGACCTGTTGTGACGCTGCTGTGTGTAAACAGAGCAACAGCTATTTCTTTTTGTTTTGTATTCTTCTAATAAAAAGTAGTTCCTTAGTAAAAACGTCATATGTTTTTGTTTTTCTATTGTTATTGTTTTGGAAAGATACTTGTACAGTAAGTTGCAGAAGTAATAGAAAGTTATTGAGGCTTTAAAATATTATTATTTTATGCACCTCTATAATAGCAGCCTCGCCTTTTATTTTTGCAGCAGACTGTATTTATTTACTGCACCAATAATGTGATAGATTTTCAATTATAAATGTTTTTGACTATCTAAATGTGGTGTATTTTCTAATCTCTTTTTGGTACACAATTTGAGGGGAACGGGCAAAACTGTGAAGGAGTTTTTTAATATTTTATTTACTTAGTACCTAGTTATTTACTAAAATTATACACTTTTGGTGTACTTTGATACGTCGTTATATTGAAGTATAGTGCTATTTTAACTAAATTTAAACTAGAATATCTTACTGGAACACTTAAATCATTTCCAAATTTGAAAATGTTTATTGAAATGATTAATTATTTAACAGTAACAAAAAATATTTTGGAAAAAGACGAAATTTTACACTCTATGAAATCTGGTCTTACATTGTGCGTAGCCCCAAACAGAACACAGTTTTTACTATCTCTTTTCTTTTTTTCTTTTTAACATTGCCCGATCCCCTAGTCACTGAAAATGCTAACCATGATTATTTCATGTATCAACAGCACGCCACCATCAAAGTCATCAGCTACACCGAAAACCCTCAGGTTACATACGACATCATTTTGCTTGTTATGCTCTATATTATCTAGTTTCAGAGTATATCCATATATATTGCACGTATCTATTGGTTTAGGTAACCATTGTTACTTCTATACATGATTCCGTCTTTTGCTAGAGATTTGTCTAGCCAGTCCGCAATATCTATTAGTTTATTTCTCTCCCTATAGTTTTGAAATTTAATCTGATACCTGTTATTTCAGTACCGTGTTTAAACTACCGGCAATTTTCATTTGTCTTTGTTAAAATCTGCTGTGTAGTTTGTTTCATGTTTTATATTTCTGTTTTTTTTTTTAGTTTAATGATTAAAAAATACAATTACCATCTTGTTTGCTTCTCAAATTTTTATTAGGAGCATATCCAATTTAGAAAACTATTATAAATGAGACACACACCTTCAGTGTACAAATTGTGATCAAGTAGTCTAGAATTGTATTTATGACATATACTCACGCCAACTACATAGTGACCTCACGATATTGTGTTTCTGTGTGTTATTAATGTAGAATTTATGTAAACAATAACCATATTTGGAAGTTGTAGCGCTATTATTCTTAAATTGCGTAAAAGAGATGGTGCAATATTGGTCCTGTAGGTAATATAGATAAAGCTATCTCTTTCATATATTGAAAAAATTTCTACCCGAATAAAAATTTGTAGTTACTGTTAGGTAGTGTTTGGTTTAAAGTTAGAATATTTTCCTAGCCAATTTGAATTGGATTGCTGCTACATAGAATTAATAACAAATTAAAATATTGCTTTGGCCAAGCTACTGTTGCCTTTATAACAGAACATTAAATCATTAACCAGGTCATTAATTTGATTATAAAAATGTAGATTAAATTTCTAGTAGTTAATCATATGAACACAACTATGCAAATATAGAAACATGTAAGTTATTCTTGCATGAATTTCTGCTCTTATTACTAACATTTTGGAAGTAAAGGATCCTACCTATATAGCCTAAATGTCTTATTTTGAGTGTACCATCGTAGCAAAAAATCTATTAGACTAGTCGAAATTGAATCAAGTAAAGCTTCTCACTCATAAAGTTATGATACTCCATTCAATATAATGATCCGTTTCACGGCATGTAATAACTTTCGACATCATGCTCTAAGCATGCTTTGCCTTCAACATTCCGATTTCTCTAATAGACTTTACAGATGACATTTTGCTTACAGGATCCCGGCGTGGGTCTAGAGCTAGCAGTGGACACTCCGCCACGTCTCTGCGATCAGCTACTCTTAGATCCCCCACAACTCCAGGACCGACTTCAGTCACCGTCGAAATTCGCGCACCAGAAGTGTAAAATGAACACGATTATCATATTATTGGTAAATTAAAAAAAAGAATGATACAAAAGACAAAGATTGAAAATTTCTTAAAGACCTTAAAGAATGATGTAAGTGATGTTACTAAAAATCCACTTGCGAGTGACAGGATAATTATACAAGTATTGTAAAAATCAGTCCATCGTTTAAATAATTTGTGATATATTATACCGATGGTTCAACAAATTAATATTTAGCTTATATTTATCCATTTTATAGCAATAATACGCACTATATCTGTCGTTAATTCAGCCACTTGCAAAGTGCCTCAGAAATTACATAAAGTTTTGAATCATATGATATAATTTTGGTAATAAGATAAAATAATGACACAAAACTAGTAATTAATGTTAAAATAATAGTTATTAATACATTCACAACCCAATATAAATCACATATAATAGAAGTAGAGCACAGTTCAACGATTCATAGAATAAAAGAATTAGGTTTACTTACGTAAGCTTTTTTAGCAATAAAAAAGGAAGCTTTTTGGCGAACATTTTTGTAGTTTGATAGTTTTAAATTGTCGATTATTACTAGATAAGTCGTAATGGTTTCTTCTTTTCCGTATCCCATGTAAGTACATATGCTAGATTCTACTCCCTGCCTTAGAAATAAAGTATAGCTTACATAATAAGCATCGTAGAACTAAATATTTATTTACGGGGACCATCCTCCATAAGGGAGCGATCAGAATTTTGAACGGTGGATATTATAAATAAACGGTGGGAAGCTTCGATGCCGCTTTCTATACTATAAGACTTTTAAATTTTAGCGTAAGAACGATAATAGCTTTTCTTTAAACCATTTCTATGAGAGAGAGTTGTGAATCGAAGTTAAGATTTCATTACTTACTGAGTTCTTTAGTATCGTTAGTCTCGTGACTGTGTAAACCGGGGAAATTTACACAGAGTAAAATATTAGTAACTATTTCATAGGTTACTTCATTGCACCTCTGATGCTTAGACCAAATTTTATGCAATGCGCACAATATGTGAGTACATTTAGTGGTTCTGCGATAAACTATGTACAACGGCGAAAAGCATAAGAAAAATGTATAGGACAAATATATAAATAAAAATAACATCACCTTCATCAAAATGTATGGGTAATACTTCAATTAAGGGGAAGAATTGACGTATGGCCGATACTGGATCATTCACTATGGAAAGATAATTACTATAAGCTATTGTACTTAAACATGATTAAAATATGCTCACATTGTGAAAAATGTATTTCGTACACTGTGCTAGATATTATGTACCTACTGGAAATTTACGCTGTAATTTAACTATATAAAATTTTATTATAATATAACTTATACTTCCCAATATTGATGTTTTAATTACAATATTTTTTATGAGCCTGTGCTATTCCTACTCCAGACCTCCCTATATTTTTTCTCCTTGTCATATCTGTGGAATAGATATGGTTGTTATTACCTTACAACGGAAAGCCTACGATAAATCCTAAATTTTAATTAACGAATAACCATTATCTTATTTTGTTTTTGATCAGGTTTTGTATATCTACAACTAATAATGGTCTATTTTATACCAACATTGCGAAAAGATAAAATGCCAATAATTAATTTGTAAAACTACACTAATTCACTTATTAAACTCCTCCGTGTCCTCCGGGCGGTCATCACAATGGTGACACCCGGGCGTTTCTTCAGCACGAATCCGGTGCAGGAATCTCCCAAACTTCCTCTTCTTTCATGACCAGTGAGGACCTGCGTCATGCGGAAGGTGAGAACGCCGTGTTGCCGTTCCAGCCACTCCTCAAAGTGGGGACTTACCGCCGCAATGATGGCGTGCCCAGCACTGGGTTGCAACAGTCACAGTCGCCATGCCACCTTGAGATCCCGCCGGAATTCTGTCCGCCATACCGCGATTTGTCGAGGCAGCGGACTTTCACCCCGGCGGTGCATCTCCACGCGCAAATCGTGCATGCGTGCATGGACTGTTGCCTCCAGATCCCAAGATGGTAGGCCAGCTAGGAGGCTCGCTGCTTCCCGGGAGACCGTGCAGCATCCGGATGGCCATGACCTTTTGGCAGGCCGCCGGTCGCTTACGCAGTGTCGGCGCCCACACTGGTGCCCCGTAAAGGGCCATGGACCGGACGATCCCCGCGTAGAGCCTCTGGCAGGGGGCGTCTGGGCCCCCTGGGTTGGGCAGGAGCCGATGTAAGGCAGCCCTGGTCCGTTCCAGTTTGGGGGCCAGACGTCGGAAGTGCTCCTCGAAGTTCAACCGGCTGTCGAGGACGAATCCCAGGTACTTTATCGTCGACCCGACGCCGATCTGAACCTCTCCTACCGTTATTTGGAGAGCAGCCTCCATGGCTATGGCTAAATGAAGGCGGAGTGGCAGGCGGTCGCATCCTTCTGCGATGCAGTAATGCTAGCGAAGGAGGCGGCCGACGCGAGAGGGCATGGCCCTCACGCCCCCGCCGCGCCGCTGGGATTCTGATCCCGATTTCCAGTCACAGTAGACGCATGCTTGCGGACGGCGAGCAATAGGTTAGGTAGCTCGCCGTCCGGACGTCTGGTTACAGTCCGGACCAAGCCCATGTCGTCGACGGCGCGTATTGTTCCACGCGCGCCTCAAAGAGATGTCTGCAAACTGTAGGGGCCCGGTCGGTAGGGCCGAAGCCTTCTGAGGCCTGGGTTGACAAAAGAGATCCCCGGGACCCCGGAATTAGGGCAAAGAAGGAACAGCAGTGGATTTTAGTCAGTAAAAGTCTGATACACCCTACCTCTCCCCCACCTAAAAAAAACTCATTCATTAAAAAACTTTCTTAATACAGATTCTGGACTGCTACTGAGGAATGTAAGAGGAATAACCCGTCCACTAGGATCGTTACTAAATGGTAATTGTCTCATAAATTTGTACCAACGACACCTGGTAAATAAACAGCAATGAAATCTTGAACAATTAGTAATCGGAACAGAGTGTAAAGTCCCGCAAACAACAGCTACTTTTAGTAAAATGTTTGAAAAACTTATTTTAGAGAGAAAGATTTTTTAATAGACATAAATACCAAACAGTTCGGTTTTACAATAGGTCGTTCAACAACCGATTTGAACTTTTAGGACATTTTTATAATGCATGGGAAAACAAATGCGATGTCTTGGGTATTTTATGCGATTTGTCTAATCTAAAGCTTTCGATTGCGTTCTCCATGAAACATTAAATCAGGAAACTACAACATTACGGAATCCGACACTCCTGTCTTGATCTTTTTTCATCATATCTGAGTGATAGGATTCAGAGAGTTGACGTAGACGGAAAAAGATGTCCCAGCTCTGTAGTAAAAATGGGTGTCCGCCAGGGCATAATTCTTGGCCCAAAGTCAAAGTCAAAGTCAAATATTTTTATTTCACATAGGCCTACATGGACACTTATAAAACGTCGAAAACTAGTGCACGGTTCCAAATTGGTCGTTTCCTATGGAGAAGAACCGGCAAGAAACTCCATGGTTACTCTTTTCAAAAAACTATTGGGTTTACAACATTTCCATATTACAACACAGACACTTATGCGAGGACAGTGTAAACCAGTCAATATTGCACCCAAAACCACAATAAAGATAAAATTAGTCAAAAACTGGGTTCAAAAAGGTAGTAATTAAAATCTGTAGTCTACAGTGCCCATTTTTGTTTCTTATTTATATTAACGACTTAACTTACATCATGCAAGATAACCATAATAATTTAGTGTTATTTGTAGACGACACTTCACTTCTGTTAAAACCGAAACGTCAGCAGCTGGATACTGATGATTATAATTGTAGCTATTTCAAAAATAGTTTACTAGTTTAATGTAAATAATCTATTTCTTAACGAAAAAAAAACAAATATATTAAACAAATAGAAACTAGTGTAAGATAAAGAGTTTATTCCTGAAGATACTATAGTGTTCTTGGGCATAACTTTAGTTACTAAACTTCAGTGGGGCTCACATATAGACAAATTTTCTAAAATTTAGGTCTCGCCGTCGTCTAAAATTTAGGCGCCGAAACAGGTGCCTAGTAAAGGGCCATAGACCGAACGATCCCCACATAGAGCCTCCGGCCTGGACCCAATAGGTTAGGCAAGAGCCGCTTCAGAGCAGCCCCAGTCCTATCTAGTTTGGGAGCTAGACGTCGGAAAAGCTGCTCGAAAGTCCACCTGTTGTCGACCGCACGCCGATGTGGAACCCTCCTACCGTTTTTTTGGGAACCCGGTGGTGGCGTGTTCTGAAGGCTATGAAAGCTTTACGAATACTGATAAATGCTTGTACTGACTGGACAGGTCCAATCAAATCTGCATGGTTCATTCTTCAAAAGACCATCGGAGACACTAATCTGCTTGGTTCTCGTGTGATTTGACGATTATATATTTTGTATTGACTTTAAAAGAGACTGTGAGCTTTGAATTTTTTTTCGGTGTTTCTTCTCAGATTAGTCTGGATTAAACTGACAAAAAAAAATTACGTCTGAAAGTGTTTTTAAAAACCTATTTGCAAAAAAAAAATATAATTTATCAAACTTCCGTTTAAAAGGGAGGATCTGCCGACCAGATGAAGTTTTGTCTGTTTTGAGCAACAGCCTGAGAGAGAATTTTGGGCTATTGTATATATGTCCAAACCGCGCAGAGAACTCTACTTGCGCGTAATTTTGTAGTTTAGTTTATATCTGATACCATAGATCGTTCTCCCCTCTGGAGATCGGAGGTCGAAAGGTTCTTTATGCGCCAGGCCAGTGGTAGGTTGGTTCTAATGAGTCGAAACTCAAACCGCATAGTTCTTTCTTGGTGAACCTGCGGTGTGCTGTCCCAGTTGCTCGGGATGATGCTGCAGACTCCAGTGGGTCGGAGTAGTGCTGCTGGCTCTAGTTTAGACTCTAGTATAGTCTAGCTTCAACCTGTAGGTTTTCTTCTTGGCTCTTTGTGTGACTGGTCAAAGGTGCAGTTTACTTAAGTTGCTGATGAGGCTGGGAGTAATTACCAAGTATGACGAGGCAGGCATGCTGGTGGTGAGAATACCCTTCTTAAAGCCGTGGGTGCTGGCTGTTTGGCTCGCTACTCGAATGCTTGAGGAAGATGATGTCGTCAAGATGTAGTAACTGAACGAAGGCTGTGCTGATGTTCCTAGTCGAGGGTCACGTGTTTGGAGGGATTTGGAACAGTGTAAAGTTCTTGAACCTTCTTCTAAGCCTGTCATCATTTACTTTTACTTTTGATTGTAAATGAAATACATAAAGATGCTGGATGTTTATCCACTAATACGTCCATGGTGACTACAGTCCCCAAAAACATTTTTGCTAATTACGTCCATGGTGACTACAGTCACCGAACGACATCTTTCGGTTTAAACGTGTACAGCGCTATAGTCAGGTGATAGTAGTGTAGTTGATTAATACTAGATGGCGCGTTATGAAGTTTGTCATCAGTGAGTGTGATTTTTTTCCGTGCAATGGCAACAAAAAATTTTTAAAAAAATATATTCAAGTGACAGTTCGTCGTTTTTGACAAGTGACTTTTTTGTGTGTGAAGCTCCTAACAAAAATGTGGTATGTTTATTGTTTTGTACGTTATTTATATTGGTATTTTATATCAAAATAAACGTGAAGAAATTTCCTTTACGAAATTAGTATTATTACAAAAATTTCAAAACGTTTACATAGTGTAATTTTGTTGGAAAAGTTAACACGATCATCGTTTGATAATTCTTTATTGTTTACAGTGCATCAGTGTATTCTATTGGTTATTTTTGTTAAATAAATGCAAAATATACGAGAATCCTTCACTATTAGCACGTTAATGGCCATTTACAAACGAAATACATTAATACATAAATACAATAAATGTTTACGTCGCCCGAGGCCGAGTAGACCAGGGTCAAAGCCTACAAAAATGGTAAAAAATGAAAACAAATTACAGTAGGATGAAACCCATTAGAAAAGGAGGGGAATATGATCAAATTGAAAGGAAAAATAAATTACGGTCGATCCGAGTTCGGGAAGTGGGAGGGGGTGAGTTTTTAAGGGTAAAAAATGGTTTATCTTGATTTCCGGCAAAACTACAAGTCCTATGGAAAAAAGTTAAATGGCAAAGTTGTAGGCAATAAAAAGATCTACAACTTTTGTATTTGCAGATTTTTCACATAACCTCAAAATTTAAGTGAAAATTCAAAAAACCAAGTTTTTGGTTTTTTATTTATATCTTTTTCAAATAAAATATTTTTTTCTACGAAATTTGGTGAAAACTTACCTCATTATGTCCCAAATACACTGTAATTTATTTGATTAAAAATATTTATTTTTTCGCTTCATTTTAATTTAATATCAAAAAAGCACCCTAATTTTCAATCAAAAATTCTGACGTCAAAATATCAGCTTTTTTCAAAAAGTTTGGGGGCTTTTTGTTCGTTGAAATATCTACTTTTTGATGGTGTAAAGAAAAATATACATTACCATAGGAAATATTCTTAGAAAATGCAAAAAATTGAAAAAACCTCAAATTCGAAAAATTTTTTTTAATCATTATGTACAATTTTGAGGTATTTATTAAAATTTACACTTTAATTACTCAAAAAACGTAAGATTTCATGTTTTATTGATAAACGAAAAAATTACAAATTAAAATATACTTCTATAATTAACAAACAAATAAGTTAATAAAGTTAATATTTAATAAGACATCTACAATATTTTGAAAAAGTTGTAGAATCTACTTTAAATAATATTGTAGATGCCTATTTATTACTGTTTTAAAAATAATTTATATACCTGAGTGACCTTCGGTGAATTTAAGCCCATTGTAAGTTATTTCATTGAGAAGTGGGGACGGACCTAGGAGAGTCTGGGCCTTACTACATACCTGCTATTTCATAAAAGACCGTTAGTCAGTATTTGAGATACAGAGTAGTGTACAACATCGTTTTTAAAAATACACGTGCAGGCTGAGTTACTCTAAGTGATTTGTGAGAAATTTACTTTACGTACTTTTTTAAGCAAGGTAAATACTATCTGTATTTTAATCTATATTAATCAGCTTCAAAATAAAAATAGTAATATTTTCTTTTATAAATAGTATGTTTAACGTAACATATCCTAAAAAATTGAAATTGAATGATATTTCAGTACAAGAATAAAAAAATAGTAACTTTGTTTATTTTATACAAACAGATTTAGTTACACTCATGATAAAACTTTGAAGGCATTATTAATTTGATTTTGTCTTTTCAGATTACTAGTATGGAAGAATCTGTTTGTATAATCTGCAATAAGTCAGACGACAAGCAAGTGTATGAAATAAAAAAAACAGCTTTGAATCGTTTAGTGGCGTCTAGCAAGAAGAAAATCGACAATAGATACAAAAAAATTGAAACTTTAACATCAGCTCTTATTCATCGAACTTGTCAAAGTCATTATAATGATGAGACTGCAATTGCTACATTCTGTAGCTCAAGACGTAAGAAATCACAGGAAGGAAAACAAATAAATAAGGACGCTCTTATATTTAATTTTCAATCTCATTGCTTTCTCTGCAGTGGGTTTTTCGGTAATATTTCTAAAGATAAAATTTCATCAGTTCAAAATAACGCTACAAGAGAAAATATATTACAGCATATTAAAAAACAAAACACAATTAATGATTTCGATAAAAACATTTTAGCTCGTTTAAGAAATGTGCCTGATTTAGTCGCAATAGAAGCTCATTATCACACTGTTTGTTATTTTGTATGAGATTTTCTATGACATGAATGTAATTCGAGTAAAATAAATAAACATTTTAACTAAAAAAAATTGCAGCAATCACATTTTTTTGATGAAATTGTACATAATGATTAAAAAAAAAAATTCGAATTTGAGATTTTTTCAATTTTTTGCATTTTCTAAGAATATTTCCTATAGTAATGTATATTTTTCTTTACACCATCAAAAAGTAGATATTTCAACGAACAAAAAGCCCCCAAACTTTTTGAAAAAAGCTGATATTTTGACGTCAGAATTTTAGATTGAAAATTAGGGTGCTTTTTTGATATTAAATTAAAATGAAGCGAAAAAATAAATATTTTAAATCAAATAAATTACAGTGTATTTGGGACATAATAAGGTAAGTTTCCACCAAATTTCGTAGAAAAAAATATTTTATTTGAAAAAGATATAAATAAAAAACGAAAAACTTGGTTTTTTGAATTTTTCACCTAAATTTTGAGGTTATGTGAAAAATCTGCAAATACAAAAGTTGTAGATCTTTTTATTGCCTACAACTTTGCCATTTAACTTTTTTCCATAGGACTTGTAGTTTTGCCGGAAATCAAGATAAACCATTTTTTACCCTTAAAAACTCACCCCCTCCCACTTCCCGAACTCGGATCGACCGTAATTTATTTTTCCTTTCAATTTGATCATATTCCCCTCCTTTTCTAATGGGTTTCATCCTACTGTGATTTTTTTTGGTTTCAAAAATTATCTACCCTGGTCTAGAGTGACCGTTGAGAAATACGAAACTTTGTTTATTTTTTCATGACAGAAAACTAAATATTTATATTAAGATATTGGTATCATTTTAAAGAGTATATCTTGTACTAATATAATAAAAAAAAACATTGTTACCGAAAAAATTGAAAAAAATGTTTAAAAATAATTTACGATATTCTCAACTTTACACTTTATTTTCATCGTTTATTATTAATTAAAGTAATTTACTTTTAATCAAATTAAATTTCACGTTCTTTGAGCTTTCCGTGAGTATTTTTTATTCGAATGTAGCTATTGTAGTTTTTCAGTAGTAATCGTTTTTGTTGAGAGAGTCTCGCTTGGTCGTAAAAAAGCAATTAACATTTCATGCGCGGACGTACAGCCGCCGAATCGCCCGTCACCATGGACGCTTGAGTGGAAAACCGAGATTGTTTTAAGATTTCATTAAAAAACTTCTAGATATATGTGTTGTTGTGAAACTTGTTTTTATCGGGATTTGTACCACATTTTATTTTATTTTATCTTAAACATGTTCCTCCCTTTCCTTCTAGCAGCAACTGGAGGCCTGTACGGAGACGAATGCTCCACGGTAGAAGACTGCCACTTCGCGCAAGTGGTATGCCACGATGCCCTGAAGGCCACCCCGACGTACCCATCAGTAACTATAAGGACAAATGTGGAAAAGGTGCTTTGAATTGTTTGATAGAATTTGAAATTTTTTGTTGGAGTTCCATAGGACAGTTCCAAAATGGGCCATTATACCAAATAAATTTGAACAGTATTGTGATATACTTACTTTAAAAGAGAGGTTATTTATTACGCTAGTTGATCGTC
This sequence comes from Mythimna separata, assembly GCA_030763345.1. NCBI lineage: Eukaryota > Metazoa > Arthropoda > Insecta > Lepidoptera > Noctuidae > Mythimna > Mythimna separata. The sequence goes on from CM061175.1 coordinate 3,414,585, forward strand.
GAAAATTCATTTTTAATGATTTTTACCAGTCATCCATTTTTGTGAAGAGCAGTAAAAATAAAACGCACATTTTTTGTTTTTTCGTTCTTACGCAATAGAATTACCCCATTTCTCTTACATTCCTTAGTACCTACCTACCTACCTTACCCACCCTACCTACCTTAGTACCTGCGACACCCGATCTCCTGGCCATCTCCTTCGATGGCACCTGAACTGGGGAATGATTGATAGTTCCCGGACCACATAGTGATTTCATCGTTTCACTCAAAGAGATTACGCGCCATTGATAGGTACAGGAACGTGTTGGTGCGTGGATGAGATCCTCATTTTTAGTCCTTCTTGTCCGTGCTCCAGATAATACCCAACCAAGCTAACAACAATACAATTTTTTTCATTCCAGCCGCAAGCATTAACGAAACATGCATGTTTAACGAACAATGCGAGGACGTCAACTTCAAGACAGAATGCAAAAACGAGCGATGTGCTTGCAAGTATCGATATGGTTCCCGAGGTGACGGTTGATGGCGCCGTCATCTCATCACGTCACGTCACGTCATCATACACCACAGACTACACACCCATACACCACACACTACACACCCATACACTACACACTACACACACATACACCACGCCACACACTTCCATTTTTTTTTCTTTTTTTGTTTGCATTTATTTAAATGAGTTTTTGATGTTGAACAAAATTTTAAGAACTCCTACAAAGCACAGCTTTGTGAATGAACTGTAAGGGGAAGGCGTGTAAACTGTGTCTGTAACACAGTTTACACTAGCACGGACACAGACGTTCACTCTGTCTCAAGTGTTGTATAGCGTTGTATTGTGCTTCATTGTTTCCATTTTCGATTGAGATGGAGAAATTGTATCTGGCTTTATGGAATAATAAAATTATTATTATTATTCCATTTATTTTTCATTATAACATATTTTATACATTTTTAAATATTTTTACAAAAACTAAAAAAAACATTTAAAAATATAAAAAATAGTGGCCCACCGGCATCGGGAACAGGGTCCAAGTTACCGGCGGTCAGGGCTCCTGAGAGAGGAACCTCCGGACAATACGCGCCGTGTCCAAGAGTGCTGCTTTCTGGATCAAACCCTTGATCCAGCTGCCTAACGAGAGCCTCCTCAGGTGTTCGTCGAGGCTCTTGGCTATTAAGCCATTGGCCGTCACGACTATCGGCACAATGATTGCTGTGTCCACTTCCCACATGTCGACAACCTCGCGAGCTAAGTCAAGATACTTAGATTGCTTTTCCTTCTCAGCTTTCACGAGGTTCTCGTCATGAGGGACCGCTATATCAACAATCATTGTGCGACGCTCTGTTCGATCTATCACCACTATGTCAGGCTTATTGGCAACAATAGTCCTATCAGTGATGATAGATCGATCCCAATACAACGTGATATTGCTATTGTCGAGAACTGGGTCGGGCACATACCTATAGTACGGTACTTCTGACTCCACAAGATTGTATTTAAGAGCAAGTTGCTGGTGGATAATCCTGGCCACGAGGTTGTGTCTATGCAAATAGTCTCCGTTAGCAAGATGAGAACACCCAGAAATTATGTGTCGGATTGATTCTCCGGGCAGGTGGCATGCCCGACAGATGTCAACCGTACCATCCTTCACAATGTATTTCCGGTAGTTGTTCGTCATCATAACTTCATCCATAATTGCAAAGACAAAACCTTCGGTTTCTCCAAAAAGATCACCAAAGCGTAACCAGGATACGGACGCTAATAGATCAACATCGGGCCCATGTAAGGCCCGGTAAAAGCGTCCGTGAAGCTCCTTACTCTGCCATACTTCCCTGCGGTCATTAGTATCCAGTACTATTGGTTTGCACCAGTTCTCCTTAGCCAAGGAGAGCGGGGTTAGGCCCTTGTCCACCGCCACTACAGCGCGATGCATACCCACGTCCACAGCCAGGAAATATTCCCTGAGACTGCATATCTCGCGGTTATGCAGGGTCTTGGCATTTAAAAAGCCACGACCCCCACACTTCCGCGGGATATACAGCCTCATCACCGATGACCGTGGGTGATGCATCCGGTTTGCAGTAAGTAGTGAACAGACCCTCCTATCCAGGGCGTCGAGTTCCGTCTGAGTCCATTTAAGTATGCCGAAAGAGTACATCAATACCGGCATGACCCAACCGTTGAAGGCGCGCACCTTGTTCCCGCCTGATAAAAGACTATTCAGTACTTTATTCAGGCGGCCAAAGAAGCGCTCCTTCAACGATCGCTTCACGTCAGCAGCATTGATGCCTAACGCTTCCGACATACCCAAATACTTGTAAGTTTCGGTTGAACAGAGGGATCTAAGGTGTATGGAATCCGAGAGTTGGGTTCCCACGGATTCCACAATCTCCCCTCGCTTTACATGCATGACTGCACATTTGTCCACACCAAATTCCATCCTGATGGCACTACTGAAGGTTTCAGTTACCTTCAGTAGCTCCATCAGTTGCAAGTTGTTGGGGGCAAAGAGTTTCAGGTCGTCCATGTAAAGGAGGTGAGATATGACCTGACCACCTCTTTTCAACCGAAAGCCTAAGCCCGAACCCTCCAGCAATGTGCTGAGTGGGTTCAAGGCCAGACAAAACCACAGTGGACTCAGACTATCGCCCTGGAATATGCCACGCTCGATCCTTATCGGTTCACCATTCTCTTGGATTTGTCGACATCCTGGATAGTGAAGAACCGTCCTCCACTGCCGCATACACGACATCAAGAAGGTGCGCAGAGTTGCATCAACTTTATACAGCTCCAGCACCCTCATGAGCCATGTATGCGGCACTGAGTCATAGGCCTTCTTATAATCTATCCAACATGTCGACATATCCTTTCGAAAACGACGAACCTGTTGGCTAATGGCAATATTATTATTATTATTATTATTATTATTACTATCTGCACTTGTGAGTATATTTTATCATTTGTGAGTATATTAGTTATATTATATCATGGTATAATGTAGCCTTCCACGAGCTTCCATCAGCCAAAAATTTTCCCACCACCACCCACCCGTACAACAAAAGATTTGAATTTTGTGACCGGATTCTAACCTTTTAAATAACAGGACCAATTTAGTCTTCATCTTTATGTACTCCACGAACTCTTTTACCTTCGTATAGTGATGTAAATTGACTCTTACGTCTATACTACGACGCTATGCCGTCGAAATAGCGTCACACAGTAATATGTTCGGAGCTGTCAATGCAGTACTGCACTGCACACATGAACAAAGCTTTCTTTGTCGGCCTGTCCTTGGCCTTGGTTACCGCGGGTAACAAGCTTTGAACGTGAACAGACCCTGGGTACACCTCACTAGATTTGATGGCTGCTGCTTTTTTGCTGGAGTAGCAACAACGGCAGCAAAGTAAGGATGTGACGCGCTAACGTGCATCTCAGCCTGACTCGATCTGAGGGTTGTATCGAATGTGGCGGAGAGCGGCTAGCGCATATCCTTCGCCATGAAAGACAATACTTCATCTGGGTCGGTCGCCTTCAGTACTTTGATAATTTCTTGGAGATTCCTCTCATTTTTTTCATCCCTGCTACGGGATGGTATTCAGTTAGCCATGTATAGCGACTCGTACAGCAGTGTTTTCGCACAGCGAATCTCCTCTTCACTGAAGTTGGTTGTGCTGATCAGGGTCACACTGGTCTCGTCCATGACATCCAGTTGATGCTACAAGAATGACAGGACCTTAATCACCACAAATTGTTCCGGACTCGTGGTGGCACTTGCCCCATTTGGCGCAAATTACATAATAATTTTCGTGTCCAGTGCAAGCGCATCTGATTTCAATAATGGATCGCACCCGGGGCGAAACTCCGCTGCCGCGACAAGTCGCGGCATGGCGGACAGAGTTCCGGCGGGATCTCAGGGTGGCATGGCGACAGCGACTGTCGCAACCCAGTGCTGGGCACGCCGTCATTGAGGCGGTTAGGCCCCTCTTTGAGGAGTGGTTGGAAATAGGTCACGGCGTCCTCTCTTTCCGTATGACGCAGGTCCTCACCGGACACGGTAAGTTCGGGAGGTTCCTGCATCGAATCAAGCAGGAGAGGACGCCCGGGTGTCCCCACTGTGTGGACCGCCCCGCCCGGAGGACACGGTGGAGCACACGGTAGAAGTGTGCCCCGCTTGGGCGGAGCACCGCCGTGTCCTTGTGGAGGCTATCAGGAGCGGCGACCTCTCGCGCCGGGCCCTGGTTCAGGCCATGGTCCGGAGCGAGGAGGGCTGGCATGCGGTCGCCTCCTTCTGCGAAGCAGTAATGCTCGTGAAGGAGGCTGCTGACCGCGAGCGCGTGAGGGAACGGTCCTCACGCCGCCGCCACCGAGATCCCGATCCCGATTTCTGACCACCGTAGGCGCGGGTTCGCGGACGGCGAGAACTGGGTAGCTCGCCGTCCGGTAGTCTGGAAATAATCTGGACCGAGCCCAGTCGTCAACGGCGCGTTCTGTTCCACGCGCGCCTCAAGGAGATGTCAGCAAACTGTAGGGGCCCGGCAGGGCTGAAGCCTCTGGGGGGAACACGTGGTATTCCTAAAGGTTGACACCGAGTCCCCCCCAGAACGAAGGCAACGAAGGAACGGGGTAGGGGTTTAGTCAGTAAGAGTCTGACACGCCCTCCCGCTCCGCCCAAGAGCGGGAGAAGTAATTCTGATGATTCCCCTACCAGAAAAAAAAAACTGCACTGTGTTTATTAAATGAGTTTTGATGCTAACTTGCAAGTATTATTCTTGCTAGAGAAAGATTATCATATGGCATTTTACAGGAACGTAATAGTTTTTGTTTCAATAAATATCCGCATGATCCGATCACCATTAATTTGATGATTTATATTTAAGTTCTCAATAACCTTAGTCTTCACAGTTCATCATAGTATTAAAAATGCTAACGATTGGGAAAAACTATGTTTTGTGAGTGTGTTCTGTTTTTTTTAACTTAATTTATTGGCTTTTCATTTTTATGTGCACGATTTTTCGATACTAAAGTTATTATTATATTCACAACTCAACGTATTAAGATAAGTGACATAATAACCTCAGTAAGTGATAATCACTACAATTTTTTTATATTTTATTTTTTGTTTGAATTTCTTCTTCTCTACACACAAGATTAAAATATGCTCACAGTGTGAAAAATGTATTTCGTACACTGTGCTTGGTATTATGTACCTACTGGAAATTTACGCTGTAATTTACCTATAAAGGGTGTAAAAAGACCCTTAACGAAAACGAAAACCCCATATTCTACACATCACTGGGATACTTTTTTTCTTCTAGGACATACCTGGAAATTCACTGGTTCTGGAGATATTGAAGGTCAAAGTCAACATTTTTTTTTCGTTTTTTTTTCAAAATCGTGTTCCAAGTATCATTAGTAAACTTTCTTCTGAACAAACATTATCAAAATTATCAATTTTTCATAACAAAATATGCATTTGAAGTGAGAAAAATGCAACGAAAACTAAACACAACGAGCGCCTCACACAAACAAGCGTGCGGTCGGTTCAAGCGCGAGCGGCCGAACTCTCAGCTGAACGTAATTATTATTAATTAATTATTTTTTAAAGATGAAAAAAAAAAGTTTTTTCCCAGCAATAATTTTTGGTCAGAGTTGCTTAATTACATATACCGAATGTGTAGTTATCGGCTTTGTGATCGGTCTTTTTACACCCTGTATATATAATTTTATTATAATATAATTTATACTTCCCACTATTGATGTTTTAATTACAATATTTTTTATGAGCCTGTGCTATCTCACTCCAGACCTCCCTATGTTTTTTCTCCTAGTCATATCTGTGAAGTAGATATGGTTTTTATCATCATGCAACGGATTTTGTTTTTTATTAGGTTTTGTATATCTAACTTAACTATCTCTGGTCTTTTTTATACCAAGATTGCATAAAGATAAAAAGCCAATAATTAATTTGTAAAACTGCACTAACTCACTTATTAAACTGCTACTTAAAAAAATACATAAAACAACATAAACTTTCTTATTACAGATTCGGAACTGCTACTGAAGAATGTAAGAGGAATAACCCGTCCACTAGGATCATTACAAAATGGTAATTGTTCATTTTAAACTAATGACATGTGGTAGATAAACCGCAATGAAATCTTGAACAATTAGAAATCGGAACAGAGTTTTTTAATAGACAAAAATTTTTACATACCAAACAGTTCGGTTTTAGGTCATTCAACAACGTGTTGAACTTTTAGGTCATTTTTATGATGCATGGGATGACAAAGGCGATGTCTTGGGTATTTTATGTCGATTGTGTTCTCCGCGAAACAATAATCAAGAAACAATACCGTTACGGAATCCGAAACTCCTCCCTTCATCTTTTTCATCATATATGAGTGAAAGGATTCAGACAGTTGACGTAAACGGAAAAAGATCTCCCAGATCTGTAACTTAAAAATAGGTTCTAAGGACTAAGACTCCCAGTGGTTAGGCAGGAGCCGCTTCAGAGCAGCCCCAGTCCTGACCAGTTCAGGAGCCAGACGCCGGAAATGCTCCTCGAAAGCCCACCTGCTGTCTAAGACGAGTCCCAGGTACTTCATCGTCGACCCGACGCCGATGTGGACCCCCCTACCGTTTTTTGGGAACCAGGTATTGGCGCGTTCCGAGGGCCATGAAAGCTTTACGAATACTGATAAATAGTTGTACTGACTGCACAGGTCCATTCAAATCTGATTCTTTCCTCTATGGCTATCTGAGACACTTATCTGCTTGGTTTTCGTGTGATTTGACGATTATATATTTTGTATTGACTTTAAAAGAACCTGTAAGCCCTGAATTTCTTTCGGTGTTTCTTCTCAGAGTAGTCTCGTTTAGACTCCCGAAAAAAATACACGTGTACCTACGTGCTTTTTTAAATCTATTTGCAAATTAAAATAAATATCATTTATAAAACTTCCGTTTTAAAGGGAGGATCTTCCGACTAAATAAAGTTTTGTCTGTTTTGGGTAACAGCCTGAACGAGAAATTCGGGCAATTTTATATGTCCAACCGCCATAGATGTCACTACATCGTTCTCCCCTCCTGAGATCGGAGGTCGAAGATTTTTGATGCGCCAGGCCAGTGGTTGGTTAGTTCTAGTGTGTCGAAACTGAAAACCGCACAGTTTTTTCTTGGTGAGTCGGTATTGCCTGCGGTGTGTTGTCCTAATCTGTCGGGGTGATGCTGCAGATTCCGGTGGGTCGAAGTAGTACTGCTAGTTCTAATGGGTCAGTGTGGTACTATACGTTGTAGTGTCTAGACTGCTAGCGTCAAACTGGAGGTTTTCTTCTTGGCTCTTCGTGTGACTAGTCGAACGTGCAGTGTAGGTACTTATGTTGCTGATGAGGCTGAAGGTTAATGACCAGCTATGACGAGGCAGGCTTGCTGGTGGTGAGGATACCCTTTTTAAAGCCGTGGGTGCTGGCTATTTGGCTCTCTGTACGAATGCTTGAGGAAGATGATGGCGTCACGATGTAGTAACTGAACGAAGGCTTTGCTGACGTTCCTAGTCGAGGGTCACCAGTTTAGAGGGATTTGGAACAGTCTAAAGTCCTTAAACCTTCTTCTAAGCCTGTCATCATTTACTTTTACTTTTTAATGTAAGTGAACTTATAGGAAGATGCTGGATTGTTTATAAAACCGAAATTGTTTTAAGATTTCATTAAGAAACTTGTAAAGTGTTGTTGTGAAATTTGTTTTTTATCGGGGTTTTTACCACATTTTCGAAGCATCTCTCAAATTGTATCTTACTGTACCATTTGAACACTTTCCTCTCCGTTCTAGCAGCAAACGGAGGCCTGTACGGAGACCAATGCTCCACGCTAGAAGACTGCCACTTTGCGGAAGCGGTATGCCACGACGTCCTGAAGACTTGCCAATGCCACCCCGACGTACCCATCAGTAACTACAAGGACAAATGTGGAAAAGGTACGTAATATTTGCTTTGAATTTTGTTGGAGTTCCATAGGAGAGTTCAAAAATGGGCCATTATTCCAAAAGAAATTTGAACAGTATTGTGATATACTTTAAAAGAAAGCTTATTTATTACGCTACTTGATCGGCGAAAAAAGCATATTTAATGATTTTTTCATTCATCCGTTTTTGTAAAAAACCAAAAAAAAACAATAATAATAAAACGCAAGTTTTTTGTTTATTCGTTCCTACGCAATAGAATTTCCCCATAGGTATATTTAACATACCTAAAGTTTTATTATGATTTCAACTTCTGTCTGCAAACATGTGCATACGTTGTCCGGGAGTCGCCCTGCAAGACCCGACCTCCCAGTCATCCCCTTTGATGGCGGCTAGGCTGGGCAATGATTGGTAGTTTCTGGACCGCTCAGAGATTTCATCATTTCACTTAAAGAGATTACGCACCATTGATAGGTACAAGAACGTCTTGACGCGTGGATGAGATCCTCATTTTCATCCCTTCTTGTCCGTGCTCAAGATAATACCTAACCAAGCTAACAACAATTCATATTTTTTCATTCCAGCCGCAAGCATCAACGAAACATGCATGTTTAACGAACAATGCGAGGACGTCAACTTCAAGACAGAATGCAAAAACGAGCGATGTGCTTGCAAGTTCGAGATGGTTCCCGAGGTGACGGTCGATGGCGCTGTCATCTGCGCATGTGAGTATATATTCTAACAGCGACGTATTGCGCTGAGTCGTTGTGTCATGTAGCTTTCCACGAGCGCTCATTGGCCAAAATTTTTCCTTCATCAAAGTCTCTCCTTCGTAGAATGATGTAAATTGACTCTTACGTCTATGTAATAATTATGTTCGGAGCTGTCAATGCAGTACTGCACTGCACACATGAACAAAGCTTTCTTTGTCGGCCTGTCCTTGGCCTTGGTTACCGTGGGTAACAAGCTTTGAACGTAATCAGAGGGCCCCCGGATACCATCGGTACCAACGATGTGACGCGCTGTCATCTCAGCCAGGCTCGATCTGACGGTTATATCGAATGTGACTGAGACCAGCTTACGCAAATCCTTCGTCATGAAAGACAATATCTTTCAATTTCAGATAATATCGTCATCTGGGTCAGTCTCCTTCAGTACTTTGATAATCTCTTGGAGACTCCTCTTTTTTTCATAATATCTGCTACGGGATGGTGTTCAGTTAGCCATGTATTAATTATTAGCCATGTAGTAATTACTCGTGCAGCACTGATTTCGCTCATCGAAACTCCTCTTCACTGAAGTTGGTTGTGCTGATCAGGGTCACACTGATCTCTTCCATGACATCCAGTTGATGCTACAAGAATGACAGGACCTTGATCACTACAAATTGTTCCGGACTCGTGGTGGCACTTGGCGTAAATTAAATAAAAATTTACGCATCTGATATCAATAACGGATTGCACTGCACTCTACTTATTTGTTAAATGATAGATGAGTTTTGATGCTGACTTGCAAGTATTATTCTTGCTAGAGAAAGATTGTCATACGGCATTTTATAGGAACGTAATATTTTTTGTTTTTCTAGATATCCGCATGATTCGATCACCATTAATTTGATGATTTATATTTAAGTTCTCAATAACCTTAGTCATTAGTACATCGTATTAAAAATGCTAACGATAGGGAAAAACTATGTTTTGTAAGTGTGTTTTGTTTTTTTTTAACGTATTTTTTGTCTTTTCACTTTTATGTGCACGATTTTTCGATATTTAAGTTATTATTATATTCACAACTCGACGTATTATGTAGGATAAGTGACATTATAAGCACAGTAGGTAAGTGATAGTCACTAAAATTTCTTTTTATTTTATTTTTGGTTTGAATTTTTTCATTATCATTTTTATAAGTAATGTATACTTTATGAAATGTTCCCAGCGGTGAAGATAGTAGAAGAGTCGACGAGGACACTAGATCCCGCGATGATCGGAGTCCTGATCGGCATGGCGCTAATGTTTGTGATCATCTGCGTTGTTCTTCAGCTATTTAGCAGGTAACTAAACTTTCTGTAACCACTAACTGCACCAATGTTTCAACAAGCTATGAGCCCATGCTCGTAGAATAGATAGCTAGTGCAGCCGAAATGTTCTGGACTGACAACCGTGTACCGAAAGATTGCGTTGGAAGGCTTCCCATAAGTCGAACTGCAATTCTGGTGAAAATTACCATTATTATACAAATCGAACAGGATCGGTCAATCACCGTATCCGTACACATCCATGTATCAACACATGAACTTCCTCTACTGTCCTGTGTGACCAGTAGAGGTCGTCTTTCTTTTTAATAGTTTGTTGTCCTTTAACAACATTTAAAAACGATTAGTTCATCACTCACCACTGACAGATTGACAAGTCTTCTTTATTTGTTTAGGTTGAACGGTTGAACGCTATCGTAACTTTTAAAGCTGTTTTATTTTCAACATATTTAAACACAGTTTCAATTACATTTTCAGAGCAAGGTGGAAGGAAAACCGCACGATCTTCAATACGCCCAATCCTCGATTGATGAACGCATCCTTGCTAAGAGACCCCCACCTATTGCATTCACAGGTAAATAAAATAATACATATAATTGAATGAACGTTTCACGTCTCTGATAAAAGCACAAGCCAAAGCTGAATTTTGGGTTTTTATAATATTTACCTCTGAAACGAAAATAGTACTATCACAAGTTTCAAACTACCATCCCTAAACCTCTTGAGCTAGACTATTTTTATCGTCATTAGTCTTATGCAGTCCCCTGCTGCACTCTCAACAACTTTTATTCAGCTGCTAACAATGATCTTTGGAAGATCATTGCGCCATATAGTCTTTGGGCGTCTCACCCATTGCAATGAATGTTTTACGATCCCAAATAAACTATATAGTAATGTTTCTAGGACCGCCGTGGCTCCCGCGTCAGTGTTCGCCCACCCTCGAGGCAGGCAAGCCAACACGATCTCAGACCTCACTCGCCAGGTCCAGGTACTGAATACGACCAAACGGCATCATTGAATCCTTAGAATGTAGGTGTATTGTTTAAATTATTTTTGTGATCAGTGAAGGAACTACTTTTTATAATTAAATAGACAATAAATAACTCTTAAGAAAAATCAAGTCGACCTGTTGTGACGTTGCTGTGTGTAAACAGAGCAACAGCTATTTCTTTTTGTTTTGTATTATTGTAATAAAAAGTAGTTCCTTAGTAAAAACGTCATATGTTTTTGTTTTTCTATTGTTATTGTTTTAGAAAGATACTTGTACAGTAAGTTGCAGAAGTAATAGAAAGTTATTGAGGCTTTAAAATACTATTATTTTGTGCACCTCTGTAATAGCAGCCTCGCCTTTTATTTTTGCAGCAGACTGTATTTATTTACTGCACCAATAATGTGATAGATTTTCAATTATAAATGTTTTTGACTATCTAAATGTGGTGTATTTTCTAATCTCTTTTTGGTACACAATTTGAGGGGAACGGGCAAAACTGTGAAGGAGTTTTCTAATATTTTATTTACTTAGTACCTAGTTATTTACTAAAATTATACTCTTGTGTCTCTTGATACGTCGTTATATTGAAGTATAGTGCTATTTTAACTAAATTCAAACTAGAATATCTTACTGGAACACTTTAATCATTTCCAAAATTGAAAATGTTTATTGAAATGATTAATAATTTATCGGTAAATAAAAAATATTTTCGAAAAAGACAAAATTTTACACTCTATGAAATCTGGTCTTACATTGTGCGTAGCCCCAAACAGAACACAGTTTTTACTATCTCTTTTCTCTTTTTCTTTTTAACATTGCCCGATCCCCTGGTCACTGAAAATGCTAACCATGATTATTTCATGTATCAACAGCACGCCACCATCAAAGTCATCAGCTACACCGAAAACCCTCAGGTTACATACGACATCATTTTGCTTGTTATGCTCTATATTATCTAGTTTCAGAGTATATCCATATATATTGCACGTATCTATTGTTTAAGGTAGTCATTGTTACTTCTTTATATGAAATGTAGTCTTTTGCTAGAGATTTGTCTAGCCAGTCCGCAATATCTATTAGCTTATTTCTCTCCCTATAGTTTTGAAATTTAATCTGATACCTGTTATTTCAGTACCGTATTTAAACTACCAGCAATTTTCTTTTGTTTTTGTTATAATCTGCTGTGTAGTTTGTATCATTTTTTATATTTATGTTTTTCTTTTTTAGTTAAATTACTAAAAAATACAATAACCGTCTTGTTTGCTTCTCAAATTATTATTAGGAGTAGGTTTATCCAATTTAGAAAACTATTATAAATGAGACACACACCTCCACTGTACAAATTGTGATCAAGTAGTCTTAGAATATATTTATGACATATACTCACGCCTACTACATAGTGACCTCACGATATTGTGTTTCTGTGTGTTATTAATGTAGAATTTATGTAAAAAATGACCATATTTGGAATTGTAACGCTGTTATTCTTAAATTGCGAAAAAGAGATGGTGCAAATATTGCTTGATTGTCCTGTAGGTAATAGAGCTAAAGCTATCTCTTTCATACATTGAAAAAATCTCTACCCGAATAGAGATTTGTAGTAACTGTTAGGTAGTCTTTGGTTTTAAGTTAGAATATTTTCCTAGCCAATTTGAATTGGATTGCTGCTACATAGAATTAATAACAAAATAAAATATTGCTTTGGCCAAGCTACTGTTGCCTTTTAAAACAGAACATTAAATCATTAACCAGGTCATTAATTTGATTATAAAAATGTAGATTAAATTTCTAGTAGTTAATCATATGAACACAACTATGCAAATATAGAAACATGTAAGTTATTCTTGCATGAATTTCTGCTCTTATTACTAACATTTTGGAAGTAAATGATCCTACCTATATAGCCTAAATGTCTTATTTTGAGTGTACCATCGTAGCAAACAATCTATTAGACTAGTCAAAATTGAATCAAGTAAAGCTTCTCACTCATAAAGTTATGATACTCCATTCAATATAATGATCCGTTTCACGGCATGTAATAACTTTCGACATCATGCTCTAAGCATGCTTTGCCTTCAACATTCCGATTTCTCAAATAGACTTTACAGATGACATTTTGCTTACAGGATCCCGGCGTGGGTCTAGAGCTAGCAGTGGACACTCCGCCACGTCTCTGCGATCAGCTACTCTTAGATCCCCCACAACTCCAGGACCGACTTCAGTCACCGTCGAAATTCGCGCACCAGAAGTGTAAAATGAACACGATTATCATATTATTGGTAAATTAAAAAAAAGAATGATACAAAAGACAAAGATTGAAAATTTCTTAAAGACCTTAAAGAATGATGTAAGTGATGTTACTAAAAATCCACTTGCGAGTGACAGGAAAATTATACAAGTATTGTAAAAATCAGTCCATCGTTTAAATAATTTGTGATATATTATACCGATGGTTCAACAAATTAATATTTAGCTTATATTTATCCATTTTATAGCAATAATACGCACTATATCTGTCGTTAATTCAGCCACTTGCAAAGTGCCTCAGAAATTACATAAAGTTTTGACTCATATGATATAATTTTGGTAATAAGATAAAATAATGACACAAAACTAGTAATTAATGTTAAAATAATAGTTATTAATACATTCACAACCCAATATAAATCACATATAATAGAAGTAGAGCACAGTTCAACGATTCATAGAATAAAAGAATTAGGTTTACTTACGTAAGCTTTTTTAGCAATAAAAAAGGAAGCTTTTTGGCGAACATTTTTGTAGTTTGATAGTTTTAAATTGTCGATTATTACTAGATAAGTCGTAATGGTTTCTTCTTTTCCGTATCCCATGTAAGTACATATGCTAGATTCTACTCCCTGCCTTAGAAATAAAGTATAGCTTACATAATAAGCATCGTAGAACTAAATATTTATTTACGGGGACCATCCTCCATAAGGGAGCGATCAGAATTTTGAACGGTGGATATTATAAATAAACGGTGGGAAGCTTCGATGCCGCTTTCTATACTATAAGACTTTTAAATTTTAGCGTAAGAACGATAATAGCTTTTCTTTAAACCATTTCTATGAGAGAGAGTTGTGAATCGAAGTTAAGATTTCATTACTTACTGAGTTCTTTAGTATCTTTAGTGTTGTGACTGTGTAAACCGGGGAAATTTACACAGAGTAAAATATTAGTAACTATTTCATAGGTTACTTCATTGCACCTCTGATGCTTAGACCAAATTTTATGCAATGCGCACAATATGTGAGTACATTTAGTGGTTCTGCGATAAACTATGTACAACGGCGAAAAGCATAAGAAAATTGTATAGGACAAATATATAAATAAAAATAACATCACCTTCATCAAAAAGTATGGGTAATACTTCAATTAAGGGGAAGAATTGACGTATGGCCGATACTGGATCATTCACTATGGAAAGATAATTACTATAAGCTATTGTACTTAAACATGATTAAAATATGCTCACATTGTGAAAAATGTATTTCGTACACTGTGCTAGATATTATGTACCTACTGAAAATTTACGCTGTAATTTAACTATATAAAATTTTATTATAATATAACTTATACTTCCCAATATTGATGTTTTAATTACCATATATTTTATGAGCCTGTGCAAATCCCACTCCAGACCTCCCTATATTTTTTCTCCCAGTCATATCTGTGGAATAGATTTATGGTTGTTATGATCATACAACGGAAAGCCTACGATAAATCCAAAATTTTAATTAACAGAATAACCATGTTCTAATTTTGTCTTTGATTAGGTCTTGTATATCTACAACTATCTCTGGTCTATTCTATACCAATATTGCGTAAAGATAAAATGCCAATAATTAATTTGTAAAACTACACTAATTCACTTATTAAACTCCTCCGTGTCCTCCGGGTGGTCATCACAATGGTGACAAAACTCCTTCTTAAAAAAATACATAAAATAACGTAAACTTTCTTAATACAGATTCTGGACTGCTACTGAAGAATGTAAGAGGAATAACCCGTCCAGTAGGATCGTTTCTAAATGGTAATTGTCTCATAAATTTGTACCAACGACACCTGGTAAATAAACAGCAATGAAATCTTGAACAATTAGTAATCGGAACAGAGTGTAAAGTCCCGCAAACAACAGCTACTTTTAGTAAAATGTTTGTAAAACTTATTTTAGAGAGAAAGATTTTTTAATAGACATAAATTGTTACATACCAAACAGTTCGGTTTTACAGTAGGTCGTTCAACAACTGATTTGAACTCTTAGGACATTTTTATAATGCATGGGAAGACAAATGCGATGTCTTGTCTGTCTGTCTTGTTTATTTTACCTATATTTAGTTTTCTATCTTAATAGGTTTTTTTTTTAATGCACCTACCATGCTTTCTCTTCACCACCCTTGGTTGACTGGTAGAGAATGCCCAAGGCATTAAGTCCGCCTTTGTACCATTATGTGCAAGATGTTTAAATAAATAAATAAATAAATGTCTTGGGTATTTTATGCGATTTGTCTAATCTAAAGCCTTCGATTGCGTTCTCCATGAAACATTAAATCAGGAAACCACACCATTAGGGAATCCGACACTCCTGTCTTGATCTTTTTTCATCATATCTGAGTGAAAGGATTCAGAGAGTTGACGTAGACGGAAAAAGATCTCCCAGCTCTGTAGTAAAAATGGCTATCCGCCAGGGCACAATTCTTGGCCCATTTTTGTTTCTGATTTATATTAACGACTTAACTTACATCATACTTGAGGAGCTCGTGGCTAGATAATAACAGCCGCATGGGTCGATCTTCAAGGTTAAGCAACTCTTGCCAAGATTGGTCTGTGGATGGGTGACCATCTTAACATACCGAGTTTCCTCCGTGCCTCGGAAAGCACGTAAAGCCGTAAGTCCCGGCTGTCATTTGTAGATTTTTGGCAATCGTTACGGATTGTCAGAAGCCAGTAATTAGCTATGTCCACACTGTGCTCTTTCATCTTCATCTTTCTACTGAACTTTCGTTAGTTGCTTTCAACAATTGAATGCGTTATGAAACGCATTATCTATCTGACGAGGAATGACATGTATCACTGCGCGCGCAACACTTTCAACTGTCATTGCACATGCGTCAAAGGCATACCCGACTTGCGCTGTTGACTGCGTTATCCGCTCGATTGCTCGGCGCAAAAATGAAAAGAGGGTCGTTTGCCAGTGACTTTTGACCGGATCTGAGCGTACGACGCGCCGTAATAAAACTATGATTGTGACTCGCTCCCAGAGTGTTTTTCAAATGTGTTAACTGTTCTGAATAGCTATTAAAACAAGCTTAAACACTGTGTCTGTTTTTTTAATAGATCTTGTTTCTGTGTTTTTCAATGTACCTTGAAACTTTAACTATCCAAAATATTAGCTACTTGTATAGAAAAATGCGATTTACTAAAAACTAAGATCGACAAGAGCACTGTTATTTATTTTATTAATAAACTAGATTAATTACTGGACACATTTAATGACACATGGATATATTTTATGTGAAATAAAATATTTAAACGTTAATGCAATCCTAGCGTAGAATGCGCTAGCGGAGTAATTTACCGCTAAATATTTACGTAATTTCCATTCGACTTTGTAAGAAAATTATAATACATAGAACAAAAATAAAAGTATCTATGTAAAGCATATTTCATTATCTTTGTTTTAAATGTAAAAGTTTATAAACTATTATGTGAATTCGAGTCAATATTTACAAATTAAAAACATACAGCGATTTTTTCTGTCAATTCGCATACCATGTTTTATTTGCTAATTTAGAAATTATGACCAATCTTTCAACAAATCTAATCTATAAAATAAATATGTATAATAATCAAGTATTAAAAAATACAATACTTGTTGTTAATGTATTCATATACAATTAATAAAAAATAAAAACTAAAACCAAATAAATAGATCAAATCCGCTGATGGCTAATGTCGTCACGTGACATATCGCAAAGATGGCGGCCATTAGAGCAAGGGTTGTCGCGCGTTTGGTTTGGAGTGAAATAAAATACTAAGAAAATGTATAACATTATTTTATTTGTTTTTTTCATTGGAATGCAAGATGGCTGCCCTAATTATAACATTGATTAATAAAATATAATACTAATACAAACTTTTTTAGGGTTCCGTAGCCAAAATGGCAAAAACGGAACCCTTATAGTTTCGTCATGTCCGTCTGTCCGTCTGTCCGTCTGTCACAGCCGATTTACTCGGAAACTATAAGTACTACAGTGATGAAATTTGATGGGAATATGTGTTGTATGAACCGCTACAAAATTATGACACTAAATAGTAAAAAAAAGAATTGGGGGTGGGGCCCCCCATACATGTAACTGAGGGATGAAAATTTTTTTTTCGATGTACATACCCGTGTGGGGTATCAATGGAAAGGTCTTTTAAAATGATATAAAGTTTTCTAAAAAACATTTTTCTTAAAGTGAACGGTTTTTGAGATATCAGCTCTCAAAGTCGTAAAAAGTATGTCCCCCCCCCTCTATTTTTATAACTACGGGGTATAAAATTCTAAAAAAAATAGAGTTGATGCATGCTAATTAACTCTTTCAACGATTTTTGGTTTGATCAAAGTATCTCTTATAGTTTTTGAGATAGGTTGATTTAACTGTAATTTTGGTTAAGTTATTGTGCTTACACTGAAAACGATGGCTGAACCTTATAAGTTTTATTTGCTGCTACGGAACCCTTTGTGCGCGAGCCCGACTCGCACTTGGCCGGTTTTTTTTTTCTATTCTCTTATCTCTCTAAAACGTCAAAATAGCACATTTTCGAGAGATACAAGAATAGAGAGCGATTTTCATTCACGAGGGATAAACACACCTCCAATATGCTTAACATCAATCTGCTAAACAGCAGATTGATGTTAAGCATATTGGAGGTGTGGTGGCAAAGGCTAGTATGCACAACTATGGCACAGTGTGGTACTCTTCAAAGCATATTTCTAAACAGAGTGACACACTGCACTGCTTACAAATATACCTAGTGCGGCTCTTTTTGCACCAAACACACCGTGCCAACTTGCAAGGACCTGCAGTAATGTAGTGGTTGCCCTTTAAAATAGGCCGCACCGTATTTGGTTTACGGGCCAGTGCCGTTTTCGTGGTCTCCACGGTCAGAGGCCGTGCTATTATGGGAGGTTTTGACATATTAATTAAATTTTCAGCCACTTGCCGTCTAAACTCTCGCGGAGAGCACTGCTTGTGGTGAGTCTGAAATATTATGTGGGCATTCATAAGAGTAATGTTTAAAAGACGCCGAAACACCTTTTTATACCACACAATATTTCGGACTCGCTCCATGGGAAACGCCGATAGTAATTGATCTTTTCTATCGACGCCTCCCATCGTACGGTTGTAGTCCACTACAACCTGTGGCTTGTATTTAAACCTCCCATACTTTTCGGTCCCTCCAACGACGCCATTATGGTAGGTGGACACAAGTGACACTATATTTGAATCGCGCCACATCACGATACTCAAATCTTGTGTAAAACTCTGCACAATCTCGCTTTCTCTCAGCTCATGTTTTTGGATAGATTTGATAGCTTCGGGCACAAACTGTCGGTTAACCCTCAGAGTTCCGTAACAATCCGTCCCCTGTGACTTTAAAAACCGGGCGAGCAATGGCGAATTATAAAAATTGTCCATGATCAAAGTATAACCCTGATTGTACAAGGGTTTCACTAGATCATGGACAATTTTTGACGTCGCGTTGGTGGGCAGTGGGGGGGTGTCTGTCGGTCCATCTGTCGGTCCATCTGTCAGGTCTATTGCCACGTCTTCTGTCAGTCCATCTGTTTCGTCTGTCTGTTTGTCCGTCTTGCCAGTATAAATGAAAAATCTCCATAAATAGCCTGATTGTGATTCACACAGCTCATATGACTTTACGCCAACTTTGGCAGCCTTTGTTGCAATCTTTTGTGCGAATGACAACCGTCCTTGCCATTTAAGGAGAGATTCATCAATGGCTATATCCTGTTGAGGAACATAAAGCGAGCTAAATTTTTTCTGTAATTGTTGCAGCACAGGATTTATTTTGCTCAACTTCTTTTCTTCAGTTGTTAAGTCGTCAGTCTGTGAGTCATTTGAGTCACTGAAATGTAAAAGTCGTTTTATCAAAATGAACCTATTGTAAGTCATGATTTCTTTGAAATATTTAAGAGTGAGGTAGCCATTTTCAAGCCAATAGTTTTTCTCAACAGGATTTGGGACCAAACCCTGCAGAATGAGAATTGCGAGGAAACTGGCTATCTCACCTCTGTCAACATTTACAAAGAAGTTAAGTCTGGAATGTGGTGTCAAATGTCGGTCAATTTGTCGAGTCGCGTATCTGTTAGTCTGTTTTATTATTAAATCCAAAAGTTCGTCATCAAAAAATTTCAAAAATACGTCTAACGGTGTTGTGTTGTCAGTTACTGGGAAGGTCGGTCCTGCCACTCCTTTAAAATTTTCCCGTTTCCCTTGGAAAGTGTTGTGGTCTTGTACCCAGTCAAAAGTCAAATGGTCAGTCTTTATCATTTCAGTGATCAGTCGGTCAGAGTCCTTGTCGTCGTTTATCAGCCATGTATGTAAGTCGTTGTCAACATCCTCGAAGATATGAGCTGGCGTCAGTCGATGTAGAAATGGCATGTCCGCTTGTTCGTCTGTTTGTGAATTCAGCGTATCTACCACGTCGTCTGAGATCTGTTGCTCTTCAGTGTCCGACTCTTCCATATTCACCCAGTTATCCAACAAATTGCGGTCTTTTTTGTTATCAGAACCTGAAATAAAAACGTTATCAATACCAAAGTAACAAAGTCGATGTACATCTGTACTAATATTATATTATACGAAAGTTACTGTCTTTCTCGCTTTTACGCCAAAACTATTGAACCAATATAATATGAAATTTGGTACACTAGACAGTCTTAAGCCTGAGAAAAAACGGGCTATATAATATCGTGCTACGATTATTAGGACGGGATATAACGGAATACGCGCTACTGATACATAAGTAATTAAACCATAAATATATGTACTATCTGTATCTACCTAAGTTTATTTTTATTGAAACAGCCGATGGTGCTTTACTCGCGTTTGCCTCCGAAGACTGAATTGGATCTAAAACAAAATATATTATAAAAATCTGCCCAGAAATAAATTAAATTTAAGCATTACGATAAACTAAAGCATTACCAGGTTGTGCACAAAAAGGCACGTATGGCCAATTCGTCACTTCTGACTCTGAAAGATAAAGAAGAATATAAATATATGTAATATATGGATAAGACACATAGTTGTTTTAATTTTTTTGGCTACGTTGCCTAATGTATACTTACTCAGTAGGCCACTAGTAAAATCTACTAAGAGTTCGCTCACAGGTGAACTGACAGTTATTGGGCTAAAACAAAATATTTTTATATTATAAATTATCAATATTAAAGTTAAGAAAGATCAGGGTATCGAATTACAATATACCTTAATGGAGTTGTGTTTTGGAATTGTGCCGCTGGTTCATCGCAACCTGTGTCCATCGGATCTAGCTCCTCTTTTGAAATACCTTCAGCTCTGTTACCTTTGACTTGCAATTTGCTGTAAAAAATAAAAAGAATAAAAATTGGTCATCAATTATTTATAACATATTATACTATATTTCTTAATATTACCTTATTTGCCAAGGCTGTAGCTTAGGTGCTGGAGGAGTTGCAGGAGTGCCAGCAGTCAGCCGGCATTCTACACGGTCGGGAGATGATTTCCTAAAATTAAGTGTTTTATTGTAAAACAGGTTTAGTACAGTTTTTCTTATATTTAAAGCTTACATATTATACATACTTATTTCGTTTTCGTGGTGGTGCATCAGGCAAAAGTGACCGCGACAGTTGCTTCATTCTTTTACGGTCGGCTAGTTCTTTTTTTACTGCCGGGTCGAGTTGGTTGATGCGTTTTTTTGTGAGGGCCATCGACTTGCGCACCAAATTTAATTCTATATCATAATTGCTAAAAACATAAATGAGTAATGAGGCAACTTACAAGAAGAACACTTAAACTTCAAACTTTTAAAAATAATAATACCTTGAGCTGGGCCCTGCGATAGGTTCCAGGTTTTCTGCTTCTGGTCTCATCGCTTGCCCTTTTCCTCTGCCTCTTCCTCCTCTTTCACTTCCCTTCCCCCTACCCCCCCTTTCGCTTCCCTTCCCCCTACCCTCCCTTTTACTTCCCTTTCCCCCTCTTCCACTTTCACCCCCATACCCTCTTCCTCTACTAGCGCCACCACCACTTACAGAACAAATACACACCAATAAATTACTAATATTATAAAAGCGAAAGTAAGTTTTTATGTTTGTTTTTTTTTTGTTACGTCTTCACACCTAAATGGCAGAAGTGATTTTGATGAAATTTGGTACAGAGATAATTGGGACCCTGGAGACTTTTTTGGGATACTTGGAGTTTTTATCCCAAGAATCCCACGGGAACGGGAACAATGCGGGTGAAACCGCAGGCGAAAGTAGTATATAATAAATATGGTATGTAATATTATTAAGTAATTAATGAATCAAGTAATAAGTATTGCCCAAACCTCATTTTAATACAAAAATACAATTAATACATGCTATGTAATAAAAACGACCGTATGGCACAAAAAAAAAAAAAAATTATCAAGTACTCAATTATTAAATTATCAAGTATTCAATTATTAAACTATCAACCAAACCGAAAAACCACCAAACCATACCTTTTATTTCAACCAAAAAAACATGCATTAAAGACACCATGTGCCAACCCTAATACTAAAACTTACTTTGCTTCTTGGAAACGATTGTCGCCAGTGCAATAATTCGTTACTACGTACTTACTTGGCGCCAAAATTTACGAAATCCAGCTGTTCTACAAGACATTAATACGATATTATAGTACTTATGATCAAAGTGGAGTCTTAACTTTACTATTTCATACATAATTCACCGTAGTTTTAAGTAATATCATTATAAATTACCACTTTAAAATATGTAAACAAACAACAAAGAAAAAGCGCGTTCGATTCTTTGATTTTATCCTATTTCACCAAAACTATATATAAATAAAAGATTAAAATATCAGAGGACACATCTTCTACATTAATTCAGTACCTTAAATTAAATAATAAACAATAAATTTGGATACTTACGGCATTTTTTCTTGGAGCACTCACTAACTTTGATCACAGAAAGTTTTAAAATGGCTACTTCAACTTCACTTCAACAGATTAAATATAATTTTGTCTATGGGTATTGTGATTTTGCGTTCATTCGATAAATCTGTTCCTAGTCTATGATTTCAAGAGGTTTTGAAAGGATTTTAACGTCATATTAATAGAGTTTTAAGTTGTTTAACAAAAATGAAGACTTGGAAACAATTGTTGCCACGAGCAAAGTTCGGTTTTTTTGTTTGGAAACGATCGTTTCCAGAAGCAACACAGCGTGACGCTTGCCCTTGTTCAACAAAAAAGGGCACAGTGTGGACATAGCTAATCTGACTCCAGTCTTGCCATGAAGTACCGTGTTACCCCTGTTAATGGGTTGTGGAGGTCTGATAGGCAGCCGCTCCTCGTATAATACAATACTGGTGTTCCGCTAAATCCGGCTTGACTGGAAGCCGACCCCAATATAGTTGGGAAAAGGCTAAGCAGATGATGACTTAACTTACATCATGCAAAATAACCATAATTAAGTGTTATTTGTAGACGACACTTCACTTTTGTTAAAACCGAAACGTCAGCAGTTGGTTACTGACGATTATAATTGTAGCTATTTCAAAAACGAAAACGTCGACATTTAACTGATTTAGAATTAGTTTACTTTAGCTATTTTCACAGTATCATGTCGTACGGTATTCCTATCCAGAAAATTTTCGGTTTACAAAAAAGGGCTATTCGTTCAATTTATTCTGTTGTTTTTGTTTTCAAATGTAGTTCTTATTATTCTTCTAGCGCCAGGCCAGTGGTAGGTTGGTTCTAGTGGGTTGAAATTGAAAACCGCATTGTAGTGGGTCGGGATGATGCTGCAGACTCCGGTGGGTCGGAGTAGTGCTGCTGGCTCCAATGGGTCAGGGTACGACGCAGTGTCTAGACCGCTAGCGTCAACCTGAAGGTTTTCTTCTTGGCTCTTCGTGTGACTGGTCGAAGGTACAGTGTACTTAGGTTGCTGATGTGGCTGGGGGTAATGACTAAGTGTGAAGCAGACATGCTGGTGGTTAGGATACCCTTTTTAAAGCTGTGGGTGCTGGCTGTTTGGCTCGCTACTCGAATGCTTGAGGAAGATGATGACATCACGATAGTAACTGAACGAAGGCTGTGCTGACGTTCCTAGTCGAGGGTCACCTGTTTGGAGGGATTTGGAACAGTGTAAAGTTCTTGAACCTTCTTCTAAGCCTGTCATCATTTACTTTTACTTTTGATTGTAAATGAAATACATAAAGATGCTGGATGTTTATAAAACCGAGATTGTTTTAAGATTTCATTAAAAAACTTCTAGATATATGTGTTGTTGTGAAACTTGTTTTTATCGGGATTTTTACCACATTTTATTTTATTTTATCTTAAACATGTTCCTCCCTTTCCTTCTAGCAGCAACTGGAGGCCTGTACGGAGACGAATGCTCCACGGTAGAAGACTGCCACTTCGCGCAAGCGGTATGCCACGATGCCCTGAAGACTTGCCAATGCCACCCCGACGTACCCATTAGTAACTATAAGGACAAATGTGGAAAAGATGCTTTGAATTGTTTGATAGAATTTGAATTTTTTTGTTGGAGTTCCATAGGACAGTTCCAAAATGGGCCATTATACCAAATAAATTTGAACAGTATTGTGATATACTTACTTTAAAAGAGAGGTTATTTATTACGCTAGTTGATCGTCGAAAATTCATTTTTAATGATTTTTACCAGTCATCCATTTTTGTGAAGAGCAGTAAAAATAAAACGCACATTTTTTGTTTTTTCGTTCTTACGCAATAGAATTACCCCATTTCTCTTACATTCCTTAGTACCTACCTACCTACCTTACCCACCCTACCTACCTAAGTACCTGCGACACCCGATCTCCTGGCCATCTCCTTCGATGGCACCTGGACTGGGGAATGATTGATAGTTCCCGGACCACATAGTGATTTCATCGTTTCACTCAAAGAGATTACGCGCCATTGATAGGTACAGGAACGTGTTGGTGCGTGGATGAGATCCTCATTTTTATTCCTTCTTGTCCGTGCTCCAGATAATACCCAACCAAGCTAACAACAATACAATTTTTTTCATTCCAGCCGCAAGCATTAACGAAACATGCATGTTTAACGAACAATGCGAGGACGTCAACTTCAAGACAGAATGCAAAAACGAGCGATGTGCTTGCAAGTACGATATGGTTCCCGAGGTGACGGTTGATGGCGCCGTCATCTGCACTTGTGAGTATATTTTATCAGCGACGTATTGCGCTGAGTCATGGTATAATGTAGCCTTCCACGAGCTTCCATCAGCCAAAAATTTTCCCACCACCACCCACCCGTACAACAAAAGATTTGAATTTTGTGACCGGATTCTAACCTTATAAATAACAGGACCAATTTAGTCTTCATCTTTATGTACTCCACGAGCACTTTTACCTTCGTATAGTGATGTAAATTGACTCTTACGTCTATACTACGACGCTATGCCGTCGAAATAGCGTCACACAGTAATATGTTCGGAGCTGTCAATGCAGTACTGCACTGCACACATGAACAAAGCTTTCTTTTTCGGCCTGTCCTTGGCCTTGGTTACCGCGGGTAACAAGCTTTGAACGTGAACAGACCCTGGGTACACCTCACTAGATTTGATGGCTGCTGCTTTTTTGCTGGAGTAGCAACAACGGCAGCAAAGTAAGGATGTGACGCGCTAACGTGCATCTCAACCAGGCTCAATCTGAGGTTTATATCGAATGTGACGTAGAGCGGCTAGCGCAAATCCTTCGCCATGAAAGACAATACTTCATCTGGGTCGGTCTCCTTCAGTACTTTGATAATTTCTTGGAGATTCCTCTCTTCTTTTTCATCCCTGCCAGCCATGTATAGCAACTTGTTCGGCAGTGTTTTCGCTCAGCGAATCTCCTCTTCACTGAAGTTGATTGTGCTGATCAGGGTCACACTAATTTCGTCCATGACATCCAGTTGATGCTACAAGAATGACAGGACCTTGATCACTACAAATTGTTCCGGACTCGTGGTGGCACTTACCCCATTTGGCGCAAATTAAATAATAATTTTCGTGTCCAGTGCAAGCGTATCTGATTTCAATAATGGATCGCACTGCACTTTGATTGTTTGTTGAATGTTAGATGAGTTTTGATGCTAACTTGCAAGTACTAAGGATGATTCACGGTACACCGTGTCGCGACCGGGCCGGGCCTCGGCCGGGACACGTCCACCGTGCGCCGGCCGGGACAGTGATTCATGTTACACCGGGCTGTTTGGGTGTACGCACGTACGTGTTTGCACGACTATATCTGTTTTTGTCATCTAATGATTTCATCTGTCGATAGACTTGCAATTTTCTCAATTTGAATTGGCAGCTATTGCAATTGCCATCGATGACGAAGTAATGGTTTTCCATATAATATTTTTGTATTTGTTATCTAAATACTTAGGATGGCTCATGTCGTAAATCACAGGGTACTTGCGTACACATTCTAATAATTTTTCATCGTCCATTTTGCTGTTGAGCTGCAGACCTCACTCTGCTCTGCGGGTGCCCGGGCGCCTACGTTCATGTTATGACGTGTCGGGGCCGGACCGTGCCGGAGCCGGGAAACAATACCCGCCGACATTACAACGCCGTGCCCCGGCCGAGTCCCGGCGGCGAACGGTAAGGGCACGGCAGAGCCACGGTCAGGCATGAATTACTTCATACAAAAGTATATATTCATTAATGTTAGACCGTGCCCCGGCCGGGACACGGCCCGGTCGAGACACGGTGTAGCGTAAATCATCCTTTATGCTTGCTAGAGAACGATTTTCATACGGCATTTTATAGGAACGTAAGAGTTTTTGTTTCAATCAATATCCGCATGATCCGATCACCATTAATTTGATGATTTATATAATAAGTTTTCAATAACTTTAGTTTAGTTTTTCTCCTTGTCATATCTGTGAAGTAGATATGGTTGTTATAATTATACAACGGAAAGCCTTCGATAAATCCTAAATTTTAATTAGAAGATAACCATGTTCATATTTTGTTTTTTATTAGGTTTTGTATAATAATATTTACAACTTTCTCTGGTCTATTTTATACCAAAATTGCATAAAGATAAAAAGCCAATAATTAATTTGTAAAACTGCACTAACTCACTTATTAAACTCTTCCTAAAAAAAATACATAAAATAACGTAAACTTTCTTATTGCAGATTCTGGGCTACTACTAAAGAATGCAAGAGTGACGTAACTAATGTGTGGAAAATATCTAGCATACCTACAAGGCACTAGGATTGAGTTTTGAACACAAAATTAGCAGAATACATACTTAATAATGTTTGGAATCGATTTGCATTCAAAACTCATTTTTTTTCAATTTTGTCGCTTAATTCGTTCTTACATAAAGCGGTCCAATTACTTATTAGCTATTCTTTCACTAAGTACATTAGTGAAACAACTTGGGCCATGAACAAGACTATATTAATACAAATTACAATGACTGCTTTACACAAGGGTTAGTTTAAGACTGCAGGAATATAATCTTAATATTTGAGGGAGCTCTGGGCTTGCTAAAGTTCCCATGCTCCTTAAGTCAAGAGGTAACGGTAATGTTTTTTTGTCGGGGCTCGGGGTGTCGCAGCTCTCGAACTCGCATGCCGATGCCGTGACGTCACCCAGCACTCCAACGCGGCGCCGTCCATCACGTCGACACCCTTAGCGTTGCTAGGCGAGCCCGGCGATCGCCAACATACTATAAGCTATTGTATTTAAACTTGATTAAAATATGCTCACATTGTGAAAAATGTATTTCGTACACTGTGCCAGATATTATGTACCTACTGAAAATTTACGCTGTAATTTAACTTCTATATAAAATTTTATGATAGGTACTGTAACTTATACTTCCCAATATTTTTATTTTTATTGCGATCCTATTCTGATCCCGTTACATCTAATTACAGGGCACAAATGGGGCTGATGGAGCTTGCGAATGAAAGAAATTACTTAATATAAGAAATAGAGTTTATAAAAATTACTAACAAAGGAGGAGATAGAACGCCACCCTGAGGTACGCCTAATTATATTTCACCACGACGATTATAAACCCTTATTATTACGAATACGTAACCGGCGGCGACAAGTAACTACAAAACCAATCAATCGCTTTAGAGATAATTAGGTACCTATGTTAAGAGAGTTAAGTATTACGATAAAAATATCGAAATTGAAGTCGAAGCTTTGCTGAAGTCCAACAAGAAAAGTAGTGTGCCACGGCCGAATACTGAAACGCCACTGAAATCTTAAACTCATCTAAATGCTATTTAAAGTTAAGCATCCCTCAAATTTAACTGCTATGGTCGGAATTTTAATTCGATTCCAGATTTGACAATTTCAGTATTGCAACGTTATGACAAGTAATAAATAGTGACGTTGCGTAATTATTCGATATGGAAATGGAATATATCTGGATCGATTATTCTCGTTTATAATTTTACTCTCGTAAACTAAGTATATCAGGAAATTAAATATTTCTGAACCGATAATTTAGTTTTGACGATTAATTAACGGTCTGAGACTTTTCTTTTATAATTGTGTGTGAAATAAATAAAAAAAATGTGACATTAAGGAACATGACAAATAAAACAGATAGATGTATTATGGTAAGTAATAATTTATTTTAGGGTAGTAATAAAAGCTCCGACAAAAAAAGAAGAATTACCCTTACTCAAAATATTAAATCTACTGCCTAAAATACTAACTTTCCGACTACTTTTGTCCGAATAAAAATGACGAAACGACCGAATGAGATACTGAAATCTTCGAAAAATAAACTTGACTGTTTATTGCTATAATACTTTTCTACCGGCATAAATTACGTTCTACCGAAAACTATGCTTTGTAATTTTTATCTATATTTGCCTACTATTAATTCATAAATTACCTTTCAAATTTCATAGACTGTGGTGCTATTTTAACTGTAACACTATACTAAAAATATTATTCTGAGTGGTTATACAGAAACTTATAAAAAATATAAAAATGTACTTGTACAATAACTTTTGCTTGCATCGTATATAATGAATTTTACTTACTACGGGTATGCTTGGGTATCGGTAAGTAGTACCTATTTCAGGCGTTAAAAAGTTAGAACAGTCGTATTTATGCTTTAATGTAAAACCACGTAGACTTTGGTATCCTAGAATATTTACGATTCGAAACATGGATTAAAAGGCGTAGTTGACGGAGCCTCGCTGCGCGGGGCTCCTACTTCTGGGTGGTTTAAAAAAAAATAACTTCGAAGGAGCGAACACAGACCCCGCCACCTCCTTCTAACCTAACCTGTCCGAGTGGGGTTGCCCCCAAGTCTTGAGCTCGCTTCGCTCGCTCTTGCATCTTAAGTTATCCTAGCAACCAAAGAAAAACGGAATGAATCAGAATAAAATTGAATGAATGACCGAAACAAATGATAGTGACACAATTATACCATCTGAATATTACATCAAATGAACATTATAACTTTTGATCATTAGCGCAAATGTTATTATAGCAAATAAATATTCGATGAACTGAAAATTCTGTCAAACGATATTATACAAAGTGATGATTTTCTTAAACGGTGTTCGATTTAGTAATATTATATCAAACGTTGTTCGACCAAACAAGGGGGAACCCTTTTTACGTGCCCTCTGAAGCGCGGAGACGCTTAGATGAAATACCACTAAATGATCACCCATCCATAGTAATTTTGTCGGAGGTTCAGTATTCCATTCGGAAGTTTAGTTTTGTTATTCGACGACTAATTTTTTTTAGGAGGAGAAAAAGTAATTTGAACATGCTCTAATTTGTTGTTAAATTAGGTATTTTTTTTCGTTAATATTTTGGGTTTTTTGTCGGTAATTAATTATAACGCTGGTTAATTAGAATAATAGTCGGCCACAGATCGCTGGAGATTTATTTGTTTTTCGGAACCATTATTATTTCCCTTTATTTTATAAATTGTCGCCATCATCGCTATCGCTATCGCTGTCACTTTCTGTAACATTTATTATCGTTTGAATCCCCAACCGGTCCTATGAGACCGCGCTGTTATTGTTTTACTATTGTGTCTCGATTCGCGGGTATCTGAGTAACTACAAATGTGTCTGTGATATTGTAAATTAACACATCTAGCCTACTCATTTTTTCCTCTTCTTTGACAACATATAATACGCATTTAGACCATTCGGTAGCCGTAACTTTTTGAATAGGTACCTTCCTGAAATAAATTTCTCACGTCTGTTAATTTGAAGGTTTTATTATTTTGAGCTACATGCCCCTTTACCTGCGCCCATATCAATTCGATAGGGTTTAGCTCACAATGGTAAGGGGGCATTCTTAAAACCGTGATCCCATGTTGTGCTGCCATTTCGTCTACAGCGTACTTATTAAAAGACTCGTTATGTGGAATCAGTTCTAAAAGCGTAGCTTTAACCATATCTGGTTCGTAATGGATATTTTTATTTAAAAGCCAATCTTGAATGGCAGCTTTTTTCCAGCTCATTTTTGGTGCCGTTTCCAATTTTCGGGAGTGGTAAGGTGCATTATCCATCACCACAATTGAGTTTGGTCTTAATTTTGGTAAGACTCCAGCGAACCACTCCTCAAAACAAACTGCATTAATCTCATCATGGTAATCTTCACAATTTTTTTTTGCTTCAAAAATCATGAGGCCCTCTTCCAGGAAGCCTTCTTCACTACCTATATGGCTAATTATGAGACGGACCCTGGCAAAAGCCGGGACTAACGCCAAGTAGAAGAAGAAGAAGCAGCGATTACTAATTAATAAATAATTATTATGAATAATTATGTATTTATTTAAAACAAAAACCAATAATTTAGTCTTTAATTGGCACACTGATGGCACACACACTGATTGTTTATCGATTTTTGAGTTCATCACTACACTATTATAATATGTGGTATCATTATTTCACAAAATGACAACAGCTAATGTCAAATCTGGAATCTAATTAAAATTCCAGGTATATACACAAACGCCACTCAAGCAATTTGAAACCATGATTAGGCAAGCAGTCCTCAAAATGTTTACATAATGGCAACATCCTGCTAGAAAAATTGTACTCCGCACGTTCTAGTAGGGGAGGCCACGATGCTAAATGGGGATTTACTCGAGCGTCGTAGAGACCTATTGGGTTGCAAAGCTTAGATGATAAGAAGAAAAAAATGTTCTATGATTATACCTTTTCATCGGTGGGGGAAGCGGCTATAGATTTTTAAATATGTAAAAAAAAACTGTTGCATGGACATCCTCGAGCGCGTCAGATATTGATAGCATCAATGCCCTAGGTATTTTTAATAATGTACGTATGTTAATCTGATCGTTTGCATGATGGGGGTGGTTGTATGGAAGGGTTGAAAATGGAAAAAAAAATAATTTAATCGAGCGCGTCAGATTTTCTAAGGGAGTGTTAAGTGCACCAAAAAAAAAGATCTCATTCACTAATCTGACCATTTCGATGGGACGCAAACTCGTGGCCACCTTCATAATGTGCAAAAAAAAATCGCCATTTCGAAATACTCAAGCGCGTCAGATTAAGATATATATGGTTCATCTTTATGTTCTAAACGTACTGTTTCATAAACTGACGATTATCTAGAGGGATTCGCCTGATCTGACAAAAAAACCCCTGCAACTTCCAGCTAATTCCATTCCTGGGCGCTTAAAATTGTACTTATATCATTTTTGAGCTCAAAATATATTTTATGTGATATTTTGAGCTCGCTAAGTTCAAAGAGATAATATTTGAGCTCTCCCAGCTCGAAAGTCTGATAAAAGTTTCATAGAACACTATTTTTGGAATCTTCAAACCGCAATAACTTTTGAACGGATCAAGTAATTTTCACGCGGTTTGCGGCATTCAACGCAGTTTTATCATCCTCATAAGTTATTTTCTAGTTTTAATTTATCGAACCAAAAATTTCGGAGTAATCCCGAAAAATCACTTTTTCGGGTTTCTTTCGTTCACGATATCTCTCGAACGAATCAACCGATTTTGACCAGCTTGGTAGCGGTCGACGTGGTTTTTTAAGCTCAAAGGCGGATTAGTTTTTGAAGTTGATCGATAAAGCCGTTTAAAAGTTATTTAAAAAAAACCACTTTCAAAATATAAAACGTATTTTTTGGAGACTTTTCAAAATTTCTCAAAATCTAACGGTCCGAATCAGTTCAAATTCCCACGAAATCTAATTTTGAGGGAACTCTTTAGAAAACCGGAGAAGGAAATGTAGCCATCACACAACTGCACGGATTTAACTTTATCGACGATTTTTTGTTATTTCGGCTTGCGGAAATCGTCAGATTATATATTTTTCATTATTCTTGAATTATTTCCTTCAAAATAAAAAAAAAATTAGCTACGCTCGAGAATGTCGAGATGACTTTTTTTTTTACAACTTTGCTGCCCTCTCCTTTCTTTACGTCTCTCTCAAATTGTCAGATTAGTGGAATATACACTTTTTAAGATGTAATTAACTCACCCTACCTTAATCTGACGCGCTCGAGAATGTCTGAGGGTCATTTTTTTTTTACTAATCTGATCCTGTATCCTTCACGGGCGGCTTTATATATGGGCCTCATATTTGGTGGAGGTACTTAACTGGGTGCAAGGTATCCCCCTGTATATTAATCTGCCGCGCTTTAGTAAATCCCGAAATCCCTTCTGGGGCTCCCCTACTATTCTGTTACAAAATAATTTAGGTCACGTCTTGTATTCGTTTTACGCAGTCTTGTTTGAATGAATATTTTCTATATCTATAAATTATTTGAAATGTATCTATGTAATATAATTATAGTTTGAATTACTATTGAAATTATATGTCTTTTTACGTTAAAATAAGATAAATATTTATTAAGGACGTCTTAAAAAAAAATATATCTGGATACGTTTGACGTAGATGGGAACGTTACATTTGACATTCTTACGCGCGATAATAATATAAACATTTAATTAGTGGAGTGAACTTCAGTTGACCATTATTTTATTAATAAAATCCTAAGAACTGATTCACGATGGAGGATAAGAAGAAACGTGGATCTAATTATACACCTGCTGAGAAAGATATGCTCTTGGAACTGATAAAAAAGTAAGTACTTACCCACATGAACAATGAAATACTTTATTCTTTACTATAGAGTAAATTAAGCATTTACCCGTAAGGACCAGTCTGGTACATGAAATACTTTGCTATTATGCACACTTTTAACATACAGAGCCAGGGCAACTGTTGTCTGTAACTTGTGATAATGAATGTGTAACCCTTGTGACCACTTATCATCTGAAAATCTCAACTTATAGTTTATTTATAAGTACAAGTACTTTTTTTCTACAAGGACCAATAAAGATAATGAGCATTCACTTAATTTTTCACTCTCTATGTTTAAAATTGTTAATTTTCTTTCAGATATCAAAATATTATTGAGAACACAGAGACCAACGCTCACACGATACTGAAGAAGCGAGAGGCTTGGGACACAGTAAGCCAGCTGTATAATGCTGTTGCTGTGAGTGGCTCCAGAACCTGGCAACAGCTCTGTCACCTCTATGAGAACCTCAAACAGAGGTCTAAAAAGAACATAGCCAAAGCAAATGTAGGCTTGATTTTATAAGGTATCTATTTTATTGACGTGACAACGTCTTAAATTAGGTTGCGGCTGGGAGTCACTTATGAAAAAGTGTAACGCTCGGTAACGTTACGATGAGTCACCGAACGAGAGAGAGGCCCGCCGAATGCCTTGCGTCTCTCTCCCACTCAACTATGATCGGTCTGCCGCGCGCGCAGCACTAGAGAATTTTAGTAAACAAAATATATTTCTATAGTTAAAATTTGTGCAATTCTTATTTTCATTCAATTCCTTGTTCCTATTGTGCAATTTAATTATATTCATATCAATAAATATTCTACCGAGAAAAAGACGTTGTCACGTAAAATCTTCGCCCGTAAAAACGACTTTACAGGCAACCATTTTTATATAACATACCTAATTAGTAATAAATTTTTATTATATTTTTTAAGTGGCTTCATTACTATGAGACCACTTACAGCATGAGAGATGTGAAAATCATACGCCAAGAAAAAAGCATGCATCCAACATCATCCTCAGCTGGTAATTATCTAATTAATTGTTCTTTGCTAGTGGTATAAGATTTTCAATAATTTTGCACTAATTACATTTTTCAGGACGATTGAAAATATTGAAACCTACACATACTTCAGTGAAACAGCAATATTTTCAGACAAAACTTAGAAATGCCAAATTAGAAACCAAACACCTCATGAACAAGAGCAAAATGGAAATGAATCTGTACAAAATGAAAATGCAGTTTTGGAAATTGAGACTACAGAAACTAAAATCTAAATAAAACTATAATTAAGTGGAAAAATGTGTATTTATTTCTTTATTCCTGTAGGACCCCGTGGCACGAAAACGTGCCAGTAAACAAGTAATTACCTTTTAACTTTGAGAACCGCTGGAAAAAAATTGTGCCACCAAAACCTGACCGATTAAAAATTATACTCTAGTAGTATAATTACAGAAGCAACAGAAACAGAGCAATAACAGTTTATATTATTAATATAAACTGTTATTGCTCTGTTGCTTTGCTTAATATTAATATTATTTATACCTATTAATTTATTAATATTAAATAAATAATAAAAAATGGCGGTCCCCACGGTGCGCCACAGGTTTGGTCCTTACTATGAAGTTTTGATTGGTCTCAAGCCCTATAGGTTGTTGTACCATAGATTCCTCCTCAACATAGGGTAAGGAAATATCCTCATCCAAAAGTTCATCTGATCGTGATAAGTCAAATCAATATTATGAAGAAGTGAAGTGAAGCACTGCACATGCTAGTTCATGCTACGATCTAAGGGCTGCTCCAAGGCTGCTCAAATCAGTTTGACAGTTCATTTGACAATTAAATAGCGTTGAGTAGCGTTCCTGTATACGATTTTAAGTGGTCTTTGAGCACCACTTAATTTATGGGATACTTGAGAATACGACAACAAAGTTTAAGAGCTGCTCAAACGTTTAAGCAGCCCTTAAATATTTGAGTGGCGTTTCAGTATTCGGCCGCAGACTACTATTTTTCATACAATGTCTAAATCGTCTGCATAATGCTATGAGCTGTTGCAGTTCAGTAGGTAGGTACCCTGGACAAAACCTGGATTAGGAAAAATTATATGAACCAAATCTATGATCTATACATATAAATATAAAAATGAAACCCGTTTTCCGTTGCCACGACATAACATGAAAACGGCTTGACCGATTTGGCTGATTTTTTTTTTTAATGTTTCTTGAAGCTCAATAATGGTTCTTACGGAGAGAAAAATTTAAAAAAGAAAAGTTAGGTTAAGTAGGGTAGGTAGGGTAGTGCCGGGTAGTGTAGGGTAGGTAGGGTAGTGTAAGGTTGTGTAGTGTAGTGTAGGGTAGGTAGTGTAAGGTTGTGTAGTGTAGTGTAGGGTAGTGCAGGGTAGTGTAGTAGGGTAGTGTAAGGTAGGTAAGAAAGTGTAGGGTAGTTTAGGGTAGGTAGGGAAGGTAGGGTAGGGTAGGATAGGTAGGGTAGGGTAGGATAGGTAGGGTAGGGTAGGATAGGTAGGGTAGTTATTTGACGGGAGCGAAGCCGCGGGCAAAAGCTAGTACAACAATAAAACCTTACATCGCTCGAATATTCGTTCGTTACGAAACAATAGTAAACAGTTATAATTGGTATATTAAACAAATTAAAAGTTGATGGCAGGAATGAAACAGTACAAAAATAATCTGTTTCTAACATGCTTTGATGGTCAACAGTCGTTTGAAGAAACCGGAACGCAGCCATTGATTTGACATTGTAAATGACATGACATACGTACTGTCAATTGTCAACTGTCACAACAGACCGAAACAGGCAGAAAGACGTATGTTTGTAAACAGAAATAGTAAAATAAAATAAAACTAATAAATATCAGGAACTATTAAAGTCGGAAGGGAGGAGTAACATAAGTAAAAAACAGAAATGTGAAAGAACAAAGACAAGATGGTCGTGAAGATGGATTTCTTTTCAGGTACAGCTGCTGCAGCGAGCCTCGTCTTCAATGCGACAGCCAGTGGTTTATTAACAAAACTGTTGTCTTCAGTTTATCGCAGTCCAACTTAGGCTCATCGTACAAATTAAGCTCGCTATGGGTGACGAAATGACGCTTGGTCCATCGGGCCTTAGTAAGACAATAACAGCGCGGTCGCATGAGACTGGTCGAGGATTCATGAATTAATTACCCATTCTATGGCACCTTTCTGTAGCTGCCACAGTAAACACTTACAGTTTCTATTTGTATGCATCACGGCAGCAACCACCAGTGACGTGTCCTTGGTAACCTCACTGGCACTATGAATAAGACGCATTATTCTACGAGCCCTCATTTCTAGCATTTCTGTCATGAAATTTTGCCATTAAGCTATCACATACCCGCGAAACGAGACACAATAGTAAGACTATAACAGAGCGGTCGCATGAGACGGGGATTCATGAACTAACTTAAATATTGATCTGTACCATAAATCCTTATTTTTGGTGTTGTGAAATTATCAATGAAAGTAAAGAATAACACTGAACTAGCTGGTAGTTATTGTTACAGTTTATTAAACACAAAATTATGTGTATTTACTGTTTATTTTCATTAAAATGACAAAAAAAACAGTAAATACACATTAAAATTTCTGAGAGAAACTATCTGTCAGGGCCACTTATCACTAGGCCAACAGGTATTCATGAAGTATGGTCAAGCGAGTTTTATCAAGAAATTGTACTAATTTGTGTTTGTCCTGCAAAACTTTCTTCCAACTGTTGTGTATTTGTTTATTTTCCTAAAATCCTTAAATTACAAGGTACAGAATAACAATGTGCATAACATTCAAGATTCTTCACAGTACAATGATTGAAAAATAACTATACTGATCAACGTGACACCTAAATATACTATGTACAATAAATTATTACTTATCTTAAC
The DNA here is from genome assembly GCA_030763345.1 of Mythimna separata. Lineage (NCBI taxonomy): Eukaryota > Metazoa > Arthropoda > Insecta > Lepidoptera > Noctuidae > Mythimna > Mythimna separata. The sequence goes on from CM061175.1 coordinate 3,450,858, forward strand.
CTGCAGGTATAATGGTTGACGCAGACACATTAAAAAAAAAATTGAACTTCCGTCAGCATTGTTTTATTAAAATAAAACATTTCTTGTAAAACATAAGAAGGTAATAATACCTTAATAATAGTATTACGATGGAGTATCCGCAACATTACTTGATGAAGGGTCTCCAACATTAATATAAGTGGCCTGAGACAATAAACCAAACTTTGCATAATAAATTGCATCCGATATGATTTTCCGCGCTATAGTCAACTGTGTTTTATCCAGATCTCTCAATTGCAGGCCTATAGCCTTCCCGTATATCTCCCACTCTTCATTGTTGCTCCGTGAGTGTTCCACAGGTACTTCTCGGCAGTTACTGTTACTTTTGTACACAATTGGATTAGTGAATTTTCTTTTCTTGACCGGTGGTGAGCTGGGTGTATCAGAGATTTGGAAATTTACTTCTCCGTCTGACGATGCAGGTGATGTTGATCGTTCTGTGTTGTTACCCTGTATTAAATGAAAATAAAGTTTACTTAGTAATCTTGTCTTGCATACTTTTCAGGGTTAACAGGAAACTATAATGACCAAAAAGTCATCCTATAAGTAGGTAGGTACCTAAGTACCTAGTAGGACTTTGGTGATTTTCTGCTAGTCTTCAAAACATTATGAGTAGGTAGTTTAGTAAGTATTTTCTATGATGGGTCATTCTCATTCCCCTAAACCATGATAACTTTGTAACAAAGGACCTCTAAAACCCGTGAGCTGGACTTCAATAGCTTCGTTATATATACCTACCTACATTAAACTAAATTTAGACGTCTGAATATCTGTGTCTAAAACACAAGCGATTCTGTATCTAAGACCAATATAATTAGTGTCAGCGCGAGGAGAAATCTCAGAAGTGGTCGGTCACATCGAAAAGAAAGGCAGTCAATGTATTTACCTAAGAGTGAAAGAGAAAGAAGATTACGATAAAATGGCGGTTCGGTGACAGGCCTACAACACCACTCGTTTTTACGAACGGTCTTAGTCTACGTCGCGTAGAGTAATAAGAGTAAGACGGTCTTACTTGTACGCAGACTCAACGACAGTCTATGTAGACCGGTCGTAAAAACGGGTGGTGTATTAGGCCTTTAGGTTACACCACCCGTTTTTACGACCGGTCTACAACAGTTTATGCGTGTGGCAAGGTTAGGCATACCTACAGCTGCTCTACGAGATTAAGTTTGAATGAAGATTAGTTTTTAGCTTACCTCAGTTTTTAACGGGTTCTTGTGCTGAGAATGGCAACAACTACTTGAATTAGTTTCATCAAGAAAAGTTAAGGCTTCGTAATACCATAATGTAGGCTCGTATATTTCACCATTTTCTTGTGCGATTTTGACCTGCAGTAAAAAAACAAACATTAAAACAAACGTCTGTCAATGGAAAGTGGAAACAACTTTTTTGAGGTTAGTTATAGATACCTAAGTAACCTAAGTAATGTAAAAACACAAACCTTCCGTAACTCTTTGAGGTAATTGCTTCGTAAATTCAGAATCTTCTTAGTGAAAGTAGGCATAGAAGTTTTCTCGTCAAGTTTTCTGTAATATTCGAGCAGTATTTTTTTTCCATTATTTCTTATAAACTTGTTCCTATAATCTTCATGATTCCTGTCCCAAAGAAAGGGCATGTTTTTGTACATTTCTAAAACTTCAAGTACCACGTCTTTTTCTTTTTGTGTTGACATTTTTGTTGTGTCAAAACGCGACCTGTTTATAAAATACACAACCGCGCGCGTCTGTGGCCGCAAGGGAACTGACATTGATTCAGTTCGCTGACTCGCTGCGCACAGCACTAAGTTGTGTTCTAATTAGACTTGAAGCAATAAAAGCGGCTTTGCTGAAGGAATTAAGAGGCACTGACTCCTTTTAGTGTCTACCTAGGTAGGTAGGTAGGTACTTACCTGGTAGGTACTTCAAATATTTTTACTGAGGAGAGTGTGCTGAATTAAGTTAGTTTTAAGGGAGTAAGTAGGTTCCGTGTAAGTAAGTACCTAACTAAACCCATTCAGTCCCTATCAGTGCACTCTATTTCATACTCTGACTATTTTGAATTAACAATAGGTACCTACTTAATTAACAAGGCGGAAAAGCCAATAATAAAATTATTTGTGAAACTGGCCTAGATACCAGTTAGGTACTTACTTATTCAACTTCCATAGGTAACACAAATGCATAAAATAAAATTAGGTAGGTACAGATTTTGGACTGCTACTGAGAAATTTCGCAGAGAAATAACCCGGCCACTAAGATCAGTGTCAGAAATCGGATCCAACAACACCAAGTAGATAATAATAATTAAAATTGTAATGAAATCTTGAATATTCTTGAACTGATATATATTATAAACTGCAGATCCAAGCTGTTTGAAATTACTTGAGGGAACCTTGTTTCGCATGCAGTGTATTATGTTAGTTTAGAGCATCGAACATAGATGGCGCTGTATTAAAAGTAGTATAGTAGAGTAAAGATGTCAGCAAACTGGAGCCAAAGCCTCTGGGGAACACGGAAAATCCGAAAGGTGCTTACCGTGTCCCCCAGATCGAAGGCAACGAAGGAACGGGGTAGGGTTTAATCAGTAAGAGTCTGACACGCCCTCCTGCTCCGCCCAAGAGCGGGAGAAGTCATTCTGATGATACCCCATCCTAAATAAAACGGTACCTACTACCCGTTTCGGTAGGTACTTAGGTACCTACCTACTAAAAATCTAATACATAAATAGTGAAGCAGGTAGGTACTTAAGTAAAGCTCCAGATCTGAGCTCAAAGAAGAGACCCTTTAACCATGCTGCCAAGTCCTACAAAAAGGCACTAAGGAGGGCTCGCTTCGATCGTATTACTCATATTGGCAAAAAAACTCTCTGCACAGCCATGTGGTAGCAGAGCATTCTGGTCCCTTGCCAAATCGGTCGAAGCGAACTTCTGTCGACCCACACTGCCTCCGCTGGTAAAACCTGATGGAACACTGGCTCATACGGCGAGAGAGAAGGCAGGTCTCTTTGCATCTCTCTTCGCCCATAATTCACGTCTTGACACTAGCAGTGCTACCCCACCGATTTTGCCTCATTGCGACTCTTCAATGTCCGAAGTTCGCTTAAGGAATAAAGAGGTTCTGAGAGCGCTGTGTCGTCTAGACGTGAATAAAGCTAGTGGCCCAGATGGTATACCAGCGATAGTTCTCAAGGCCTGTGCGCCCGAGTTGTCTCCTGTTCTGACACGCTTGTATCTCCTCTCATATAGGACAGGAATAGTACCCAAGTCCTGGAAGCTTGCCAACGTGCAACCCGTGCCTAAAAAGGGCAGTCGTGCCGATCCTGCCAACTATCGGCCGATTTCAATAACCTCCATACTCTGCAAGATTATGGAGCGTGTATTGAACTCGCTCCTCATGGCATACCTGGAAGGTAACGATCTCCTCAGTGACCGACAATACGGGTTTCGCCACAATCGGTCTACTGGGGACCTACTAGTGTATGCCACTCACTTGTGGGGCGAGGCCCTCGAGAAGAATGGGGAAGGTCTTGCCGTTTCCTTAGACGTCTCGAAGGCCTTCGACAGGGTATGGCGCGCAAGTCTTTTGAGTAAGCTTCCAGCGTATGGCATTTCTCCTGGTTTGATTACCTGGGTAAAAGACTTCCTGAGTGAACGGTCTCTCCGAGTCGTTGTCGATGGATGTTCATCGGAACCCATGACAACGAATGCCGGGGTTCCTCAGGGGTCTGTTCTCTCTGCAACTCTCTTTCTGCTGCATATCAACGATCTGCTAATGCCCGGTATCTATGGGTATGCAGATGACAGCACAGTTGTAGAGATACCTGCCGGGTGCTCGGGCTAGTAAGGAGCTAATCCAGTCCGAAAGGGAGGCTATGGTAGAGCGTGCGAATGTCTCCCTCGAGGCGGTCTCCAAATGGAGCGAAGCCAATCAGGTAGAATTCAACGCTGCCAAAACACAAGCGTGTCTATTCACTGCAAAAAGGAGTCCGTTCACCTTGACTCCGACTTTCCGGAATGTGTCACTGGAGTGCACCGACCGTCTTTTGGGTGTTGAAGTTTCTTCAGACCTTAACTTTGGGCGGTTCATTGAGTCCAAAGCCAAAGTGGCCGCAAAAAAACTCGGCGTTCTGGCAAAGGTCCGGCGGTACTTCACACCGGGACAGCTTCTTATGCTATACAAAGCACAGGTCCAATCGTGTGTGCTGCAGTCACATATGGGCTGGTGCTGCAAAATGCCATCTAGCAGCTTTGGACTCGGTGGAAAGGCGTGCGAAGAGGCTAATTGGAGACCCTGATTTGGTTAAATCCAATCTGCAAAGCCTAGAGCACAGACGTAGGGTAGCCAGCCTATCGGTGTTCTACAGGATGCATTTCGGAGAGTGTGCGCAGGAATTACATGAGTTAATTCCGCCATCTCACTTCTACCATCGGACAAGCCGTCGTACGGCGAGTATCCATCCTTACGTTGTCGAAACCTGCACGGTCCGGACAAAGCGGTTTGCCTCGTCGTTTATACCGCGTACATCGAAGGATTGGAACAATTTGCCTGCTGCGGTCTTTCCGTCCGATTATAATTTGGATTATAATCTTCAAGACTAGAGTGAATAGGCTCTTAATAAACTAGTGCGCCTCACCATCAACGATTGCATCACTGCTTACCATCAGGTGGGATTGCAGTCAAGTACTAGTTTATGGTATATAAAAAAAAAAGTATATGGTTTGAAAGTATCTGCCTCTGTTGTAACTTCTTCTCAGCGTGGTATGTGGTGGTCGATGGTAAAACTAATCAAATACCTGCTTTAACTGTCCCAGTATTCGGCCACGGCAATGCCATCCAGAGATGGGGTAACTAAAGCACTTAGAACAGAAGTTTTACACCAAACTCTGAGTAATTTAAATTGTCACTTACATCTTCCGTGATTTTTCATAATTTTGAGTTCCCGATATTTCGACGCTAAAAAAAATCACGGAAGATATCCCGTAAGTGACAATTTAAATTGTGAAACAAACCGTGATAGCCTAAAACAACTCTTAGTACTTACTATACAATTTTAACATTTCTCTGTCTCCATGTGACTATGACGTGTAGGTGCAATTCTTTTCAGTGATAAAGATGCAAATGTTTCAATCGCAAAGATGACACACTTTGCCCACACCTATTGTCGTGACACTTGCCTCAAGTGACCTATGTCCAACAGTGGACGTCTATCAGCTGAAATGATGATGATAATGTTAAAGAGATTGCAACATACGTATCTACCTAATATTTGTGGTGAATCTGCAATTGGAATAATCGGATATGACTACTCTGATTCGTATTGGTTTTCGAAAAACACAATCAAGAAAGTCTGCCTTTTCGTTGATATGTTTATATATGCTTACTTTTATAATAAATTCCAAGACCAGTGCTAATAATAAATAAAAAATGGTTCTTGAGTTATATCATAATATCCTGAATTGTCTATTTTCTCCGAAGCAATTACACTCCCATCCGGACTTCCAAACAGCAATAAAAAATTCTATAAATATAAAGCATTTTATATTTCAAATAAAAATAGCAAACAAGATATTACGTTCAATACACGCGTCTTCATGCAGGGCAACAAAAGTAGTGGAGCAAATATCTTATAGTATGCGAGCAAACAAGCTCACGAGCCTTGAATATGTGGGGAAACATACGGGCTTGGGGCGGCCTCGTAAAGCGCTGGCCACACAGAAAAGACGTAAGACGCAGACGGGGCGTGGGCATTTGTCTCTACCGCGTCTCTTTCATACAAAATGTATAGAAGCGTCGCGACTCAAAACATACAGAACAGACAGGGCGCGGGCGCAACGCTGGTACATTTGCGCAGTCAATCATCCACTCAATCAAGCGAAGGAATCTCCCGAACTTAGGTAACATTTCCGGTGAGGACCTGCGTCATAGAGAAGGTGAGGACGCCGTAACGCCTTTAGCCACTCTTCAAAGAACGGTCTTATCGTCATGATTATGGTGTGCACAGACTGAAAAAGTTCTTATTTACTTTTGAGGAAACTAAAATAAATGACGAAATGCGACTACCTACCGGTCCCAACGTCTGCCCGTATATCCCCAATAGAGGAGGCAGTCAAGAAGCTTATACCCGGAACTGGGACAGTGTGGGAAACTCACTATATTTCAGTTTCTACTGAATTTTCGCTAAGTCCGACATTCACGAGTTCTCTTTGAGTTAACATTATTTATTTTAAGTTTTAGATGTAAATCCAGAAGTCGGTCGTTGCCGCAGCCGGAGCGCTGAATATTTCTAAACTGTTATCCTGGTATTGGATGAGTTTTATGGTTTTATTCCCTTGTTGATCTTGGAGTTGAATGAAAATATTGGCTATGTATAGAAATTCTGTGTTATTGTGACACACTTTAACATTTATTGCTACAACAGAAAATATTTGTAGTTTATCAGCATAAAATCTTGGAATGAGCTTCCTCACAACATCAAAAAAGCTGATGGTAAATTATTTCTTGTCTGTACTTATAACAAAATTAGGCAGTGGGGCCAGTCAACCTATTCAAAATGAGACTGAGTTCAGTGATTCCGCAGGCCAGTTTGAGCGGGTTCAGTTAACCAAAGACACTTCATAGGTTCATGAACTATAACTTCGTGTACGGTAACAGTAAAATCTTGGGTGCTAGCTAGATAAAAGACTCTTACTATCATGGCCGTCCTGATCTAATTATGAGAGCGCTCGAGTGCAGATCACTGCCCAAGCACTCAACTGACTTAATTTTTTCTCAGCTTATAGTGCTTATTAAGGTCGGGCCTAATCATATTGTCACAGCATCCTGTCGACGCTTCATCTCACGTTTAATAAGCGCGTCCTGTTTCTACCGAGGCATAAACTTGTCTCCTTTGGTAAGATCGGAAATAGAGCAGTAGGTGTGGCTTTCTTTTGTAAGCAGATCTGGATAGTCTTGAGGGGAACACATCATCATCATCGTCATCATTTCAACCGATAAACTGCCCCCACTGGATATAGACCCAAGCACCACTATGTCCGGTTCAGTGCGTCTCGCGTCCATCGAATTCCAGCGACCCTCAAAAGGTCATCCACCTTGGGGAGGCCTTCCAACGCTGCTTTTTCCGGTACTCGTTAAAAATTACCTTATTTTGCTCCCCCTGCCTAATTCGATTTGACTGCTATGGCGACTCAAAATGGCGCTTAGTCGATTCTTATTTGAAGCTAATACTAAACAAATCATGATTGAAAATTTAATAAACAATAACAGTATTGATTGTCGCTTTGCTTCGAAGATTTCCGTCAGATTTTAATTACGATACAAACAATTAGATTTGATATATTACAGCTTCTGCTTGAGCTCCTTCAATAAGGCAGTACAAAAAGCATTCATAAATCATTAACAATTAAACCATATCCCTAACTGCCTTTAACTAAATTAAGGAGCACAATAGTAATAGTTTCACCCAAATGGTCCATTCTCATTCAACAGCGTCCATCACGCATGCTCATTCATGTTATATTCATTGGGTAATTGCATAAATTATAGAATGGACCACTTTCAATATGAATGCTAATTTTTGGACTACAATGTTACCAATAACGAGAATTGAAGAAAAACATGAGCACATATTGGATGGTTGGCGTACTTTTGCCTCTTTTGGGGGACTTAACGCCCGTTTTACCGCAGTTCATAGATAGATAGCTATCCCCGATAAACAGTAAGATTCTGTCTATCCATCCACAACTTTGGTAGGAAATTATATCCGTCGGTAGGTTATAGGAAAGCAAGTAAGGGCAAAAGGATAGATTTGTTTATCTTTAGTAGCTGCAACTGTAGATAGATAAGTATTGAAAACGGGCGTGACGAATGAAAATGTAAGAGAAAATGAGGGAGTAATGACTGTTGTGACGCGCAGCTAACTTTTGTTTTTTAATGAGGTGAAACACGTAAATTAAAAGGTTTGGATATAAAGAGTGAATCGTAAAATTTTGGGTCGGTTGCTCTTTTATCAACTTCTTCCTACCCCTGTCCCATATTACTTGGGGTCGGCGCAACACGTCTTTTCTTTTTAAATTAATATAAACTAGTGCTTGACTGCGATCCCACCTGATGGTAAGCAGGTGGGATCATGGTGGGATATTATTTTTGTTTTTTTATTAACTACCTACTGCTTCTTAATAATGCAAGCAATGGAGGCCTCTCCCCACCGGAGACACCCCAAGCGTCGAAAGTCACAGGACGACTATCGGTCACCGTAGGCTCGGGCTTGCGGACCGATCGTCCGGTAAAGACCAAGCCCGGGTCTAAAGCCGGGCGCGTTATGACCCACGTGCGCCTCAAAGAGATGTCAGCAAAACTGATGGGGCCAAGTTAAGACCCAAGCTTACGAGGGCTGCGGAGTGTTTAGAGGAATCTCCTCGTAAAAAGGTTACTGAAGAAAAACTGAGGGCTTCCCAGAGTGCGAGACGTTTTTTGATGATTTTGCACATAAAAAATTCCATCGACGCGGGAGACTTTTTACGTAGTGTACAAATACAGTTGATGCACCTCCTCTCTTATCGGTGTAGTTTGGTTTTTTTTTCTAAGTCCTCAATCCGAGTCCTACCAGATTTTTTTTCGACGACAATGTTTTTCCTCTATAGGAGTCCACTGCGTGGCTACGTTTACGGAGAGTCTGATGGTCAAACTTTCTGGCGTCGCATGTGTAAATATAATATTTACCGACGCCCGATGCTCCCTCAATGTATACTCTTGTATGTCCTTTCCTTGGTATTGTTCGTCAAGTCGTTCGAGCTCCTTAGTAGTCCTGAGTTGAGCTTTACGACAAATGACAAATGCTTGCACTGACTGGACAGGTCCACTCAAATCTGCATGGTTCTTTCTTTAAAAGCCATCTCAGACACCAATCTGCATGGTTCGCATATGATTTGACCAATACATTTAGCATGGATTTTTTTTAAAGAGACTGACCCCTGAATTTGTTTCAGTGTTTCTTCTCAGAGTAGTCAGTTAGGAAACACCGGCCTCATCTAGAATAATATGACTAAAAAAAAATACGTGTAAAACTGTTTATGAAATAGGTTTTCATGCAAAATAAATATCATTTATCATTACTTACGAATTTAGTCCAAAATCCACAACGAACTAAAATCCTGTAATCTTTCTATCTTGAAGGCATAATGGTAGACCAGGTATCGTGGAATCCAAGCACAGACGTTATACAAAAATTACATCGAATTACTTATTTCGTACATTTTCCATGGCCATGCTAAGCCAATTTCCGAAACTAGCTAATAAAAAGATCGCATTGAGTTTGACACGGGTATCTAATATTTTACAAAGGTATGTCTGTGATTGGTATCCGGTTAACATAAATTTTGTCCATAGTATTAGATTGCGGTGGTCCCTAGTAAGATTTGTGACTCGATTTTGGATTATTCGATATTTTACCAATGTATAGTTTTGTAATTCGATTCGATTTTTATGTTTGTGAGAGAAATGATAGGGGCATTGTTTGTTTGGTAAAAACTACGTAAATATTTTGTATTGGAATATTAATATTTTGGCCTGAGTAATTTTGATGGACGTAAAAGTGTTTGTTTTTTGGTTTTATGATTGTTTCGATGATTTATTATTTGTTCTACGAGCAATGTGCCCTGCGCACTGTCACTTTAGTTTAGCGATTCTTTTGGCTATGTTAGCGACCTCGGTTCTCCTGCGGATATCTTCATTCCTGATGCGATCACGCAATATGTGTACAGTGGCAACGCGCAGTGGTAATATTTTCGTCTGGAGATACTGTTTTTTTGGACGAGAAGATACCACGCAGCTTCCCGGACGCTGCCCAGCCGAATTGTATTCGACGATTGACCTCTTTCTCGAAGTTAGACTTACCCAATTGGATTGTCTACAACTTCGTCTATACTAATAAAATGTGTAATATATTGGTAAAAACTACACAAAATTCTTTCTCGGATACTATTCTTTGCTTTCAGCATCAAAAAGCTTCGGAGCTCTATTGAACATCACCTAAATTATTACCACATCACCCAGTATAAACTTCTAAAATCCCAACCTTTCCCAAATAAAGAAAACAAAGAGCATAAGTAGATAAATGAGCTTGATACTCATAAAGGATACATTCCGTAGAATGAAACCGACACGAAACAGCAAAACTGTCAGTTCAGTAAAAAATGTTCGACGTCGATTTGCAAGCTCTATCGGAAATTATGTTCGTGTATGTGTGGGACTTGGCAGGCATTGGTGTCGTGTACGTGGATGTACAGTTTTGGTGGCTGTTTACTGATATGTCACAGAGTAAACATGTTGATGAAAAAATATCTTTTATTTTCAGGCGTCAAGGCCTACAGTTTACATGGATTGAGAAAGAGAGGGAGGCCAAAGAAAAGATGGATGGATTGTGTGAGGACTGATTTGAAAGAAAAGGGAATTAGTGTGAGTGTTACGGGTGACAGGAGAGAATGGAAAAAAAAACATGTTGCTTCGATTCCAAGTAATAAGAAGAATAATCAAGGTCTATAGTACTGAGTTACTTGCTATAACATGTTATACAGGGTGTAAAAAGACCGATCACAAAGCCGATGACTACTCATTCTGTACGTGTAATTAAGTAACTTAGAACAAAAAATATTGCTGGGAAAAAACTTTTTTTTTTCGACTTTAAAAAATAATTAATTAATAATAATTCCGATCAGCTGCGCGTTCGGCCGCTCGCGCTTGGTCGTTGAACCGACCGCACGCTTGTGTGTGTGAGGCGCTCGTTGTGTTTAGTTTTCAATGCATTTTAGTAACTTGAAATTCGTAATTGACTATGAAAAATTGATAATTTTGATAACGTTTGTTCGGAAGAAAGTTTACTAATGATACTTGGATTACGATTTTGGAAAAAAAACGAAAAAAAAATGTTGACTTTGACCTCCAATATCTCCAGAACCAGTGAATTCCCAGGTATGCTCTAGAAGAAAAAAAGTATCCTAGTGATAAGTAGAATATGGGGTTTTCGTTTTCGTTAAGGGTCTTTTTACACCCTTTATAAATAATTAACCTCTAGAAATCTGTTATCCAGATTCAAGTATCGGGTCCATTGTATTAGTTTGTGCCTCGATGTCTGACAGTCTAACTGGATGCGGTTGAATACCAAGATTTTAGATGAAGCGATTATCTATCAGACGTCCACAACCCAGGTTACTCGTTAACAGCAACACGGTACTCTTTAGATTGACTGGTGATTAGACTTTTAGGCACCTGACTAGGTAGTAGGTAGGTGTAGGTTATAGATGTAACGACTGTTAAAGATCGACGATTGTCCGAATGACAACCGGTATCAATGGTTTTACGTGCTTTCCGAGGTACGAGGTTTTTAAAAAAAATAATAAGAAACCGGGAGATATGACGGGTGACAAGATGGAAGAAAAAAACGTGTTGCGCCGACGCCAAATAAAACGAACAAAAAGGCAAAAAGAAGAAGAAGAAAAAAATCATCTATCTAGCCTTTTCCCAACTATATTGGGGTCGGTTTCCAGTCAAGTTGGATTTAGCTGAATACCAGTATTTTACGAGGAGCAGCTGCCTACCAGACCTCGACAACCCATTAACTGGGGTAACATGGTACTTCACGGCAAGACTGGTGTTAGATTTCCAGGCTTCTGCCTATCCGTATCGACTGCCAAAGATCTACAAATGACAGCCGGGACCTACGGCTTAACGTGCTCTCCGAGGCACGGAGGAAACTCGATATGTTAAGATGGTCACCTATTCACAGACCAACCTTGGCAAGTATTGCTGAACCTTGAAGATCAACCCGTGCGGCTGACATTACGAGCTCCTAGATAGAAAAAAATATTATAGTTTTACTTAGTCTGTGACCCCTTCTATATCCAAATCCGTACACACACCGGTACAAAATGATAGGGCCAATGGCGTAGCTACATTATTGCGAGCAATTTGCTCTGTGCCTACAATAAGTTCACGTCTTGTTCGCTCACATACACATATTGAACCGTTTTATGTTTGTTTATCGACTTATATTTATTAGATTGTAACGAATAATATTGACACAAATTTCGTAATATTAATGTTGGAGATTTTTTAGGGTTTCGTTCCTCAAGAGGAAAAAAACGGAACCCTTAGGACCACTTTGTTATCCGTCTATCTGTCAAGACCTTTTATCGGGAATGCTTGAAGTTAGTGAACTGACATTACAATCATTTACTCAGGTCTGCGCTCTCTACAAGTTGTGTAAAAATTAAAAAAAAAATCAACATCTACCTAGCCTTTCCCAACCATATTGGAGTTGGCTTCCAGTCAAGCCGGATTTAGCTGAATACCAAAATTTTACGAGGAGCGGCTGCCTACCAGACCTCCACAACCCATCCACTGGGGGAACATGGTACTTCATGGCAATACTGGAGTCAGATTTACTGGCTTCAGACTATCCGTAACAACTGCCAAAGATCTACAAATGACAGCCGGGACGTACGGTTTTAACGTGCTTTCCGAGGCACGGAGGAAACTAGGTGTATTAAGATGGTCACCCATACACAGACCAACCTTGGCAAGCGTTGCTTAACCTTGAAGATTGACCCATGTGGTTGTTATTATCTAGCCACGAGCTCCTCCAACAAAAAAAAGATGCGGCCGTTTATATCATAAAAACGAAAATTTTGACACTCAAGGGAATCAAAATTCATAGGGTACTGTCCGTGGACTTAGAATCCTGAAATTTGGCATAAAGGTAGGTCGCATAGTACAAATATAGGAAAACATCTGTAAAATATGTAGTTACGTCACAAGAAAATTATTTGCAATTCAGAAAAATCTTAAAGACTTGATTCGGGAATTGAACTGTTTTCATAGGTAAGATAATTTATGGATCCCTCAGTGCGCGAGCCCGACTCGCACTTGCCCGGTTTTTTTTGGTAGAGAAAGTTGTCGATCGTGTTTGATTCGAACGATATTATTTATTCAAGAAAGAATTGTTTGGATTATTTTATTGTTATCGATATTTTATTTGTCAATTTTCTAATAACATTTAGCAAACATATAACATCTTATTACCTATAAAAATAACGTAATTGAGTGAAATAAAATTTGTGTCATTTTATTTTCTTTTGGAATTATTTATATCAGTATTTTCCTTAACTTTCCAGTGATTCTTTGAGTCTAATTCACTTTTAATCTGCGAAGAAAGAGAAGAAGTTCTTTATATTTAAATTTCTGGAAAAAACAACTACAAAAAAAATGTCGTAGGTATGCAGTACCTGAGATTTTGTTTTTTTTTTAAATTATTGATAGGTTCTCGCTTGACCGCTATCTCACCTAATGGAAAGCGATGATACGGTCAACGATGAAGCGCGCTTACTTAGAAACAACCTTTTCACTCTTGACTTAAAAATCCCCAGTTTGCAGCCATCAGAATTCCACTCCTCAGACGCCATTGACGACTTGGGTTCGGTTCGGATTATTACCGGACTGTTGGACGGCAAGCAACCCTTTGCTCGCCTTCCGCAAGCTTGCGACTACGGTGGTTGAAAATCGGTATCGGAATCCCGGCGCCGGGGGCGTAAGACCGTTTTCACATATTCCGATCCGATATCGGTATCGGACGCCGATACGATATCGGAGTAAGGTAAATGTATGAAATATGTACCTGTCTTTCATATTGTCCGGACCGATATCGGATATCGGAGCACGGCATTTCATACATTTTACTTACTCCGATATCGTATCGGCGTCCGACACCGATATCGGATCGGATGATGTGAAAACGGTCTTAGGGCCATTCCCGCTCGCGTGCGCTCCTCCACGCTCCTTCGCTAGTATCACTGCTTCGCAGAAGAAGGCGACCACCTAAAAAATGTGTATTAAAGACTAACAAACATCCTTAATGTTTGTTAGTCTTTAACGTAAAAACTTTTGAATGGATTTTGATGAAACTTAGTAGAGCAATAAGAAATAAACAAATAGCAAATAGGATACTTACTTTTTATTCTAGAAGTATGTTCTCTTGCCATAATTTTAGATAATAGGTAACAGCCGCACGGGTCAATCTTTAAGGTTAAGCAACGCTTGCCAAGGTTGATCTGTGGATGGGTGACCATCTTAACCTACCGAGTTTCCTTCGTGCCTCGGAAAGGACGTTAAACTGTAGGTCCCGGCTGTCATTTGTAGATCTTTGGCAGTCTTTACGGGTAGCCAGTCAAGGTACCTAATAAAAGTATTTGAATTTGAAGTTTCAAACTCGAACAAAAAAAACGCGCAACAACCAATATGCGTTTAAAAGAGTTGGAATCCAATAATAACAAATCATAACTCTATAATGCCGTTATCACTGCGTTAACCACGAGTAAATCCCTATATTTTACGTTATAGAGCTTCCAAAATCCCATTTCAACTTCATTCCCATCCATGGATAAATTTAGCAGAAAAAAATGGAAGCTTATCAAATATATCACGTAGAATTCGAAACGAAATTAATTAATATTTCAGTCATAATCAAATTCATCATAAAGAATTATTTATTTGATATTTCACAGGGCCTTTGACAGCAAAAATATATTTGTTGGATTCATATTTATGTTTTATGAAAGATCGCAAAATAAATTTACCTTGTATTCATGACAAACTCGGTCAATTCAATATTTTATCAGTGCAGAAAATAGTTATTGATAACTAGCCAGCGGCTTTGTCCGCGTGATCGTAGAAAACTATGTTCAGAGAACATCATCTACCTAGCCTTTTCCCAACTATATATTGGGGTCGGCTTCCAGTCAAGCAGCATTTAGCTGAATACCAGTATTATACGAGGAGCGGCTGTCTACCAGACCTCCACAACTCATTAACTGGGGTAACACGTACTTCATGGCAAGACTGGAGTCAGATTTACTGGCTTCTGACTATCCGTAACGACTGCCCAATATCGACATATGACAGCCGGGACCAACGGCTTAACGTGCTTTCCGAGGCACGGAGGAAACTCGTTATGTTAAGATGGTCACCCATCCACAGACCAACCTTGGCAAGCGTTGCGTAACCTTGAAGATCGACCCGTGCGGCTGTTATTATCTAGCCATGAGCTCCTACCTTAACCTTAGATGGACTGTAAGATCTTAAAATAAATAGTTTTTGCGGTGTACTGCAAATTAATAAAGTTTCAATAATAAAAGAGAACACATTCAAAATTAATAGCACAAAAATAATTGCATTACATTAATAACTGTTTGTAAAGGTACTTAATGTACCGTGTAAAACGAACAAACATATTTCAGAGTTCCTTTTAATAATACATAATACACTTGTTAAGGACCCGTACGGTTAGCAAATTAACAGTAATTGTATTTGTAGCAAAATCATTTGTATGCAATGCTAAACATACAAGAAGTAACCTATATTATTTTGTAACACCTTATTTTTAGCCTGTATTGTGCAAATAAATGAAGTTTAGTACACCACGTTCTCTGTTAGGTAAATTTATCCAAAGGTTGTGTGTAAAAAAAGCAGTTTTAGCGATAATACCGCCCATTGGGTGTAAACCCAATTAATTTGAAGTTGTACTGTATTTTTTGCGGACAATACTACAAATTAATACATCTACGAGTATTTTTCTAAATTATTTACATTTGATACCTTGCACGATATCAAATGTCTAAAGACAGATTTACCTATATATTTTTTAAACTTCATGCAAAACAAAGCTAAAAAGGTGGACTCAATTCCTATGGCGTTCTTTACCATAAAGTAACAAAAAAAAAACAACTAATTTAGTTAATCACACAAATATAAAAAGTATTAGTATAGATAGTCGTGAATGTGTAGATTTGGATGTTTGATACTCGAATAGACCATGTCCTGAAATAGCTCATAGATATTTTTTATCCCGGGAGGATGTTAGTTATTGTGAGACGTTTTTCTACTATCACGCAAGTGAAGCTGCTGGGAATATCAAGCTAATTATATTATAGGCTCGTTGTTTACCGTTTATAGTCCGGTCAATATTGACATTTAAAATTTAATTAAAAAAAAAATATGTGTGCTATTTAAAGTTATTCGGAATCAAAGGTCAAATTTTGAATATTTTTGTATTTTTTTCGAAAACGGTAAGTTTTCTCAAAAAGACCTCAAATCAAGAATGTACATCATAAAATTCTTTACAAAAATGGTCTGTATGATTGTCTCCTCTCCACCAAATTTTGGCTTTATCAGGCAGCCGCTCCTCGTAAAATAGTGGTATTCAGCTAAATCCGGTTTGACTGGAAGCCGACCCCTATCTAGTTGGGAAAAGGCTAGGTAGATGATGATGATGATCACTATTTTCATGTCTGAACTGACCGGATTATCAGTCCCAACTTTTTCTTTTTTGTTAACCCTCCCAGGTCAGTACCCGGCTACACAGGATATCGAATCCTACAAACCACAGTCACACGGACGTATAAATTCACCCCTACACCCTATAGATAACCCACCCGTGCTCATAAATTTGGGATAAATAATCTTAGTTAGGTATTAAGGGGCGCAGTGAGTTACTGGTTGTTGCTGTCAAAATACTGGGTAAATAGAGTTTTTTGGCCTGAAGAATGGTCATGGGGTAAATGGGAGAAGTCATCATTTAGAGACCGGATGATGCCTTGGATAAATCATCTTCTTTTTTGGTGTTTTTTAAGAAAATAAGTTAGATAAACATAGGTTTGTGGAAGCAGTACGGGGTTAGTGCCCTAAGCACTCTTGTACCCCACACGTTTTTACTCTGTACGTAGCCACGGTTTGCGCGCCGTCCGTAGGTACGGCAGCCAGCGTTGTATGGATCACTGAGAGAGCTTGTTGACACAAACGGTGGCGCTACGGCACGGCGCCGACCGGCGCCCGCCGCGCGCCGCCGTGCTTCTTCAGTGTTGTATCGCAAAATCCTTTATTAACCTTGGCTACGTACGAAGTAAAAACGTGCCGTGTACAAGAGGCCTAAGATAGTAAGATAGAGTCGCGGCAGACCACGAAGGAGGTAGCGGAATGTATTGGACAGATTTTATCAGATTGAAGGGAAGACAGTGTGTGTTTTAAAAGGGATTTCGGGGAGTGTGCGTCGGAATAACATGAACTATTTCCGCCAAGCCTGTTCCATCATAGGACCGATAGGTGTACGGCGATTCGCTACTGGTGCATGGTGGGCATCCCACCACAAAAACGTTGCACAAAACGTTGATTGTGAGTACACGTGCCTCAAATAGATGTTCGCAAACTGTAGAGGCCCAGCAAGATCGGCACCTCTGGGGCCATAAGTTTGTTTCTGAAAGGAATACCCGGGACCCTGGAATGAAGGCAAAGAACGAACGGGGTAGGGTTTAGTCAGTAAAAGTCTGACACACTCCCGCTCCGCCCAAGAGTGAAAGGTTCCATTCTTCTCTGGTGTCCAAAATTACCGAGTCCTACAAATTCTTTGAGGCCATTGACTGAGGATAATTAGCACGTGGACACATTAATTTACATAGATACCTAAGTGTAGACTTAGGTCAAAATCCTCGAAGATAAACTTCTTCCTAGAACCAGACGAGACTTCCTTATGTTGTCATAGAAACATAATCAAATTAGCTCAAACAAAATAAACGAAAAACAAATTCCGGTAAAACGAAGCTTAACGCCAAAACACAGGGAACTTAACCAAAACGGCTGAACACACGTTTATCTGAAAAACTAGAAAGTTCGCACAAAAGCCGATTTAATTACTGCTCTCAAAGATCAAAGTGAGCCGAGACGAAGGAAGTAACTTTACACCGGCGTAGAGGGCGGACATATCGGAGGACTACCACTGGACTTTGCTTGTTAACTTCTTTACTGGTTTGGGCGATGTGTTATCGAGTTATTGTCGAGATTAGCTGGTTTCGACTGAGGTAAGTCGGGAAAGACGGAACCTTTATACGATCACTTTGTGGTTCATCTGTTTCTTTTATTCAGGAAAGCGTGGAGGTATTACGCTGACATTAATTGTAGGCATGGGCTTGCGCAAGGCACACAATGGGTCGAAGCCATGGGGCGAATTCTGAAAAGGTTACCAGTGAAAGAACATAGTAGTAATTGCAGTCAGTAAAAGTCTGATACGCTATACCGGTCCGTTCTAGAAAGGGAGAAATTATTTGACAATTTCGTATCTCCCAAAAACAAAAGCCCTAAGTAGCGCTCTCAAATTGAACGTCAAATAAAACTGACATGGCAACACGGGGTTAATAAGGAAATAGAATTTGCTAACTTAAACAAAGTTGATGTTTATTTTGTGTAACCTTTATCAAAGGTTATCCTATAATAATGTCTTCTGGTGGGTGGAGAAACATTCTGTAGCAATATCTTATTAGATTATAATAATACTGGCTTCCGTGACGACTACGCCCGCGTAAAAAACTAAGGCTTACTGTCCTCCGACGCATTTTTTAAAAAATTGTACATAATCCAATGACTTCCGCTTTAGGCGGAGCAAGAGGGTGTGTCAGATTTTTACTGACTAAAACCACACCTGTGTTCATCAGTTTTCCTTTGCGTTCTAGGACTTCCTTTTCGGAAATGTCCCACGGTCCTAGCTAGTGGGCATTGCCATAATTACTGCGGTTCTGTGTAGCTTTACACAAGCGTATTCATCATTATACGCTTAATGTCCGCCTGCTCACAGTTTACACACAAAACTCTGAAACTCTGTCGATGAAACAGTAATGTCGCGTTTACGTCACTACATGCCGTTTTTTATAATGACTAATACGCGTTTATGACGCTACGCGTCCAAAGACAGTAGGCGTTACCCAATGGAAAAATATCCAGTCTTATTTCAGGATATAGCCACTCGTGGGCCTAGTTTCATCTAAATCCATTTAGCTGATAACCCGTGACGCGTATGTGCATACATTATTATAACGTCATTGCACGTTTTTTTTATAAATCCCCAAAATTACTATTTATAAAAAGATGTAACAAATAGACAGTTTTTTCGCATTTATAATATTAGCCTGGATAGATTAAGATCTGGGTATAAATGAGTGGGATGCTTGGAAGTTGTCCTGAAGATCGAATAGCACTTACTGAATTTTGAAGTGAAATACCAATTTTCATTTATTCAATCAATGAATATGCCTTTTATCCTGAAGTTTAAGGTTACTGTCCAAATTATTGTTATGTTTAACAGGATGACTTTTAGTACAGTACCGTGAGCCTTTTGATGTATTTTATGCCTTGTCTTCTATTATTCGGAACCAACTATCAGTTTTATTAATTCACTTACTTATTTATTTCACGTTGCCAATTTATGTTACATGATTGTACCGGCCTCAACTAGTTACAAAAAAAAAGTCGAAAAAAATTGACGTGTAAAAGAGTTTGGAAAAAACCTATTTGCAAAATAAATATCATTTATCATTTATGTAGTGTCTCAAACATGGACCCTTTTAGGGCACAGCAACATACTCGTAGTTTATTCTTAGTATTGCAGGCATTATACTGTTATTCCATAATAAATAAAGTTGCATTCATTATTACAAAGAGATAGAGATTATTCCATAAGTACACTATTACATGACTAAAACCCATGTGTGTCTTTCAGTAGGCCTTTGTGAGTTTGTGTTCAAGGACCATGTTATCCCTTTCAAAAATTTGCCATGAATCTTGGGGCATCTATTTACTCTTATATTTTGGTTTGGAAATTGTAGATCTCTGAATCTTTCCATGGGGGAGGCCTATGTCTAGCAGTAGACGTCTTTCAGCTGAAATAATGAGATCTTTAGAAAAAATATATTTCAAACCCATCCGTAGTAGGGGCAGTATATAAGTAGACACAGTAACAAAGTCTTTGTAACACTATATATTAGGTTATTTCACTTTGTTAAAACTTTATTTGGTGTTGTCTTTTCGAATGGTACCCTTTGCTCGCAAAGTCTTTGTTGCGCGTTTCTTTTACACCTGCCTTCTAGTTGGACAATGAAAACTGCCATTTTAAGTTCAGTTTCCTCTTTAGTTATGAATTCTCGGAAACTCTTTTGAAGGAGCAACTTTCAATTAATTATTATAACTAGTTTTTTGTTCTTGGAAGCAGATTATGGAAAAAAATAATGCCTTTGTTGTAGAAAACTGTATGTTGCTAAGAATAAATAAATAGGGTTAAATCTTTGATCGTTTGGAATGTGATTGTAGAATGAATTCTAATAACATTATAAACGCGAAAGTTTGTATGAATGTTTATTACAATTGCACGCAAAAACTGTCAAATAGATTTTAATGAAATTGGTACAAGGGTAGACTCACAAAGCATCGCAATGGTGTGATATCTGTGTATTATTATTTACGATCAAAATGTTAAATAAAGACATTTAGACATTATAGATATAAATGACATGGTCTATGGGATCGAAAGGTTCTAGAGTGGTGACCACATACCGGAAGACACTGCGTTGGAAGACCTCTCACAAGGTGGACTCATGACCTGTTCGGGGTCGCGACGATTCGATAAATGCGAGACACACAGAACCGGTCAA
The DNA here is from genome assembly GCA_030763345.1 of Mythimna separata. Taxonomy (NCBI): domain Eukaryota; kingdom Metazoa; phylum Arthropoda; class Insecta; order Lepidoptera; family Noctuidae; genus Mythimna; species Mythimna separata. The sequence goes on from CM061175.1 coordinate 3,471,391, forward strand.
TATGACGACACATAAGTGAGGTATATGTCCGACAGTTCTCTCTCTCGGCTGAAATGATCTCAGAATGAAAATTAAAATGATGAAAAAGATTTTTTAATAATATGGCAACACCGTTTACACAAAAAGGAAATACTTCTGTCAACTTGTAAAGCAGTTTGTTGGCAGGTCTATCTTCCTTAAATAATATTTTTCGAGTAACATTTGTAATGATACTTATTTTAATTGTGTTGTTTGTAGAATAGCTTACGTTTTGAATGAATAAATATACTTTAAACTGTAAAGGTGGGAAGTACTAATTTAATTTCTGGCGGAAATAGTGAACGGTAGCTACTAAACAATATTTTCTTCCTTCACACCATAATAAATAAATCTCCATAACAGCCACATATCTCCAGTATCTAACACACACTCTTTACTCCGACTTTTTCCCTCTGAAAAGGGCACCAGGAGTGCTAAAAGCTGCAAGGGTCCATTAGTGAAGGGCCCCTGACACGGAGAAAGGGCCTCGAGAACGTAACGGCCTACAAGAGTCTACGACAAAAACTGCGAGTTCTTTGCGTACTACGGTACGACAGACATTTAGTGGCGTTTTTCTGGTAATCGGTTTTGTGTAATTTTGTTGTTATTTCTTCCTGTTATTGGAAAAAAGCTTTCGGAGTTTAGGGAAATATTTTATTCGTGTATCTTCGGGGAAAATGGAGGAAATTATTTTGAGGTACGTAATTTACGGGACAAAGGTTTTGTTATACTTTAACATTTTGGGTAGAAAATTCGTTTCTAACTAAGTGTTCTGTTCATCTTTCGTAGTCTTTTTGATGTTTATTTAGTCTATTTATTTTTTTAAATTTAGTTTTGACCATGGATACAAAGTCCTTGATAAGCAATAATAGAGTTTTATCAACCTGTTTTAAATCCATAGTTAATTTGTTTACTATTAGAATATGGGGATTTTAATGTTTTTGTAGTATTTGACAGCAAATATATCAAGTCAACTTTTTTGGAAACATCGCTGAGGTAGTTAACACTAAAATAAAATTCTCAGCGCCATTTAAACCAAGATCGTGCCTATTTTAATGATTCCAAATATTGTCCAGTAGCACAGCCACTTGAGATACATCACAATCTCCACTTGGAATCAATTTGCGAATAATTAAAACAGCTACTGAACTTCACTCAAAAAAATCCCACCAACTAGTCTACTTCAATCGATTGAGTTGCCATGACCACGAAAAATAGCCCCGATTTATGTCAATAAATAAAAAATTATAATTGCCAATTTCATTGCCTCCAGTGATGGAAATTACTTGGAATACTTATAAGGAAAAGTTTGGTTTTAATTTTGAATTCTGTTGTTTTTCGAAATTCTGAATATCTGTTTTAGAAACTTCAACTTGTATAAACGAAACCTCTTTTGAGATTTATAACAAGCATTATGGCAATTTTTATATGTGACTTGTTTTATTTACGGGGTGTAAATAGAACAATAGTGTATTTAATGTGTTACTTGTTACACATTGTAACAAATACTGATGCACTTTGTTCGCACGTTATTTTGTTGTTGAAATATTGCGGCTTTAGTGAGCAAAAACAGTTTGTAACTAGCATAGCACATCTTATACAATATTTTAGTTACGTATTGTAATGTTATCTACATTGTATATCGTTATCATCATCTATTCATGCGAAAGTCGTCCACTGCTGGACATAGGACTCCCCCAAGCGTCGTCAGCACGTTTTTTTTCCATTCTGTCTTATCACTCGTCACTCTATCTTTTCCAACACTCTTCAACACCATTTTCTTTTATATCACTTCTCACACAATCCATTCATCTTTTCTTTGGCTTCCCTCTCCATTCATCCAGGTGTAAACTCATAACTCTTTGAGTAACATATTTCAAACTTCCACTAATATACCCATTGTCGTCACGTTCGTCCGGACGTCCGGTAACAGTACGGTCCAAGCCCAAGTCGTCAACGGCGCGTATTTCACGCGCTCCTCAAACAGTTGTCAGCAAAAACGTAGTTGCCCCGCAGGGTCGAAGCCTCTAGGGTTAAGGGTTTGCTTCTTACAGGAAAATCCGGAACCCTGAAACAAATGCAAAGAAGGAACAAAGGGTTTTAGTCAGTAAATTATATCTGACACGCCCTCCCACTTCACCCTAGAGCAGAAGAATTAATTCTGAAAATTTTCCAACTAAAAAAACCACGCATCCATTTTAAATAACAACATTGTACAGAAAATAATTTCAGCAGACTTTAACAGTAACTACAGCGGAAAATAAAGTAATAATCACCTCTTAAGGCTAATTAGCACTTTACAACACGGAACACCTACAAATAATGAATACTGCATCCCGCCCTCAATGTTTTAATTTCTACTGAATGTTTAAAATTGACGCAGATACCGCAGCGCTGTTAAAACGTACATGTATTTTCTCTTGCTATAAAAGCTTATGGCATTTTACATTAAAAAGTTTTGCAGCTGTTTCATTCTAATTCTTGGAAAACAGTTTAAGTTTTTTTTTATGTTAAAATTTAAAAAAAAGCTGTAATAAGTAATTGAAATAATATACATCCTTTTTTACACTCTCATAATAAAATTAAGTTACAATCATCGTAAATAAGAAAACAGTCAATTAAATTCGAAGGTATACAACATTTTTCAACCTGCACTAGGCCTGCGTGGTGCATTACCGCTCATTCTCTATAATAGAGAGGATGCCTGAGTTCTAGCAATGGAAATAATAAAAGGCTGATTATACTGTGCTTCGTAAACGCACATCTTAAAAAAAGTACCTATATACATAATTGACTACTGAATTGATTTCGGCTATATTTAAAATGAGAGAGTAAGGGCCTATTTCACCACCTATGATTAAGTTTCGAGTATCTTACTTGACAGATAATTTCATACAAATTCTGTCAAATTTTTGAATTTATTCAGTGAGTAGTGCCTACTCGGACATTGTGAAACAGGCCCTAAGTGGCATGACATTTTTTTCCGGTAACATCTAAAATTCATTAAATTATGATTGAAACTTCGCGCACCGGAAGAGTCAGCGTTAGATGGCCTCCCACAAGGTGGACAGATGACCTAGTGAGAGATGCAATGGGTGCGAGACTCACAAAACCTTAGTTACATTGTGTAACACTTAGGAGAGGCCTATGTCTAACACTGGAAGTTTTTCGGCTGAAATGATGATGATTGAAACTTAATTTTGTTATTGGAATGTTTAATTATTTGAGTTACATGCTGTATATAGGTTAATTAATAGGTTACTTCTAGGCATGTCCATCTTTGGACACATCATTGCTTACTGTCAGGTGAGATAGTGGTCAAACGCGAGCCAATACATAATAAAAAAAAATCTACTTCATATAGGATCTGGGCCTTAAACGCTGACATAACCAATCTCTGTCCCCTCTCATCTCATCCACAGTTTTTCAGCTCGTCCCCATCCCATCACAGCACACTCTAATCCGCTAACCTTCCTACACTCGGCCACAAATTGACATAATTGCAGAGGAACACACAACAATGTCAGACATGTGCTCTTACAATTATTCTGTAATCGGCCTCAGAATGTGGATCCAATTAACAGATGAAAGTGGTTAGAGAAAACCGGCAAGCTACGCTTTTCTTTTATTAAGTTAATTTTGTAATTTTTTAAATATCGAAGAAGGAAACCAGTATAATTTCATTGCTTTTTTTTGTGCACCTACCATGTTTTCTCTTCACCACCCTTGGTTGATTGGTAGAGAATGCATTAGGCATTAATTCTGCCTGTGTACTTTTATTACTTATTATTATTGATACTTCATGCAACATATAAGTACATAGGCGGACTTAATGCCTTGGGCATTCTCTACCAGTCAACCAAGGGTGAACCTTTATGTTGTATGAAGTTTTAATAAATAAATAAGCAGTATTCTATTTTTAAAACTAGTAATCTCTGAAGCTCCAAAATGCAAATCTTTGATGTGGCGTGGAAAACTGACCAACTTAAATGGGTGTGGCCAGTACATAGCTACCGAATACCTGACTAACTGTGAGACCGTAAACTAACAAACATAGCGACTCGGGGCCTTGGAAGACCATAAAGGAGATGGTGGTATGACCTGGATGTCCTGAAAAAGAAACGAAAATTCGGAAGAAATGTTCAACGGCTCTAATAATACTTAAACATAATGAGGTACTTAAGTATGGCGAAAAAAAAATAAACATCAATGTAAATGTCATTATTTTCCCGTAAATTAGAAAAATCAAGGCATCCACTGGACTTTACAGCTAAACATTTTATATTAAAAGCTAATTTACATAAAAACAAAAATCAAATCCATTTAGTTTTGTTCCATCGACTAAACTAAAAAAGAAAACAAAACTGCAAATACAAAAATAGTCTCTCAATTAAAAAGGACGTGTCTAAATTTAGAATTTTTAGTTCAGTAGCCCACTTACAAAAGTGTGCGTGTAATTGGATATTCGCCATCCAGCTCTGAATTTCTGATATTTGTATTGAAAAACTTTATTTCGCTTTATTTCCAGCCAGTTCATTATATTCTGTGGGGAGTTTTTAATTTGGATCGTGGGTGCTTTTGTGACTGGCAATGTCGATTAGAATTTTGTTTTTAAATCTAAATAGGCCGCTTTGTTCGTGGTTAGAGTTTATTATAAATGTGGTCTGTTTTAATTTAGATTGCGAGGTGAAATTGATTTTTAGGTAGGCCAAAACATTGGTTTATTTGAAATTCTATTTTCGATTCTCTTTTGATTGTTTTAGTAAGGATTCAATATTCAGTAGAGATATAACTTGTACCTTAGATTTAAACTAAAAATTTGCTAAAAAATTGTCCACTGAATAGTATGGTTGATGGGTTCCAGCCCCAGGTTTTGTAGCCGTCTGTGGCCTAGGAGTGGTGAACGTGTACTGGGAGACGCAGTGTTGGGAGGCGTCACATAAGGTGAAAATGATGAAGATCCCGAAAATCTGATGAAAAGAAATGAGACGCACAGTACCGGTCGTTGTAGCGCCACTTGGAGAAAGCATTTGTCTGCGTCTTTTGCCTAAAATTATGTATAGAATTGATAATATTATGCTATTGATATTTTACGCGGTTATTACTTACATATTGGGCTTCTCACTGATAATCCATATCACTCATAAAATATTTTAAGAGAAATATGGATGAAATGTTATATGAGTGATACTCATAAAAACATTTTGACGAATTTATGATGTAAACTTCGAAATGCATATTAATTTGGACTGTATTTATTAATTGCGACTTTTCTTTTAATTTAATCATTTGTATGTGTGATTTGACTTTTATTTATTTCTGAGTTTTATTGGTTTGACATCTAGAACCATTTCACATTGTTTATGAATGTATTGTTTTTTAGCATTATCAGCCTTGTAATGTTCCCAATGTTGGGACTCAGGCCTCCTCTCTGGGAGAGGGAATGGGCTGTAATCCACCACGCGGGCCCAGTGTGGATTGGTGGATGTCACATGTCTTCGAATTTTTGGGTTCTAGGATATGCCGTTTCCTCACGATGTTGTCCTTCACCGTTTTGAGAATGTATTATATTTTTACAAAATAATTAGACTTTAATGTAATGTGTGTACATGACACTTGCAAGAATCCCTTATCAATAAACTATGACTCTTACTATTACTATTCCCCAGTCACCTCTCAACTCCTTAATAATACAGTAATAGCACGCTTAACACGCTGAACAGTAACAGTTGACGATCTGTCACGACACAATCCCAGCTGTAACACGCTATTCAGGTGTAATGACCGATAATTGAAACGTTAATTATCTACTAACACCATCTTAGATTGGACGTGTGTTAAGAATTCATTGGATGGACGGAAATCATGTATCTATAAAAGGAGAAACAAACTGACTGATTTATCAACACACAGTCAAAAATACCGGAACTAGGAACATGAAGTTTGCACACATCGTCTTTTTATGACGTAGGCAGGCACAAGAATATTTTAGGATGAAAATAATTACCCATTTGATAAATTTTGATTGCGTTACTAGCATGTTTGTGTGCACAAATGTATATACATAAATACCAATAGGTATGGATGCGCTAGTGTATTGCGTCGATTCCCAAATTATTTGCCTACAGTTACGATAGTTAGATACATAGCTAAAGCATTTGAGTAAAACTTCAGTGCATGAATAATGATAGTTACTTAAATTTTAATTGGGGCGTATGCATTGTTCCAATTACACGTAAATAAACATATACGAGTATATACCCACTCAAGAAATGAAAAAAATGTAAGATGAAGATCCTACCTTCTTGCCCTTTCTTATGAGGAAGTAGAGAACTTATAATTCATTAAGAAATTAATATTTTGTTAGTATCTATAACTGAACTTTTTCTACTAGGCAGAGTGGGAGGCCGTGTCAAACTTTTACTAACCAAAACTCTCTCGTATAATCCTTCATTGCCTTTGGTCCCAGGATCCCATGATTTCCTTTCAAAAGCAAACTTACGGCCCCAGTAGGCTTCGACTATGCTGGCCCCTACGAGTTTACTGACATTTTCTTGAAGCGTGCGTGGAACCTATAGGTTCCAGACTACGGTAATTTTTACTTTATATATTGTTTTATTTTTCGGATATATTATTATATTGTATTCAGAGCTGTTCTCTGAAGTACTGGAAAACATATTTCGAAATTAGGATAGGGACCAATTTGGCATACACATAAATAGAAGAAAATTTAACCACCTACGGTTGGTAGACGATATAGACTTATTTTGAATAAACTCACATAACCTAGGGAAAATGATTAAAGACCTAAACAAACACGGTGAAAAAATTGGTATATACATAAACAAGACTAAACTATTAACTAAACTACAGATCAAAATTAACATCTATCCTCTTGAGAGTTCAAAATATCGATACCTAAATGATATTTCATATTTATTTTAAAACAAATATGTACATAAGAAACTTAAATATTAACGAAGCCAAATATTTATACAAGACCTAAGGATGTATAATTTATATTACCGGCAATCTGTAAAATCTTAAAGAGCCTATTACCCTACTCGTTACGTCGCACAGTGGTCCGGATTTTGAATATGGTGGACTTAGAACCCAAGGTCAATATTTCGCGCTGAACAAAATCATGCGGATAGATAAGTGAACACTCATCAACGTTTGTTCTAGCGGTTTTTATGAAACTGTATACTTTCGCGAAAAAAAAATATTGTAAAAAAAAATGTATGGAGCAAAACCGAAATTATTTTTTTTCTCGAAATGTTCAAAATTGTTAGCAATGAAACCTTTTGTAAATAATTGTATTACATTTATTTGTTAATTTTACAAATAAATCTTTAGCATGCACTTGCAGCTTTGGCGTTTATGCGCAGTTTAACCTAAAATATTTAATATAAAAAAAATACATTAAAATACTACTTTTTAGGGTTCCGTACCTCAAAAGGAAAAAACGGAACCCTTATAGGATCACTTTGTTGTCCGTCTGTCCGTCCGTCTGTCAAGACCCTTTTTCTCAGGAACGCGTGGAGGTATGAAGCTGAAAATTATATCAATTACTCAGGTCTACTGTCCCTTGAAGCTGTGAAAAAATCAAACTTCTAAGCCAACGCAATCAAAAGATACAGCCGTTTATGCCGCAAATTTTCGACACTTGCAAGGGAATCAAAACCTACAGGGTACTTCCCGTGAACTCAGAATCTTGAAATTTGGTACGAAGCAACGTCTTATAGCATAGATAAAGGAAAAATTACGAAAACCATAAATTTTTAGTTACATCACATAATATATTTTTTTTTAATAATTTTAAACTTACTACCCATTTCCTCATAAACGCGTAGAGGTATTAAATTGAAATTCATACCAAATACTCAGGTCTATAATACCTTTAAGCTGTAACAAAATCAAACTTCTATGTCAACGCAATCAAAAGAAACAGCAATTTAAGCTGCATATTTTGAAACTCGCAAGTACTCGCAAGGGAATCAAAACCTAAAGGGTACTTCCAGTCGACCTAGAATCTTGAAATTTGGCATGAAGCAACGTTTTATAGCACTCATATAGGGAAAAGTCTGAAAACTGAAAATTTGTTGTTACGTCACAAGAATTATTTTTTTGAAAAATCTTCAACGCTCGATTTGAGAATAGAACTTTATTCATAGGTAAGTTAGAGGTATTGAGTTGAAATTAACACCATATAATTGTGTCCGTGGTCCCTTGAAGCTGTGCAAAAATCAATTTTCAATTCAATTGGTAAAGTGACGGGAAAAAAAGATTCGTCCGTTTATACTGCAAAAAACGTAAATTTCGAGACTGTCGAATTGTTCGATTGAACTGTTTTTATAGGTAAGTTACTACGGAACCCTCAGTGCGCGAGTCCGACTCGCACTTGCCCGGTTTTTGGTCTATTAAGTGGTGTCGGGAAAGTATAATACTAAGAAAAAATGGTTTATATGAACACAGACATCAAATTACTTACAAAATAACATAATTCTTGAAAATTGTTTATTGCATAATTCTTACAGTACAATATAAAATCGAAGGCGGTTTCCATTTTGAATGAATTAAATATATTTTTTTAATAATTGAAAATATAAACCACCTTCGATTATTATGTTATACTGTAAGAATTATGCAATTTAAAACAATTTTCAATAATTATGTTATTTTGTAATTTGATGTCTGTGTTGATATAAACAATTTTGTCTTAGTATTATACTTTCCCGATACCACTTAATAGACCAAAAAAGTAGTGTTTTAATGTAATTTTTTTTATATTAAATATTTTAGGTTAAACTGCGCATAAACGCCAAAGCTGCAAGTGCATGCTAAAGATTTATTCGTGAAATTAACAAATAAATATAATACAATTATTTACAAAAGGTTTCATTGCTAACACTTTTGAACATTTCGAGAATAAAAATTATTTCGGTTTTGCTCCATACATTTTTTTTTACAATATTTTTTTTTCGCGAAAGTATACATTTTCATAAAAACCGCTAGAACAAACGTTGATGAGTGTTCACTTATCTATCCGCATGATTTTTTTCAGCGCGAAATATTGACCTTGGGTTCTAAGTCCACCATATTCAAAATCCGGACCACTGTGCGTCGACTCGATACGTGGAGCCCCGTCGAAGACCGTCTTACCCTTATTACACTACGCGTACGTAGCTACGTAAACTAAGATCGTTCGTAAAAACGAGTGGTGTAATAGACCATTAACTCGTAAGTCAAAACAAAAACTAACTCTCCCTCTCACTCCATTCAGAGCAGATTCCGGAGTGTTTTTCTCACCCCAAAAAAAAAAGAATATTGAACAATCTACAAATTCATATATGCATTTTTTGCATGTTTTATTCATATACCTCGCTAGAAGGCGTGTGTAACGGGCTGAAACGCGGAAAAATACTGCTTGGCCAAAAAACCTATCGGCAGTCAAGACAGGTAGATATACTCTTTCTTGTGCATCATAAAAAAGTACAGTAGGTGCTTAGTTTTTTAATGAAACCAGGCATCTGTATAACATTATCTTTTGGTGTAAAATAATCGAAATGAGTTTCCCACTCTGGGTCGACCGGGAGGGCGAATCAGACTTTTACTGACTAAAACCCACTCTTGTTTCTTCTGTGCCTTCGTTCCAGGGCCCTGAAGTTCTCTGTATAACATTATCTGTTGCCTAAGTGCACTTTTTACACATATTTTGACTTGCGGCTAAATTTTAATAGCTACGTTTCAGGCTGCACTCGCAACAGTATGAGTATTTAAGCAAAAAAAAAATACTTCATAGATATTTATTTATTAACTACTTTATGCACACTAAAGTACAGAGGCGGACTTAATGCCATAGGCGTTTCCTAACAATCAACCTTTAGGTGATGCAGGTAAAAATAGGGGTAAGTGCAATAAGATAGAGAAAAGGCAAATACACGAATCATCATCATTTCAGCCAAAAGACGTCCACTGCTGGAAATAGGCCTCCCCCAAGCGTCGCCACAACGACCGGCCCTGTACGTCTCGCATACATTGGATTCCCGCAACCCTCGCCAGGTCGTCGGTCCACATTGTGGGAGGCCTTCCAACGCTACGTCTTCCGGTACGTAGCCGTCACTCCAGAACCTTCCATCCTCATCGACCCACTGCCACTTAAGTTTGGCGATTCTTCGGGCTATGTCGGTAACCTTGGTTCTCTTGCGGATAAATAAATTCATTTCTGATGTGATCACGCAAGGAAACAATAATAGATACGCACTAAACGAACATACGAATAGAATCTACACTAATATTGTACAGACACTTACATTGACTTATTAATAAGGTGTTATACAAACAATTTACAGACATTTCGTCAAAGTAACATAATGATAGATGTCTCTTTTATAACCAAACCGTCTAACGAGGTCGAATTCCTTTCACGTGTAAGCGACCTTTGTGTTCCTCGTCCACGTGTTTCAAGAGAAATCAATTAACTTCTATAAGGACATTATTTATGGTTGCTTAGAAATCTTATTACCAAGTTATTAAATGATGCCCACGCGGTCTATTGATATGGTTCGTTTTTAATCTAGGAAAACCGATTCTATAGATACGATAAAATTGTCGATTTGCTGTTTTATAATTCATTGGTGTCCCACCGTAGGCCTAGACTTGGTAATAAAGTCTTCTACTTCTAAAGTTAGACCCGTTTTTTGTATGACGGACAAAAGCTTCTTGGTTTTGCGGACGGCGAGCCACCCATTGTGGACGTCCGGTAACCGTCCGGATCGAGCCCACAACTCGGGCTGGGCGAGGCGACTGCTTTGTGTCCCACGCGCCCTTTAAGGATTAGTCAGCAAAACTTTAAGTAACCAGCAGGGCTGAAGACTATTGGGGTATACGAAAAATACGTGTTGTTTGAAAGAGAACCCCGGAGCCCTGGAACGAGGGCAAAGAAGAACATAGGAGTGGGTTTTAGTCAGTCAAAGCCTATCCGCCCAAGCTTTTACTGATTAAAACGAAAGAGAAGTTATGGATGATTCCTGACCTAAAATAAACAACTCATTAGTGTGCTCTCAACTTAGGCATCACTTATACAATTTACCCAATCTCTTATTTATTCATAAAGATTTGAATGGAATCTTGAACCATGATTTTGTGGTTTTTTTTCGCTTGATCCCCACCTGATGGAAGGCGACAATGCGACCGACAATATACCGCACTTATTTAGAAAGGAATCTACTCACTCTTGACTTAAAAATTCCCGGGCTGTAGCTAACAGGAAACATAGAACACACACACACACACACACACACACACACACAGATCTTAGGAAAACAGTGAACATAGCTGCCTAGCTGGTCTCATTATTATTATGCCAACAGATTTGCACTATTCACCAAACGATCATGGCTGTATCAAGCTTTGCATTAGCCTGTAGGGATGCCACATGCCAATCTGTGGTCAGATTTTATCGATAATTTGCTATCGATTTGTCGGCAACTGTCAGTTGTAGCATCAAAGAAATAATATTGGTGGAGATTGGATAAAGAGTTAAAGAAAAAATTTTGTTCCATATTAGGAATTACTGATGTGTTTAGGTGCGTTCACATACAAATAAATTCACATACATAAAACATCCAGACCTGGAATACGTAGACGAACATGACCAGTCCTTATGGCGACAATTGGAGGAGGCTATCTAATTTAAAACATACAAGTTATTTATAAATTAACTAACTTTTTGCCAGCGGCATCGCTCGCGTGATAGTAGCTTTCCCCATATAAACATAATAAAATCCCCATGGGGGATGACTTTTGGATAATACTCTCTTAGTGCTCAGCTAAGTCATCAAAGGAAACCTTGGGCAAATTTTCACGCAAATTTTCAGGTGTAGTTTTGGCTGTGCATTCATATGCCAGTCAGCTTCTCCTTTTATATTTACAGATAATTAAACAAATTTCTCAAATATTCGCTGTACAATCCCCTCCCTACTTGCATCACCTTTGATAAAGCGATCTCTAGCTAGACACATGAATCAATACAATGACAATCTCGGCACGAATCTCCTCGTGAATGTCCGTTGACATTAATATGCAGTCAGAGGTATTGAATAATTGAAAGCTTATCTCAGTTCTCTATACAAGCTATGGCCACATTGTGGCGGTTGGAAATACGACAAATGAGCATGAAATTGAATTGAACTTGTGTTGCGTGAATTGTGGTCTGAACACTCTATTGTGTGGTGGAGTTTGTGTCACGGAAATAGTGAGATCATTAAGATGATAGGAGCGGTATGTCCTGGAATAGCACAGTAGATATGAGATGAGTAACCATGGAGCTTCTTGTCTGTTGTTCTCTATAGGAAACGACCAATTGGAACCGTGCACTAGTTTGACGTTTTATAAGTGCCTATGTAGGCCTATGTGAAATAAAAAAATAAAGATATTTGGAGTTTGATTTCTGCACTCAGTCCATGTTGGACTATTGAGTGTGGGCCATACTTCTTTGGCTTTATTCAATTCAGCAATGTTTCGTTCCTGATTAGGCTTCTCAGTCCGTTCTGGGGCTTCTAAAAGGGAATTCGTGATCCTATATGTCATATTTTGGTGAACAAGTTACGCTACCTATAGTTTCTTCTGTGTTCGTGCGTGGTATGTCCTATAGTGGCCAGTGACCAGTAATGGTCCCCACCACCAGGTACAGGCTGCATCTGTCCAGTTGCAGACAGACATGATCAACCTTTGCGCCAATTTTTATCAAAATCCATCCCAGTCACCCCGATCATCCCCGTCTTAGTTAATATGGAGAAAACTATATTCGTGCTTGCGAACCCGCTGGTAGAAGCTAGACTATTATAATTTTTTTGCCGTAAATTGATATCGCATTCTTCTGCTTCTTTATAGACTCTAAAATAACTAGAGAGCGACTTCAACAATCTTTTTTTCTTTTGATATATTTTCTATAGCATTAGTCTGACCACACCTTTAGTTAGCATATTATCTTGAGGCGGTGCATATACAATCAGACGCATTGTTTCATTAAGCACGTTACGTTAACACTGATAACGCTAGCATTAATTATAATAGATTCATTGTTGATTTAATTGATTTGGCAAAAACTTGTCAAATAATTAATTTTGTCAGTCACTTTTTGTTTAGGATAAAATTAATGTTAACGCAAAAATCCTAAGGTTTCAATGATTTTCAGAGCTCATGTTAAAACTGAATATCACACAAAACTAAGCACTTTTATCTTCTTCTGCCTGGCGTTAATCCCGGCCATTGCCAGGGTCCACCTTCCGACTAAGTCTCCTCCACTTTGCCCGGTCGAAAACATCCTTCCCAGTAAGGCCATTGGCTCTCATGTCAGACTTGACGACGTTCAGCCAGCGCTTGCGGGGGCGACCACGGGACCTAGCCCCAAGGACAGCCATATCCATGCATCTCCGACCAACGTGCACTAGTTTTCGACTTTTTATAAGTGCCCATGTAGGCCTATGTGAAATAAAAATATTTGACTTTGACTTTGACTTTGACTTTGACGTACTCCCTAGGGCGGCGCATGATGTGGCCATACCATCGCAGACGACACTCTTGCAGTTTTTCCTCCACGTCACGGACACCAAGACTACCTCTGATGTATGGAATTGCGCATGCGAAAACTAAGCACTTTTATCTACGAGTATTAATTTACCAAAAATGATTAAAAGAAAATTATAAATTTTTAAGCTTAAAGACTTGTAACCTACCAAAGGGCTGAACTTTTATTCCGTCAACGAATCAGCTTAAAACAGTATCAACGTGATTGCCACGTTGATATTGCTATTAGCTGATTCGCCGTCAGCATTCTGGGAAATTTTTACATTTTCACCGATGTAGATGAATTTTTTTGTTGCCCTTGCTTTCTTTTTCTATCCGTTTGTACATAATTATTATTATTTTTAGTATGTATATATTACACCTGAAGAAGAATCGCCAAACTTAAGTGGCAGTGGACAGGGCACATTGCTCGTAGAACAGATGGTCGATGGGGACGGAAGGTTCTAGAGTGGCGGCCACGTACCGGAAGACGCAGCGTCGGAAGGCCTCCCACAAGGTGGACCGACGACCTGGCGAGGGTCGCGGGAATTCGATGGATGCAAGACGCGCAGGACCGGTCGCTGTGGCGACGCTTGGGGGAGGCCTATGTCCAGCAGTGGACGTCTTTCGGCTGAGATGATGATGATGATATTAGACCTGTAGTATTTATTAGTTAGATGTAGGTACTCTTATATAGACGTAGTATTACATTCAATGTATGTAAATAAACGTACCAAACAAAACGACTCAAAAATCCATTATTTAACGTACCGATATAATCAATCATTTTGACGAATGGCGACACATGGAGCGATTGTTTTTTTAACATTTTACAAAAAGAAAAAGTAAACTTCTATATTGATCAGTAAATAATATAATTTTGAATTAACTTTCTATTTTATGCCCCATTAGACCGAAGCATTACATTATTAACATGGAATACAGTTTCTTCTCCGTTAGACAATTTACCAATAAGTTGCAATTGCTTTTGTTCATCTTATACAAAAATAGCGGCCTAACTTTAGGAGGGGACCCCACTAGGCTTCTACCCTGCTGGGCCTCTACGGTTTTGCTGACATCTCCTTGAGGCGCACGTGGAACAAAATTACATAGAGTGAAGTGGAACGTGAAGTTACCCTTCGCGATGGAAGACTAATATGGACACCCCGTGCCCCATCTATTGGACATAAGATCAAGTAAGTCAATATTTGACATGAAACAGAATTTGTTAGCTTAATTCTGAATCCAAAAGTAAGAAGATCTATTGCTTTCTTGACCTGAATGGGTCAAAAGAAAAGTTTTTGTACCTATCAAAGAGATTTCTTGTTTTGTTATAAATGAACTAGAATTTTCTTTTCCACTGACTTACTGGATAATAGGTACTATATTTTTTTGTTATATTTCGTTTTAGATCTTAATGTCCGAAAGTTTTATGTACTTAGAATTCCATTTTTAATCGTTTTTAGGGTTCCGTACCTCAAAAGGAAAAAACGGAACCCTTATAGGATCACTTTGTTGTCCGTCTGTCTGTCCGTCCGTCTGTCAAGACCCTTTTTCTCAGGAACGCGTGGAGGTATGAAGCTGAAATTTATATCAATTACTCAGGTCTATTGTCCCTTGAAGCTGTGAAAAAATCAAACTTCTAAGCCAACGCAATCAAAAGATACAGCCGTTTATGCCGCAAATTTTCGACACTTGCAAGGGAATCAAAACCTACAGGGTGCTTCCCGTGAACTCAGAATCTTGAAATTTGGTACGAAGCAACGTCTTATAGCATAGATAAAGGAAAAATTACGAAAACCATAAATTTTTAGTTACATCACATAATATATTTTTTTTTAATAATTTTAAACTTACTACCCATTTCCTCATAAACGCTTAGAGGTATTAAATTGAAATTCATACCAAATACTCAGGTCTATAATACCTTGAAGCTGTAACAAAATCAAACTTCTATGTCAACGCAATCAAAAGAAACAGCAATTTAAGCTGCATATTTTGAAACTCGCAAGTACTCGCAAGGGAATCAAAACCTAAAGGGTACTTCCAGTCGACCTAGAATCTTGAAATTTGGCACGAAGCTAGGTATTATAGCACTAACATAGGGAAAAGTCTGAAAACTGAAAATTTTTAGTCACGTCACCAGAAAAAAAAAGGAAAAGTCTTCAAGACTCGATTCGAGAATGAACTGTTTTCATAGGTCAGTTGGTACGGAACCCTCAGTGCGCGAGTCCGACTCGCACTTGTTTTTTTCATGTTTGAAACTAAACTAAACATAGCCATATCAAATTCCACCATATTTCATCAGGAAAATTATTTTATCCAGTTTACTATTTTAAAAATAATATCGTGTTGAGGAGCTCTTTAAAAAAACTAGTAGTTTTCAAGGACTGCCCGTTCTTTGCGTGTTAAGTGTTAACAGTACCTTTTCTCTTGACCCACAAACCGCCTCTAGTGTTTATAAGGGTAGTTTGAGAGCCTCTAGGGGGAATGAAAGAAAAACTTACAAATCGTTAGATTTTGCCTTACACTTTTCATGTTATTACTTTCTTACCAAAAGATATCCTTCTAGGCTTGTTATTTTTTTTGCTTCAGAACTTTATGCGGCTTACACAAATGTCCTTTTTTGGGTATTATTCGTCAATTACTTAAGCTCCTCAGCTTAACTCAGGACTCTGAGTTGAGTTACATAAATACTGACAAATGCTTGCACTGACTGGACAGGACTACTCAAATCTGTGTGGTTTTTTCAGAGTGTAGTTAGCTAGGAAAGATCGGCTTCATCTAGTTTAAATTGATGAAATAACTGTTTTTGAAACTTATTTGCAAAATAAATGTAACCTGAAATGAATGTAAACAAAATGAAATGTAAATGAATGTGAGCCGGCCAGGGTTATTCGAAACTGACACCTCGGCTCTGAAATGCAACGGTAACTAGAAGAACATAGGTGAGTTTTAGTAAGTAATAGTATTACACTCTTCCTAACTTCACCTAGCGCATGAGAAGTATTTGATGATTTCCCATTTAAAACAGAAATATAGACCAGAACGGTCCTAAAAAAATACCAGCGGCGATCTGAGTCTGTCCTTTTCATAAGTATTTTTATTGGAAATGCCCTTAAATGCGACTGAAATACTAATGGATCGTAGAAAAACCAAATTTTCCTCGGGTATGTTTTTTCCTGTAAAAATATTGGAAATCACTAAACAGTTTTCCGTGACTGACGATTTCGGAAACCAGTTTGCGTTTGAAACTCAATTTTGTGTGGTGTATTGAAGACAGATATTAAATTGATTCAAGACACTGCGCTGTAACCGAATGCAAGAGACAGCCAAAGTCTTACACGAAATGGAACGACTTAAGCCGAATCAAGGCACTACGTCTTAATACCGCAAGGATTTCGACTAAACCTATAAATTCGGTAACGGATATCTTAGATTGTGTGCAGCCGTGTCATTTGGGAATCGGCAATTGAATCCGAGGTTTAGATATCACCACTACATGGTTACAATATAGCTCTCATGAATGGCTCTGCAGTCTTGACATGCGGCTTACGATCGCGTAACGACCGAGTTCGGTCACTAGGATAAGATGATTTTGCATACTGGGTAAACTTTAAATTCCTACTTAGCAAAGTTTACCTACCTAGCAAACTTTTAGTTAGTTAGCCTATTATGTCCCAATGCTGGGCAAAGGCCTCCCTTTTCTTTTTCCACATACTTCTGTCCTCAGCTATTGCGGGTCAGTCCCTCCGGTATTTGTTCAGCTCATCAAACTTTTATTTATTTAAATTTAATATTTCAACAAGAAGATACACTCGGATGTTACTATTGTGTATTACCCGCATGGCACAGCGGAAGTCCAACCTGCTTGGTCACTGATCCAAACCATAACTTCCCTTGCTCTTCCACTTTATAGAACGAGCGGAGAAAGATGTGACTGCACTGATTCTCCGAAGTAGTAATGCGAGCGAAGCATTTGATGGAAAGTGCAAGTGCAATTCCTGCCTTTTTTTTATATCACTGTACAAGTAATACTGTTACTAGTTTTCTCTCAAGAGTAGAAAAAAATATCTTAATTACGTAACAGGACTACTCGTTTTTTTTTTTTAAACCTATATTCAGTAATTTGGAGGTAGTGAGACAGAGAGTTCGGGCTGTTGTATCTATTCAAATCGCGCGGAGAACTTTGCTTGTGCAATGCAGGATTCTGTGACATCATATTTAGTAGATGTCGCTACAGTAATACATTGGATATCGTTGCAGTAAACAAGAAAATTCATCAGCGAAATTGAAAACTCTACCATCACATGAGTCCACAGCTGCTTTTACATAAAAAACAATGTCCTAACTTTACTTCCCACACTTTTCCCATGCAATCAAAAGTTGAGCAAACCACTCAATACGTCCTATGTTTCTACGTGCGTCCCCCATCGTTTGTCAGCCAACCAATCCATCTTGTAACTCCATTCGTCAATGACTGACTTCAAGTCACGTACGTTTTTGCTCCATGTATATTCCGTACCTATTTTTAGGAGGTCCCTTTTTAGGGTTCCGTACCCAATTGGCAAAAACGGAACCCTTATAGTTTCGCCATGTCTGTCCGTCCGTCCGTCCTCGCTTAAGCTCTGTGACCGTTAGCACTAGAAAGCTAAGATTTGTTAAAAAAATGTTTTATTAGGGTAAAGTGGAAAATGTTGTTTTTTTTTATTTCTTCTCTAACGTGTGATATATTGTTGGATAGGTATTCAAAAATGAATAGAGGTTTACTAAAATCATTTTTTGATAATATCAATTATTTCGGAAATAATCGTTCCAAAAGAAAAAAAAAATGAAAAGTAGAGCTTTATAAAGACTTTCTAGGAAAATTATTTTGAACTTGAAGGGACGAACAGTTTTTGAAAAGTTGGGGATACTTATTGTGACGGACGGGAAACTACGGAACCCTACACTGAGCATGGCCCGACACGCTCACGTTTTTTCTTACTGGCAATGTTTCGCCCTGTATCAGTCACGGTAGACTTGGTTTTTTGGTTGAAGACCGAAATAGTCACGCCCTCAAAGCTTATTTTTCATTTTATTGAATGTTTTCGAGATATTCTAGGGTATGGTTGTGACCTGTGACATTTTTGGCTGGCTAGTTTTTTTTTGTACTACATAAATAACTACTACCCAATCCTATTTATTTCTTAGCTATGTTCGACTGTATCGAGTTAGTTTTGGCAATATCAGTTTAAACCAACACGTGTAAAGAGCCTTATTCTTTCATTATTAATTCTTTACGAGTATTGTAGACAACAATGATTCCGATAAAAATAGGACAGCTGATGTATACAGTTACACAAGCTTAACCCACAACTGGTTTTTTTCACAGCAAACTTTAGGTTTATACATATAAAGTATGTAGTATGTAAAGAAACTTTATACATGAGAATAACTCATACATATCCACAACACAACTTAAGCTAACAGAAATTAAATCATATTTAAAACTGAAAATAAACTAGACAAATATGTGCACAGCACACATAACATAACAAAGTCATTTTTTTTTACTAATTACTTTTCATATGTAAGATTGCACGGAACCCTCAGTGCGCGAGTCTAACTCGCACTTGCAACTTTATTTGATTTTATTACCACTATTTTCAAAACGATGAAGACATATCTTGAAGAAAACAGCATGTACAAGATCCAAAAAATTGAAAACAAGTGACATCAACCAACTGTCAGTGAGCCCGCGTGTTAGGTTACATCTCATTCCATTGCCTAGAAAGGCGACATAGGCGTCCTCACATTGGAAGATAGATTACGCTGTACATAAGCATCATCCGAAAGACGTCCACTGCTGGACATAGGCCTCCCCCAAGCGTCGGCACAGCGACCGGTCCTGCGCGTCTCGCATCCATCGGATTCCCGCGACCCTCGCCAGGTCGTCGGTCCACCTTGTGGGAGGCCTCCCGACGCTGCGTCTTCCAGTACGGGGCCGTCACTCTAGAACCTTCCGTCCCCATCGACCATCTGTTCTACGAGCAATGTGCCCTGCCCACTGCCACTTAAGTTTGGCGATTCTTCGGGCTATGTCGGTAACCATAAGCTGTATGCATTTGATATAATCGTTATAATAGTCCATTAACCTCATAAAACGAGACTAGCTTAGACACAACGCCTATCCAGCGCCATAGCCAGAACTCCATCTAACATTAACCCGAAGTTGTCAGACATAATCACATTGTGGTCTAACATCCAATCTGCATCTAATTTCACGACATAATGTGGTGTGATGTCTGTCCTCAGATTACTCTATCATGTATTGTCAGCACAATTGGAATTGCAATTTTGTCAATGCAAATCGTAGTAGTGAGTGTCGTACTACGTGTGGTGTTTGGACAATGGCTTAGGATCGGCTTCTGTGTCGTGAAAGGATGGGTGGCCTAAAATAATATTGTGTGATGTGATACTCGTAACCATGTATGTGTCTTTATTTTTGACAGTGTATTGAGATAGAGAGTACTTAGTTGTACAATTTTAAATTTAAACTCAGTTTATTTATTTTTGACTCGTTTGGGGTTGAAACTCTTGGACCGTGGGACCCGAGTGCTCATACGCTTTTTAAAGATCTTTCAAATCGTTTTATTGACACTTCGCTTGACCCAAGGGCTGGTTTTTACCTCGGTCGGAGATTAAGCATTGCCATACAACGTGGCAATGCCGCCAGTCTTTTGGCTACACTTCCGGTCGACAGCGATGCGGAAGAATTTTTTGACGCCATATTTTAATTTAGAGTAAGAGTTAGTGTATATGTACTTTTAATTAATTAAGTGTTTTTATTTTTCATGCTATCGGTTATTCAGGGTATCGATTCCGTGTTACACTTTTATGTCAGGTAGCTAATCTAATAATATAATCATCAATGAGTGAGAATCACAAAAATGTCTAACAATAGTGAAAGACATACATGTTAGTTAAACTTAATCCATTTATGGGGTGGGATTTTTACTGAATTGAAAGTCCGTGTTCTTCTTCTCCTTATCGTGTCGATATCTTTAACTAAATTTTTTCCGACCAGTATTTAGCAACCTGTGTTGAAAGTCAGTAAAAACCTTGGACACCCTTTTGCTTCACTCAGTTTTGGGAACACATTCATTATGCGTACAGTTAAGCAGTAGAATTTCCTGACAGATTCTGTGTTTTTTGATAGCTAAAACTTATGGGTATTTAATTTAAAAATGAATAGGTTACTTCTAGGCAATCGTGCTCTATCATCGATCACATCATCGTTTACCATCAGGAGAGATAGTAACAGTTGTCAAACGCAAGCCTATAAATAATCCCAGCAGGTTCGAAACCTACTGGGACCATGGGAGGTGTGAAAGTGAACCCTGGAAGTCAAAGAAGGAACACGAGGTTTTAGTCACTAAAAGTCTGCCACGTCTTCCCGCTTCGACCAAGAGAGAAGTCATTGGATGGTTTTCTACCTAAAATGGAAGCGTATAAATAATAATAAAAAAAACAAGTCAGAAGCCAGTAAATCTGACTCCAGTCTTGCCACGAAGTACCGTGTTACCCCAGTTAACCACACATACTAGTGAAACGAGACACAATAGTAAAACAATAACAGCGCGGTCTCATAGGACCGGTCGGGGATTCATGAATTAATGGGTTGTGGAGGTCTGGTATGCAGCCGCTCCTCGTAAGATACTGATATTCAGCTAAATCCGGCTTGACTGGAAGACCCCAATATAGTTGGAAAAAGGCTAGGTACGAAAAGTCTATTTTAGTAAAAGTGAATATTTTCAACAAAAGCGATAAAAAAGTGACTTGAAATACAATTGTAAGGGTACATGAGACGTAATGGAATTTGCAATCACGCGCGTATAAACCGACACATTACCGCCCCGTGTTATAATATTACACACACGTGTGATTCTGGTGCTTACCGGGAATCCTAAGTTTACGGCGTTCCTTGAGAGACCTGTATTGATGCATTGCAGTATTTTGCAGATGCTTTGGAGAAATTGTCAAAATATAATCCTAGATTATATGTTTGGTAGTTTATATGAGTTCTCAAAATGGTGAAGGAAAACATCGTGAGGAAATCGGCATGTCCTAGAACCAAAAATTCGAAGACTTGTGACATCTACCAACCAGCACTGGGCCCGCGTGGTGAATTACGGCCCGTTCCCACTCCTAGTTTTCCTAGAGAGGAAACCTGAGTCCTAGCTGTGGGATCATTAAAAGGTTGACGTTTTGTTAAACTGAAAGTAAACTCGAACATAGTTCAAATCTAGACTATATTCATAATCACTTCAGTCAGAAAACGTTCACCGTTTGACATAGGTCTCTACCAAGTGCCGCCATTATGACGAGTCCTGTGCACTTCCGCTAGCGGCTTCAATCGCTTAAAATAAGGTCACAATCTTAAAAGAAAAAATATCCTATGTTCTATTCCAAAACTTGGTCTATTCGAGATACTAGTTCAAATTTTGTAATCCTTTTTTTTCAACATTGAAATCACAATATTTTAATAGGGTTTAGGGAAAATTTCGTAAGGTTCCTTTATACCTACAGCATAATTATTATTAGCTGAATATATCATATTTCTTTTTTTACCTACTAACCTAACCTAGTGTCTAAAATTTTAAGTTTTGAGTATGTTTATGTGCCCCTTAGACCCAAATAAAAAGCCCAAGTTCAATTGCCTATAGCAATACAATCCTAACACCTACTTAACATCCCTGAAATAACCATGTTTTGTTTTAGGCTATGAATACAAGATTCGTATCAACAAAACAACTGACCCGCCATCTTCTCCTCAAAGGGGAACAAAGAAACATCTCGACTCCTTGATTGAGTGACTGAGCAGTTGTTGTTGGTCGCTGCTGTTTGCCTGTGGGTGCTTGACTTTAAATTGCCTTGACTGCGCAGACGAGAAACTTACGGCAACTTTTTGGTTACGAAGTTTGTGAAACGAGAGATTGCGACACATAATTTAAATCTATGTGCTGCATTTGTTGGCTTATCGGAATAAAGTTAAGATATATATATACCTTACTACGTACACATTATTAATTTTAATATATATAATATAATAAGTAAAGTTTTAAAATGTTCAAACATAAAATAGTTTTAAAATTAGTGCTACAAGAAAATGTTTATCGAACTAATACGTTTTGTATGTTTTTGTACCTGGAACTTTGGGACCAAGATAAGTCGCAAAGGCATCTTAGATTCTTTTTATGGAGCGTCGCCAATAATGCTGTTTGAAAACGAAATGGGTAATAATTAGACTGAGAGTGAAATATGCATTTTCAGCTCACCTCATGTTGACAAAATTTGAAGGAGAGCAGGGAGCTTGGCTTTAAGAGAAAATGCAAATAACAGATAACACTGCTATACAGTCATTTCGCGGAAGGCATACTTGAAGTCGATTTTGTATAAGACGAGTGTGCTGATAACGGGAAAAATACCAGAATGGTCAAATTGACTCCAGTTTTTGAGATAAACGCTTCTAACATTTTCCATAAAATGCTTCAATAAATGGGCCAAAAGATGTATTTAAAATTTATTTTTATTGTTTACCTTTACAAAAATACACAAAAATAATAATAGTTTGGGGTACCTTTAACTAGAATAAATAAATGAAGATCATGAAAAACTTTTCCTTTGGGATTTTCTCTTATTTACTTTGTCAGGACAATCTCTTTTCAAGGTCCAACAATAGTCAGCCATCATATGGCTGTCCCATCGACCTTGATATCTTTCTTCCATTATCCTGATATCCTGATGGAACCTTTCTCATTGTTCCTCACTGTAATCACCTAGGTTCTGCGGGAATCGGTCCAAATGGCTGTGTAAGAAATGCAATTTTATGCTCATGTTGACTCCTAATCTGTTAAAATTTTGTAGCATTTTTGCAACTAGTTCTTGATATTCCGGCGCTTTGTGATTGCCCAAAAAGTTTTTTACTACCAACACAAAGCTTAACCATGCTTCAGATTCAATCTGTGTCATATGGGCTACAAACTCAGTGAAATTTTCAATTATTTCTTAGTTCCGTTTATCTCAATAACCAGAGTGAATCAAAAATAAATAAGCATGCAGCGTGAAGGTCTAATATGAGTATTAACAAAAACCATTAACAAAATCCCTGCCGCAGATTTTTTTATTTTTTTTGTATAGCAGTGTAATCAATCACTGATTTCATGTCAATAAGGTCCAATGGAGTGTTGAGAGCTGTTGTTGAAGAAATTACCAGTCGCATCTAACGGTATCTGTTGACAAACATGACGCGTGTATCAACACCGCCTAACCTAACCATTTCGAAGGGGACTGCAAGATCCAATACATGCAGTCGTGCACCGCTATCAGCCAGACATTTGAGTGAGCATAACAAACTATCTACGACTATGCTTGATTATATTAAAAAACAAGCACTTGTATATTTACCTTAAGACATGAGTTGCTTCAAGGTACTCTCATTTATAATTATTTTTTTTAAATCCTTCAACACTATTTTATACTTCAGTTTTTAAAGTTCAAAGAAAATATTGTTGAAAATGTTGTTCTTATTAAATTAGTTTGAAAAAAAATAAAACATGAAATAACACAATAAAAGGGTAATATCTCTTCCATTATTTTGTAAAAAGGAATCAGTAATTATAATAGTCGTTATATTTAGCCAATAATTTTGCTCAGGGATGTAATCTTTCAATTATTGATATACTTATCTAGTGTGCGTTGTATGCAACTGTGCATGTTTCCATTTTTTGCTTGTTTAGTTGGAGAGTGTCAAGTGGAATTTTATAATCACATCATACATGGTACCCTATAAAAATTCGGGCCAAAGGAATAGTGTGTGTCGCGCCACAATAAGTTGCCCGACTACACTTACCAACCAAACAGTGTTTGTAGCTCACACTAAGATAAATAGCGCACAAGATCGATGTTTATTTGGGATACTCGTGAACCCGGTCCATTGTTACTACACGTAGTGCCCTATTGACATACCCTTACGAAGTTAAGCTGGGCAAATATTAAATTGGCTCCGTTTTGTTTGTAAGCAGTGTATTCACGCTCCCAACACGGGTCGGCCACTTTCGTTCGCAAATATTCGTAATAAGGTGGCAATGTTTTTGAGATAGTTAGGACGCCTGTATATTGAAGGAAGAAGTGGCAATGTGCTCAATAATAAAATGCGGCTTGGTTACGGCTCTGCTCCTCGGTTGATATTCTTCAGGATCAGCTTCATCAGAATGACTTCTCCCGCTCTTGGGTGGAGCGGGAGGGCGTGTCAGACTTACTGACTAAACCCCACCCCGTTTCTTCGTTGCCTTCGATGCGATGGACACAGTGAGTCTCTTTAGGATCAGCTTGGCTCTTGGATTCTTATCAAGTCTTTCCTATTAGTGCCTGCATCCTGCGGATGTGCAACCTATCCAAGATGGATTATGTGAAGGCGAAACACAGGGTCTTGCACGAAGGCAAAGAAGGAACAAGATTGGTGTTTAGTGCGTGAAAGTCTAACACACCCTTCCGCTCCGCCCAGAGCGGGAGAAGTTATTGGATGACTTAAAAAACTCCAAGATTAAAAAGTTCAGATTTATGTCTCAATTGATACACTCCCTGGTTTAACTAACCGTACTACGAAATTCAACCAGGGAATGTAAGCCAGGATTTCTGTTGTTCACTCTCATTACCGCTTCAAAAATCTCTATCTAGATGAAATTGTACCATATATTGGTTGTAAAGGTTGTTAGAAAGACAAAGCTAAACCAAAGGATCTCAGAGCATGTCTATTCCAAATATCTCGTCCCTTTGTGAGATCTCCAGTCGCTCTTACGAGCCGCTACGCTTTAGTAGCCAGAACCACTTCGCTCCAATAGGCAGGCCGCCTTACTCCTAAGATAATGCGAGAATTTTGTTTATATTTATTGTAGGTGTTTAATTAAGGGCTGTTTCCTTCGCTTCTCAACGTTAAGTTTGTCTAGTTATAGAGCCAAGGCTCTGAAGCGTAATGGTAATTTTGTAAAGGGAATTTGGGAGATTGTATCAGACTGTCGTTCGAGAAATACGGAATGGAATAATGGTTTAGAAGGCCTTCATTTACATTTGTTTAGCTAAACGCATGGGATGAGGGTGGAGGGATTATGATTATGTCTCAGAAATTACATTGTTTTTCTTTTCAATATTTACAATAACCGTTTAAATCTTATTGGTTGTAAATTGTTAATGCTGTAGAACAGGAAAATATTTTGATTTCTTACACTTTTTCGCGTTTTACTAAGCTGCTGTTAGATAAATTTTAGTAAAATGAAATCAATATACAACAACAATATCGTTTTTGTACATTTATTTTTACCAGTCCTGTGCGTCTTGCATCATATTTGTCCTATAAATACGACGCAAAACGCTCAGTATCGGTAGACATGGTGAAACTTTGGAGACGCTTATGTCCAACAGTGGATGTGTTTCGGCTGAAATGATTACGATAACGAAGGCAAATACAGCGAAATTGTTAATTATTATTGTAAGCTTGAGTCTTCTCTCATCTTTGACAAAGAAAAGTTTCTATCGAAACATAAATGAAACAAAACTCAAGTTTCCATCCTACACGAGTACATAAGTTTATTTATATCTTCAAAATTAAATTTGGCTTCTGTCAATACAAAACAAAATCCAATAGTCGTCGCCCAATTTTTAGTACAGAAATAAGTAAATACTTGAGCCAAGAACAGAAATTAATATCTGAGCATGCCAACTGCCAGTCCGAGTACATATTTCACTCTAGTCTAGTTTATACTTGTTTAAACAGAGTTCTAGCTTCGATATTAATAGCTGTGCGTGGTTGTGATTTGAATAGTTCCGTATTGAAGACGTCCTTTAGTACCACGGTAGGTAGTAGTGGATGAGACGGTACATTGACTTACGTTAATTTATCACCCATTGCAGTAGACATTAAAATTTTATAATCTACGAGTCTCTAAACAAAGAGAAATTGACTGACTGACATATCAACGCATAGCTGAAAATACAGCGCCTAAGAGCGTGATATTTTTCACAAGGTTTCCTTTTACGGCGTAGGCGAGCATTAAGGCACGATTTTTCTAAATTCACCCTTAAGAGAATGAAACGGGAGTTAAAAATTTGTATGGAGAAACCGATTTTCTCGCGGGTGAAGTCACTGAAGCTAGTTAAATACATTTATTTTTAAGTTAACGTCACCATTATATTTACATTAGGTTACAAAACTGAATTCTACAATATCAGGATCAGTAAAAAGCCAGTGTCAGGCTCTAGTTCGGCATTAATTCTGAACTAGAAGCCTAATTTTTTGCAGCCGCCTGACATAGTATTTTTATTTCTCTTTTCATTTGTACCTTGAAACTTTTTGTATTTGTGTGTCTTGTATTTGTGCCTTTTAAACTTATTTTCTTTTTTATTGTCTAAATATTTTCTTTTCTTCAAAATCACAGCTTTTTCTACAGTTAGCTTGGCCAGACTTTAATGCTCCTTTTATCTGGGTAATAAATCTCTTCTTGAGAAAAAAGTAGACTCAATACTGGTGACTTTGACTTTGAACATTATGTCTTAAAACCTAACCTACAACAGTACCAGAAATGAACACGCGGTCACAATTATCGTCTTTATCATTTTCAAACGAAGTGCATTTTTTTTCCACTGCAGTGAAAACGTTACTCAAATATACGCACTGTCAGTTGTCAGTCACTCTATGCTCACTGCGGGAAATAGAAGTGCACACAATAGTGGACGAAGTTTCATGTAAATAACCTATGGCAAGCGCTTCGTCGCTGGCATTTTGTGTTTTTGCTATCGAGTAATGGACGTACATATGCACATACTCGTAGTTCTTCTAAACAAAACAACTATCAAAACAGTGGTCAGGATCCGGTTCTCCTTCCCATAAAGATGCTAAGTCGATGCTTGTCGATGCTTGTCGATGCTTGTCTGGGATTTGAAGTGAGTGATTGTGGTTGGTTATCATACAAGGTCAGAATGTAAACTCTGATTACTGCTGCACCTTACCTCGTTTAAGTAGGGAAATTATAGAAAAACGCCCAAGACCATTAGTAAAATCCTGTTTCGTCAAGATAGTCCCTGAATTTAATGCCTGAAATTCATGACTGTAGCTTGGGAATGTTACCGCAACTGCCTCATTCATCTGTTTTGGCACTATTCAACTTATTTCTGTTCCCTAACCTACTGCTGCTTTGATGATGTCAAAACACGTTTTTCTACACTCAGAAAGATTTTTTTATCAACGGTAATAACACTTTGAAGGGGAGGTAGCAGAAGTGGATTCAACTAGATGGTGATTCATTGAAACATAAAAATCTTATTGATTTTGTACGTATTAATTTTCTTACTTAGGCCAGGACCTTTTCAATCCAGCCTCGTATATTATCCTCGTCAGATCCACAATCCTCCCAACCTACCGGTGTCTTCTAATATATTTGCCGAGTCCGTTGCCTGTTATCTCTGTTTATGTTGGATGCACGCGCGGCGAGTCGGACTATTTTGAGATATTGCCCTAACACACATAATGTTGCTAATACTACCACGTCTGTATTGAGAAGAGGAATTGTTTTAGTATGGAGATTTATTTAGATAGATTGTGGGATTCCAGATTAATAGTGGAATCATTGAGGGAGTAAATAATTCTCATAGTATATTATTATTATATTTTTATTCGCGGGCAAACTTGGCCAGAGATCGCCCTAGACAGAGAAGTTTGGATGGAGAAAGGGGAGGCCTTTGACACAAATTAGGCTATTAAAAAAAATGTTATTCACTTATTACATGAGCATTATTTTATTTAATGGCAAGACAGCCTGACTGGATGCTGCGTGAATGGCTGAAAAACTTACCGTGGAGCTCAAAAACAAGTAATCCTTTTACTGACACAGATGGATCTCGCTGTGTCAGTAAAAGTAGTAGTACTATAGCGGGTTCAATATCATAGTGTTCCTTGCGCTCCTCTGAACATTACAAGGTTGATTAGGCAGGCCTTATGCCTTAGTCCTAGACCACAAAGGGTGCGATGTGCTCTCATACCACAAGGGCAACCGAACGACACAGATCTAGAGCAGAAAAAGTCATAGAATTAATTTTTAAGACCAAAATAACTGCGTAAAATTTGGGTATTTTACTTCAATTAAACCAGAAAAAAATATACCTCTGTGATGTGAGTATTATGTGTATTACCTGTATATGTATTTCACTGTATATAATACCTGTATTTCAAACGGAAATATCTTCAAACATACATATTACATAATTTTAAACCAAACAGCCAATCATTTCTAAGATCTTTTGTCGTTCGTAAGGGTCAATTTAATGACTATAGAATTCCCTTTAATAATGGGAAAGGGAAGTTATATCGTTAAACAAACTCTTTCATCTCTTAATTCGTTTTATGTGTAAAGTAATATAAGCGTTTAATGTACTTCTGACAGAGAGTTATAGTTTCTAATGTGACTAGAAGTGGCAAAAGAATGTGGACTCAATTTTCAAATAAAATAGTGTTATTTGTCAGTTATAATATGAAGGGGGTTCTTGCCCTTCCAAAGTCATAACTTGAAATAATCATGTCTAGATTTTTATTTCTCGTGATAAGACAGCGATAATCCAGTAATAAGTTCCCCGACTTACGAATTATATGTCGCGGTTTTTCGTGTCATGTTCTAGATCCGAAAATTCGAAGACAGTCACAAATCCATAATGAGCACGCTGTGTCGATTGCGACCTATTTTCTGTCCGAGAAAGGAGACCTGAGATACTAGCTGAGTACTAGCTGTAGGAACATTATAAGGCTGATTATGCCATGCTATGAGATACCAGCAAACATTACTCTTTCTGGTACAAACCATTCTATTTAACTATGAGTTATCCCTTCATAACTTAACAGTTAATCAGAAGCAAATCCGCTAACAGGAACCAGTGATAAATAAAGTCATCAGACAGTAATTTTAAAAAATTAAGGAGATTTTTTTTATCATGTCACATCCAGTAAACTAAATAAATCAACGCCACTTATTGAGCACTCAAGAAAAGGTTGAAGCCGAAGTGAAAACACGGCACGCAACGTGAAACACGCTATCACGCTACCACGGACCACGCTGATCGCTTGATCACGCGACTGTGGACCACCGTGATCGCTTCATCACGCTACCGCGGACCACAGCGATCGCTTGAACACACCGCTGAAAACACGTAAAGGATCATGAAAGGAAAATAAGAAAATAAAAATATGACGAGAAAATCTTTTTATGGTGTATATTCAAGGTTACGAAAATATAAGAATAGAATAGAATAAATTTTATTGTACACCAAAATAGTAACAGTTTTACAGAGTATTATGGGTACAATGGTGGTTTTATCGCTGATATCTACCAGACAACCTTAGGATGGACTAAAACTTAAATTAAATAAGAGGATGGGCAGTATAATTTTCCTGAGATCAATTCAATAAGAATCAAATTCAAATTCTTGATTCACATATGCCTACATAGCTACTTATAAAACTTCAAAAGCGTGTAGTATACGGTGTTCCAAAAGGTCGTTTCCTCTGGAGAAGACAACCTATCACTATGAAGATACTACTTTCTAACTTATGTTAATTATATCACGACAACATACGATTGTAGATCACAGTTATCAGGCTAACGAAAACATAGCTGATAATAAGCAATAGCAAACCTCAAAATAACTTACGTCATCACCACTGCTCTCAAGACCGAGAAGTGAGAAAACCATCAAGTCCTAGAAAAAAAAAAACGAAGACATGTGACATCCTGCACTGGTGGTGGATTAATACCCATACCCTCTTTTAGAGAAGAAGCCTAAGTTTTAGCTGTGCGAACATTATAAGGCTGGTTATGCTAAAAACAGTAATTATCATGTACAATATTCATGCTATCCTAAGAGTTTACGAGTACGTATCATGGGTAGGATGACAGTAGGACAAAAAAAGGTCTTTTAAAGATGAGAGATAAGGATAGGTAGCTATTAAATCTGTTAACTCTCTGTGGTAGATGTAGTTTATTAGTTCATGAATCCCCGACCGGTCCTATGAGACCGCGCTGTTATTGTTTTACTATTGTGTCTTGTTTTGTGGATATGTGATAGGTTAAATCTGTTAACCAGTAAAACACTACGTTTAATCATGGCTTAAATCTGAGAACAAAAAATTCTCGCAAAACAAAATAAAACGACCACTCATTTAGTACTCCCACCATTTTAAACTTCCCATTAAAAAAGCAAAGCACCTGCTTTTAAAAACAATTTAACACACACTACACCTACTAAATCAGCTTGAATACCTACCAACATAATCTTTGCGCGTCGACAAAGCAAAGTACCATTTATTTATAGGGTAATAACTGTTTCAGTAACGTTGCTTAAACCTTTTAAGCTATTCTGTTTTATATTAGCGTTTCATATAAATTACCTTGTGAACGTGAATTTTTTAGCACTAGCAACATTGGAGATATGGAGGTGTCAAGGTGAAGATATAGGGGTGAAGAATTTTCGGTCGTATTTTAGGTGAACGCGACGATTGTTTTGTCAAGTTGAAGAAGTGAAAGAATGGGCTGCTTGGTAGGTTATAAACTTTTTGGTGTTTAAATTGGCCTTAGTAGAGTAAGGGCCTGTTTCACAATGTCCGAGTAGGCACTACTCACGGAATAAATTCAAAAATGAGACAGAATTCGTATGAAATTATCTGTCAAGTAAGATACTCGAAACTTAATCATAGGTGGTGAAACAGGCCCTAAGCCTATACTACTTACTGACTAGGGTCTTGACTGAATTTACTCAGGAAGTAACTGTTATGCAATGTTGGTGTAGTTAAGAATCAAAAAGAGAGAGTGCAGTAAAGTGCATACTTTATCAAAACTATAGTGCCCTTAACATGTTTTTAGTAGGTCGTGGCGGCAGGAAGCAAAATGTATCAGCACAAACATAGGAAAAAAATAACTTTTTTCGATTCGGAAACTCTTCGAGGCTCGATTTGGCAATTGAACTATTTACATAAATTAATTTGCACATAGCCTTCTGTGTATGAATCTGACTTGCCTTTGCCAAGTATTCATTTTAATAAATTGCCGCCATTATAAAAGAAGCTGCTACTTATCTAACTATTCATTTTCTGTGAGTTAACTCAGTGCAGACAGAAATTGTTAACACAAAATGCATGAAATAGCCACCATCAAACAACTGTCAAGCTGACAAGTACCTACATACTTGACAGCTCATCTTGTATCCAATTTATTTTGTCTGATAGTTATTAATTATTATGGAACTCATTTCGAATTTGAAAGTTAGTAAATTGCTGTATGACACTTGGTTCAGATAATATTAATATGACAGTGACGTAAGGACAATATAACGCAGAGTGTTAAAGAACTTTGCACTCTAGTCTTGCCCTACAGTAACAGTGCAAAGGGAAAATTTTAATCTAGTTTTTTTTTTGCATTTTGTAGGTCATTGTCAAATGATAGAGGTATATCGATTTAAATATGAGGAGAGTAGTGAGGAGGCAGTGAAGAGGACGTACGTGAAAAGGCGAGACATATTGAGTAAAAGTTTGACAAAGGAGTACCCATCCCAGAAAAGAAATAACGAACCATATTAATCACACAATTTTGTTTAATATGCGGCATTATCAGACAAGTGGCAGGAATTACGTGAAACAGGAAACCCTTGCCAACTCGCCAAATTCAATGAATCAGTA
Organism: Mythimna separata; assembly: GCA_030763345.1. NCBI lineage: Eukaryota > Metazoa > Arthropoda > Insecta > Lepidoptera > Noctuidae > Mythimna > Mythimna separata. The sequence goes on from CM061175.1 coordinate 3,503,732, forward strand.
AATAATTAATGACGTTAATTCTGCAAATAGTCTATAAATAATACGTAACGCGTAACACGTAATTTTTTCAATAATTTAAACTGAAACTAGCCTGTGTGAAAGATAAAATTTTAGATGTATGTTATCAATTTTAATTCATGAATCCCCGATCGGTCCTATGAGACCGCGCTGTTATTGTTTTACTATTGTGTCTCGTTTTGCGGGTATGTGATAGGTTAATAATAAGTTGAGTTCAATAAAGGCTGTCAAAAAAACCAATAAGATTTTTGTTAGGATAAAAAGCTTAATGGATTATTTTCGCTCCATATAAACCATTTTGAAAATCCAAAAGAAAAAAAAAATGCTCAGGAATTCTTTATCAAGTAATATCCAAAACCGTACTCAGGTATAACAGAACTGACTCGTATCAAATCCTCTATCAACAAAACTTGATAGTCCAAAAACCTATGAGTCACGATCTTGTTTACTCCACAAACATGGTGGTCCAATAGTAACCCTCATTTGGCAACATAGTGTAGCCCCTAAACACAGTTAATCCTGGTTTATGAATTTGGAATCCACGATATTGCGACTGACCATCAACAGTGAACTGGACAAAGTAAACAGTTTACGAATAGCAATATCATTTTAGGGTTAACGTCAATAACCTGTCAGTTATATTTGTGCTCCTGATTAATATTTTGGTTTGTGAGGTTGATTCCGTAGTTATTGACCACTGATTTCGCTAGTAACTGCCATATATGATCCAATCAAAATCAGTCAAATCAAAAGCATTTGTTTGAAATAGACCATTTACAGGCAGTTTTGAATAGTCAAAATGTCAGTCGTTTAAAAATAGTGAAGCTTAATTGAACCACATCCTGAATGATAACAAACTCAAATGGTTTTATTTTAGGACAACTGGGTTAGTTCATAACAAAAAAATATAATATATTATATATAAGATAACGTCTATTACAATGAATCTAGGTACGCGATTGACCACTATGACACCTAATGTTATGAATTAGATTTAAAATACCGATTAGGTCGTTTTATATAATTTACTACTAGGCTCCACGTCTAAAAGATTACCCGTTGTCTTAGGACGCAACAGGAACAGGACTGGGTTTTAGTTATAAAAAGTCTGACACGCCGCGGTAGAAGTCATTAGATGATTACGACCTTAAAAGAAAAAAAATCGTAGCCGCTTGTCATCAAGTGAAATAGTGGTCAAGAGCCTATCACTACATAGTATAAAACAAAGTCGCTTTCTCTGTCCCTATATCCCTATGTATGCTTAAATCTTTAAAGCTACGCAACGGATTTTGATTCAGTTTTTTTGAATAGATAGAGTGATTAAGAGGAAGGTTTGTATGTATAAAACATGTATAACATAGTAGGGAATCACTGATAATTTTGCACCCGTGCGGAGTCGGGGCGGATCGCTAGTTAGCAATAAAAAAGAAATATTACCATCATCATCGTTTCAGCCAAAAGACGTCCAATGTTGAACATAGGTCTATCCCAAGTGACGCCACAACAAACGGTCCTGTAGGTTTCGCATCCATCGTATTCCCGCGACTCTCATCGGGTCATCGGTCTACCAACGCTGCGTCTTTCGGTACTCGGTCGCCACTTTAGAACCTTGTGACCCCATCAACATCTGCTGTACGAGCTATGTGCGTTGCCCACTTCCACTTTAGCTTTACTTAAAGATTCTTCGAGCTACGAAAAATTTGCCTGCTGCGGTTTTCCCGTCCAATTATAATTTAGGTGTCTTCAAGGCTAGAATGAATAGGCTCTTAATAAGCTAGTGCGTCAGGTGCGAGCGATCCAGATTTTTTTTAAATTCATGAATCCCTGACCGGTCTCATAGGACCGCGCTGTTATTATCTTACTATTGTGTCTCGTTTCGCGGGAATTGATAGGTTAATTGTCATAAACTAGTGTTTGACTGCGAAGTCAAGCACTAGTTTATAAAAATTAAAAAAAAAGCTATGTCGACTGAAAAAAAATGTTGCTATCCAAAACAAAAGCTGCCTAAAATGTTGTCACATCCCGCCTAGCACAAATACACACATCGCCGGCACCACGGTACGTCGTGCCGTGCTACTCGGCTACGTTGCGCCCGTCAAAGCGGGCCCCGGATATTGCCTGGTTCACGTCTGTGACGACTTCCGATCGCTGTCGAGGTTCATGCTAGGCGTATAACGTGTGTGATTTTATGTTGTGTGGGAAATATTTAATGGTTATTTTGTTGCAGATGCATTTAGGGGTTGGGTTTGTGACGACAATGAAACGTGGTAAAGTCTCATGTTTTAAATATATTTAGTGTGAGATCCGATTTTTTTTTCGGATGCCACCTACTAGATACATCGTGGGACTTTAATTTCTTCAGATATGTTGGTGCCGAAGCACGAGATATCTTGTATATCGACACTGTTAGTTAACTCCATCAATAGAGATGCCTGCTACTACTTCCTATAGACTAATGATGAATGATGAGAACTGTTTTTTTTTTGGCATTCAGCCAGTTTAGCCATTTTTAGACAAATTATTATAAGAAACTAAGTAGCTATTCAATTTCTAGTTCAAAATTAACATGGTCTGCAGGAATTTTCCAAAGCGTTACCGAGGCCCTAGAATGCAAAACGTAACTGAAGAAACGCTTCTATTCAGTAAAAGTCAGACTCTCCCTCTCTGTCCACCTAACTGTGTTGTACCTCCCTGTGTTGTATGTTTGCACCTCCCTGTGTTGTAAGTTTTGGAAATTACTTGATACCCAAGCAAAAAATAAAAAATTAATAAAATGACAAATCCTCAGAAATAAACTTCTACAGAAACTTTTTAATCGGAAAATCAAACACAAACAAAAATCACGGTTTAACTGACTACGTTCAGAAGTAAATGATGCGTATGAAACACAAGCGCGGTCTAATCGAGCGAGCCAAGTTGAGAAGAGGTAATCACTACGAGTTATTAACTCCAGCATTTTTAATATTGGCGATTGACTGCACTTTTGTTAGACTTACAGGGAACTTGTAGAGCCAACATGTTGGCTAACTTGTGGGATTATAGATTTTTTTACAGTTTCGAACCCAAAGCGTAAAACAGGACCCTGTTGTAAAGGCGCCGCTGTACATCAGTCGGGCATCAAGCTGTTTCTTATAAATCGTCGTAGATAATTGAGATTTTCAGAGATGGTGTATTTCTGTTTCCGCTTTAATAATAAATACGCCACGGTTGGCGCAGTGATTGAACAGTCAACAGCTATATTGCGTGTCGTGGGTTCGATTACCATATGAAACATAATATTTGTATGGTCTACAGACAGTTGTTCCGGGTCAGCACGTCCACGATAAGGTTTATTTTAAGACAAAAATATGCCAAGTGTGTCTGATCTGAGTGCGTCGGTCTCCATACATTTTATTTGGCAACTAGACTTGAAAAATTACATTGAATCCACGCCACGCGACGCCAAACAACACCGGGCGACGTGGTTCTACGTAAAAATAAGGTGAGGCCTACATCTGCGTTGGTCTAATTTAGATCCCGCTCTACTTACCTCGGATAATACGTTATGCCGTTGGTTCCGGTTGTCATTTGTAGACAAATCTTTGAGAGAGCATCCGTAATGGATAGTCAGAAGACAGGAAATCTGACAGCAGCGTCACCAGGGATTATCGTGTTATTCAATTACTGAGTTGTGGTGTTCAGACAGGTAGTCTGTTCTGCACCATGTAATATAGTGTCATTCCGATGCATCTGGTTAGATTGGAAGCCGACTTCAATATAGTTAGGAAAAGGTTTGGTGTATTGATTTATTACATAGAGTAAAATAACACATAGCTAAGCATTTTAGAAAATGATGCTTTTACTAATACAAGTATAAATACTCCTAAATATCCATAGCTAAACGAAAGACAGTGGCGTAAGTGACGGAAAAGTTGAAAAAAAAAATGTTTGTATTCGTATGGTCATAAAAGGGCGAATAAAACGCATATTATTGAATGAGTTGATAGTAAGTATGGGTATAAAGTTGCATGAATATAGAGGGAGAAAGAAGCTAAAGAAAAGATGGATGGATTGTAGGACTACTCGTAGAAGCGTGTCTGGCACAAGGTATCCTTTTAAGTAGTAAGCGAGTACTAAGAGATGATTTTTCAAGATTTGCAACCTCAGTGGATAAGTCCTGTTTTCCAAAGGTCCAAAGGTCACATTTTATATGGAGAAAACCTCTTTCACATAGGCGAAACGGCGAAACCACTGGCTGAAGCTAGTTTGAAATATACGTTTCTGATTGCTGATTTTTTAATCTCCAATCTGCAACATAATTTAATTTTCGAAACATTGACTAATCTTCTTACCACTGTGTATTTTAATATGTAAATGCGTCAATAGATTGCTAGGACTTTTGTATGCGTTATGAACAGAACCCCATGGGGTTTCAATTGAAATCGCAGGCCGATGTTAGTAATTACACTGTAATTAGTCGGAAATGTATCCAGGGAATATATTAATTCACGTTTCTTAATTACTCACAGTCTATTTTAATTATTTATCAGTGACTTTACTGAATTGATTTTCATACATAATAGTTGTGCGTTAATGTTGAAATGTTCTCTAAAATTAAGTGTTTATGCAAATATTGTTTTGGTAAATTAATAAATTTAATTTATTATGGCTTAAATAAGTTAGTGAGAGAGGATTCAAAGGTTTCATAATGTGAATGACATTTAATAAATGGAGATTACGGCACTTATGGTGTTCGGACGTTAAGAAAAGCACCGGTCTCTTCCTGTGGGTGTAATAAATGGTGACTAAGGGACGCACCGAAAATGGGCAGTAGCATTCACTATAATTATGCATTGCAACGACCACACTGTGATCCGCTAGCCAAGCATGCGATTATTAACAGACATCCTTAAAAATTAAAAGTACAACAAAAAATTGCCTTTAGTAGTCGGTAGCCCGTCTAACCTTGACTCCGGTGGTGGGCAAGGCTACCGATGACCCGGTGAGGGTCGCAGGAATGTAATGGATGTGAGATGTACAGGACTGGTCGTTAAGGGGATACTTGAGGGAGACCTACGAGTATGTCCAGCAGAGGACGTCTTTCAACTGAAATAATGAAAACGATGAAGGAGTTATAGGCTATTCGCCGAGGGTTGAGCCAAAAGGTAAACAAACCATAAAAAGGGTTCTTTATATGTCACGATTGATGTAATGAACATATAAAAATAATTATGGAATTAATAACTACACTGAAAACATTAGAAATTATATTTTAGAATGATGTCTGTGGAACTTATGTTATCCTTTCAGATTTATTTGAAATCAAACATTATAAATGCCTTTAATTATTTTCTTAATTTTTATTAATTATGCATTAAATAGTTCACATGTAAAAGAACCTAAAATGACATTTTAATACTACTAAGTTGTAGACCACAGATACTGCGAACATTTTACATTAAAATGTGACGTTTTGTCATCGGTCGGGTTATACCCGCCATGTTGAAAAAATTATTTCTTTGTTTACCTTGTGGCTCATGCTCCGGTGAATACACTGTAGACCCATTTAAATAATAATAATATATAATTTATTTTAAGTTTACAACTAACACGACACAACAACAAACAAGCCAGGGAATTGATTGATTGATCATTTATTTCAAGTTTTTCACTCATAAATCTTTTTATTAGATTATATATGAGAAAAACATGTGATATTTTTGACATCAAACAAGAAAAATAAAATAAAAAAGGACTTATATCAAGACGATACCCCTTCGTCTAAAATCATAATCCTTTACAAGATCCCCGAGCGGATACATAAAAACCTTCAGCTTTCACAATAATTTGATTCCGTATAATCGAAATTGGGTAAAACACGAACCGGATTTTGTATTAGGATGTTCCGTAGCTTTAAAATTACTTACCATGCAAAGCAGTGAATGGTAAGCTTGTTAGCTGGCTTTGATTAGTAATTTAAAAGTTAAATACTTACATTTTTTTTTAAAAAGCTTTTTTACCGACTTTAAAAAACTAAGAGGATTCTGATTTTACTGTTTTTTTGTGTACTGTTCAGTGATTTCTTCGTTAAATTTGCACTTTGATGAATTTTTCCGTGGTTAGAAAAATATTTTTTCCAGGGGGTCCCATGTCAGCTTGGTGAAAATCTAATGATGAACTACGGAGATAAAACTAGGAAATCTTCAATCAACGATAGCAATTCTGCAAACTGCCTGCAACCATTCTGGAAGATTTGATTTTAGACATTTTTTTTACTTCAATTGCCAATCCCAAAACAGTGTGTACATACCAGTAAACTTGATCACGATTTAGTTTTATTTATGTATTTTAATTTTATGTTCTTTCTCTTTCTAATCTTTTTACATAAAAATACAACCCTTGAGATAATTTTCTACTATGACGCGAACCAAGCCGCTGGTAACAGATAATGATCTGCGTCCATTTTTAATACGCTGCATTGCAGGCCGCAACCCGAATCGACATCATCATCATCATCTGGGCGGCTTTAAAAATTGTTACGATGTAGATGTTCAAAATGAAGTATCTGCATTATTCTTAACTAGCTGCTGCCAGTGGCTTCGCCTACGTGAAAGTAGTTTTTTTTTAAGTAGGGATTTATTTTATAAAAATAGGGAAAGTAGAAGTATTTTCAAATTTTTGTTTGATTTTTTTGTTTTTTATTTATTTATTTAATGCTTTATGCACATAGAAGTACAAAGGCGGTTTTTTTATTTTCTTGAAAGGTTTTTTGATTTCTTTAAAGACATTTTTCAGAGAGCACATTATTTATGTTCTCAAAGGATACAAAACTATTCCAGGACATAGGTTTACAAGTCAAACTAGCGTGTTGAAGAGACAATATTATAGGGATTAGGTTAAAAAAGAAAACGTTACTTAGAAATGCGTATAATTAAAATAAACAAAAAAAATGTAAATTAATGGGAAAGAGTTTTTGAGACGATTCTGATGTTAGTAGAGAAAATAAATAAATATAATATTAGCATAATTCGCTCATCAATATTTACATCATATTTTATTAAATCCACTTGCGCATCACCAAAAATAATAAATAACTCATAAACGTACTGATGGTCAACTTTTCTTACAATTTACGATTCGACTCGCAAATTACGAGTTTTTACGCATGGCAATACTCGTAATAAACATTACGACTTGAGTGTCAATTTTGTGGATTGACACCACTTTGCAAATTGCGGGCAGTCCTGGCTTAATGACTGAGGAGACTGTTTTAAAGAAATAAAACTCTTTTAATAGGTCTGTTGACATTATGGCTTAGAGATTGGAGTCTTATTAGTGAGATGGGCTGCTTCTGATTGAATGAGATGTATTTTAATTAAGTAGTTGTTTCTTATTAAGAATAAACCAGTAAGAAACTCGGATGTCAGCAAGAGTACATACAGAATTATCGAGGGCACAAGAAGATTGACTTACTTGACTTAAAATCTTATGTCCCCTAGCTGGGGCAGAGGGCGTCGACAGTAGACATCCATCGCGATCGGTCTTGCGCTTTGCGCTTGACCTCGCTCCATGTCAGTCCGATGGCCGTTGCTTCTGTACCGTGTTACGGTACGTAGCCAGGTCTTTCGAGGACGGCCACGCTTCCTTTTTCCTTGGTGATTCCAATCCAGCGCCTGTTTAGGTATATGATCGGGATCCCTCCTGAGCGTGTGACCAATCCAACCCCACTTGCGACGTTTGATCTGGTGATCGATCGAGCTTTCGTGACATTTCTCTAACAGTTCCACGTTAGAGATGGTCTCGAGCCAGTAAATCCCGAGGATACGACGGAGACATCGTTTCACGAAAACCTGAATTTGGCGTGAGATCTCTTTTGTTACCACGTTTCGCACCCGTAAAGCAGCACGGATTTGACGTTGGACCTGAAGATTTTTAGTTTAACCCTTCTGGTCAATTTCCGTGATTGCCAAACCGGCTTCAGCTGTGCGAAGGTACCAAGCGCTTTGGCGATTCGTAAAGTGACGTCTTCCTCAGTTCCACCAGTTTCCGCCACGACACTTTTGAAGTACGTGAATCTCTGAACGCGTACAACGCCTTGGTGCCGATCAGCAACGATGCAGAATTGATCAACATTGACAAGAAGATTACGCATTAAAAAACCTTTTTTCTTTACAATATTTCTATGTCACAATATTAATAGGTATAATAAGCTAGTGTTTACTAACACCAACATAAGTAACATAGTGCCGAATCAGTAACATAATTAATCTAAATAAACTACAATATTTTAACCGGACAGACAACATTTTCTCTCTATTAAATTCAATGCAATTTGTAAAAAAGTAGTGACTTACTCTTATATTACTACATACACACCATTAGATGTGATAGTGGTCAAGTGCGAGCCTATCAATAATAATCTAATTTACACCACTACACACATATAATATACCACTACATACCACACGCTTCATACGCCTGTACCTACATTGCTAGAAAATAAATAATTCTGATTCTTTAAAAAAGACACTTAAATTTTATTTACCTACTTTTACAGTTAACAAATAATAAATCTATATCTACCCATATAACTAACTGGTGATTTTAACCGCATTAACTAATAGACCCAAAACGATATTCATCATCGCACAAAGCTTCGTGAACCGCTTTCAAAATAGCAGCGAGCCAACAAGCCGTTTTGAAGGAACAGACGGAAAGACAACAATTTGTAATTTGTATGATAATGAAGCAGGAACATGGGTGGCGTGACGGGGAACGCTTAGCGATCGCTTTATCGTCGTTTGTCATGATTCAATGACTTTATTTTTTGGAAAAATTCGTAAATTCGGAGTGGGTAAGTCATACGAGATAGATAACGAATCAAGGCATTTAGTCCGCCTTTGTAACTGTACAATACTTTATGCATAAGTAAATAACTGAATTTACTTGTGCATCAAGTTTTAATAAATAAATAAAGGTACGACGTTTAAATGTCTTTTCTTTGGAAAAAGGTATTTTTTATTTTTCCAGTCCAGTCTAAGCGGTTAGCCGTTTTTTAGTTTTATGAGATAAAATGTATAAACATTTGTCAAATAACAAGTTATTAAATAGACGAACCCTACCTCAGTGTTGTCTTTTTAACTCAAAGGTTGACTGGTTGAGAATGCCATGTTGCATTAAGTCTACTTATGTACACATACCACTACATTAGATGAAGTTTAAATAACTAAATAAAACTTTATGATAATTTGTTTTTGAAGTAATGTTTGTAAAATGAATTATTTGGAAAAATTGTTGTCAACAGTTTTTTGCCAATCTTAGCTTGTCAAGAGAATTTTTTTTAATCAATTTTTCGTAAATTAACGGGCTACCAAATCACTCAACACTAAACTCCTTCGACAAATTCTTAATTCAAAAAACAGGGATAAGTATTTGTAACAAGAAAACCTACTGGCAGAACACAGTATTCCCCTTCTACAGAGCCTAGGGGACTAGGTTTGCTATAAGGCAATGAATATTAACTTCTTCCAGAGTTTAACGTTATTTGCTAGACGCTTTTTAAAAGGTATTTTTCTCGAAGCTCTTCTAATTTGATTGTAATTAAGTTCGTTACTTAGTGGTCCCTTGACAGTTTAAGTTTAGTTGAGACGGGAGGCCGCAGTGTAACCTGACAGTCTCCTTTAAATAGTTATAAGTGATGGTATCTTTTTATCGAGTTAAAGTTTATAGTAGTGATAGTTAATTTATGTTGGGGTGGCTCAGTGAACACAGGTGTGGCTCTTTTTTGAAGTCATCTAATGTCTTCTCTCGATCTACCACTCTGTTTTATTCCTATAGTTGCTGACATCTTTTTGAGGCGCGCATGAATCGCACATTCGAGCCTCGTTCTTATCAATTTACTGGACGACAAGCGGCTCCGCCCAAGCGTGGAATACTTCTACCGTAGGCTCTACGGTGTCGGATGATCTACGAGATGATACTGACGCGTTTTTTTCCTGCCAAATCTGAAACAGGTACCTCTTGAAACATCCATGTGCGGTGAAGAACTGAAAGTGAAGTGCCTCTGCAGCCACCCCTCAAGAAAAAGACTTAACGCCTCAAATCTGACTTGCCCAACAGTTTTTACCTAGATACATTCTAAACGACCCATTATAAAACACATTACAATCTACTCAAACATACGCCTTAGTAACCTAATTCTGTATTTCAAAATGAACCGGTAAAATATCGAATAACCTTAATAAACTTGAGTTCATAAAGAAAGAAAAATAAAAGAACAACGAAGCATCTCTTCCCATTACCTCATTCCCAATAAATTCAATAAAACCTTACAAAAATAAGGGGAAAATGTCAGAATGGGTTCTGCACGTGTGAATTCTATAATCGGGTTCTCATGTCACTTTGTAATGAGTTTATTTCCAGGCTTGGAAAAGATAAAAGGCTTTGAGCTTCGATATTGAAAGGTCTGAATTAAGGTTCGTGGGAAACTCACTCACGTTTCTGCGATGTAAAAATGCTTAATATATTCCATCCTAAAACGGTTCTGATCGTTATCTTTGGTATCAAAAAAGACCGAACTAAGGCAAAGTTCGGTCTTATAGTTTGGTAACACGCATTTTTTAAAAGGTTTTCTAGTGCTCGATTTTAGTGTAACGAATATACAACTACGTTTTAAGTCCTTGAGCAAATAAAAAAAAGTGTTTTACGTCTGTCTACAGGGCTGTTTCTTCTAGGGAACTTTCTAAAGTCTTGGGAACGTAAAAGGCACCTTTCAGTTACCTGCAGCGGATAAGTTTTTACCACAAATAAAGGTAAAAATGTGTTATTTTTTCCTTTCAGCCCATTAAAAAAAATACAGACGGTGCTCTGTCAGTTCACCTAAAATTAATTTTCAAATTATTTAAAGCAACTATTGAGAGATTGAGGAGCTCGTGGCTAGATAATAACAGCCGCACGGGTCGATCTTCAAGGTTAAGCAATGCTTGCTAAAGTTGGTCTGTGGATGGGTGACCATCTTAACATACCGAGTTTCCGCGGTGCCTTGGAAAGCATGTTAAGCCGTAGGTCCTGGCTGTCATTTGTAGATCTTTGGCGGTCTTTACGGATAGTCAGAAGCCAGTAGGTATATCTGGACTCCAGTGTTGCTATGATGTACCGTGTAACCCCAGCTAATGGGTTGTGGAGGTCTGATAGACAGCCGCTCCTCGTAAAATACTGGTATTCAGCTAAATCCAGCTTGACTGGAAGCCGACCCCAATATAGTTGGGAAAAGGCTAGATAAAATGCAACAATAAGTTTTCCAAATAATTCACTTTGCAAACAGAATTTAAGGTTACCTTTGTAAAAACGTGTTATTTGACAAATTACTGAAAAGTGAAATTTCGCATAAGACTTTTTTTTATGACGTTGGCTGGCACTAAGAACGGATTTTGGAAATTCAACTATCAAAGGGGTGAAACGGAACCCCGTTTCCAAAATTTGAATAGAGAAAACTACATTCACGCGAGTGAAGCCGCTGGCAGAAGCTAGTTATGCCATACAACAGTTCTTTTGTATCATAAAAGTTTAATAGAAATTTCCCCATTTAAAATATGACATTACACGACCACTTCTAAACCCTAACACGAAAACACAAACATTTTTTAATCAACCCTAAATATAAACTCACACCATGGCAGAGGCACACATAAATATTCCAAATACCCTCCACATTCATATTCCGCTCGCCACACAGTAATTCGTTCTGAGATGAGCGCTGTGTCGTCTCCTGTCATTCCCCTGCCTAGCTAGGGACTGAGAGACAGATATTATTGCGCCAGGGTGATTATGACCCGTTATGAGATGGCCAGGGGATTTTGTTAGATAAAGGGCCTGCTTAATGTTGTGTTAGGTTTTATCTCATGGGTTATAATAAGTATGGTAAGTGAAGCTCGAAGCGAGGAATGAAAGGGTTTAACGTGTGATTTTAAATTTTGTTTTTTGTTACTACGACTTAATTGTCTTTTTTGTAATTTAAATAGAATGTAATTTAGAATGAGTTATGTTATTTTTTTTTTAGTTTGTAGTTCGCTTATCTATTTATAATAAAATACTAAAACAAAAAAAAATACATAACTAATTACTAACACTATTATTTAAATTCATTTATCATTCTGCTTATTTGCAAGATTGTCCAAAAGGGATACGGTTAAGGGTTTTAGTCAGTTAAAATTTAATACTCCTGCTGTGGCTAGACGGAGTGTCAGAATAGAATAGGAGGAATTATTTGATGATTTCTGACCTAAATAAATCGCTCAGTATGATTTTTGGTTCAGAGACTCTAAACAAGGAGACATTCTATTAATCATAAGTAATTCATTGCAAAAATAAGTGCAGATATTATTGCGCTAGGGTGATTATGACCCGTTATGAGATGGCCAGGGTATTTTGTTAGATAAAAGGCCTGCTTAATGTTGTGTTAGGTTTTATCTCATGGGTTATAATAAGTATGGTAAGTGAAGCTCGAAGCGAGGAATGAAAGGGTTTAGCGTGTGATTTTGAATTTTGTTTTTTTGTAAAGGATCTGAGTTAATTGTCTTTTTTGTAATTTAAATAGAGTGTAATTTAGAATGAGTAATATTATATTATTCAAATTCACTTATTATCCAACATAGTTGCAAGATTGTTCAAAGGAGTTAAGATTTTAGTCAGTAAAAGTCTAAAATTCATTTGAAGAACCACAAAAAATCACCTTTGTTACTAGGATCCTGAGTTGATTATATTAGTCATATGCTGTCGTCGTAGCAGGGAACTTACTACGTACTGAATATTTTGGAAGTGCAAACTTAAGTGGCAGTGGGCAGGGCACATTACTCATAGAACAGATGGTCGATGGGGACGGAAGGTTCTAGAGTGCGGCCACGTACCAGAAGACGCAGCGTTGGAAGGCCTCCCACAAAGTGGACCGACGCGATGACCTGGCGAGAGTTGCGGGAATCCGATAGAGACGAGACACACAGGACCAGTCGCTTTGGCGCTTGGGGGAGGTATGTCCAGCAATGGACGTCTTTCGGCTGAGATGATGATGATATTTTTCAGATTCTGTAGAAATGGAACTAGTGATTAAAAAAAAACATCATGAAACTGGTCAATGAAATGCCATGAGAATTGGTAAAGCCACTCTCTTCTCTCTGTCTTCTGGGCTAGTTTCCGTCTTGCTCAAATGACCTTTGGCGGGGTAAATTCAACGCGGAAGTGTAGTATTTGTTTTTGCATATATTATGAACATGACTAGTTGCTGTCAGCGACATCACCCGCGTGAGGGCAGAAAATTATTGCGAGGGAATATACAACAGAGATAAATATTAGATTCTATGAGTAGAGGATAAAGCAGTGTCTTAAAGTTGGTTGGCATGATAAATTCCGAACGAAATGCGCGAAATGCGAATGAAATGTGTTGGTTGCGCAGTGAAGGATCTAAAAAATCAACTCCCGAGCTCTGCAAGGGAGTTACTATAGAAACCTGAGTGAAGTGACGAATTCAAGCTGCCCAAGACAAAGACACTTTTATCTCTATGTCGGATACTCTACTTTTTACAGCTTTACACCTATTGTGAGATAATCAAAAGACAATAGTAAATTTTCATCGCTGAAAGTATATCGTTTATTCAACAATTGAGCAGCACAATGACAATAAGCAGGTAAACTTAATTCCCTATTACCTGAATGCTACTGATGTTTCATTACAGAAAACGATCACATAACACTAAAAGTACTAACAATAGCAATTTTAGCTCAGCAACCCATTAATTTGCTAGCGTACTTCTTAAGCTTACGCCGTACGCAATTTGTAATTGCCCTGATTTCTCGAAACCCGATAACAATAATTCCTCAACGTGATCTCAACCGTTTCCTGGGCAATAAAAACAAATAAGAATCTACCTATTAATCAAGCAAGAAGCACAGTCGAGCAATAAAATGGGGGCGTGGGGCGTGAAATTAATAAATCCATTATAACACAATGTTCAGCGGTAGCTTTTTCTGTCCGCGACAACGTTGGATTTATTGCGAGTAGGAGGGTGTGGTCGTAGCTTTATGGTATGTGAGTGCCGAATTTTGGGGCTTAGATTTTTTGGGGGTAGTGTTCACTGCACTTTTTTCTTATTGTTGTGCTTGACCACTATCGCACCTCTATCGCACCCGTAAGAGACCTATAATATTAGTTCTTGAGTTGAAAATCCAAAGAATTTGCAGCTATCATACAAACACAATGCGTGTATGTAAAAAATCATTTTATATCGTTGGTTTTACTGACGGGTTTAAGTCCACCTCGGTGCGAGTGTGTAAAATTATCTACATTACTTATTTATTCTACATTTTATGCACAAAACAGTAGGTACTGAGGTTTTAGGAATTTTTTAACGGTTAAACTTTGGGTTACGCAGAGAATAATAATGATAAAAGAGCGAATGCAAAGAAAATTTTACTTGTAAAATCTTATTTTTATATTACGATGGGTGCCTAGTGATCGATTTTAGCTAAATAAAATTTATAAAAATCTCGTCTCACAGTGGTATTTATCGAACTCCTCCGAAACGGCTGGGACGATTTTAATGAAATGTTTTATGTATTTTTGGTAAGTCTAAAGACAAATCACGGCTATTTTATACCCTCTTACTCCCAACTTCTATTTTTATTTATATAGTTTTTATATCAGAACAATTTAAATCTGGTTTAGTAATAATATTATTATAGGGTTTATAATAAAATAATTCTAGTAAAATTGTTTAAACATCCATTCGTTAAATTAAAAGAGGTTTTAATTCATTCAAAAAACAAATCTTCTACTAAAAAACTCTATTGTACCCCGAAAATAAGCCAAACCAAGTTTTAGTGAAAGTGTTAAAAATAAAATTGGTAAAAACGGTAAATCCAATCTAAATTACACGCATTTATAATCAGACCACCGCAATTCTTTTAAATTTAATTTCGCTCTAACGAATGAATCACACAGAGGAACAATACGTGATATAATTAATCTGAACACATCTAATGAACCGACCCTCGTCAGTAGAACAAACACTGTATGAGGCTTTTTTTATTTTGATTTCTTTTTTTTTTTTAGGTAGGGAATCATCAGAATGACTTCTCCACTCTTGGGCAGAGCGGGAGGGCGTGTTAGACGTTTACTGACTAAACCTCCGTGTTCTTCGATCTGGGGACACCGAGCTTACCTTTCGGAATACCGATCCATACTACTCCACTCTTAGGGGTTATAGCGTAATGTTAAATGGCTCATTTGGCCATTCTCGATATAACTTTCGGGTTACAAACATTGAAAAAAAATTTCGATTCGAATTAGTAGCTCCTAAGATACTATAAGAACTATTGTAATACTAAAAGAGTTAAAACTCCCAGGCTAGTGAGTCTATAAATAGAAACAAACATAAATAGTAAAAAGAAATTGCTTTCTAACATCAAACATTTGTTTACTTAATTTTGAAATGAAAACGCAAACTCACTAAAGGAGCAAAATGACAGCCACATACAATGTGGCTTCCGCGAAAAAGGGATAATGTAACTGAGTCGTCGCAATATGGGAGAGGCTCACATAAGTAATAGCTGGAGCAGACATCGGCAGCTCTGTTTGAATTAATGTCACGTCACACGGAGCGTGACCTTCAATAGAGGAGGTTTTTTGGTCATATTAACAGCACAAACAAAGAGAGCCATTTGTATACGTTGTTGAAGTACTTATGAGTGTCATACGGATAAGTGGCCAAAAGATTTGCATACACATACATGTACATCATCATCATCTCAGCCGAAAGACGTCCACTGCTGGACATGGGCCTCCCCCAAGCGTCGCCACAGCGATCGGTCCTGTGCATCTTGCATCCATCGGATTCCCGCGACCTTCGCCAAGTCGTCGGTCCACCTTGTATATGTACATAGGGTGACTGGTAATTAGTGACTTATATTTAGATAAACACGTGATTGTACTAAATATAACAAACAACTTTTTCTATAGGACCAAACCCGAAATCGTGAAAAAGGGATAATGTAACTGAGTCGTCACAATATGGGAGAGGCTCACATAAGTAATAGCTGGAGCAGACATCGGCAGCTCTGTTTGAATTAATGTCACGTCACACGGAGCGTGACCTTCAATAGAGGAGGTTTTTTGGTCATATTAAAAGCGCAAACAAAGAGAGCCATTTGTACATGGCGTTGAAGTACTCCTCCATATTGCTATCATACGGAGAAGGGGCCAGAAGTTTTGCATACACATACATACATAGGGTGACTGGTAATTAGTGACCGATACTTAGATACACGTGATTGTACTCATGATAACCAACAACTTTTACTACTAGACCAAACCTGAATTGTGAAAATATTATTTGCTGTTCAGTACATTTTGAAAAGTAGATGGTAAAAGGCCCGGTAAAGTAGATGGTAAACGGGCTCGCGGGCGCAGCCTAATACGTTGGTCTGACCAGATCCGCGTCGCTCTTAATTCCACGATGTACGATGCCCTTCACAACGCCAAAGACAGGAACAGATGGAGGAACATCATAAGGGCTAAGGTGATAAAGCAGGGAGGTCACGACCCTCAGCATTGAGGAATAAGACGCAAGGAGGGACATTTTGACCACCATATAGGTGAACACTAAACAGCAGATTTTATTCTGGACAATACGAGCTAGTAGTAATCATAATTACTGAATAACTTTAAAAACTATAAGAAATATAGCTTATTTTGTACACCTATTCATTGCATTTCTGATTTTTGAAATATTAAAATTCAGAACTTCTAAACTCTAGTTTTAGATCAGCAATGAACCCCTTTTTAAACCCGAATCATTTTTAAAACCGTCTAACTGTAGTTTTTTCTTTACGCATACACAATTTTTCTGCAAAACTCAATAACATTTACACCCAGATACACGATTTCCATCCAACTGCCCAATAAGACAGTAGAATCTATGTCAAACTACCAATAAACTCTTAAACAAATAGCCGTTCAACCCCAACTCCTAGCGTTAAGAAGAAAACATTGTTTTCTTGGTCCCTCAGCCTCCGTCGGGTATATTGGCTCCTTATTAGTGTTTATCACCTCCAAAACCAATTAGGCGAAACAGGTGCAAGCCACTTGTCACTTGAGGGACTGTTGCGATTATTAAACCCAACACGTTACTGTTATAATAGATTTGGGCACTCTGGGACCTTAGTTGGTATTGCTCGAAATTACCTCCTTAGAACGAGTTATGGGGTACAAATGAGAAAATAAGCTATACGTCTTTAATGTATTTGCTGGCAATTATGTTGACCAAATTGCAGCAAGATTTCATTGCTTAATAAACATAATAAAGGTTGCTTATTACCAAGTGTTTTACTTTAAAATTCTTACCTAGCCAAAATATAAAAACTAAATGTTAGAATACTCCAGGCCGTTACCAAACCGCACTGGGCCCCCCTGGTAGATTACAGCCTATTCGCTTTCCTAGAGAGGAGGCCTGAGTCCCAACAGTGGGAAGATTACGAGGCTGATAATGCTAATGCTATAGGATGACATAACTATCAATGTAGATTGAAAAATGTTGATAATGCTACTCTAAATCAAAATTAGTAAATTTTTGTAGAACATACTATACATGCTAGATATGCATAATTACATACTCATACATGCTCATATGCTCATATATATGCTAATTACCAGATTTGTCAAAACGATTACAACGCTTATGATTGAAATACTATTTAAAATGTTATTACTGAACTGAACATTATAACTCACAACCAAAACCCCCATTTACAGTGTCGTAGTCCTTATTAAAACCAATTGATTACTAAATTTCTGTCAAATGAAGGAAAACCAAAGCGAAAGATCCAATCGCTAAACTTAACCTCTCAAATCCAGTAACGTAAATTAGTAACCATTTGCACTAAACAATACAAATGTTCTTAAGTCTCTCTTGCATGCAATTTCAGTAACAAATTTGATATCTAGAGAGCCAATTTCACCCGTATCTTCGTAAGACGGTACCAATTAATTGGTATTCGATTAAATCTCCAATCTGTTTCTATGCTATGGTATTTCGAGCCCGAATGAGATACAAAATTGGATTTGTACTGCAATATCTATTCGACGGCTGTTCTATTATGAAGCAGTAACTTAATAAGACCTTATTCTCTGAGGAAGGTGTCCTTAAAGGTTTTTCCGATAGACTTATTAGAATATTTTGGAGTAAAGATTATGGTGACTTATAAAACAGTTCTTTGTCAAAAATGCTATCCGGCTCGAAGGACCATTTTTGAAATTCTCTTATGACAATTGCAGTTTAAACATGGTTGAAAGCTAAAACAGCAATAAGTGAGATAATTAATAATAGGCTACTATTTTATTATTATATAACATAAACTTATGCTTGACCTGATGGTAAGCAGTGATGCAATCGTTGATAGTGAAGCGCACTAGGTAGACAAAACACTATAACTCAGTCCCACTGAAAACACAGGGCCACTTCTTGCTAACACCAAAAGAAGACATATAATAAGTCACACTTACTGAACATATACCCACCTATTAAATTTCTCGTCCTATATACACATCCAAATTGAACATCTCTGAAAACAGAACACGATCAAATTGTAAAAATCGAGGAAATAGAATAAGCCATGGAATGAAACGGCGTGAAAAATAAAAATTGTTAGATGGAGTAGAGGAGATGGGATTATCGACGTTCTTGGGTCAACGACTTTCTGTTTTTCAGCCTTCGTTAGTATTTGTGGGTGTTCTTTTTTATTAACCTTGCAACTCCTGTTGTTATGTGGTTATTTATAAAGCACATTTACTCTATAGTAAGTTAATCGTTTCTTTTAGCGCATAATATTAATGCGTCGAGTGTCTGTAAACATGTGGAAAGGCTTTAGTTCCGTAGTGGAATATTTCAAGATGAAAATTGAATGTTTAATTGAAAATAAGTTTCAGACCACTTAAGTAATCTATTATTATGTAAGCTTGTACAATGAGTTGTGGGACAGTTTCTAGATCAGTGTTGCTCACTCGGCTACCGACAGAAAAAAAGAGGACCTTGTTCACGAGGTTGTTGCAATTTTAATCTGCTTGGCTCGCGTGAATTCAGCCTAGACTCGGTCAAAGTCGTATGGAACCAGCAGCTCATTAATTAGCTGGTTTCGGTGCTATTGACTTTGTCAAAATATGTAATAGTAGGCCAAACTATAACGCGTGTTTAACAGTACACTTAGTAAGACAAAAATGAAATCAAATTAATTCACTTAAAGGATGCTCTCAATTACTAGAAATCACATAAAACTCCTTCCTGGTTAATTTTTTACAGCATAATTACGTATTCGGAGTATCGGTTCGGAGTTACTTCCCGGACATAATACCTGAGTATAATCGGTCCCTGTCATTATAACGGACCATTTAGGACCTCTTGACAAGCGAAAATTTTGTATGCTTTTAGATTTTTATTTTATTTTCGAAGGGTCTAACGATCGTCATAAAAAACGAATTAGTGGGCCCCGCAGCGTTGGATTTTTGAAGGCTTTATATTAGTAGTACATGAGTGTTATTTTTGATATCTCATAAAAAGTCGGGTAAGCTGAAAATCTATTCATGATTGCTAAATTTTTGACGGTCAGCCGGTTTTAGTTCCTAAATAATATTTTTTTCTCAAAAGCCACGAATATCTAACGGAATATTATAGTTGCGTGACTAGAGCTTTCGATTATTTTTTCAGAGTTCTGTGCCTAAATCCGCAATAACAAAACAAATAGAAGAGAGGAGATACTTTGTCTTTTTGGTCTCCTATGACTTAAGCCTCCATCTATGTCCTGATAATAAAATCGTAGGGCCAGTCATTTTTTTATGTTTTATTAATTTTTCTTGATACTTCTTGCTGTACTGAGTTGAAATTTATCAGTATTGTATATATAACCCATGACTAAAGCGCGTATACTTTTACCAGCACGCAAAATCTGTCTCCTCACGTGACGTCCGCTCGTGTTATTCACTCACAAAACTCAGCTGTCGTACGAGTTACAAACTTTCAAGTGTTGCACACAACACACTGTGTGCGCGTACACAATAATTTGATTATCCATGTCAAATACAATGTATGTCCCGTACTAGTTCACAAAGTACGGATATTGAAAAAGTCACAACGGTTTTTACTTAGTTTTACACAGTATTAGTGACTTTGTCATATCTTAACTATTATAATGTAGAGTTTACAGAAACCAACCTTTGCCAGGCGCATTACTTTGTGTAATTTATTTCATCACCACTGCTCTCAAAAACGGTGAAGGAAAACATCGTAAGGAAACCGGCATGCGCTAGAACCAAAAATTCGAAAATATGTGACATCCACCAATCCGCACTGGGCCCGCGCGGTGGATTACGGCCCATCTCCTCTCCTAGAGAGGAGGCCTGAGTCCCAGCAGTGGGAACATTATAAGGCCGCTAATGCTAAAACCTTTACTTATGCTGATGAAATGATGAATTAGATTTTCACTAATATTTTTATACTTAGTAATTATCATCAAATTAATAACCTCATTCATAAGTAAATTGTATAATTGTTAAATTATGCAACGTCCTAATGGACGTTACATAATTTTGCATAGCGTTGTTGCGATTGTTCGTTAGCGTTTCGTGGTATAAAATTGTTTGAAACATAACTGGGCAAATGTCATCATCATCATCTCAACATCGAGAGACGTCTATGACTGTAGATAGGCCTCCCCCAAGCGTCGCCACAACGACCGGTCCTGTGCGTCTCGCATCCATCGGATTCCCACGACCCTCACCAGGTGGTCGTTCCACCTTGTGGGAGGCCTTCCAACGTTCCAGTAAGTGGCCGCCACTCCAGAACCTGACCTGAACCAAAACTGAGCTAATGAGCAATCTACTAATAACTGATTAAATGATTAATTTTTTTTTTAAATGATTAAATACACGTCTGTCTTAACCCTACTAAAAATTGGTGTGACATGTTTCTATAATGTTTCAAAAATTATCCGTGCAACAAATTATACTCTACAAAACGTAAGTCTAACCTACACTTACAAATCAGAACATCCTGTAAATGTAGTATTACCACTATGACCAAACATTTTCAAGTTAATTTAAACATTACAGTATATTGAATCGACAACATACGTCAGTAGGAGCTTTATACAGGGTGATATAAATATGTGTACCGAGTGATATTTATTAGGGTCATATTACATACATACGCGTGACTCGGTCGGCTTACGTCAGGGCCAGAGTTGAAAGGTTAAATAAGTTTATTTTAGTGTTGAGGTATCTTTAGAAATAGTGCTTTTATTTTTTTTTGTGGTTAGAGGTTTATAAAAAGGTTTGCTGTAAGTTCTAAGTCGGTTTTGAGTTCAAAGTAATATTAAAAGTTAAGGTGCCATAATACAATGCAAATTATCGTTTACAAAAAGTTTATTTAAGTTTCTTCAGTTTTGGTACTTTTTTGGTGTCTGATAGAGTTTTATTCTATTCTATTCTGATTTTTAAGATAATGGTTTGGTATGGCTTTTCTTTAGGCAAGCTGCTTAAAGATAGTGTTACTTAAGTATTGTTATTACTTAAGAAACACAGTTTTTAAGTAACCAGACGCATTTGAAAGAAAAGCCTTAGTCATTTTTCAAATGGTACTTAAAATAAGTGTAGATTTAGTTTTAATGTTTTATGAATTCACCTGTTTGTTTGTGCTTATAGTCAGAGTAAAGTTTAGAATTTTAATTAATGTTTTTACTAAGAACACAGCGACTTTGTTGACGGTTAGATTGTGGATTTAATTTAGAGGTAAGCGGAACAGGGTGTTAAGCCTGACATATTTGCGTTGAAAAGGGAGATCAAAAGGTGTTGTGTCCAATAAGCCGCCTGGTAGTTGATTTCGGACTGATTTATTTGTTCTAATTGTGCCGGGGGCACATTTTGCCCAGATGCAGGATTTTGTAGTTTAGTTCTTATGTGTGGATAAAGTTGTCGTTACAGTAATACATTCTTATGTTTTTACTTAGAAATATTTTGTATTTAGCAAAAAATTTAGATTATAACTCGTAGATAATTAACTCAAACTTGAATTCTATACAGCATGCAAGATACATTATAATACAAAATAAATCGTCTTGTTTGCATTGAAAAAAGGCATCAAAGGTTTCGAAAATAAGAAAATAGCCTTGTCAGCAAATTTCACTGAGGCAGCCCATCATACAAAGTTGTGGGTGTGTTTGTAATTCTGTTCATATATTTTAGTCAGCAGAATAAATCCGAAAATTTCTCTCGCTCCATCCAGACAGGTAAAATCATGATGATTAGCTCCGTAACAAAACAAAATAAATTCAGACATCCAGTTCCAAATCCGTCCCAGTCCCATCCTATTTGTATTCCTCGCTCGCAGCGTAGGGCTGGCCCAAATACGGGACGTTTATACCCTTACCTTAACTTGTGGCCTCTATCTTAATAACGTTCAGTCAAAATATTAGGAGCCCCGTTATGACCACGAGGACCATTGACAAAATCGAAAAATTTCCCTAGCCAAACACTGTCTTCTTCTTTTACTGTTATTTGCCTATTTGTGTTCGCACGTTTTGTGTTGAAGTGGCTGCTGAATTTTCAGAAGGCTTTAAGTTTTATTGGTGTACTAACTGATGCTCGCGACTTCGTTCGCGACGGATTCGTAAAACAGCACAAGTTCAAGTGATAAACGATAAATAAACGATGAAAACAAGTCAACAGCCGTTGCAGAGATAAGCCGGAACAAACCGATAGACAGTCAGAAACATTGTAGAAATTGCGTCTTTATTAGAAGTACCGTATTCAAATTCAATAAGAAAATAATAATATTTATATGCATAGATGTAAAGATAGAGCTATGTAGCGTGTAATCATCATCATCTTTGATATATTTTGATTTTTATTTGATGTGGGAAATCATCAAATAAGTGGGAGTAAGAGGGAGTGTCAGATTTTTACCAACTTTCTTTTAGTTTTAAGTTCTTTTAGTAACTCTTTGCATTACTGGGCTACGTTACTCTTTCAAAAAAACTTCGTCATAGTTTCTACAGAAGGATACTGAATTAACTGTCTTTCATCTTTTTTTTTGATAAATTATGCCTTTTAGTTTCCTGGCAAAAGCTTTTCGGTTGTTTCTACTGTACTCTATCACAATCGTCACTACGTCACTAAATAGGGCCCGCTGTCAGTTCCAAACACATCACTCCGTTTCCTGTTCCTGGGTTACCAGTCTGTCACTTTGTGACTCGTTGATACAAGACTTGAAGTCAAATAACTATAGTAACAAAACAGGAATACGCAAAACCATAGTAAACTGAAATATGCACATAATTTTAACTTCATTAACGAAGTTCATTAACGAATACCAATTCCTGGATCTCTTTTCAGAATGAAATTCAATCTAATAACAGTAAATTGCTAGCTTTAACAGCTATAGTTAGAATCAGAGATGTTACAGGTTCGTTCGGAGCTTACGATTGAATTTTGCACTTTCGACTCCGGTTTCGTTTACGATATTTTGATCAGAATTTCTATCGGAGATATAAACCAGCTTGTATTTGTCGGCCAAGGAATCTCCCTTCTTCTGTTGTTTTTGTCAATTACTCTTCCATTTGTTGTTTTGTATTTGAGGAGCTCGTGGCTAGATAATAACAGCCGCACGGGTTGGGTTTGTAGGTTGGTCTGTAGATGGGTGACCATCTTAACACACCGAGTTTCCTCCATGCCTCGGAAAGCACATTAAGCCGTAGGTCCCGGCTGACATTTGTAGATCTTTGACAGTCGTTACAGATAGTCAGAAGCCGGTAAATCTGAATCCAGTCTTGCCATGACGTACCGTGTTTCCCCAGTTAATAGGGTTGTGGAGGTCTGGTAGGCAGCCGTTCCTCGTAAAATACTGGTATTCAGCTAAATCCGGCTTGACTGAGAGCCGACCCCAATATACCTAGTTGGAAGAAAGCTAGGCAGATGATGATGTTGTTTTGTATTTTAAATGTTTTGAGTTTATTCTGTATTTTAGTCGTTTCAATTTTGACGCTTCTGCAGTTTCGATTCCAATTCGATTACGACAATGTCAACTCGTAAATTCCGCTTCTGAATACTGTTCCGATATAACAACTTTCGTTACATCCCTATTCAGAACTAGTGTTATAGCTCAGAATTGCACTGTCATGAACTAGTGTTTGCTAGTGGTTTTACCCATGCATGTAGACTATTGTCCTAAGGAAACATACTTGCTCCTAGGGAAAAAATCTATTAAGTATATGTGTTACATACCTATATGTGTTATTCCAGGACATAGTGTACCCGTGTGCCAAATATCCATTTTCTTTCGGCCGTTCTTACGGAAAGGAGTAATAAACATATACACATATAAGCCTGTACCTTTGTAATTTTAACTATCTGCTGCTAGCGGCTTTGCCTACGTGATAGCATAAAATTATAAATACGAGTACATAAATTATTTTATAGATATAGCCATTTACCAAGTTTCATCGAAATCCGTTCAATCGTTTAAGCATGCAAAAATAGCAAACGTACACACGGCGGCGGAGATTGCGTAGCAGGTTATAAATGTGTGCGCCGTGTACCGCGTGAAACACAACAGGTATTATCGTTGTGTGCTACAAAGTAACTCGTCGTTTCTACACTCACACTCTTGCAAAAAGCAATTAGTAGCCGTATACCACTATGAAAGTACCTACAGCAAGAATTGGCTACTGTTGTTATCGGCGCCCTGGCGCAATGCGTATGATACGTGACTGACGAGTAAGAGGTCCCAAGTTCGATTCCAATCGTCTGGTGTAACAGAAAGTTTGCTTGTTTTTATTTTCTATTTGACCTTTTTTTTAATAGTAATGTTATAGTTACTCTCATAATAATTAAAATATTTTGAAAATATTGTGACAAAGAAAACTGCGATAACGATCCAATTATGTTTATTACAACTTATTAATTACATACATTAAACGGAATGGTCACAATTAACGAATCTGTTCATGATTATCCTTAATACAATATATAAAGTGAAAATATTCTAACGGCCGAACGCATAGTCCAGCTAATGGTTCATTAGCGTCCATTAAAGTTAAGTATTGTCAAACCTTCACTGAAAAACTGTGTAAAACTGTCAATGTGACAATTTCTTAAGTGATGATTAACGTTAATGAATGTCCCTGAGTCGGGCCGTTAGTCAGACAAGGATGGACGTCACTTTTTTTTAAGTTTTTTATTAGAGACATAAATCAACATGTTATCAAGAATGAATTATGATAGATATCGCAACTCTTGATCTCAATAACAATAACATCATGTCACATAATACAACAACAGTATAATTACCTGCAGCTTACTTCTTAGTCTTTTTTTTTACTTATCAAAGTTATCAATCAACATGTTTTAAAAAATGAACTATGATAGGTATCGTAACTCTTGATGTCCAAGTAACCTTGACTGGTATTGCGACCCCCTACCTCCACTAACTCACCGGGACCCATCGATGACATCCAGCCCCAATAACTAAGGTGAATGCTTCAGGTCAGCCCGCGAAATTCAAATTTTCTTACGTTTTTTGCATTTTGTAAGCCAGTGATAGGTTGTATGAAGTTAAAAATACTTACGCGACTGTAAAACGTAACTAGTTATATAATTATAACCATAAAAATCGTTAATACAAGCCTCCAAGCTCACTTAGTTGCAGGAACGTTTTTGACCTCGAAAAAATCGTTCCAACACTTAGGTGAGCTTGGAGACTAGTATTGATGATTTTTATGGTTATAATTATATAATTAGTTACGTTTTACAGTCGCGTAAGTATTTTTAACTTCATATAACCTACTACTGGCTTGCAAAATGCAAAAAACGTAAGAAAATTTGAATTTCGCGGGCTGACCTGAAGCATCCCCCCTAACGTAATGCGACCACTAGACCTGCATGGGAGAATATTTTTGTGATGGTAACGTTCTCCATCTTTTCTGCATAATATTTTACGCCCATCCTTATCTGACTTAAAACACTTTTCATCACTAAATATAACTATGTTATTGCACCAATCGAAATCTATAAATTTTCTTGCAAACCGCATCCTTTCTTCCTTATGCAACGCCGTCAGTAAAATTTTTTTCGCGGGCTTGCGACATTTAATTTTAAGTAAGTGGCGCCGAACAATTGTCATAGACACGTCGTGCATAATTGCAATGTTTCTTGTTGTAGCAAAGCCGTCAGCGTTATACGTAGCAACAATATTTGCACCCAAAACTGCACAGTTTTCCTCTGTAAACAATCACAAAATTACGTTAAAACCTTACAAATATCAACAATGTTAAATTATTTTGCATTACCTATTTTAAGTTTGGATTTGTTACTTACCGGTAGCATTAATCTCCTCGAAATTTCACTTATGGATACATTTTGTTTATGTAATACTATTATCTCAGCCCTCAAAAGTGTAGACAAAATAATGAGACATGTTGTTTATTATTTGTAAAAAGTATCACTTTCCACAACGATTAATTATTTTTTGTCTCGGAGTAAGTTGTAGAACACACGATCGTGATAGGCAAAAGCGTTATGCCAGGTTAACTTATTATCCGACTCATTTCTTAGTAAATAACTAATAAAGTGGGTAGATGATAATATTCATACACTTAGTTTTTAATTACTCAGATACCCGCGAAACGAGACACGATAGTATAACAATAACAGCGCGGTCTCATAGGACCGGTTGGGGATTCAAACGCTAAAGCAAATATTCTAAGTTTTAGTTTTATTAAACTTCGTTATCATAATACTACAATAAAGTAGAAAAAAAATGTTTTGTCAATGGCTAGGATCGAACTCGATACACCTTTATCAGCAAGCAAGCACTTAATAATCAGTGCTAAATTACCATCTAATGAATGAAGCGAATTTGTTTATCTGATTCGTAGCAAACACATATATCGAGGGTATAGTGTTCAAACCCAATAAGTGTCGAAAAATCAAAAATCGTTTTATTAGTGCATCTTGATGCATTTTTGACGCTCTTTCCAGTGGTCTAATCCAATAAGTGGAATTCGCAGTAGAAACAAAGTTACGTTAGGTAATAACCCAATAAAGTCACTGTGTTTAGCTAATACTTAAAAACTAGTACCCTATAAAGCGTGTTATCTTGTTAAATAATATTTTTATTTCACGCTTAAACCACATAAAGCTTATTATTGGCATTGAGTGTTCAAGAATTTCAACTAAAATCACCCAACGGCTTCGAGGCAATAATCACTATCTGTATTTAACGGGTTTTACCTTTAAATACGTCGATAAAAAAAACAACAAAAACCAAAAGCTAAATCAAAACAAATGTATGTGTCGGGTTTTATTGTTCGATTATATTTAAAAAGTAAAAAGTTATGTCTAGTTATATGGTACGGTACTAGCTGTTACCCGCGACTTTGTCCGCGTTAAGTTCGAAAAGAGTCCTATCAATCTGTGCTTGTAATTCATTCCGAAAGCATCGAAATTATTAATTTAACTTTGATAAAAACTGTTTAAAAGAAAAAACACAAATGACCAAGAGGAAACATGTTGTGTACTAATGTATTACGACTAGATGTACGAACGTCAATGAGCAGAAAGAGTATTTTGCAAGGGTCGTAGCAGTTGGCGTTTCTGCTTAACCCTAGTGAAGGGTTAGGTTAATCTATTGGGCATGCCATCATTATGGCGGTAAGTCCCCTCTTTGAGGAGTGGTTGGAAAGACGTCACGTCGTCCTCACCTTCCTTATGACGCAAGTCCTTACCGGGCATGGTAAGTTCGGAAGGTTCCTGCATCAGATTTAAGCGGAAGAAACATCTTGGTGTCACCACCATGTGGATCGCCCGGAGGACACGGTGGAACTGCTTGGGCGGAGCACCGCCGCATCCTCGTGAAGGCGATCGGCGGCAGCTATCTCTCGCACTGGTTTTCTGGTACAGGCCAAGTTCCGGAGCGAGAAGGAGTAGCAAGCGGTCGCCTCCTTCTGCAAAGCCGTAATGCTGGTGAAGAAGGCAGCCGCACGCGAGTGGGAAGGCCCTCCTGCCCCTGCCGCCAGAATTCCAATTCCAATTTCCAATCAGCAGTCCGGTAATCCGGTAATAATCCGAACTGAGCCCAAGTCGTCATCGACACGCGCCTCAAAGAGATGTCAGCAAAATTGTACAGTTTTGCTGACATCTCTTTGAGCTGTGTGCACACCATGATCGAAGCCTCTGGAGCTACAGGTTAGCTTCTGAAAGGAAAACCTGAGACCCTGGAACAAAGGCGGAGACAATGTCATCCTGTCATCTCATTCAATAAATCACTAATGCGATCGAAGGAGGTAGCTGTAAATATGAGGGATAGGATATCCTCTCGCTTCGTGATGCTCCGGGTGTCAAGCTTTAGGGAGATTCCCAAGCACACAAGCACGGGCTTGTGATGGTGCCATCGAGCCGTCGAGTGAAAGCAAGCCCAAGTCAACGGTGTGACTCCAAGTGAAGTCAGCAAATGATAAGGTCCTCTACGGCCGATGTCTGCTAGGACTGCGAGACTTT
Organism: Mythimna separata; assembly: GCA_030763345.1. NCBI lineage: Eukaryota > Metazoa > Arthropoda > Insecta > Lepidoptera > Noctuidae > Mythimna > Mythimna separata. The sequence continues at coordinate 3,532,317 of CM061175.1, forward strand.
TGACAGAGTTACTTTCCATAAGAATTTTAGCTCCGATAACATTTCTCTGCAGAGTTACACAATTTTGGCAGAAGACAATAAAAGAAAAAAATCGGGACACCAACCTTCAGCTGGATAACGTGTACTGATAGCGCAAGATCGTAGACGAATTCAAAAACTACAAACGTCGTATTTGTTTACAACAGCACTCATAAAAAAATTGCGGGGGGGATTAAATTCCTTATTCATTTACCCAGTATTTTTGGTGTATATTTGCCTGACGTGTGAAGTATGAAGTATGTCCAACTTTTAAAAATGAATTTCGGCGAAATAGGTAAAGTACATCAATCATATACCTAGCCTTTTCCCAACTATATTGGGGTCGGCTTACAGTCAAGCCGGATTTAGCTGAATGCCAGTGTTTTACGAGGAGCGGCTGCCTACCAGACCAGACCTCCACAACCCATTAACTGGGGTAACACGGTACTTCATGGCAAGACTGGAGTCAGATTTACTGGCTTCTGACTATCCGTAACGACTGCCAAAGATCTACAAATGGCAGCCGGGACCTACGGCTTGACGTGTTTTCCGAGGCATGAAGGAAACTCGCTGTGTTAAAATGGTCACCCATCCACAGACCAACCTTGGCAAGCGTTGCTTAACCTTGAAGATTGATCCGTGCGGCTGTTATTATCTAGCCACGAGCTCCTCGAAATAGGTAAAGTACATTACATGTTTAATTTCTCTAGATCTAAAACCCAATAAGTCGGTACCCTTTGTAACTTATATTTTTATTACTACAAAATGGACTACCTCAGAAACTTAATAATACTGTTTTACACTAATTCAACGTATCCACTTTTATCATAAATACTCATTATAATGATATTATTTGAATAACATAGGTATTTTTGCCCATAAAACTTAAATATTGAATATCTCAAAAGTGTAAATTTCGTACTTATTGGGTTTGAGCACTATACCCTCGATATATGTGTGTGTGTATATCGAGTAGTAAACGAGTTTTATTTTGTTTACGAGTTGAGCTGGCTACATAATATTACTTGAATAGGTGAATTGGTTGGTGGTATGGTTTTACTTTATTTTTGATTTATACCCACAGCTACTTGATTATTGTGAACATTATTACTGATTACCTACCCATATCATAAAAATATACTTTCCAAAGATTAAGTGTAAGTGTTTGATGTTATTTTAAATAACTATAATAATTTCATAAGTGAATGTTTGCGAAAATAAAAAAAAGTTGACAATGAAAGTATTGTCAACTAACAATAATTATAATAATAACGTATCTATTATTATATTACGTAAATAATATATGTATTATATATATATTATAAAATTATTTATATTACAAAGTTATATACAAAAATTTCGCTAATTAATTTCGTAAATATACATAGTTTATATGTATAAAATTACAAAATTATATTTCGAATATTTTAATTATTACAAGAGAGTAACCATAACATTACTATTAAAAAAAAGCATGAGTAAAACAAAAAGAAAATAACAGATAATTAATTATTATGGGAGTAACTATAACATTACTATTAAAAAACGGGTAAATCAAATAGAAAACAAAAACAAGCAATCTTTCTATTACATCAGACGATAGGAATCGAACTTGGGACCTCTTACTCGTCAGACATGTATCATACGCATTGCGCCACGGCGGAATGACAGTGGCGGCGCGCGCGTAAGAAAACGGAACTAAGCCCCGCACTTCCCCTCTGGGCCGACCAATCGTAGCCGCTCGCTGGGATGACGATGCGCAGACGAGTTAATTTGTAGCACACAACGATAATACCTGTTGTGTTTCACGCGCTTGCGTTTAAACACACACATTTATTACGTTAGTGTGGGGGTGCTACGCGAAATAAGTAACAGAGTGTACATGCACAAACTTTCGCCTTTATAATATTAGTGTGTGACCTTAACAGAAATTCTCATGATTCTAGTTCTCCGCAAATTAAATACGTTTCCAGAGTTCATTCATTGCTTTGATCTTTGGTTTAACAATGCCCAACGTTCAAAATCATCTCTCATTTAACCGAAGCATTTACTAAACACCGTGCCGGCCACTCGACCGAAACCAATTGGACAAAACGGTCTCGTAATATAATCCCTTTCGCAGAATAATGCTTTGATTAATATCTACCTATTAATCATCTGTGTAGCCGAACTATTCAACGGTCTCCCGGGAATAGCCGATGTTAGTCGAATTTGAAATTTTGAAATTAGAACCATATTAACAATATGGCGGGCGTGCGTTAGAATTCAGAATTTCGTTACTGTTTCGCTCCCTGTTGGTTAGAGGGAATTTGGGTTATCGGATTAAATGGTGGAACGTATTTTGGTTAAATATGTTGTTTGAGGTAATGTGTGGGTGTTATAATACTAGTAAATTAGTTAACCGTAAATTAATTGATGTATCTGGTTTATTGACTAAAAAGTATTAACAATACATGCCGCGGTAATCGGTATGCAAATAACAGAATTCCGTAATTATGCTACGCAATAGCTACGCCGTAGCAGTTTGCTACGATAGCGTAGCAGCTGGCTACGCGTCTTCTTCATTCAAATGTTTTGATTCTTATAACGTGTGACTCATGGCCGGTAAAGTGGTTGGGAAAAGGCCTGGTGGGCACAGCCCAATGCGTTGATTCGACCAGATTCTCATCGCTCTTAGCTCTACGAATTATACTCTCCACAACTCAGAGACAGAAACAGATAGAAAAATATCATACTCGTTAAAGTGGCGAAGGATTGGTAACGATCCTCAGGATTGAGGAGTAGGTACGTTGCAAGATGAGAGGGAGATAATGTGTGACTGTTACCATCTACGTACCCGATATTTCAGTACTAACATTCCCCATTACTTCCCACCTAGATAAATGTACACAACTGGTCAAAATACGTAAAACACGGCAACTAAAAACATGGAGTTTGTTTATAACAACATGGGCACCACAAATGGAGATTACACGAGGGAAGTTGTGAGTCAGTCGCCGCGCGCTGATGGCCAAGTTTTTAATTGTTACCACTTTACTGAGTGGGTGAGCAGAGATGTTGTTGTGAGTGGGTTTCTGTGTAAATGATATTTGCTGGGCGTTTTGGAATGAAGGGCATTATACCGTGACGATCAAGGATGTTGTACCGATTGTCATTCTCATATTGAAATGTGATGAAAAAAAGTTGTTGCTATTTTGACATCATAAAATGTAAAGGTATTTTTTCTTCTGATTCAAGACCCTTTTTTTCATTTTTTATGTGTAGACAAAATATTGGCTGAAACAAAATGGGTAGTTAATTTTGTAATTAGGCAATTTCTCATTTGTTTTTAACTAGAGATAGATAAGAACCAGTCTAAACAAGCATTAAACTATTTTTTTTTAAATCTTTTTAGTTTATATTGGCCCAGTAAGTGGACAACGATTACTGCATTATCAGTGGCACTCATTAAGTTCACTAAAGTGTTATTCTATTTATGGATTACACTTTAGTATAGGTAATCCTCTAATATATGGAAAATTTTCAATGATAATATATCCGGTTGTTAGTAGAAAGAGCTTGTATTATGAGTACTAGGCAACTGGTAATCATACTTATATATTTCTAAATACATTTATAAATTATAGATAATCACCTGTAAGTGACAAATTCACTTTAGATTTTTAGTATGATTGTTACATACCTATATTATTTTAGTTGGTCTGTCATAAATAAATAATTTAGACCGTCTGACCGGCAGAAAAAAGTATCTTGCTCATCACAAAAACATTTGTCTTGGATGAGAATCGAACCCACACAGCACACTGACATAGCAGTCAGTGGCCCTGAATGCCTCTGACCCAACAAGCTAGTCGAATTTGAGTCAGTCTATCAGTTCTGTCACTAAGGCACGACCACCTTTGATTGTTACCAAGTAACATGCTATATAAGGTTGGATTTATTCATGTAAAGCGAGAGGGACCATCATATTTCTACTGGCTAAAACCCTCCTTTTCGAACAATCTTGCAGCCAGCTGAGTCGATGCCCACTAAGGTCACGGATTAACTTCTACAAAGCTTACCCGTGGTTCTAGTACGAAAAGGGTAACTAAAAGAACATACGAAAAGGCTTGATTTTAGTCAGTAAAAGACTGACACGCCTTCCATCTCCACATAAAACTGGCAGAAGTCATTAGACTTCCCACCTCAATCAAGAAAACCCATATATATGAGTAATACTAGACGGCAGCACTAACATAGCTAAACCAACACTACATCCACCATCTTTAAGAGTAGCGTATTTGACCTCATTAGAAATAAAACCGCTTTATATCGCAGTGGCTCGAAAGTTATCTCGTCTTGCAGCGGTTTCAAATGAGAAAAGTTATGTACACCCGCAGTTTTGATGAGTGTCCGTAACTATTGTATTAAGTGACGGTTCTTATTATATTTTTGTTTGTGGAATGAAAAGAAAAATGTGTTTTTATAAACAGCTGTAGTTTTAGAAGTGGTTATATATGGAATAGAATGGAAAGCCCAAATATCCTTACAGTTGCACTTTGGAGGATCTGATGAATGTCATCGATGCTGCCTTTAAAGTAGTAACCTACTGGGCCCAAAAAGTTTAACAAGTTTACCGTCGAATCGAAAAGAAGAAGATGTTGTTATATTCGTTTATATTCGGTCATTGGGGCCGCAAGGTTCTGAAGTAGTGACTACGTACGGGAACGCAGTGCTGGAAGGTTTCCTAAAAGGTGGACCAATGATCTAGTGAGGGCGGCAGAAATCTAAAGGATGTGACTGGTAGTGTGGCGTGGCGATAATGGGAGGAGGCCTAAGTCCAATAGTGGACGTCTTTGGACTGAAATGAGGATTATGTGATCAAATTTTTATGAGAAAATTATATAGTAAAACTGTTTTAAAAATTCCTACGTTTCAAATCGAATCTTCTAATTGAATGTTATTCAATTCAATTAGAAGAAGTTTGTCAAAGTTAAAATTAGTTTAACTGACGGTAAATTGTAAAATGATAGTTAATTTCTGCTAATTTCAAGCACAGAGTTAATTCAAAAAACATTCCAACATCCACAATAAAATTTACTTTCACACCAAAAAAAAAAAGAAACATAACAAAAAGCATTTCTATTCAACACCTCGATCCATAAAGAATGTGTGCTAAGCTCTCCGACAAGTCGGTCGCAACATGATTGCACAAGTTTTTGCAAGCGGCCACCAGGCGGCGCTGTGCACTGGTCGCCGGTCGCAAATGAGAAAACTTCCGCGACCTTCCCGCGATTATAACAGCTGGGTATTAAACGTTTCAATGTTCTTTTTTTTTCTAATGGCGTTTGTGGTTATGTTTTTAAAGGGTTTATTGGTCTTCGGTAGTAGTTAGACACATTACATTTACTGATATCTACACTAATATAATAAAGAGGTATAGTTTGTTTTTTTGTTTGTATGAGTTAATCTGTGGAAGAACTGGTTCGATAGCAAAAATTTTTTCATCAGTAGAAAGCTGCTGTATTCCTGAGTAACATAGGCTATATTTTATGTACGCTGGTGAAGCTGCGGGCTAAAGCTAGTTTTTAATAAAAACAAACGAAAACAAAGACGTAAAGCTGTCTCGAATCTCGCATCGATATCTTACGTGCATTTTTTATAGCAATGAAAACAGTTCATTCAAAATCAGGCGCTTACAATAAATAGGCAGACAAAATTAGACAGTGCAGCGATATTTCATCAATAATAACGATTATTAACAATTACGTTACCGAAGTGATACTTTGGCATTTTTGAGATTTCGGCAGTATTTCATAACAGGACAGCTTCTAATGTTATACAATGCACAGGTCCAATTGTGTGTAGAGTACTGGTCCGGCAAAATGCTATCTAGCAGCTTTGAACTCGGCGGAATGGCATGCAAAGACGATAATTGATGATCCAGATTTGGTTAAGACCAATCTACAAAAGCCTGGAGCAAAGGCGTAGGGTATCCTAGAGAACGTATTTGGAGAGTATACGCCGAAATTAAATGCCTTCACCTCTCTACCATCGAATGTGGAGCTCGTGGCTAGATAATAATAGCCGCACAGGTCGATCTTCAAGGTTAAGCAACGCTTGCCAAGGTTGGTCTGTGGATGGGTGACCATCTTAACGTAACGAGTTTCCTCCGTGCCTCGGAAAGCACATTAAGCTGTAGGTCCCGGCTGTCCTTAGTAGATCTTTGGCAGTCGTTACGGATAGTCAGAAGCCAGTAAATCTGACACCAGTCTTGCCATGAAGTACCGCGTTACCCTTGTTATTGGGTTGTGGAGGTCTGGTAGGTAGCCGCTCCTCGTAAAATACTGGTATTCAGCTAAATCCGGCTTGACTGGAAGCCGACCCCAATACAGTTGGGAAAAGGCTAGGCAGATGATGACCTTTCTACCATCGAACATCCCTGACATACGACTGGTGTCTACCCTTACATTGTTGATGCCTGTACAGTCCAGACTAAGCGTTTGGTCTCGTGGTTTATACCGCATGCATTGAAGAACTGGAGCAATTAGCTTGCAGCTGTCTTGCCCTCCGATTATAATTAAAGACACTAATGGGCAACTGAGGAGTTGCCCTTTCTGTTCTAGGACCACGGTTTTCCTTTAAAGAAAAACCGTGGTCCTACAGCATCAGACCTGCTGGGCCTCTACGGGTTTGCTGATATTTCTTTGAGGTAGGCGTGAAATACTACGTGGTGTCGACGACTCGGGTTAAGTTTTTACCGAACGGCTGAAGAGCCATTCAGCAAGAGGGTATTAAATAAGTTAACCAATAACATCCTACAATATCAGAACAGCTAAACAAACTTGCAATAGCAAACACTATTTTTCTCAAACGTCACCTTACCAAGGTTTTCCCATAACACCAAATCACCCTCCACCTCTGCTTACCCTCCAAACAATAAGGAGCACTAACAAAACAGCTTTCATTCAAATTATGTACCCACTTGTACATAGAATAAACACATTAGGTATACGCCACGCCACGAGTGACGGCACTCGTTAGGCGCAGACTAGACGTGTAATTATTGTAAGTGTACCGTTAGCAAAAGTGTTTCTTGGTAATACTTTAGAGTAAAATTTGCAGCCGTTTTTATGTCAAAGATGTTTTTAAAATTATATTTTGTGTTTGACAAACTAATTGTTATAATTATACAATCGGGTCTGTGAATGTTTGTAGGAGACTGTCCTCACTTTTTAAGGTAAAAGAGAAAGTCATCGATACTCCGTAGTCTTCTCCCGCTTCGGGCGGAGTGAGACGGCGTATCAGACTTCTACTGACTCTTGTTCCTTCTTTGCCTTAATTCCAGGGTCCCAGTGTTCTCTTTTGTTCAACCCATGGCCCCAGTAGGCTTCGACCCTACCCCGCCTCTACAGTTTTGCTGACACTCTATCTAGTCCACAGCCCTTGTTACGGAAGACTTGTTACTTTCAAGAAAAATCCTTAAATACATAAGCATAAGAAATGTTCTTTATTTATACAAAGATACGCATTACTAAATCAAAAACTAAAGATATGGGAAAAAAATAGATGTGAAATACCTTAAACACACGCGTCTGACTTCACTCAGCCAGCCAACATTCTAAAACAAAGCAATTCACATTCACGTAGCCAAAACCTTTTCTCGATAACTAAACAAGAGTAATTAATTAACTAATTATCCCCGCGATGTTGCTGTCTCTCCCGCACTGTCTAATTGCTGACATTCGAGTCGCAGTCCCGCCCGGGGACCGATGACTAGAATATTAATAACGCGAATATTCTTGACACTGTCACACAACCTTATCATTATATTGAGACGTGCCTTTAATATTCGTCGAAGATTGTATTTGTTGTGGAAATTGTGATAGAAACGGTTTATTCAGGTTCGTTCCTCTTCTTTTTATTCTTATTTCTTTTTTTCTTTTTCTTCTTTCTCCTTTCTCCTCTTTCTTTCTATTCACTTATTTACCAACTTCTAAAACAAAGCAATCTCACACGTTCAAAACCTTTTCTCAATAACTAAACAAGAGTAATTAATTAACTACTTATATTCGCTATGTTGCTGTCGCTCCCGCGCTGTCTAATTGCTGACATTCGAGTCGTAGTCCCGCCCGGGGACCGATGACTGGAATATTAATAACGCGAATATTCTTGACACTGTCACACAACCTTATCATTATATTGAGACGTGCCTTTAATAATCGTCAAAGATAGTATTTGTTGCGGAAATTGTGATAGAAAAAGTGTATTCTGGTTTCTAATATGTTTAATTTTTAAAGAGTTTAAGAAAATAATTAATTGTGCGCATGATTCATTTATTTGTATTAATAGTTTTTGCTAAGAATTTTAAGATTGTGTAAAAATTTTGTAACAAACTGTCTCATGAAAATCTCACTTTTGTAGATGCAAAAAAAAAGTTTTTTTAAGAATAGAATAGAAATAGAATAGAATAAATTTTATTGTACACCAAAAAGTAACAGTACAGTTACGAAATAAGAAATCAAAAATATGGGCAAAAAAGAAATGTGAAATACCATGAACACAAACAAATGCATCTTCACTCAATTACCTACTTAAAACAAAGCATTTCACATTCACGCAGCCAAATCCTATTCTCGATAGCTAAACTAGAGTAATTAATTAACTAATTATTTGCGCTATGTTGCTATCACTCCCGCGCTGTCTAATTGCTGACATTCGAGTCGCAGTCCCGCCCGGGGGCCGATGACTGGAATATTAATAACGCGAATATTCTTGACACTGTCACACAACCTTATAATTATATTGAGACGTGCCTTTAATAATCGTCAAAGATAGTATTTGTTTTTGGAAACGCCTATTCTGGTTTCTGATAAATATTTTTTTTTATAGTTGCGAAAAATAAGTAATTCTGTGCTTATGATTCATTTATAATATATGTTACTAGTTTTTGCCATTCTACTTAAATTAACAAAAAAAGATGAAAATAGCAAACCAAATTATTTATATTATACAAGTACGCGTTACCAGATAAAAAACTAAAAACATGGGAAAAAATAAATGTGAAATACTTTAATTACCTAAACAAAAGCAATAAATTAATTAACTAATTATCTGCGCTATGTTGCTGTCGCTCCCGCGCTGTCTAATTGCTGACATTCGAGTCGCAGTCCCGCCCGGGGACCGATGACTGGAATATTAATAACGCGAATATTCTTGACACTGTCACACAACCTTATCATTATATTGAGACGTGCCTTTAATAATCGTTGAAGATAGTATTTGTCTTGGAATCATCTACTCTGATTTCTGATATGTATTTTTTAGGTAGCTGTTTAAAAGAAAAAAGACTTGAGGAAAAAAAGAGATTTGTACAAATTAGATATTTACTACAGCCTGTCTCAGAAAAAACTCACTTTTGTAAGCCTTGGGCAAAAAATAGATGTGAAATACATAAAATACAAACAAATTCGTTTTTGTTTTAAAAAATGATGACTGTGAAATCAACAGTCATCATTTTTTAAAACAAAGCAATTTTCATTCACGTAGCCCAAAACCTTTTCCTGATAACTAAACAAGAGTAATTAATTAACTAATTATATCCGCTATGTTGCTGTCGCTCCCGCGCTGTCTAATTGCTGACATTCGAGTCGCAGTCCCGCTCGGGGACCGATGACTGGAATATTAATAACGCGAATATTCTTGACACTGTCACACAACCTTATAATTATATTATTTGGCAAAGATAGTATTTGTTGCGGAATTTGTGTTAGAAACGGTTTATTCTGGTTCGTTCTTCTTCAGTCTTTTTTTTTTCTCATGCTTTCTCATTCCTTCTTTTCTTAGTTTTTCTTTTCCTTCTTCTTTCATTTATTCTTTCTTTTTCTTCTTTCTTTCTTATTCACTTATTTACTTAATAACAAGAATAATTAATTAACTAATTATCTGCGCTATGTTGCTGTCGCTCCCGCGCTGTCTAATTGCTGACATTCGAGTCGCAGTCCCGCCCGGGGACCGATGACTGGAATATTAATAACGCGAATATTCTTGACACTGTCACACAACCTTATCATTATATTGAGACGTGACTTTAATAATCGTCAAAGATAGCATTTGCTGCGGAAATTGTGATAGAAACGGTTTATTCTGGTTTGTTCTTCTTCTGTCTTCTTTTTTCTCATGCCGGCGAGTATCCATCCTTACGTTGTCGAAACCTGCACTGTCCGGACAAAGCGGTTTGCCTCGTCGTTTATACCGCGTACATCGAAGGATTGGAACAATTTGCCTGCTGCGGTCTTTCCGTCCGATTATAATTTGGGTATCTTCAAGACTGGAATGAATAGGCTCTTAATAAACTAGTGCGCCTCACCATCAACGATTGCATCACTGCTTACCATCAGGTGGGATTGCAGTCAAGCACTAGTTTATGGTATATTAATAAAAAAAAAATGCTTTCTCGTTCCTTGTTTTCTTTTTTCTTTGATTTTCTTTTCCTTCTTCTTTCATTTTCTTTTTTCTTTCTTATTCACTTAATAACAATAATAATTAATTAACTAATTATCTGCGCGATGTTGCTGTCGCTCCCGCGCTGTCTAATTGCTGACATTCGAGTCGCAGTCCCGCCCGGGGACCGATGACTGGAATATTAATAACGCGAATATTCTTGACACTGTCACACAACCTTATCATTATATTGAGACGTGCCTTTAATAATCGTCAAAGATAGTATTTGTTGCGGAAATTGTGATAGAAACGGTTTATTCTAGTTCGTTCTTCTTCTTTCTCATTCCTTCTTTTCTTTTTTCTCTGTTTTTCTTTTCTTTCTTCGTTAAGTTTTTTTTTTAGTTTTCTTCTTTCTTTCTTATACACTTATTTACTTAATGACAAGAATAATTAATTAACTAATTATCTGCGCGATGTTGCTGTCGCTCCCGCGCTGTCTAATTGCTGACATTCGAGTCGCAGTCCCGCCCGGGGACCGATGACTGGAATATTAATAACGCGAATATTCTTGACACTGTCACACAACCTTATCATTATATCGAGACGTGCCTTTAATAATCGTCAAAGATAGTATTTGTTGCAGAAATTGTGATAGAAACGGTTTATTCTGGTTCGTTCTTCTTTCTTCTTCTGTCTCATGCTTTCTCATTCATTCTTTTCTTTTTTCTTTGTTTTCCTTTTCCTTTCTTTATCTTCTTTCTTTCTTATTCACTTATTTACTTAATAACAAGAATAATTATTAATTAACTACTTATATCCGCGATATTGCTGTCGCTCCCGCGCTGTCTAATTGCTGACATTCGAGTCGCAGTCCCGCCGGGGACCGATGACTGGAATATTAATAACGCGAATATTCTTGACACTGTCACACAACCTTATCATTATATTGAGACGTGCCTTTAATAATCGTCAAAGATAGTATTTGTTGCGGAAATTTTGATAGAAACGGTTTATTCTGGTCCGTTCCTCTTCTTCTGTCTTCTTCTTTTTCATGCTTTCTCATTCTTTCTTTTATTTTTTCTTTGTTTTTCTTTTCCTACTTCTTTATTTTCTTCTTTCTTTCTTATTCACTTAATAACAAGAATAATTAATTAACTAATTATCTCCGCGATGTTGCTGTCGCTCCCGCGCTGTCTAATTGCTGACATTCGAGTCGCAGTCCCGCCCGGGGACCGATGACTGGAATATTAATAACGCGAATATTCTTGACACTGTCACACAACCTTATCATTATATTGAGACGTGCTTTTAATAATCGTCGAAGATAGTAATTGTGATAGGAAAAGTGTATTCTGGTATTTGGTATGTATTTTTTGTAGTTAGCTGTTAAAAAAAAATTAAAATAATTTTCCAAATGCTACATAAACAGAGTTGTATGAAATCCAGCACATGATTAGACTATGTCCTGAAATAGCACATAGGATACTTTTTCATCCTAGGACTACCTATTTTCCCATGGTATATAACTTTGTAACTATCACGCGGGTGAAGCTGTTGTTAGCAGCCAGTTATTTATAAATATCATAGCATTTGCTAAGTACACCTTTGTGTCCTCGTACAGTTTTAAGGTTTTGTTTTACATTCCAATTTTTTTTTAAATGACATCTGTCACTTCTGGAATGCCACACAATTGGCAGCGAGCTATTTCTATACCGACCTCATCTTTTAAGACCTCATTTTGATATTATTATGTGAGCAGTAAAATACTCACATAGGTATTTTACTCCCGAGTACCATCGCATCGCTATAGAAAGCTTCACACGTATTTCACTATAAATATTTACTACAGTCTATGCAAGAGACTACCACTCGATAACCACCGACTATCGATTATCGATTACCCACGATCTTTTAGTTAATTGCCAAAGGAAAAACATGTAGAATTTAATGATACCAGGAACTGTTAACGTGAAAACCCATTATTTCCATGGTTCATTTTCGTGGAAAACATTGGTGCAATTAAAGTTACGAGGTACAAGAAATAGTTCTTTTTTTGTCTTTGAATAAAGAAATAGTGATGGAATGACTTTCTGTTAATGGTTAATTTATATGCAAGACATTGTGTGCCTATACCCTTTAAAGATCACTGGGTTATTGGAGAGTAGTGGTGGCCCAGTGGTTACAGGCCCGATTTACAAGTTGTATGTCACAGTCATAATCATCATCATTTCAGCCGAAAAACGTCGACTGTTGGACATAGGCTTTCTCTAAGCGCTACCATAATGAACGCTCCTGTGCGAGAGACACACCTATATAAAAATAATAGAATATCATCATCTGCCTAGCCTTTTCCCAACTATATTGGGGTCGGCTTCCAGTCAAGCCGGATTTAGCTGAATACCAGTATTTTACGAAGAGCGGCTGCCTACCAGACCTCCACAACCCATTAACTGGGGTAACACGGTACTTCATGGCAAGACTGGAGTCAGATTTACTGGCTTCTGATTATCCGTAACGACTGCCAAAGATCTCCAAATGACAGCCGGGACCAACGGCTTAACGTGCTTTCCGAGGCACGGAGGAAACTCGTTATGTTAAGATGGTCACCCATCCACAGACCAACCTAGGCAAGCGTTGCTTAACCTTGAAGATCGACCTGTGCGGCTGTTATTATCTAGCCACGAGCTCCTCATAAAAATAATAGAATATCTAAAGTTTATTTCTGAGATAACTACGGTTGATTCAAATATATTTTTGTCAAATTCAGATACAAAATATTTAGGAACACCATAGTTGTGGCAGTTAGACCCCTCTTTGAGGCGTGGCTAGAAAGACTTCACGGCGCGCGGCGTCCTCATCTTCCGCATAACCCAGGTCCTTACTGGAAATGGGAAGTTCGGGAGGTTCCTGCATCGGATTTGTGCAGAAGAAACGATTGGAAGTCTCAATTGTGTGGACCACCTAAAAGACACAGAGGATCATACGTTAGAAAATATACGCTGTGTTTAAAATGTTAAATTTCTTTACAACTTACATAGGCATTTACAAAACGTTTGAAAATAGGTGCCTAACTTAAATATCTTTTTTGCCAAGTTCACATAGCCTAGCATTAAATTTTATAAAAGAAACGTAAAAGAATAAAGAAGAATTAGAGAGCAAATGGTGTAGTTCCAATCACGAGACCGGTGCAGTACGGTTACAAATCGGATTACTTTGGAGCTACTTTTGTGGTGGATTATCAAGGATGAAGGTGGGTTGGCAGTGGTGGCGGAATTGGATTTATATCATTTGATTTAGAAGTGTCTTTAAATTGACAATCAGAGAAACACTGCTTATATTATGCTGCTGAAACAATGTATAAAGTTAAAAAAAATATCTGACTTGTAATGCTCACACTGCTGTGATTACAGGCTTTCTCTAGGAGAGAGAATGGGTCTAATGAAGATTGGCGTTACAATATTATCGGCCTTATAATGTTCCCACTGCTGGGACTTAGGCCTCCTCTCTAGGAGAGAGAATGAGCCATAATCCACCGCGCGGGCCCAGTGCGGATTGACGGATGTCACATGTCTTCGAATTTTTGGTTCTAGGACATGCTGGCTTCCTCACGATGTTTTTCTTCACCGTTTTGAGAGCGGTGGTGATGAAATAAATTACACAAAGTAATGCGCCTGACCGGGTTTGAACCCGCGACCTACAATTTGCAAGTCGGGGCAGTTACCACTGAGCCACCACTGCTCTCGTTACAATATATCAAAGAAAAATCACAACTTATTGCAAGTTAAATTATTTGTTGATAAACTATAATCCCACAATTACCACAATTAAAACTCTTTTACAAGTAGAAAGCCAGTTTACTAAGTGTAGATTGTTCATACTGGCAAAAGACAGGTAAAATTAATACAAACTGGAGGAGGCCTTTACTCCAAAATGCGTTTTAATCGATCAGAATGAATCATTTCAATTTAAATTAATGTAATCCAGTTTTGTTTTTTTCAACATGTGGTTCATATTCTGAACAGGGGTGCCACACACACATTAGGTATACTTGAATGTTACCTAGTATTAAATCATATACAGCCTTTATTTTATTAAGTGTATGGTATTTTTATTAAATTATTCATTCATCAACATTTGCCTAGCCTTTTCCCAACTATATTGGGGTCAACTTCCAGTCAAGCCGGATTTAGCTGAATACCAGTATTTTACGAGGAGCGGCTGCCTACCAGACCTCCAAAATCCATTAACTGGGGTAATACGGTACTTCATGGCAAGACTGGAGTTAGATTTACTGGCTTCTGACTATCCGTAACAACTGCCAAAGATCTACAAATGACAGCCGGGACCAAAGGCCTATTTAATTATTCATTAAAATCGTACATTCTCTCTTTTACAGCAGCGAGTGGTCAGCTCATTTGACCTGTAATAAAGACAAGATTTACAAGAAAAAATATAAGAGAGAGAGGTTTTAATGAAAGTCGAGATACTAAGAAGGTTTTAAAAACAACAAAAGCTGTCTGCATAAAAATAATAAACGACCAAGTAGCAAGGAAACTCGTAGATTTGCACTTCGGTAGGTACTATTTAATGTTTTGCTTAGAGCCACGTCTTTTACAGAAACCGGCCAAGCGTGAGCCGGACTTGCGCACGAAGGGTTCGTGTCCGTACCGACCATAGAAAAATACAGCAAAAAAATCACGATTGTTAAATATTGTTTTATTCTGTTTTAAACCGACTTTAAAAAGGAGGAGGCTCTATGTTTGTATGTTTTAGTATAAAGATAACCTGTAGTATTGGAAACGATTGGGTTGCGACAACAGAAATACATCATCTGTGAAAATTTCAACGGTCTAGCTATAACGGTTCATAACAGATGGACTGCGGAGTCGTTTTTACCCCTTGGGTACGGAACGCTGAACAAAGGAGTACTGTTGTTAGTAGAAATAGAAAGAAAGAAAGAAAATAAATTTATAAATACTACAGAGCAGTATTTATAATCCGTACTAATATTTTATAATGGGATTTGTTTTAAAAGGTGCCTGTAGGTAGGGGTACGCCCCGGGAGTCCCAAGTTGACGGGGGACTAAGTTGTCCAGTAGGAACCAAGCCCGGGTTGACATTATGTTGTGTTCCACGCGCGCCTCAAAGAGATGTCAGAAAAATTGATGGAGCCAATTAAAGCCGATGACTGCTAGGTCTGCGTATAGTTTGTAGTGGATTTTCCATAGTCCTCGCAAAACTCATTGAACTGGGTTTTAGTCAGTAAGGGCGTTTGTGCACTACACAGAATTTTACCGTCCGGCAGTCCGATTTCTTACAATTGTCAATGAATTTCAATGAATTCTTAATGAAAGTTGATGTAATCTGACTGCCGGACAGTAAAATTCCATGTAGTGCACAAGCGCCCTAAAATTCTGACACTCAACCCTGCTCCACACAGAGCGGGAGAAGTTAGTTGATGATTTATCACCTAAAAAGGGGTAATATCTGAAACTACTAGGTGTGCGGATCATTCTATAGTGATGTAATGAATGTTAGATTTCTCATATTAACGAATGCGAATGTTCGTTACTTCACTAATAGGTATGTATGTATGTGGACATTGTATATTTTCTACTATCACCCAAGCAAAACCGCTGGCAGAAGCTAACTCTAGCTTCGTCGGCGGTAGAGTGCTGTAGCAGGGTATATGCATGCCAATATTTTATTCTAATTAAGCATCAGTAGAGAAATACGACGCTTCAAGCTGACTTATCCTCTGCCGTCGATGTTCTGACGCCCCTTATTGAAAGGATCTGGACCGCCGAAGAACTCCCGGACGAATGGAACAAAGGCCTCTTAATCACGGTACCGAAAAAAGGTGATCTCAGTCAGTGCAATAACTGGAGAGGTATTACGTTGCTCTCAATTCCTTCAAAGGTGTTCTGTAAGATCATCCTGGTTAGGCTGTCTAAGGCCGTGGATCCTCTTCTCCGCAAGGAGCAGGCTGGTTTCCGTTCCGACCGCTCATGCACCGACCAGATCAACACCCTTCGTATCATACTCGAGCAGGCATCAGAATGGCAGAGGGAGATTTATCTGACTTTTGTGGATTTCGAAAAAGCCTTTGATACGTTGAAGTGGTCCAGCATCTGGTCTCGCCTGCTAAGCATTGGAGTACCACCGAAAATTGTCCGTCTTCTGGAGGCTATCTACAGGAAGTATTCGTGTAAAGTAACGCACGACGGCCTCATCTCTGATGACATCACGGTGCACGCTGGTGTCCGCCAGGGCTGCCTACTTTCGCCGCTCCTTTTTCTTGTGGTTCTTGACGGAATAATGCTTCGTATCTCCGACAACAGGCGCCGCGGAATAGAGTGGGGATTGTCCAACGTCTTGGAGGACCTGGATTACGCCGATGACCTGTGTCTCTTGAGCCACACTCACGCCGACATGCAAGCTAAGTTGGACGACTTAAGTCGGGAGGCGGGAAGATCTAGCCTTAAAATTAACATTCGGAAGACGCAAGAGATGAGAACTGGTGCGAGGAATCCCTCCCCGTTGGTTTTAAACTCAGAAGTAGTGGAACGCGTGCACAAGTTTACTTACCTGGGAAGCGTCGTGACTGAAGCCGGAGGTAGTGAAGAGCACATCGCTTCACGGATTGCCAAAGCCCGAGCAACCTTCGCACAGCTGAGACCTGTTTGGCAGTCGCGGAAACTGACTCGAAGGTTAAAACTTAAAATCTTCGGGTCCAATGTCAAACCCGTACTGCTATACGGGTGCGAAACGTGGAAGGTCACAAAGGACATCTCACGCCAAATCCAAGTTTTTGTCAACCGCTGTCTTCGCCGCATCCTCGGTATTTACTGGCCCGAGACAATATCTAACGTAGAACTGTTGGAACAATGCCACGAGAGCCCGATCGACCGCCAGATCAAGCGTCGCAAGTGGAGATGGATTGGACACACTCTCCGAAGGGATCCCGACCACATACCCAAACAAGCTTTGGACTGGAATCCCCAAGGAAAAAGAAAGCGTGGCCGTCCCCGTCAAACTTGGCGTCGCACCGTGTTGGCAGAAGCGGCGAACAACGGAATGACGTGGAGCGAGGTGAAGCGTGAAGCTCAAGACCGTTCGCGATGGAGGACTATTGTGGACGCCCTCTGCCCCATCTAGGGGACATAGGACATTAAGTCAAGTAAGTCAAGAGAAATACGAAAGATTATTCTGATATTAGTTCGTGTTTCATGATTCTTAATAAGCTAGTGCGCCTCACCATCAACGATTGCATCACTGCTTAGCATCAGGTGGGATCGCAGTCAAGCACTAGTTTAAAACAAATTACAAAAAAAAAGCTACAACTTAGGAGTCTTTAAATCAAAAGTAAATGGGTTACTTCTTGGCTAGCTTGCTCCATTGTCGGCCACAACGTCGCTTACCATTAAATTAGATAAATGAGATAGTGGTCAAACTCGAGCCTATGCATAATATAAAAAAAATATCTTCGTCAACGAAGAAGTTATAAAACTTTAAAGCTGCCTAAAGGATAAAGAAATCCAATAAAATCTATCATGACCGTATGACCACTATAGAAACCAGCGTTTTTGTGGGCGATTTTTAATCAATTCCGGTTCTGATTGCACAGCTAGTATTCTATTTTTTATTTTATATATGTATTGATAAAATAGTATAAACATTTTCAGTACTGCAATGTGCACAGTAAATATTGTCGGTTCAATAGTTTCAGGCACTAATACTTTTTTCAAATATCCGTATATACATAGAACTTTAAATTTAAAAAAATATCGAGTATTTTGTTTAAATGGTATGATTGCTCAGTGGTTAAGGCACCCGCTTTCGCAATTTGGAAAGTACTAATATTAATTTTTCAATTCATATGTAATTCTAAGTTAATCTATTACATTACTGACACCCAGTGCCACGGAATACACGTAAAAGCGTTGGTTATGGTTGTCAATCATAGATCTTTGACATTCGTTACATGTAGTCAGACACCAGAAAGTGTAACCAACAGTTTATCCAAAGATTATCGTACAGTGTACCCAGTAACTGCATTGTGGAGGTGTGATAGGTACAGTGCGCCTAATGAAAGCGCGACCTAAGGTTTTTTTTAATTTAATTTGGCAACATTATTCAGCCGCAATTGTACTAAATAAAAAAAATTGTCAAGCTGTCAAGACATGATTCTCTTACTATTTTTCGCAGGCCGCGCTTTCATTAGATGGACTATAGTCGCTCCATGTAAAACACGGGTATTCAGTCGTATCCAGTCCTGAAGCCGATCCCAAGATTGTTGTGAAAAAAAGGCTAAGGGGATGATAAGTGATTGGTTTGAATTTTCTTTTTAGTACACTTAAAAAGAATAGTGTTTATGCGGGTAATCTTGACCGACCTTCCTGATTACAAATAAAGTTTCTAAAGAACTGAAATAATGCTCAATTGCACACCCTTGATACAACCGAATTAACTTTTTTTAAGAAATAAGTTATCCTAATTGTAGGCAAATAGTAAACATACTGATAGCGCAATAGTTTTAGTTTCTAGGCACACATACACACATATACTTACTAAGTCGTACCTATATATCGTATATTACATCACCATTAATAACGCAACAAATAAAATCAAGGCTGCGACCCTATTTAACGGTCCCTCGTCATAAATTTTAATCTGTATACAAAATAGGGACACCGTAATAATTTTATTGTAAGCTGATTATAAAAAGGTTCTTGCCCTATATTTAAGGGACCTTATAATAAGTACAGTAAGCCGCACATCATTAGTAGAACTCTAACTTTAAGCTGGCCTAGCGTGACATGGATTTCCAATAGAATGCGAGGTTAGTTTAATACAGGTTTTATTGCCATTGGCATGTGGTTTACTGTATCTAATTTTCGTATTGTTAAATATTGACCTTCTTTTAGAACCCATGTTACTCAGGGGTTCCGGAAAAGAAAAGGTTTCCGTTTTTTAAGGATGTGTTTGGGGTAAGAATAATTAGTATTATCCTTGTTACAACTAATCAAAATGGTAATTGGAAAATTAATCAGTTGTCTGAAGGTCAAAGTAAAATTATGTTTTGATGGGGAAATAGGTATGCCTTAAGTTTTGGACTTTAGGCAGGCATTTGCTGTGACGAAATGGTCTAGATGCAGTCGTCTTTGGCCAAAACCATTGATGGCTTTAATGTCATCATAAGAAAGGGCGGTAGCATCCGTGATACGCAGAATGTGGGAGAGTGTTAGCAGCATTCTAAGGGTCATTAGTAATAAATTGTGCTGTGGTACTATGGCAAACTGGGTGCATGTACCCTATGTGTAAGGTTTGTGTAAAAGATATTTCAATTAAGATCTCTTATTATAACTTTTAATACATCGTTTTTAAGGGGTGTGATTACCTACCACCGCAAAGAATACAACGCAATAATCTCTTTTGTTTCTATACGATAATTATATTCGTAACTCATTTTCCATTATTTTTAACTCATCTTCTTTTATCTTCATATCACAAACTTATGGACTACGGTCTGAAATAAACTTTTATAATATAAATAAAAAATTACTCAACCTCAACTCTAACTACCATTCTAACCAAAAACTTTCAAATCACTGCAAAAAGAGTTTGCGAACTCCGCTGCCATTCGAAAAGTCATATTCAAAAATCTGCGTGACTTTTTTTTGTGTAGCATCCCTAGTGTGACGCGTGTGGCCACGGACAACAGAGGAACTAGAAACGATTGCACTGGCATTTTTGCCATTCACACAGGTCGAACGGCTGACTGAAACGCACATTTAAAAAACATTCAGCGCGACGTGGATGTGCGAAACTTTTTGGTGGAATATATTTTATTTTTAGAGAAGGAAGAGTAGCTTATTTTATTGTTAAGTTATTTTATCCCTTCAGGCAAGATCCAACTTGACCACGATCTTCTGATCCTCAAAAAAAACTAAAGTATTTACGGATGCTTAATTCTGAAGTAATCAGATTTATTAATCAACATCTAGTAATAGAGAATATTTTTAAATACTTTATTAGAGAATATATTCTTTATTACTTTAGAATATTTTGCCTGGACCTTTTTTAGTGCTAAGGCTAGTGGTATAATTTAAAATAAAAAAGCCAAGTATAATTAATTGGGTAAAGTCTAGCTGGATGCTAATAAACTACACACTGAATTAGCCCATTTATTTTTTGTTAATTAATGGGTGCTATTTTTTAATTAGGATTTGCACATGGCCATACCAAGACAAACTTGGTATGGGCATGTGAAGAGGAGGGATGAAACGCATGTTACTAAAACAGTTGTAAGTATATATTTGGAAAGATGGAGAAGGAGAGGGTAGTCAAAGAAAAGATGGATGTATTGTGTGAGAAGTGATATGAAAGAAAATGGAGTTAGTGATAGTGTGAAGGGTGATAGGACAGAATTGAAGAAAAAGAACATGTTGAACCAACACCAAATAAAACAAAATTAAAATTACGGAAGCCCCTTTTTATCTAATAAAATAACAATTTATTACACTATCCCCGAAATTGTATAACTCAATATTGTGGTTTACTCCATATGAATATTAATTAACTAACTTTTAATAACATTCCGGTGGTAAAATATTAATTATTTTATGAACCATCCGTATTTATTGCATGGCTCTCAGCTAATTGGATTGTATTAATATAAACACTAATTCCATGCATAATTACGCAGTCATCATAATTAGATTCCCTTTGAATATGTTTAAAATCTAGCTTTATTGGAATTGTCAGTTATGTACACTAAATAATAGCATTTTCGATGAAAAGGGTGCTTATTAATTAAATTAACTATAACTTTTGTTATTAATATGGTTGTAACTAAATTCATAAGGGTTTTCCTATTTTTTTATTATTGTAAGGTATTTGTTTTTATTTTAGACAACTAATCATATTGTATAACAGCAGTTTTACTATTAAATCTTTCTTATCATTATCTTCAACTTTCTGCCCTTGTCCAATGTTAAAAATTGGGATCGGCAAAACACGTTGCTTTTTTTTATTCTGTCCTGTTACCCGTCGCACTAACTCGATTATTCTTTCATATTACTACTGTACTGACACAAGTCATCTATTTAGTTTTTTGTTCTCCCTCTCTTTCTCCATATTTCCACTCAAATCTTTCTGTGTTAAATATTTTTAAACTTCAACTAACAGTATTCAATTTGAAACAAGAAATTCGAAGCGATATCTGTCCTAACAGGATCAAACTGATTCTGTCAATCTAACACCCAGTATCGCCATACTTTAAAAAAGAAAAAAAAAACGTAACCCATAACCTACCTGTATTTATGCTTCAAGTTTAATAGAACGGCGCGCGAACAAAATGAATGACTGTGGACTGTGACGGGGTAAAATGTAGCAAAAAAAAATATAGCCCACTACAAAAAAATAGCACTCTGGTATCGGCAAATTGCGAAACAAAAGTAGTGGCGGCAAAGAGTCGGGTAGTAAAAAACAATGGAAAAAGCCAACGAGTTTCGAGCTTGGCAAAAAGATGTTAAGTAGGTAGTAAAAAGTGAAGTATTTTCGACCTTTGAGGTTGTAGCACGAAGTTCGTTTAGATGAATCAAAGAGGTGAAGGCGGGTTGATTTAAGAGCTTTTGAATATTAAGCTTTATGGCTTGAGCTACCTAGCCGATAGTAGGTGATTTATCTCTGGTTTTGTACAGAATTTATTTTTTTGAGCTAGGGTTGTTTTTATATAATCATAATTTTGTCCATGTAAACGTGGTTCCATTTGTGTTATGACGACACACAGAAAATTTAGTGGCTGTCGTAATTTTAAGTCCCAAGGGCTGGAGAAAGTAAAAACTTCGGACAGAAGGTTGCATTGCGTGGAAATACCGCCAGTCTTTTGAGCACATTGGGACAGTGATATGGAGGAATTTTAGTAACGAAATATTTCAGTTGGTTTTTAGCTATTTGTACCTAGTTAGATGATGAAAATTTTGCAAATATTTCACACTAAAATTAAATTATTGATGTGTTACTTGCTCAGTAGCTCGAACAAAAAGGCCAGTCAATAGATGTCCCTCAAAGAAAATTTCACGAAACGCCACGACTAATGAACGAATTAAACGAGCTTTCAATTGAGGGACATACGAGTAAATACATACAAAAGTGGTGTTTTAATCGACTAAAATTAAACAAAATTTAAATTGTCACTTGTTACAGTGTTTAAAATTAAACAGTACATATTTTTCGGCGCTAACTTGTCCCGTCAATGTTGCTGACATCTCTTTGAGACGCCCGTGATTCAAGCGAGCCCTCGATCGGTGCATGGCTAATACCGGGTAGCTAGACAACGAGCTACCTATTGCTCATCATCATCTCAGCTGAAAGACGTCCACTGCTAGACATAGGCCTCCCCCAAGCGTCGCCACAGCGACCGGTCCTGTGGGTCTCGCATCCATCGGATTCCTGCGACCCTCGCCAGGTCGTCGGTCCACCTTGTCCACCTATTGCTCACCGTCTGCAATTCCACACCTCCGTTGGCTAGAAATCGTCTTACGACTGCCGGGGAAGGAATATCTCTACTTCACGGTTTCCTTAGCTTGTTTTACCGGTTTATTTACCTGATTTACACCCGTTTTCAATAACCTACCGCAGTACATAGATAGATAGCTATCCCCGATAAACAGTAAAATTCTATCTATCCATCCACAACTTTGGTTGGAAATGCTATTCGTCGGTAGGTTATAGAAAAGCCAGTAAGGGCAAAAGGATAGATTTTTTGATCTTTAGTAGTTGCAGCTGTAGATAGATAGCTTATTGAAAAAGGGCGTTAAAAGCTAAGAATACCAAACACAAGCTAACAAGGCTGTTTAAAAATCACTCATCTACCCCCCTACCCCCTCTTCCCACAGACCACAACGCATGTCCAACACATCGCTCTCACTCGTCGCCGACAGCCTCAGAATTAGATCGCTTGTGACGTTTCCTCTCTAATGAGATCACACTAACGAGTTTGTTGACGGACGCTACTCTGACAGCCGGAATTATTCACGAGTGGCCAGTGCGTTTCGGATTCGGGGTTGGTATGGATTTTTTTAATGTGTGTTTTGAAGAACGTGTGGCAGGTCCGAAAAAAAAGTTTGTTATACCTTTGAGCTCGTATTTCGGAAGTCAGATTTGACATGAGTATTTGGAGTTAAGAAACTGGCAAAGCATATTTTAATGCTAACTTAGAGGTTGATATGTCAATGCAGTCAATAGTACGGAAGTGTCTTCGAAGTCAATAGTATGGAAGCCAGTTTGACAATGGGACGTCAGCGAATACGTCACACTGCTTGTCAGAGTCTGGAGATTGCTGGTGACGTTTCTTCTCTAATGAGATCACACTAACGAGTTTGTTGACGGACGCTACTCTGACAGCCGGAATTATTCACGAGTGGCCAGTGCGTTTCGGATTCGGGGTTGGTATGGATTTTTTTAATGTCTGTTTCGGATGACGGATGGTAGCCAAAAGAAAGCTTGTTATTTTTATACCTGTGAACTTTTATTTTGGATTTCGGGATTCAGATATGTATTGTGAGTTAAGAAACCGCCAAAGCATACTTTAATGTTAATGTAGAGTTTAACTAATATGTCAGTGAAGTCAATAGTACGAAAGTGTCATCGAAGTCAATCGTATGGAAGCCAACTTGACAACAAGACGTTTGCGAATACGTCAAATCGCTTGTCAGAGTCTGAAGATCGCTGGTGATGTTTCGTCTCTAATGAGATCACACTAACGAGTTTGTTGACGGACGCTACTCTGACAGCCGGAATTATTCACGAGTGGCCAGTGCGTTTCGGATTCGGGGTTGGTATGGATTTTTTTAATATGTGTTTTGTTATTTTTATACCTATGAGCTCTTATTTTGGAAATCTAGTTTCTGGATTCTGACATGAGTATTAATTTAATACCTCTTTATGCAAAAAAAAGGTCCATTGGCGAACTTATGTAATGCCTTAGGCATTCTTTATCAGTCAACCTAGAGTGGTGAAGGGAGAACATGGCAGGTGCATAAAAAAAGAAATAATATAAAGAAAACAAGGGAAGTATAAAGTACCACGTATTTGGAGTTTAAGAAACTGCCAAAGCATACTTTAATGAGTCTGATAAATATGTCAGTGGAGTCAATAGACTTCGATGGCACTTCCGTACAGCCCGTTGTCAAACTGGCTTAGTTTGACGACGTGACGTCAGTGGATACGTCACACAGCTTACCAGAGTCTGAGCTGACTTTGCGTGGAGTCGCACAGACGCGATCCCTTTTTCTTTGTCGGTAGCTTAGTGGACAATATGGCTCTAGATACTCTCTTTTGGTTCGTTGTGAATTGAATAAGCTAAGGCACTTATTTAAGTCAACCACAATATAAGGACATAATATGAGAGTACCTGGAACATAATAACACCAGTGTATTATTCAGGTATTATTACGTTCGAGGTATCTCTGTAATATAATATTCTATTAGCTTATTTGTAGATATGTTGATGGTTTTCTGGAAATCAGACTTACACGTATTCAAAGTATCAATATCTTGATTCGAGGAATACTCTGTACCAATAAGATATTAACATTTCCGCTACAAAGTACGTAAATACCATTTAGTATGCAATCGATTAGACATAATAAGGAAACCGGCATTTCCTGAAATACAAAAAGTGAAGACATGTGACATCAAATCGTACTGGGTACGCGTGATAGATTACGGCTCAGAAGAGGCCTGAGTTCAAACACTGGGAACATTAAAAGATTGAGTATGTACACTTTTTAGTGAGAAATAGAATGAAAGAAAAAAAAGTTGCGAGAAAGAAAATAAGAAAGAGAGACAGAAAGAAAAAAACCGAAGGAAAATAATTTGTTTCCGGGAAACCACGCAATTTCAAAACTAGTTTACAATTTATCATTCTATAAAAAAAATATGCGTCACATGGCAAAATAATGCCAAAAATGCAACAGCAGTGTTGACATAAAGATTTCAAAATAGTGTGGTGTGCAACCAAAATATTGTGGTGTGCAACAAAAGAATTCTTCCAGTCTGAATGTAGCGAGAAGGAGTTTCAGTGTTCCACGGCCCGCATTACCTAAAAATACACCTTCTTCGAAACCATACGGGCTGTACAGGCAATATGTATACTAAATACCATTCCTTATTTCGTAAAAGTTGTCATTTAGATACCAAAATACACGTCGTAAGTCGACGCGAAGCCACTCCGAGTGAATTATACGGAATAACTCGGCGCTCTCGTAAAATGTGCGTTACAGTCCTTTACGATCGTATTTGTTTCTATATTTTTGCTTAGTACCATTTGTTTTCGTGTTCTGCAGTGAAAAAAGAATGAGAAGATTTGTTTTATGTTTTTCTTCTGTTCCTGCATTTGTATTTATTGGATAAAACATCGTCTTGTTCTTTGACGAGCAAAATAAAGTCGACCATATAACCAGGATGTGAACGGAATTCAATTAATGCAACTGGTCAATGAATTCATAACTAGTGAAAAATATATTATGTTAGCTGCTGCCTGCGGCATCGTCTGTGTGAAGGTAAAATATACCAAGTAAAGGTACTCCTGGAATAAAAATTCCTGTATACTATTCCAAAACATCGGCACACTCAAATCCCGTTCAGCGTTCGAGCGTGAAAAAATAACAAACATACAACTAAACATTCATAAACTTTCGCCTTTATGATATTAGTATGATTTTATTATTTTACAGTCATTGTTCCCGGCAGTGAACTACTTCTTTTGTCAATTTTGTTTTATTCTTCCATTTTATTTTGTTCCTTCAGTTGCCTTTTGAGTTCCCTCAAAATGGACAACCAAAAGAACACTGCGAGTTTTAGCCAGTAAAAAAACTGTCTTTCCTTTCCGTTGCACCCAGAGAAGTGGTTCTTGTTTTTTTCTTGTCGGTTAATTTTTTTTTTGTAAAAGTACATTTTTACAAAATTTTATTTGATCAGTATTTGGCACCCTGTATGACTCTGTTATTGGTCTCGTATAGAACCTAAAAAGAGCAGGTAGTTATGCTACATGCTACAGAATAGTTAGTGTATCATGCGTTAGCATGTCCTGTTCAGCGGTTCCACACTGACATGTTAGGGATAGGTCGTGGAAGGCCCATTTGGCCTGATGGTTTTTACAATGGCCAACCTGAGCTCGCAGTCGGTTAAGAGACTGAAAGGCGAACCTAATCTTTCTTAGAATCCAAACACGCTACTGAAACCAATGGTAAGGGATCCATTTGATGCTGGTTGTTTGATAATAAACATATCCAATGTTTTATTGAAAATTATATCGAATAAATTCCACGCGCGCTGTAAAAAAGATCTTAGTATTGATACATACATGCGCCTTGTGATGTTATATGCCTGATTATTTCGCGTAAAAACGTATTTTAGATGCTTGGTACAAGGTATTTTCGTGAGTTTTATGGATGTAAATAATGTTTTGTACACCGAAGAAAGCTGTGAAATAACGAACAGTAAATATTGAATGTCTTGGTTGTTCATGAGTAGATTCACTAATACTGCTATTATTATTGGTAGAGATTATTCTGACTGGATTACTTATCATTTTTTTTTCGTTATTATTGATAGACTTGTACTTGACCACTATTTTTATAAATGCAGCCATATGAATGAGATGGAAAATGATACGTAGAATGAGAAAATGATAGTAATGAGACACACTACGATAACGGCGTTGATACGACGAACGTGTAGAATATAATGTAAGACGATTATAAAGACTTAGGTTTTATTTGCCAATCCCCAAATACCACATTTGGGGGCTATTGGTGGTAACCGGTGATATGATCAATGATGAAGCACGCTTGTCTAGAAATCACTTCATTCACTCTTGAATTAAAAAATAAAGAACTAGACGTTCTTTAAAGAACCCTAGGTTGTTGTTGACGAGAAACACAGACTTCAGTAGAGAATTCCACTTCTTAACTGTAAGCTCCTTACGTTGTCGAAACCTGCATGGTCCGGACAAAGCGCTTTGCCTCGTCGTTTATACCGCGTACATCGAAGGATTGGAACAATGTGCTTGCTGCGGTCTTCCCGTCCGATTATAATTTGGGTATCTTCAAGACTAGAGTGAATAGGCTCTTAATAAACTAGTGCGCCTCACCATCAACGATTGCGTCACTGTTTACCATCAGGCGGGATTGCAGTCAAGCACTGTATATTATATAAAAAAAGCCCAATAAATGAAATCCCAAAAAGTTTTGTGTTGATCAGGTACCAATGGAGTATCACCGTACGTCTAGCAGTCCGATGATGGAACGGGCTTGGTGGAATTAAGTTTTGCAATTGTTGTTTTGTCGCCAAGTATTATGTACGTAGTTTTTTAGATTTTCTACTTCTTCCCACAACAAAAAAAAAATGATTTCACAATATTCTTCTTCATAATAAAAGCATATTTATAACTTTCAAGGTCAAGGTATATAAACAGACAGATTTTATCTATACTAATATAATAAAGAGGTAAAGTTTGTTTTTTTTGTTTGTATGAGGTAATCTGTGGAAGTACTGGTCCGATAGCTAAAATTTTTTCACCAATAGAAAGCTGCTGTATTCCTGAGTGACATAGGCTATATTTTATGTACGCGGGCGAAGCTGCGGGCTAAAGCTATACCGTAAATCAAATTAGTATCGTGTTTCTAAACCAACTATAATACTTTAACAGAAAAGCAGCCAAATATATTAGTCTTAAAAATGATGAGCCGTAATTTTATATAAGGTAATCCTTTTTGTACCGCATCCAGGCTCCCAGTAAGGATAGTAAAACAGAAACGCCTCAGAACTGTTTATTAAAAATTTAATTAAAAACGTAATACTGCTGTAAGTAATCTTCGGATTTAGTTCTTTTGATAATTTATGTTTGTAATAAACAAGGCGCTTTTTCATCGTCATGTTGTTTTTAATAACGTTACAGATAATATTAGTAAGCGTGGATGGATAATAAGGGTTCAGGAAGACAAAATAAAAGATAGATGGTTTGTGTAAAAGGATTATAGCGATAAATTGTCGAAAATGTCTATACTAAGATTATCTATATTTTTCTAATATTTATTTCTTTAAGCTTTATGTACAGTTAGTGGTATATAGATGGAATTTATTCAACAAAAAAGAAACAATATAGCTTAATCAGACTTATAAAGTTCGCTCTTCTGGGACTCTAGCCACCTTTCTAGGAGAGGAAAAAAAAAGAACAAAATGGAGGAAGAAGAACTGTTATCCTTCTTCATTCATGTTATTCTTCTTCATGCATATTGAACAGTAAATTAGCATTTTCTTTTTTTTTCAATTTTAGAAATTATAACATCAATAAAATTAAGCTTTCCAATATTTTCCTATCCGATATTAAGTAAGAAAGTCAGTTTTTAACCAAAAACAAAGCCAAATAGTTTCCCGAAGGAGAACCAGGACCAAACCTTTGTGAGCACCGGTCTATAATATTGAAATATCTCCGTAAAACAATTCCAAGCAAAGCGTATTTCGTCTAACCGAGCGGTTAGCATGCATAGCGCTTGCAGCCTCTGTGTGTAATGAATTACAAATATCTTGATCGATTTAAATATTGTGCTACGTGCTTCATTTAGTAAATTGTACGTTTTCTGGAGGTAAGTAAATGTATACACACACACGACCACCACATACGACCTATATATTTTATGGTCTTTCTCATTTGTGCTGTGTGTTCAAAGGAGTTCTTGTGTGCTCTGAAATATACATAATTGTAGAATCTGTTCAATTTTGAAATTAAAACTGATTGTTAATATTATTATTTTATCATAATACTTAAAACAATATCATAATTTTGAACTTACACTAAACTTATAACTACAACATAATTTTAAATTTACGCTAAACTTATAACAATTTCATTTTCAAACAATGTGCAGTTAGAAAATTACACAAAACTACGAATATTTAATCATTGAGCTTTTTACGGTCTACCTGTTTGACAGTTGGTGGCCTACAGCCGAACCCTACCTATCCATAACATACCGGAGATAGAAAAACAAATGAAACAACAGAAAACATGTATAATTTTTGTATTGTATCATTTGTTCTACTATCTCCAGTATGCCAAAACTGGAGATAGATAGGTTATTGGTTTCGGCCGTAAGACAGGACAACATCTGTCAGTTCAGCTAGTAGCTTATAAAATTTAACTTTCCCTAAAAACCCTAAGCCAGAAATAGGCCAATAAAGTCGCCTTCTATACCAAAACTTCATATTGAAATTGTGGCCTCCGTACAACGGATAACCCATATCCATATGGATCAACCTCGCTAACGTACGGTCGTGTCAGTGCATGCCACAGCGCTGAGGAAAAGAGGCATTACCGGTTTATTTATTACAAGCCTTTGATAACATGGAAAACAGGGGTATCGGTGAGTTTCTATAAAATTTTAGTAGGCTGGTACAGGTAAACTAGGTATTTGGTAGGTAAGTGGTTTAAAATATTCATCGCTTGTGCATAATTATGTTTAAAATTACGAGTAAATTATTATAATTATTATTATTTTATACTCCGCAACCATCTTGGGTGTCTTGAAAGTACGTGATCAAGGGCTGCTAGTAGTGAGTATTAAAGTAGTGCCCTTTAGTTTTACTTACTAAATGATTCTCTTAATAAGCTAGTGCGCCTCACCATCAACGACTGCATCGCTGCTTACCATCAGGTGGGATCGCAGTCAAGCACTAGTTTATAACAATTTTTTTTTTTTTTTTTTTTTTTTTTTTTTTTTTTTTTTTTTTTTTTTCACTTTTTCAATTACTTTTTGTTTACTATATATACAAAATTTATTTTTATTTTTATTTTTTTTTTTTTTATTTGATCTTACTAAACGCCTTATTGACACTTCGCGTGACCCAAGGGCTGGCTTTTACCTCGGACAGAGGATAAGCATTGCCATACAGCGTGGCAATGCCGCCAGTCTTTTGGGCACATTACCAGTCGACAGCGATGTGGAAGAGTTTTTTGACGCCTTACTTTAGTTAGTTTTTAGTTAGTTTAATTAGTTTAGTTTTTTATTATACTGTTTATAACAATTAAAAAAAAAATATCAATACCCATCAAGTGTGTGGAGATTTTATATGTATAATTGTAACTCTGTTTACTGCATTTTTTTGTGAATATTAAATAATATTGGCAAGTCTGTAAACACACGAATTTATCTATATTTACGCTTTAGGTAATGATTAAATCTATGTTATTTTTTATAATAAACTCAAAATCAACTGCGCCAATTCCAAAATTCTATCACTAGTACCATACCATATTTTTTTTTTTTTTGCTATCAATGAGCACAAATACGACTACTATCTCACGTGATGGAAAGTGACGATTGGGCATGCTTATCTTAAAGTATCCTTTTCACTCTTGACTTAAACATTCCCAGGTTATAACTATGAGGAAACTGGATGCGGTATCACTTTGTTTTGCTTTTTGATTGTTTATTTTTTAGAAGCTGATTTAATATATTATAATAGCAAGCTAGTGACCTGTATACCAAATAGCTAGTTCAAGTGTACTTACAATAGGGCTATAAAATCTTTCGATACGTGTCCGTAAAGCTTGGCTGTAAAACTAGTAATGCTCATGTCTCTCATGGGAATGTCCTAGTTTATATAGGTGTTATAATATATATGAGTCGTTGACTCGTTGTTTATGAGACGATTTATATATAGGTGGGTATATTTCTAGAGTTTTTCATTAATACTAAACTTGAACGAGCTCTTTTTGGTGAGGAAATATAAATATTAAGTCAATAATAATATAATATTTAGGAACTAAAGATGGCCCTTAACAGACTGCTGTACGGTCTGTTAAGGGCCACACGTAAGTGAAGACCAATATAATATTGAGATTCCCGACTCGCATTTGACCGGTATTTTCATTATTGATTAATCTGACTTGAGCACTGCCTGACCTGATGGTAAGCGATGACGTGGTCCTGATTTAAGACTCTCAAGTTGTAAGTAAAGACGTAGGAAACACTGACTCCAGAGATTTTATAATTAAAAAAAAATAGAATTTATGGATACTAGAAACATCGAATTATATGTAGAACTTCTTCTTCTTCACCATTTGCAGGTACCACGCATTTATTTCGAAATTTTAACACCTTTAGTCCGAGATGAACGTTGTGGCAGATTCTTGGCACTCTGTCTAAGCGCATTGTGACTGCAGTCTTAATTATACGTGCCTGTGTTTGCTACAATAGGACAGAGTAGGTTAGGAAAACAAGTTCCTAACCTAGGTTGAAATTAGTGACTCAGCGTCTACTAACTTTTTGTCATTTTAAAATAAATACATCTTAAAATTCAAGCTAAATTACGAGTTTGAGAGAGAGCTTTTTTATGTTATATATTTATGTATGTGAAGTCATTGCATGATTTTCCACATCATGCAATGATTTCTTTAGTCTAGAGTGGGGCAGGAGGACCTGTCAGACTCTTACTTACTAAAACCATACCCATAACCTTCAGTTTCCTTGGGCGTTCTAGGAATGCGAGTTTCCTTTTCAGAAATGTTACGCGCGTGTGGAACAATACGGGTTCGGACGACTCGGGGTCGGATCGGACGTTTCTAAGCACGCACATATTAACACTCTTCTAGTGACGCAATCGAGCGTTTTGGAGAATTTATAAAAATAGCTGATTTTTTATCGAAAATTTGTGAGTGTGTGTATGTATGTTACTTCTTCACACTCGATTGGCTAAACGAATTTCAATAAATCTTGGTATACGGGTAAATCATATCCTAGAAAAACAAATAAGGTGCTTTTTATCACGGGTCTATGCTCCGTAGGGATAAGCTTCTACTATTACGCGAGCAAAGCCGCTGGTAGCAGCCAGTGAAGTTGTATATAAGACAAATCAATTCACATACCAACCAAACACCCTACCTACTATTAAGTCACTCAGTATATCTCTTTAAAAATGCACGGCTACAATACAAAGTCTGTCAGCCATTTCGTGACGGACTTTAAACTTTTTCGTAACAACTTAATTACAGGTATTTCAGTCCGTAAGTATGTAGTATAAAATTGAGCTTGCCGCTGTAACTATCACTAAGTAGTCTTGAATAAATGTGGAAAGAAAATATGTTTGTTTGTTTGTGTAAAAAATCTTCATGAGTTTACTGGAAGACGCAGCGTTGGAAGGCCATCCACAAGGTGGTCTGATGACCTGGTGAGGTTTGCGGGAATCTGATAGATGCGAGACACCAAGGACCAGTCGTTGTGGTGATATTTGGGGAGGCCAACGTCCAGCAGTGAACGTCTTTCATGTAATAATGCTAAATGAGAATCAATTTGGCCGATTTCTTAGTCTAATGTTAACAGGGCTATTCCTGTGCATGTTCTAGGGTCGAATCTCGGAACTCAGATCGGCCAAATTGTTAATAAGTTTATTTTTCTCGATAAATGCACGGTCTACCAAACCGTTATTAGTATAAGTTTTTTATTTAATCAGTCTGAATATGTAGTTGGTTGATGAACAAAATCTTTGAAAGAGATACTGAGGTTTTAGCAACTGAAAAATGTTGGTGGGTATTAGTCAGTAAAAGTCTGACACGCTCTTTTGGTCCACCTTAGAAAGAGAGAAGTCATTGAAGGATTTCTCGCCACAAAAAAGAATGCGATTTCATCGTATTTATTTAGCAAAATATAGGAATGCTAAATAGATACAACCCAGCTTGCGTAATGATTTGAGAACATCATTACATAGTTCGATGGTGCAGTTAACGCAGTATTTGAGTAATGGGCTGCTGTTTGGCGTGTTGTAAGTTCGACTTCCGCACGGAACAAATATTCGTATGGCCTACAGATATCGAGTTCGCGTCTGTTTATCTTGTGTAGGCATATGAGTTTACATGTTTATGAAGGCACCCACGGTACAGGAGTAATTCCTAGTGTGGTTAATGTGTAAAATATATGTAGCTTCTACCAGCGGCTTTGCCTGCGTGGAAGTAAATTTCTCCATACAAACTTTGGACCCTCGAATTTTGAGAAATCCACTCATAGTGCTCGTTGACATCATAAAAGGAAACCTTGTGAAAAATTCCGTGTATTCCCGTTCGTCCCACCGACTTTACCCTCCTGGTGGGACGAACGGGAATTTACAATCGTCCCCTTGAGGATTATAGGGGAACGAATGGGAATATGTTCTTAGATTTGTGTCTTTCGTCCCACTAAATAATTTTGTGCGTAAAATGTTTAATCGTTGTTTCGTAGTTTACTTTTAAAATCGTGTTATTACATAAGGTAAGACTATTGTTATTAACCCAATAGATCTCTGTTATCTGAATAAATAAAAATAATATTACATGGCTTTGGTGAGATGCTCCTGCGATGCTGCTAGTTAACGAAAAATTCGACGCTTTTAGTCCTAGCGTTTTCGGCTATGAATTCACATCCATAATTATGTCAGTCAGTTTCTCCTTTAATCCTTCGAGTACCGTAATTAGAGACATAATAAAAAGACCATAGGTGTGTGGACGCCGGCGTCCGCTCGTGGCTCAACAGATATAAATATATTATGCAGATAAAGCTTAACAAAAGCTCACCTTTTAGTATTTCCACAAGATATCAAACGAAACACGTATACTAGAACGATATACTGTGATCTTTAAGCAAAAAATATAAGCCTTTATCTTTAACTGTATTATCAACGACATCCAAACCGAACTTTCGAAATTGTTATAAAAAGTTCTGTGTATCTACAATACGGATATTTGAAAAAAGTATCAGTTCCCGAAACTATTGAACTAACAATATTCACTGTTTACACTGTAGAATTGAAAATGTCTACACATTTTAAACTTTTTCGGATATCCGTACATTTTTTTATTCAAATCAACCTCAATACAATAGGGACAATTAATGTAGGATTTTATTATTACCATTAGCATCTGGTTACGTTTTAACGATCACAGGTGGGATTTAGTCAGTAAAAGTCTGACATTCCCTTCAGCTTCACTTCATTCCATAATTTTCTACCAAAATAATTATCTGATTAGTTTGAAAGATATGTTTTCTTTTAACGTTTGAATCCCCGACCGGTCCTATGAGACCGCGCTGTTATTGTTTTACTTATTGTGTCTCGTTTCGCGGGTATCTGAGTAATTAACTTGACTAATATTAACTGCTATACAGTTAATAAAAGTATATTTTAATCAAGTATAAAGAAACTTTGATCTGTGAAATTGTTTTGGTGTTCGTTCTTAAAGTATGTAGACAATTAGAAAACACAGGCCTCATCTAATTGAATTGAACAAAACATATATTATAAACGTGACGCGTAGACGCGTATTATTATTCAAAATTTCAACGTTTTTATACAAAAAAAAATGTTTTTTTTTGTGGGGAACTTTTACTGACTAAAAACCACTCCTGTTCCTTTTTTGACATAATTCCGGGGTCTCGGGGCTCTCTTTAGTCAACCCAAAAAAAAAAAATGTTTTAGGTAGACCTTAGGAAAACAAAGACAAGGAAACCAAAATGATCGATAGAATCAATTTCGTACACCTGTGTATCCCAAGAGTAAGCAGCGTTAGTAGCGTTACTAAGCATTTTTCAAGGTCATTCATCTTGTACAGACGTACGTAGGTACAATCGGCGTTCGAGGAATTAAGAATATTATTTTTCTTTATTTTCAAATCCATCAATTCCAATCCATTTATTATTCTCATGGTTCATTTAAATTTTTTTAAAATTGGGAAAAGGCTAGGCAGATGATGATGATGATGATGGTTCATTTAAAATTTCATTTAAAAAAATCTGTAAACAAAAAAAATTTTGCTTAACCAAGATTAAGTTGTTTAATCCACGAAAAAAATCTCAAGCAAACCCGCGTTGGCTCACTGTATTTAATAAAGCAAGCTATTGAGCTGTAAAAGACTTTACGGCGACTCTGCAAAGCCAATTAGAAGCTTAAATTTATGGCAGCCGTCTCACCATAAATTGTTACATTTTAATTTAAGACCACTGGCCCAGTCCCACTTGGAAACTCCAACTTTGTAGTTCAATTCAGAAAGTCTTGGTACGAATTTATTACTTTTGGTGATGGGATAAAGTATTTTTTACATCTCTGTTTTGTTTTCATTGACCAATAGTAATTTGAATAGCAATGCACCAGATGCTCTACGTAAAGTGATAAGTACTGCTGATTTTTCTTGAGGTGGGATATCATTATCAAAGTTTGACAGGGTTGAAGCCTACTGGGTCTTCGATTGACCAGAGAGAACCCTGGGATCCTGGAATTAGGGCAAAGATGGAACAGGAGTGGGTTTTAGTCAGTAGAAGTCTGACACGCCCTCCCGGTCCACCCATATCAGCAGAAGTCTTTTTTATGATCTCCCACTCTAAAAAAATTATATAAGTTTATTTTGTTATTTATAAATTATATAAAAAAAATAGTCTTGATTTTTCAGCCCTCTTTGTCTGCAATGAATTGTAAGATGCTGTGAAAAAGCGAAGAGATGGTACGAATAATATAAACATACAAAAAATAAAAAACTTTGAAATACTCAACTAATTATAATCAACAAAACCAAAAAATAATTGTTTAAACTTAAACAATAGGTAATTAAAACTAACTAAAATCAAACAAAGTAAATAAAATCACATTTTGAAGATATTTTCAGAAAAAAAACTTACACAGACGATCACAATAAATGCTAGATTTCTTATAAAATCACCTTTTCTTCACGTTACATTCTCAATCTTTAACTCAGTTGAATTTATGCTAAACCATTCAGTCGTAAAAACCTTTTTACACCGTTTGAAGTGAGATTTGAATATAAAATCTCAATAAAATATGCACCCGAAAAAAGAAACATTTTTTGTGTACCACAAACTTTCTTGGTGAGTTTTCAATGACTTGTAACTTTACGATTTAGGGCTTTAACACACTAGCGGATATCGAGCGTCCCCAAAGCGGAGCGGGTGCGCAACGAACACACGTCGCGTAAGCGCAGCGAATTTGTTGCGGAGGCGCAACGAGACCGCCGCAAATAGCAGCGTGGACTACATTGTGTATTGTCTCGTAAGAACGCCAATCGGTTTCCCCCGCCTACAAACACTAGCTTCTGACGTTTTATAAGTGACCATGTATGCCTATGTGAAATAAAAGCGATTTTGTTTTTTTTTTAAAAGACGTGACGTAAACGTTGCGAATTCGCCACGTGTCCACGACGTCTTCGTTGTGCAGCCGTGACGTGTTCGTGACGCATTCGCTGCTCGCCCAACCCGCCCGCAGCCGCTCGCAAACCGCTAGTGTGATACGGCCCTTACTGCCGAATGCCAAATCTTCGTGAGTGAGGAAGTGTTAAGTGAATTTATGAGTGATTTTCATGTGTTGCACGTATTTTATTGGTTTTTTTATGGTTTGAGATTTAGGGAGATGTACGTACTGATGGTGGAACACGTGTTCTTAAATCATTTTTGATGTAGAGATAATGGTGGTCGGTAGATAATCTTACTTTATTTTTCCTGTGTTTTATGTAGCCCATGAATTATCACTACAGCAGTTTCTGACTGCTACAGATTATTTTGATGGTAACGTAATCTTTGCCCTACAATACAAAATATAGCTTCGTCAATTACGTAATAAATCAATAAACAAAGTTTGATATTTTTATATAATTAGCACATTTTATAGTTGTTTTTAACAATAAAATTGGCAGTTGAATTTCGTTTGACGGTCACACTTAAGTCAGATTTTACCTTGAAATCATCATCGTGGCGCAAAAAGCTGCTCAACTCAAATGGGACTAGGCAGGAAATGTCTGCCGTATGCCAGATGAACTGAGGGCTTGTAAAAAACAAGATTGGTGCCCAGACATTGTGACACGAAGCCGCGGTAGATCACGAAGGAGATGGAGGAACGACCTGAGTGTCTACCTTGAACATGTTTTTAAATTTTAATTCAAACAAATACCAGTGACATCAGTTGTTAGTTTTAGAACGGAATAACTCGTCACTTTATAACACGGACCTCGAACTCAATAATCGGTAAAATATATAACTAACACTCAATTACGCACTTAATTTTCCCCAAGACAAAGTTATTGAAAGCATCAACCCCTGATTATGAAGCCTATAAACTGTAACTAATCAAACGCACAATGAGATAACCTATAAAATCGGTTCTCAATAAAATTTAACACTTTGACACACTCCATAAAGCCATAAACTGATAAAACTTAACGGCGATAAGAATTAGAGGCTGGCAGGGGTGTAAGGGGGTGTGGAAGGGTAGGGGCGTAGGCTTCATTTCACGGGTTATGGTCCGTCTGCCCAGATATTTGATGTTTATACCCCAGTGTT
The DNA here is from genome assembly GCA_030763345.1 of Mythimna separata. NCBI lineage: Eukaryota > Metazoa > Arthropoda > Insecta > Lepidoptera > Noctuidae > Mythimna > Mythimna separata. The sequence goes on from CM061175.1 coordinate 3,570,134, forward strand.
AAGGGAGACAGTCAACAAATTAAGTGGATACCTCTGGATGTGTTTTGAGGAAATATTTGAGTGGATATGACCCTGAGAGTTGATGATTTCTATTGTTTGCATTTTCTTCTTCTTTTTCTTTTCGTATCGATGCTCTCATCAAACTTTTTCTGCCCAGTATTTGGCAACCTGTATGGCTTTGGCATTGGCCTCGTTGAGATCCTGCAAAGTACAGGTTTGTATTTTGTAGAGTGTATATCAGAATAGTATAGTTTAATTCTGCTACCGCTTCATGGCGGACATTCCACCCACAAAACGGTTTTGGGAATACATTCATAATGTGAAGTGGAATTCTGTGCCAGAGTCTATGTTTCCTGGTAGCTACAATATAAGTCCTAGTCTTTAAGCCAAGAGTGAATAGGTTGCTTCTAGACTGGTATGTTCCATCGTCGACCGCATCGCTACTTTGCTTCAGGTGATATAGTGGTCAAAAGCAAGCCTATCAAAAAATAAAAATAAAGGCTCCGTCGTAGCGTCGTCACAGCGATCAGTCCTGTCCATTTCACATCCATCGGATACCACCAACCAGCTCATCGGACTAACTTATGAGAGGATAAGTGTGTGTTTTATTCTAAGTCTATTTGAAGGAAACTCGGATTACAGTGGATTTCATAATTAGCACATCAACAACACTCATACGTAAAGTCATGAACTGTTCCGCAAACGCCTCGCAATAAACTGTACACGACCCTAACATATATCAAAATTTACAACTACCGTACTGGTACAGCCTTTATAATTATCTACATAAGTCAACATTTATATATATATATGTGTATATGGATGTTTGTTATTCATCATCTGCCTAGCCTTTTCCCAACTATATTGAGGTCGGCTTCCAGTCAAGCCAGACTTAGCTGAATACCAGTATTTACTTTTTTTTGACTGGCGTCAGTTTTACTGACTTCTGACTATACGTAACGACTGCCAAAGATCTACAAATGACAGCCGGGACCTACGGCTTACGGGCTTTCCGAAGCACGGAGGAAACTCGTTATGTTAAGACGGTCACCCATCCACAGACCAACCTTAGCAATTGTTGCTTAACCTTGAAGCTCGACGTGTGCGGCTGTTATTATCTAGCCACGAGCTCCTCATATGACTGAATGAATATTTGTTATTCTTTCACGCAAAAACCACTTCATGGATATCTATGAAACTAGGTAAACGAGTAGTCCATGTCCTGGAATAGCACATTGAAACAATTTTAGGCAGCTAGGACCTAACAAAAACGCGAAACCTCTTAGGCGATGGTCACCATTCACTAATGCAAAATCCCAACTTGCTACTGGTCAATACCCGATCAAAAAAAACTCAATAACACTTTCACAAACCTTGTCAATGACCTCAGGATTCCACAAATACTTTATGAACGAAGAAAACAAAAGAATCGCCACTATCAATAACCAACGCCACTTCAAAATGTCAACATAGACCGTGCTATCTAGTCTAGTTGTACTACACTCGCCTCTCCCATTGTTCAACATTTTGTCTGACGGTTCGAATACTCCCACTCACACCAAGAGCGGGATAAGTCATTCTGATGATTTCCCACCTAAAAAGGCTTGCTGCTGATCAAAAAATTCAATAAAATAGTCTATGACCTTTTTGTATTCAAGTGGGAAATCATCAGAATGACTTCTCCTGCTCTTGGGTTTAGCGGGAGGGTGTGTCAGACTAAAGAATAAACCCTACCCTGTTCCTTATTTGCCTTCGTTTTGGGGTCACTTTCCTTAACTTTGTCAATGAACTCAGGATTCCACATTCAACAGTACTCAACGACCAATATTTCATGAACAAAAAAAAACAAAATAATCGTCTACTACCAATAACCGACTATCAATAACCAGCGCCACTTCAAAATGTCAACTTAGACCGTGCTATCTAGTCTAGTCGTACTACACTCGCCTCACCCATTGTTCGACATTTTCTCTGACGGTTCGGATTAATTTATATATGGACTGTTTTCCTTGAACTTGTCAATGAACTCAGGATTCCACATTCAACAGTACTCGACGACCAATATTTCATAAATGAAGAAAAAAAAAGAATCGCCACTATCAATAACCAACGCCACTTCAAAATGTCAACAAAGACCGTGCTATCTAGTCTAGTCGTACTACACTCGCCTCTCCCATTGTTCGACATTTTCTCTGACTATTCGGATTAATTTATTTGTGGACGGCTTTCCTTGAACTTGTCAATGAACTCAAGATTCCACATTCAACAGTACTCAACGACCAATATTTCATGAAAAAAGAAAACAAAATAATCGTCTACAACCAACAACCAACACCACTTCAAAATGTCAACATAGACCTTGCTATCTAGTCTAGTCGTACTACACTCGCCTCTCCCATTGTTTGACATTTTCCTATGACTGTTAGGATTAATTTATATGTGGACGGATTCCACATTCAACGAACTAATATTTCATGAACAAAGAAAAGAAAATAATCGTCTACTACCAATAACCGACTATCAATAACCAACGCCACTTCAAAATGTCAACATAGACCGTGCTATCTAGTTTAGTCGTACTACACTCGCCTCTCCCATTGTTCGACATTTACCTATGACGGTTCGGGTTAATTTTTATGTGGACGGCTTTCCTTGACCTTGTCAATGAACTCAGGATTCCACATTCAACGAACCAATATTTCATGAACAAAGAAAACAAAGTAATCCACTACCAATTAATCGACTATCAATAACCAACGCCACTTCAAAATGTCAACATAGACCGTGCTATCTAGTCTAGTCGTACTACACTCGCCTCTCCTATTGTTCGACATTTTTCTATGACTTTTAGGATTAATTTATTTGTGAACGGCTTTCCTTGACTTTGTCAATGAACATAGGATTCCACATTCAACGAACTAATATTTCATGAACAAAGAAAACAAAAGAATCATCTACTACCAATAACCGACTATCAATAACCAACGCCACTTCAAAATGTCAACATAGACTGTGCTATCTAGTCTAGTCGTACTACACTCGCCTCTCCCATTGTTCGACATTTTCTCTGACGGTTCGGATTAATTTATATGTGAACGGTTTTCATTGACCTTGTCAATAAACTCAGAATTCCACATTCAACGACCAATATTTCATGAACAAAGAAAACAAAAGAATCGTCTACTACCTACCAATAACCGACAATCAATAACCAACGCCACTTCAAAATGTCAACATAGACTGTGCTATCTAGTCTAGTCGTACACACTCGCCTCACCCATTGTTCGACATTTTCTCTGATGGTTCGGATTAATAAATTTATATGTGGACGGTTTTCCTTGAACTTGTCAATGAACTCAGGATTCCACATTCAACGAACCAATATTTCATGAACAAAGAAAACACTACCAATAACCGACTATCAATAACCAACGCCACTTCAAAATGTCAACATAGACTGTGCTATCTAGTCTAGCCGTACTACAGTCGCTCTCCCATTGTTCGACATTTTCTCTGACGGTTCGGATTAATTTATACGGACGGGGGATAGCAGTTATTAATACCTAACGCCTCGTCTGACCGTATTTATTTCTCTAGGATTAATAAACCGATGGATATCGCTAACAGTTAATTGTTTTCGCGATTGCTTATTAACTCGTATGTCCAGAATTGGGGTGCTTTAGTTTGATATATAGGTCTGTGTTAATGTACTCTTGCGTAGTTATTTGTGTGATCTTTGAGAAAAAACTGAGATTGGCACACAGAAAATTTCACCGGTCATGTATGCCATTTTTAAACTGTAATCTCTCTATCCTCGAGTTTCAGGGTAATTCTTGCCAATTTCTAAGGACCTACCCTCTCCAATAGCGTCCTACCATCTCTGAAGGGACATAGGGGAGGGTTTTAGTCAGTAAAAGTTTGACATGTCATTCCATTCCGCCCAAGAGCGGAAGACGTCATTGGATGATTTCCCAACTAAAAAATGGCGTTTTGATTTAAACGTATAAGGGTCTGTTTCACAATGTCCGAGTAGCCACTACTTTCTGAATAAATTAAAAAATGGAACAGAATTTCTATGAAATTATCTGCCAAGTAACATATCGGTAACTTAATCATAGGTGGTGAAACAGGCCCTAAGTAAAATTTTATTGTATGCTTTCTGAATTAATAAACTTTGTTTTTGTAAACATAATTTAATGAAGTACTTTTTATTACGTACACTATATCAGAATCAAAATAACTATAGATAATTAAGTTTGATTTAAACTCATTTGTTTGTTTGCTGAACCCTTTCAATATAGTGATGGGTATTGAAAAGGTAGTTAATGGTGATCATGTCTGAGTATTGGCATGTAACGAGATACGGCTCGCCTATGAAATTAGTGAGTGATAGATGGTGTAGGGGCCTGGTGTTAGCGGGGTTGTAATGAGTAGGAATTGTCTTATTTTTATGTACAAGAAAAATAATAATGACGACTTACTATTGTTATTATAAATGAATTGTTTCTCATCATCTACCTAGCCTTTTCCTAACTATATTGGGGTCGGCTTCCAGTCAAGCCGAATTTAGCTGAATACCAGTATTTTACGAGGAGCGGCTGCCTACCAGACCTCCACAACCCATTAACTGGGGTAACACGGTACTTCATGGCAAGACTGGAGTCAGATTTACTGGCTTCTGACTATCCGTCATCATCATCTGCTTAGCCTTTTCCCAACTATATTGGGGTCGGCTTCCAGTCAAGCCGGATTTAGCTGAATACCAGTATTTTACGAGGAGCGGCTGCCTACCAGACCTCCACAACCCATTAACTGGGGTAACACGGTACTTCATGGCAAGACTGGAGTCAGTTTTTACTGGTTTCTGACTATCCGTAACGACTGCCAAAGATCTACAAATGACAGCCGGGACCTACGGCTTAACGTGCTTTCCGAGGCACGGAGGAAACTCGTTATGTTAAGATGGTCACCCATCCACAGACCAACCTAGGCAAGTGTTGCTTAACCTTGAAGATCGACCTGTGCGGCTGTTATTTATTATCTAGCCACGAGCTCCTCTTGATGACTTACTATTATTATTATAAATGAATTGTTTCTAAACATGTAATTTTCACCAATAAACAGAGTACTTCGTGAAACAGGTTTAGGTGTAAGTATGATACAAATATGGTAAAGAAAAGCCAAAAAACTTCTAACAGCTGTGCGAAACTGGGGCAAGTCTTTAGCTATAATAATGTATTTTTGAAAAGTTACTTATAATTTTTCAGTAAGTTTCTATTTACTAAAAAACCATGTTTAATTTTTTTCTTCAGTTTCAAATACTTTCTTTACTTTCTGCCTTATAGATAATAGAACTTCCTAATAAGAAAACATAATTTTGGTGTCTTATGTTATTTTTTTTTGTAAGTCTTACAATATTACAAGATTAAATACAAGAAAAACACAATAACAAAATATGTATCTTTCAGAATAATCTTATTGTAAAGATATAACTTACCATAATAAAAGTTGTAATACTTAAAGTTGTAATAGCTTTGTTAACATAATCATAAGATTATTGTTTACCAACTATGGATATTAGTTATCAGAAATAAAGGTTTTTTTTTATTATTACTAGGCCTACTGCCTCAAATACGTAAAGAAAATCAATTAACTGAAAATGAGTGAGGTTTAATCAGTAAAAATCTGACACTCCCTCCCGCTCCACCCAGAGTGAAAGAAGTTATTTGACGAATCTCAACCAAAAAAAAAACACTGACTTCTGAATTCACTGACAAATGAATTACCTACCGTGTTTTTTCTGACTCTCCCTCTCACTTCACCCAGAGCGAGAGAAGTTATTTGCTGACTCTCACCCAAACAAAAAACTCCTACTACTCCATTAACATTTCTATCCCACCCGCTGTCACTGGCGCGTCCCTCACAGATGATCCGACAGAGTAAGCCATTTTGAAAACAGATCCATTCGTTGAAACCCGTTCCATTACCGTGATTTATTCAATTATTCAACGACAAATGAATTACCGTGTTTTTTCTGACTCTCTTTCTCGCTCCACCCACATTGAAATAAGTTATTCATCATCATCATCATCATCTCAGCCGAAAGACGTCCACTGCTGGACATAGGCCTCCCCCAAGCGTCGCCACAGCGACCAGTCCTGTGCGTCTCGCATCCATCGGAATCCCGCGACCCTCGCCAGGTCGTCACCGTCGGTCCACTTTATGGGAGGCCTTCCGACGCTGCGTCTTCCGGTACAAGGCTTATTTGCTTACTCTCAAAAAAACAAAAAACTCCTACTACTCCATTAACATTTCTATCCCATCCGCTGTCACTGGCGCGTCCCTCGCAGATGATCCGACAGCGTAAGCCATTTTGAAAACAGATCCATTCGTTGAAACCCGTTCCGTTACGTGATTTATTCAACGACAAAAATGAATTACCTACCGTGTTTTTCTGACTCTCTCTCTCTCGTTCTGGGTGGAGCGAGACAGAGGAAGTCAGAAAAGTTATTTCACAAACCAGCAAAAAACACCTACTACTCCATTAACATTTCTATCCCACCCGCTGTCACTGGCGCGTCCCTCACAGATGATCCGACAGCGTAAGCCATTTTGAAAACAGATCCATTCGTTGAAACCCATTCCATTACCGTGATTTATTCAATTATTCAACGACAAATGAATTACCGTGTTTTTTTGCTATGTAAAAGCTTTGGGAGCGAAAAAAGGATTATATGTTTCGACGGTATGAAAATGAAATATAATGTTTTTTCTCTCGTATAAGGAAGTTTTAGGGACGAGTTTTAACGGTTGGTTATCTCGAAGGTGACTGTATATTATTTTTAGGATGATTATATCTCTAGCTGCTTTTGTTTTTTTAGGTGGAAAATTATCCAATGACTTCTCTTGCTCACCGGTGGAGCGAAAGGGCGTGTCTTTTTGTGACAAAAACCGACTCCTTTGCGTTCCAGGACCACGAGTTTCTCTTTTGAAAGTCAACCCATGGTGACGTCATGTAAGCTTCGGCTCAGCTGAATCCCACAGTTTGCTGACATATCTTTGAGGCGCACGTAGAACACTGAGCCCCGTCGACGCCTCGAGTTGGTCCGGACGATTACCTTACGGCCGGATGGCTAGCTACCTATTGCTCGTTGTCCGCAAGCCTACGCCTACGGTGGCTGGTAGTCGGGGTACCGGCGGCTAGGCAGCCACACACTGCTGGACGGATTTCGGACGTGTTTCGGCTAAAATGATGGTGATAAATCTGTTCAGTAGTTTATTAGCACCTACAACAACCAAATTATGCATCCCATCGGGCTTCGAAAATTCGAAATGAATATAGCGCCCATAACTGTCGCTTAGGACATAAAGTAATCACAATACACCCGCATGATCCATAATCCTATTTTCACAGTAAAAGTGAGTGGACACTGAAACCGTACGCATGTCAATTTAAGTTTCCATTTACGTAACAGCCAATCTGTACTGAAACCACCAACGGGATCCATTTGAAAAAATACGTGCCTAGCCCACCCTAAAAAAATATTATTTGAACTCCTGAAAAAATACCACGAAAATTTTTGAGCAACTTTACCTCAATTGTTGTAAATCACAGGACATTTTATAAGGTTCTTGGTACTTTTATAATAAGGTAAATGTATTGATTGAGAGTACCGATTAAACGAAGAAAAGTAGGCTGTTCAAAAATGCCTGTGTACTAAAGATTATTAGAGTGTAAAATTATTCGTTTGGGTTGGCCCTTTATTATTGTAATAAACTTGAGGGGTAGAGTCTAAGGTGCTTAATGAATTGGCGTTTATCAGGGGAAATGGGATAAAAGAGAGGTGAATGGGGCTCTAAATTAGGAGTTCATCTTCGATGATATAAAAAGATTGACAATGTCTACTTAATCAATGTTACTAATCACAGGTTTGGTATTAGCTTTTACTATGATACTTGCTTCTTTCATCGTCTGCGTATATAATAGGTTGGTTAAAGCGCAAGACAAAATAGCCTATGTCCTTCCTTGGAATTCTAGCTTATTCTGTACCAAATTTTATCAAAATCAATTTGGGAGTGCAGCCATGAAAGCGTAAGATATGGTAGCTTTCTCGTTTATAATATGGATTGTATTTGATATACCTATGTAGGTAATGAAATATTTTGAAGACAACCACAGGAGCTAATCGTGAATTTTATAATGTGCAAAAGTATGTGACCCACTGCAGTCACCAGAATTAAACAAATGTATGTTATTCTTCAGGAAAAATACTAGATAGATAGTGTATTCAATTCCACTCCTTAGTTGTGTTTTTGAAATCTATTTATCAACTTCAAAAGTACCTCAATTGGTTGGTTTTAACTATCTATCTACCAAGGAAATGCACGAAGCTTCCCTCTTTCAATTAAAAATAAACATAAATTAAAACATTATTGTCTTTACGCCAATCATTTGAAGTTCACACAGACAGCATGACATTTTAATTACGTTCACCCCTACTAAGGTTTCGGTCACATTAAACGTTTTGTTCGCTGGCGAATGTGAGTAAGCTCATTGTCAGCCCCAGTGTAAACGAGGACTCAGTCTGCTGTGTGCGTCCCGCTAAATTGACGATACGCTATAGCGTACAATGCGCCACTTGTATGAACAAAAGAGTAGGCTCGTGTTCGTTTATGACTTGTGCCCGCGGTAATTAGGTTCGGCAACGTTATTAGGTTCGGCAACGTTATTAGGTTCGGCAACGTAGCCAATCGGTGTCCACCAAGCCTATGATTGGCCATCGAGAGTCAGCGAAGACACTACGTAATAGGTTATAGTCAGTTTGGAATGAACGAGAATAAGCTATGATATAAATGGGAAAGCGATAAATTGCGTAACTCACGCGCTCAATCAGCGGCCAAAAATACGTTTGATCTGGACAATGCCTTAATGATTTAAAGTGAGGCTAAGTGATTGTCAGTTGCAAGACGTGTGGCGTGCAATGCTTAGGGATTCACCAAAAATAACACTGGAAAAAAAGTGAACAATTTCAAGCGAACCTCGGAATTTTCCAAAAAATATACAAAATGGCCGACCCCATAGCAACCATAATACCATTTCCTCATCCACTCCAACCGACCCATCACACAAGCGGCAAAAACCAACGTTTTTTTTTATCCGTCAGTTTTAATTGACTATGCGACGTTGAGTCACAAAGATAAATGAACATGAAATGAAACTAAGCCTTTTTGCTACCTTGTCACACAAAAATAAACTTTACGTGACAAAAAATAGAACCTAATTTCGTTGTGGAGTTAATTATGTGGCTACAAACCTCGGTTTTGGGCTGGTTATGACATAAACATGTATTTGGTGGGGCTTGCCCATTGTATGCCTCTATGAATTGTACGTTACTCATTCATGATGTCACACGTATGATAATAATAGATAATGTATAATTAAGTCGTTCTTTGATATATTATTTAGAATGGTGGATGTATTTTTGAAAGGAACTTTCTGTTTCCGTATTTTTCTGTGGGGAAAGTTATCAATTTATTATTTCAAAAAAATATGTCACGGTTTACGTCCTCAAAATAAAGAATGTCTGTATATGTAATATCTGTCTGTCGTATATTTGTCACTGTCGTAATGGTCCAGTGATTACGGCTTCACCTCTTATCCACAAGGCTACCGAATCAAATCTGGGTAAATAATATTGTAACTTATTTTTTTTCTTGTTATTATTATTAATTCTAGACAAGCGTATTCCATCGTCAACCATATTGTCGTTTACCATCAAATAAGATAATGATAAAGCGCGAGCTTATTTTAGATATCACTGACAACGGTAAAGAAAACCAACGCGAAGAGATCTAGGGCCCTATTATGACCTGTTAAAAATCTCAGTAGTGCGAGTGAGAATGAGGGATAAAACTATGTATGCACCCTATATAGATCCATCTTTTTAGCCGTTCAGTTTGCGTCGCCGAATGGATCACGTTAAGAGCTCGTAAAAGTATCTCTGGACTTAAGAGCTTACCATCAATATTAACATTTCAGCCAAAAAGCGTCCACTGTTCGACATATGCTTCCTCCCCTCAATCCTTCTTAGTAAGAAAAAATTCTTTGCCTAGCAATGAGACTGTAACAAACTGGTATTACATCGTCTCTTTCACCGTAACAGATCAGAGAAAACAATATTACCAAACTTATATTATCCTCGTGAAGAAAAAAAGGAAATTCAATTTATAACGTTTCAGGAAGAAAGGTCACATCAAACGAGTGTCAAGTGTTCCTCCAAAGAGGAGAGCCCTCACGGCACTCCTTGGAGTTCATGTCTAGAGCACTTAGATGGGTTTTATAGTTAAAGGTGCTTTGACGAAATTAGGAAAGTGATCAATGGGATCTATTAATTAATGGAGTTATACTTCTTTAAAATGCTGGAAGAAGTGACTCGTTTTTAAATAAATGGCCGAAAGAAAACTCATTAACAGTGAAATATTTTGGTAGCGACATCTATAAATAAATTTATTAATTTTATTACGCCACATTTGAAGTAAACATGAAAACCCGTGCGATTTAAACATAATTATACATTTGTTCGAAATCAACTACCGGGTAGTTGCCTGGACACATCACACAACACCACTCTGTCTGGTCAGAAGGGCCACCATATTCAATTTTATACGTGCGCTTCAAAGTAATGTTCACAAACCGTAGCCCCGATGCTTGCCAGGACCACGAGGAAATTCTGAAAGAGAGACACTATGGACCTAAAGCACAAAGGGTAACAAAAGGATATATGTATTAATTTAGACAGTAAAAATCGAATACCTTCTTTCACTCCATCCAAGGTAATGGTTGAGTTTACACTGGTTCACACTACAAAAAAAAAAAACGAACACATCTATCTGTTTCAACATTCTCATCTCCACTACATTTTAGTTAACTAACATGATTGAAAAACAAACTGAAATAATCGACAAAATTCGATTATACCCTTACTCTTGCGGTGTCAATTATAACGTAGACTTGCGTAATATTTACACACGTTATAATCGCGTGACAAACGCACCGGCCATTTAGCTTTAATAAGGGTTCACTACGTCCCTAGAAAAACATTATTGTTTGCAATAAGGGCTTGAAAGTAGTAAAAATATTATTAACACCCTTTCCTTGACGACTGAAAATCGATACATGTAATTACTTTCATTAGTGGTTAAAAGTTATTATGGTTTAACTAGAAAAGTGATGGGGGCTTTGACTTTGCGACGAAGGTTTCCTATGTACAGTAAATATGCTGTATTTTCAAGCAATCACTACAAATTAAAATTCAATCACTTTAAGGTCTTGGGAACTCCGGGGACTCTGGTACATAAGGAAGGAACATAGGCGTGGGTTTTAGTCAGTAAGTAAAAGTCTGACACTTCACATATACCTTATATGCAAAATTCCTATTTTTTTAATTTTCCAAGTCTATGTCGAAGTAATATGTTGATTTAAATAAAGTTGGCGGCCGTTACATATTTATTTCCGAAATTGTAATCATTCAAATGGCTAATGCAACCCTCTCAGATCGTATATATCTATTTAACTGCTATTTCATCAAAGTTTTACTAATAGCCATCCATTTTAATTTAATCAACATAAAACTTAACACAACCTGGAAAATGAAAAATGCTAAACTTAATTTTCGTGGGCTAGTCTGGCCCTTTCATCTCAAGCGTTGTAGACATTTTGAAAACAAATTAATTAATCACAAATACTTATAAAATTAAACGAATAGACTCTAAAATAATAGATTTTTATTTAATTAATAAAGAACATTCTTATGCTCTGCAAGAGAATCCTATATTAAATATAATAGATATTCCACAAATTAATGCTATGTTTTTGCAAATGACACTTTGTAGAGTCAGAAAACATTTTACCCAAAATTCTTGCAATCCTAAACACCTACGGCAATTTACGGCGCGGAAGGAAATTGGTTGTTTTGGGTAGCAACACGGTACGCAATGGACTAACAACGTGTCACCTGCCACTCGCATGATTTTCAACAACAAAAACACTCTCTCCGTAAAGTTTGTACGAACCAAAATCAATATTTGTCATAGAGGAGCTCGTGGCTAGGTAATAACAGCCGCATAGGTCGATCTTCACGGTTAAGCAACACTTGTCATGGTTGGTCTGGGGATGGGTAACCATCTTAACATACCGAGTTTCCTCCATGACTCGGAAAGCACGTTAAGCCGTAGGTCCCAGCTGTCATTTGTAGATCTTTGGCAGTCGTTACAGATAGTCAAAAGCCAGTAAATCTGACTCCAGTCTTGCTATGAACTACCGTGTTACCCCAGTTAATGGGTTATGGAGGTCTGGTAGGCAGCGCCTGCTCCTCGTAAAATACTGGTATTCAGCTAAATCCGGCTTGACTGGAAGCCGACACCAATATAGTTGGGAAAAAGCTAGGTAGATGATGACGGTACGCAATGAACTAACAACGTATCAGTTTAGTCGACCTATCAGTCGCGTGATTTTCAACAACAAAAACACTCTCTAAATCAATATTTGTCATAACGCCAAATGTAATTGCCACTGATGAATATTTACGTGCTTAACTACACAAATGTTTATTCAGCGCAAAAAAATAAATCATTAAAATCTGTTGACAATTCGCAGAAATATCACTGTTACGTACATTAATAAAAATATTCAGTTGAATTTGATAAACTCTGTCGAGTTGCTAGCCTGTCGGTTTTAAACCGTTTACATTTCGGAGAGTGTACACAGGAATTGCACAATTTAATTCCGACAAGCCTGACATCATAGGACCTAAAGGTCTTTAAGTCAAATGTACATAAATGACTTCAATACGTGCTCTATCGTCGACCACATCATCGTTTACCATCAGGTTATAAAGCAGTCAAACACAAGCCCAATAATTGAAAAAACTTCTTCTCTATGGAAACGGTTAAAAAATGCGTTACTTGGTTACCAATGATGGTACCTATGAGAATTACATACGTAAACAGGAAAGAAAAAAAACAGCAGCCTTCAAATAAATACAGCAACAACAATCCCAAAATAATTACTAGAAACCACAAAGCGATCATGCCAAAACTCCAACAGAATTTAGCAAATTAAATTTTCAAAAAGTCGTATCTCGTAATCAACTCAGGCTCAGATGTAGGGGGTTGGATGCCACGGGTGCCCCCTTCACCCCTCGCCCCCGCTTCAGACACACAACTGAATTATGTAAAACTTTTAATTGTCCTCTTGTCTCACCTTCATTAAAATTCGAGGTGTTTTGTTTGGACACAAAAACTTAGTTGTTCTCATTTTTGCTCCGCTGTTTTTTGAGATGTTAAAAAGTCATTTTGACAGCTAACCTGGAAGCCTGATTAATTATTACGTATTTGGCGTAATGGAAATGTAAAGTGTATTTACGTACGTCGGGTAATGAAGTAAAAGGTTTTCGTATTTGAGTATTAACTCGCTACATTAGTACCTTGTTGAAGTTACACTGTTAAAAAGCTTTGTGGGAGGAAGAATCATGGCGGTTTTTTTTATTTCTCGGGACTCCCACGTGTGAGTGTCATACATACTTTTTTTTCGTACTGCTTTGTGCATTTAGCCAGTGTTCATTTTAAAAGTATTTTTTTTTGATACAGGATATAGTTACTTTGTTTTCCATTAGAATACGGATGTATCGTCTATTTTTTAAACCCTGAGACTAAAATGGCATTTCAACACAAAAGAACTGGCGTCATTCTTATAGTAAATTTGACATTACTTGTGTCAATTTAGTCTCAGGGTATAAAAAAACAGACATTAGAACATTCTAATGTTTTGTTTTACTGTTCGCTGAGGTAACCAACACTACCTTAAAATTCTCAGCACTATTTTACTGACGCAGCTTTAGAAGGTCTTTCACAAGGTGTACCGATGACCCAGCGAGGGTCGCGGGAATTCGATGGATGCAAGACGCACAGGTCCGGTGGTTATGGCAAGACTTGGGGATGGCCTATATCCAACAGTGAAGGTCTTTCGGCTAAAATGATTTTACTGAGATCGTGTCTGTATCAATGTTTCATATATTGTCCAGTTTTAGATGGTAGGACACTTGAGATACAAACCACTTCAATTCAACATCACAAGTGCTACTAAAAGTATTGCGAATACTTAAAACAACCACCAAAGTAAAGATTTACGTACAAAAATTCGCAAATAAACTCCAATCATACTTAGGCTTTTCTAGTTTTTTTGCTACTGCCTTGTCCTATTTTTACCAAGGATTGAACAAAAGTTTACGTACTTAGTAGAGTCTTGCTAATATAATATTTTCATAAAATTGTATGTTTCTAAATAGTTTCTGCACATAACCCAAATTTTATAGCCAGTAACCCCCCTTTTACTATATCAGTTCAGTATCAGATATTCTAGAATGTGAGATATTTGCTGCATAAATAAATTATTATCATATTATTGGTTCAGTCTTTGCTAGTTACATTCAACATCGATTCTTTATACCAATGACCACAATGAGTTTCTCGATATCTCCTTAAACAAGAATCGCAGAAATTCACCCGTTTTACTAAATCTCATAAAGGCCAACTTTTCCCCTATTCCGAACTCTGATATTTTCCATTAAATTCGACTTTGCATGAAGATACGGCCTGATGGTTTTATGAAGGGCGCGATAAGGCCAACTTATGATTATTATTTGTTACCTTACGTCACTCAGAAATTCTTGGGCATTTTTCTTTTCGTGGCACGCAACTGCTTTTGTGTAGTCGTTTGGGACTTCATTTTTGTTACCTTGATTGTTATATTTTTACCTGAAAAATGAACATTTAGTTTTAAGTGTAGGCTTTTGTGTTTTTAGTATTTGTCTACTTGCCATATTTTAAGCATATTCGGCTTTATAAAGTTCTCTCTAGTAGAGGTAGGGAATGAGGAGCTGTAATCTACCACGTGAGCCCAGTGCAAATTTCTTCTAATATGTTTTCACAAGTACATATGTTTTCACGGTTTTCTTACGATGTTTTTTTCATCGTTTCGAGAGTAGTGGTGAGTGATTATATATAAACGGTAAAAACTAACTAAACAGGTCAGAAACAGGCCATGATTTTCCAAAACAATAATAAGTTTATTTCAGATTTTATTAGTATGTCGATAGTTTTATTAATTTGGTAGTGTGTTTGTAACAATAGAGCTTAAGTAGAAGTATTGTTTGTTTCTACTATTTATTTATTTTTCTTATTTATGACTGTCGCTACCCAGTATCGATCTCTACAAGGGATAGCTTAATCCAGTACATGGTCTACTTGCCTAGCTAAATCACTCAACTTGGTTCTTCTGCAAGGTCTCGCTTTGCTTTAGGAAAAATAATCTTCTAATATTTCTTCTGTTTCAAATTTATTTTTACATCTTGCACTATCGTTACCTATTTACTGAGTTTAAAAAAGACACCATCAAAGATTGCGTCACTGCTTACCACCAGGTGGGATTGCAGTCAAGCACTAGTTTATGTTATATATTAAAAAAAAAAGATTCAACAAGACGCAAGTTCGATGATTAAAATTACCGAATCTACATGAAAATTTAAGAATTTCCTAAACTTTTCTTCATTTTAAAGGAAATAATTAAACTGAATTTTAATAAATTTGAAGTGAACGATAATACTGCGCGGTCTACCTACGCTTAAAATTTGATCCCCGGTTTATTTCATAAAACTATGTAGGCCCTCGTCGGGTAACGAACTAATTTAATTAGATGCGTTAGATTGGAAACTGATATTTGTTGGTTAATCCTTTTATAGTCTATCTTGTTAAACATCATCATCCTAACCTAACCTAGCCTTTTCCCAACTATATTGGGGTCGGCTTCCAGTCAAGTTGGATTTAGCTGAATACTAGTATTTTACGAGGAGCCGCTGCCTACCAAACCTCCACAACCCCTTTACTGGGGTGACACGGTATATGGAGTACCGCAAGACTGGAAGTCAGATTAACTGGCTTCTGACTATCTGTAATAACTGCCAAAGATCTACAAATGACAGTCGGGACCTGTCATTGTCTATTTTGTTAAACATAAAGTACAGAAATGAAGCTCTACTAACAACTAGTAACAGGGAGTTTGGAAAATATACATATTTCTTTATAATTTTCATATGAAAAATTGGCAGGACAAAGTAAGTAACAATGAGATATTTTTCATCTTTGTTCTTTTTCAAATCATATTCAGACGTACATAGATATGATACAAACATGTGTTGAATTCATTTTATTTTATTAGTTGTCTATAACGCATTGTAAGGTTTGCAATTTTATATTTATGTGTAAAAGAACATTGAACAAAGATTCTAATTTTAGAATAAAATAGAATAAACTTTATTGTACACCAAAAAGTAACAGTACAGTTCCAATTCCAATCCTTTTTGGTTTCTAATTTTATCACGTTTCTATAAATTCTGAAGATTATCGAACGGGAGCGTTTTATCCATTAAATTATATAAGACATAATTAGATATGGTATAAGTAGTATACAGGTAATCAAAATGAAAATAGTGATGGCCTTCACCCTCGACTGTGACACACGTGGGAAATTACCAATCGGTGAGAAGGAGAACCTTAAGAATATCAAATTATGGACTGCTCCAATTTTTTAGATTTCTCGGTTTTCTTTGACTTTGCTCGCATCACTCATAAAACTCATTCAGTTTTCATAAACCATTTCGAAATGCCATTTCTTTTTATTCGAGCAACGCCAAAAATTGAAAACTAAAATAGATAAACCACCCTAATGTGAGCTGACGGAAGTTATTAGATTAACTGCTGAGCTGCTTACCGCGAATTAGATTCCAATGTTGAACGCAAGACTTACAAACAGATGTTCCGCGTCTGGGTGTCTTGTTGTGTATGTAAGTTTACGTGTTTGCAATCGCACTTACAACACAAAAGTCACTCCAATTAAAGGAAAAAGTCACCAAGCCACACAAACAAGATAGACTGTTACAAGTACGAAAATTCTTGGAACTAATTGGTGGCAAATATTTGTGTTTACCGTCCATAATTGAAAACAAGGAACGTTTACTTCGAACCCTGACAATAGCACATAATAACCGAATCTAAGAATCGAATGAATTCCTGCATTTGACGGGGTCAAGGTATTTTAGTGTTTCAAATTAAGGCTATTTCATTTTGTCCTTTATAAAGGTTGGGCACTAAAAACAGATTGTTAAAGCTTCTTAGCTTAAATATAGTACGTAAGCTAATTGTAAGCTTAAAAGTATTCGATACTTATGGCGAATCAATATAGATTGTAGATATGTAATTAGGATGAATGTATTTTATTATTAACTTAGCCAACGGCTTCGCAGGTGTGGAAATGGAAAATTATCCCAAGGGAATATACTTCCTGGAAAAAAATATCAAACGAGCTTTTTGATTTAATGTTGCTTAAAGTAAACGTTGAATTCTAGTATCACGGATTCTAATTCAAAACAAATGAATTCCGATTTTGTAACAAGATCGCTTTTTAGATTTTACATGACTCGTAACGCGCTTACAATCATGTGAAAAAGTACTTAAACCAGAGTATAACAAAAATGTACTTAAGTTATTAGTTTTGGTTGTAGTTTCAAGAAATCACAACGCGTATAGATACCGATTTTTTTTTGTTGGATCATTAAATAATAACTCTGATTGCAGGAGGAGCAGAAAAAAACTGTTATTGACTTTAAACCTACGAGTACATATGTTACTTCAATTGCCTTTGGCATTCTAGGACCGTAGCGAATCATCCTAACACTCCCGCAACTTAGCCAAGCACTAATTTATGTAACATAAAAAACCTGGACATTAAATTCTAATGACTCTGGGAGGAGCTAGAGGGATATTTTTACTGACTTTAAGCCCACCCTAGTTACTCCTTTTGCGATCCAGGATGATGGCATATCTTTTTTAACACAACAGCAATCCGGACATACAGTTGTAAATATGACGTCACTATCGTCACAATTATTTACAACTTCAGTACGAGTAATACACATACCGATCTAACTACCCCCAAATAAAGTCACGTCTACACCAGTACTCCAGTACAGCGCACATTCTCGCATGATTGACACAAAACACGAAATGTTAACAAGCCGCGCTTGTGAGTGACAGACTATTGTAGTTAATATTAATAGCGGCTCCATTGAACAGCCTGATGGCTTGTCATTACAGTCAAGTATGTACGAGGGCTTGTCACGATTTTATTTTTTTCTGTGTTGAATTTCGTGGGTTTTTTTGGGAAATTGTGGTTGGGGAAATCAATATTGTTCGGGTTGAGCTTTGGTTGGATGATTTGTTTCATGTGTTAAATAGTAAATGTTCATGTGCATTGGTTTGGTTTATGAAGTCAAAGAAAAATTTTATGAATATAATTTTTTGAGATGAGAAATTGTCTAATGACTTCTTTCACTCTAAGACTGATTAGGAGGGCGTGGCAGATTTTTACATATTAAAACCACAAATCTAAATCGAGCCCTTGCAGGCATCGGCCCTACTGGCCCCCTACGGTTTTCTGATATTATTTCTGAAAAGTGCGTGAGGTCGTCAGATTTTATGCATTTCGTTCAGCTATGGCGTGTGTAGATTAACGTATAGCGTAGTTAAACCAATTTACTAGTTACAATTCTAGGCGATAATGGGAACCTAGATTAATAAAGTTATTTTATTAGGTTCCATAATAAGTACTAAATTATGTGTGACTTTTCGCGTCGGCACCGTATATAATTCAGTTGCTTGCTCAATTTGTACATCGTAATATAAATTCCAATCTAATCTTATAAAACGTATTCCTAGAATTTGTGGATCCTTAATCGCAGCCCTTTAAGGATCCTATTCAACTAATTTGACACCGTTAACATCAATTTGATACTCCAAATATTCAAGGCTTTTAACTTTAATAATTAACTAAGTTAGATACCTACTTGGAAATGATAGGTACAAGTTTATAATACCTCTGGATAATACATCTTAGATCACAGATGTCTTAACGGATGGAATAGTAATTGCATTGTTACGGTCTTGAATTGTACCAGGCTTTCAGTTGCATAAGGAAGTTCCTTCTTAATAGAAATGAAACGCACTTCTTTCAATTGACTTCGTAACGAGAAATGGAGGAATATTCAACAGCTGCTCCGCGGATGCAGCTGTTACTTCTACGTAAGGACAATCCAAATTAGCGTCGGAGTTACTACTACCTTTCCGAAACTTCGAGCAAAATTCTTGAATGTCAACTTCCAAGTCATTAATAAATAATATCAAACACGATGGAAGGCGCCTTTTGTTCGTACTCCACTCTTTGTAGTCTACAAAGTTTGCTCAAAGTTAAAACCTTTGTGGCCGTCTCACATTTCACTCACATTATTACGAAATCATTTGAGAAGTTAAATTTTCAATTTGTGTAATGGATACATGCAGACTTGAGCTGAGGCTAATCAAGTGTACTTTGCCTTAAAGATATCTAAGATTGGAGTAAAGTTAATGTGAATGGATTAATAGAGAATAGGAGTAAAGCTGTGATTGAGTGACGTCCAGTACTGATAGAAAAAATGTTGGTCGTCTGACAGAGAGATTGGCAGACGATACTGTGGCCATCGTTGGAAGAACCTGGGTAAGGGTAGTAGGAACATGGGGTTTCAGCTCAGCAGAGGGCTAAGTCGGGCTGTGAAGTAGGGAATAATGATGATAAAATAAGACCGTAATTAGAGATGTACTTATATATTATTTTCAAGTATGAACTATACTGTTCATTAATTGGTATCTAATAGTGCTTTATTGACTGTCAGTGGATCTGAAACATGCGTTACACACTTTAAATTATTCTCTAACCTGTTTATTATTTAGTGTGGTTTGGTCTGGTCTGACGTGGCTTTTTCTCGCTAAACCATCATCACTACTCTCCTAATGGGGATTGCCCATTAGGAGAGTCATAATTTGAAGGCATTAGCTAATATATCTTGTTGGCTATTGTCGCATATCCTAGGTTCGGGAAGGTCATAATTTGATTTTGCTCTGTCTGATTTTGTGAGTTTACAATGTCGTTGCTTACAGTAAAAAGGATGATAGTGTGGTGGTATGCTATAAGAAGGCTAGTTGGATGATGATGAAAATGTAGCGTGTACAAATGAAAGTAAATACTCGTATAAAAAACTTTTTTCCCGACGTTAACAATGTCCAAGTCTTACGTCTACAAATAGAGATGTCAATAGATGTCTAGAAAACAAAAACACGTGTATGATTAACCTTGTTCCAAAATGTCTAGATATGTTCGAGAATTTGTGCGGAATTTTGGGCCAAGTGGGCACGTATTAATAACATGGAGGCCAAATATTCCCAAAATAACTCCATGTAATCCGTTATAATCGTAGGTTCGATGTAATAATAATTAACTATGGACAGATAGTTGACCTTAACCGATATTAAATTATACCAATAATTACTGAATGATACCGTTAATCTATGTTTGTAAATAAAAGGAGAAACTGACTGACTGACATATCAATGCACAACCGAAATGACAGCGCTTAAGAAAATGAAATTTTGCACAGGGTTGCCTTTTATGACGCAGGGTAGGGTTTTTGTAAATTCTTTCCGTAAGGGTATGAAATGGGGTCCAAAGTTTTTATGAAGAAACCTATCTTTAGACGGGCAAAGTCGCTGGCAGAAGCTAGCCATGTATATAAACAACATAATTCGTTTCATATAGTTAAAAAAATACAGGTTTTGTGAACTCCAAATAAAATATAATGCTTTCAAAAAGATAATGTTTATCCATAAACGAATCTTGAATAATTGATTGACATTTAAAGAATAACGCATTTTATTGAAACCTAAAAGCGTTAATAATCGCTTACAAAGAGATAACAACGATTCTCCCTGAGAATTGACATTTCACAGATTCAGTTTCGTCTATTGACGTGTTTTATGGTGTCCCAATAGAGGCACACGCTGTATATCAAATGGGATATGACATCTGTGAGCCGAGCAATAAAGAAAAAAGCGAGAGGCGCCGCGGGATTCCATTTGAACATAGATTTACAACTTAGTTAGAAAAAGCTTTTGACGTCCAATTTTTTGGTCACAACTTCAGTTAGGTACTATGAAAGAAGAAAATAGTAGTAGAAAAACTTTGACGTAGTCGAAAAGAAGTTTGACTTTAGTTGCAAGCACATATATAAAACTTGACACTGAAGTTTGTAAAAACTGAATAGTAACAGTATTGTGTTTTATATACAACACAAAGCAAAATCAAATAATTTAACAAATATTTCTCATACGTTGCTTAATATAGGCAAAAAACGAAACATTTCTATAATTTAATATAGACATAGGCTGCTAAACAATACGTTTCATTTTATCACCTGCGTTTTCATACAAACTAGAACACGGAATAATTAAGTTAGTACTTTCATACCTACCATGTGAAATAATAGGAATATCCCAATTTATGATGTTCTAATGGTTGCATAGGCAATATATCAAAACGATGTGACATCTGCGCGCCGCGCAATAAAGAAAAAAGCCACGGATAGTCCATTCGAACATAGATTTACAACGTATTGGAACACTGTTTTTTCATGACGTTTTGAAATACTTTTCACCTATAAATCTTATACGATCATCTGAAGTCTGCAATTTCATTTTTTTTTAATATACTTTATGCACAAAAAGGTACAAAGGCGGACTTAATGCCTTAGGCATTTTCTACCAGTCAACCTTTGGGTGATGCAGAGAAGATTAATGGGAGGTGCAATAAAAGATTGAGAAATAATTGTATTAAAGAAATGAATCGCAGATAATATGAATAATACAATATAAATATAAATACAGAATTCAATAAATTAAATATACATACATATACATACATAAATACTCTGAAAAATGGTCCAAATCGATATTGTGATAAACATTTGATTTTTTTTTGTTCTGATTGTGTTTTTGTGATTTGTTTTTAAAACACTCACATATTGACAGTCCTTTCCAAGGGACTTTCACCACGAGTCACAGTCATTCGGGTTCCTGAAGATGATGGGAAAAGAGTGCTAGAAGGTATTTGTGGAAGCCTTTGCCCAAAAGTGGGACAGTAATGTCTAAATAAATAAATAAAAAACTGTAAGTGGAACGAGTAAGTATTTTCATGAGCATAATAATATAACATGTAGTAAAATCAATAAGCTTTACACGCTACAAAAAAGTCAAGGGAAAGTCCGCCACTCAAGGCTCACAAAAACACAATCAGTATAAAATCGACATGATAATTGCTGGCAACGAGGAAAGCGCTCGCGTGAGAGGTCGCGTGTCTAAGTTGATTAAATTCTACTTGAACAGGTCTGTTTGGTTATTCACAGTCGTGGTAGCAACGTGCCGATAGAAAATACAAGCTATTTTCATTGGCTTGCCCACCCCACTTAGCGTGACTTACCTTATGCATTTAATAAAGTATGCTATACTATATTTTTGGGAAAAATAGAAGATAATGCTCCGATAAAGGTCGTTGATTGTGACAGTTTCGAGATTGTATCAATAAAATTATTAGGTCATTAAATTTTGAGTGATATGGGTTGTTATGTAGTTATTTGCTTTCTGGTGTGCCACAAGGAAATAACTTGGGTCCTGTAATTACTTCGATAGTAATTTACATACATTATTGAGTTACGTCTATAAAATATACGTTCAATAGTATTTCACACGAAAGAAAATGGTCTCAAATTCTAAACATATACAAATGAATGTAAAAATTTAAATTGAAGATTCAATTTTAGTGCAAACGACGCTTAGGTTTACTAAATCCAGTAAGATACTCAAGATACAAAAATAATATAACAAAAATTGTATTAAGTGAGTGAAGAAAAAGTAATCTTACTTATCTAAGGGAATATTCAATTTCTTGCCTTTTATGAATAAATCTACTAAACCAAAATCCACTGATATTGTTAAGAATATTGTGCCTACTTTATATTTTCGCTTATTTTTCTTAATCTTCCAGCAAATCCGCTTACATACTGTCAACCTTTGTGAGCACGAAACGAACGAAATCCCTTTTTTTCGTACGAAGCTTGGTTTTGGAACGGATAGCAATTTTATTTGGAACTCGTGTCAAAACAAAATTGGAGTAACTAACTGCGTAGTTTTTTATGATGCCAATTAAAATGGTGTACGTACTGTAACGTGCTAGTTTTAACTGCAATTCAGTTCGAGTTCAATTTAGGTTTAATAGCCTTGTGACTTTTTATCGAGAATTTAAGCTTTTTTTTTAGTTTTTTTTTTATAATGTAATCGTAGTGATCTGCAAGTAGTAATAATAAATCATCATTTCAACATTGAGTGATGTAGAATAACTTTTACAGATCAGAGACACTGTTATTCAATAAATATGAAATTAGATTATTATGACGCAATTTATAGGTTACTACTTGTTTCGATATAAACGAGCTTTGCCTTTGAAAGTTAATCTAGCTCACTCAAATATCTTGCTGATGGTGGCACGTGGTGTTTGGTCATTCAATTCCTTTCAAAATGTTCAAGCTGAGTGGGGCTAATGGACGCGTTGTATTTGTGAACGGCAGTTGAGACTGTTTATCTCTTAGTTGGCCATGACTTATTTCAATTTATATTTCTTAATTACTCTTTCTATTTTCGTTATTAGACTAACCAAGATTTTTGTAATTCATAAAATAATTTAAAAGAACACTTCTCGCACGTTCTTTTCCATAGGGATCTACGCTTTGAAACATGCAATTTAACCTCACTTTTAAACTCAACTACATTTTGATAATTCAAAAATTGTTCATTTGAAATATTTATTTGAAAAAAGATTAGATTTGATTGATCTAATGAAAAATAATTTCTTTCTTTAAAATTGAACATTTTTGTTGATAATCCGGTAAATCATGGCTATTAAATTGACCATTATATGTTTGCCGTATTTACTTTAAACGTAATTTTGACCCCTATGTTTATTTTGGTGTTTCTCCTCAGAGAAGTCAGCTTGGAAACATCAGCCATTTGGTTTAAATTCACAGTAAAATAAACGTGAAAAGAGATTTTTTTAAAAACCTTTTCGTAAAATAAATATCATTTATAATCAGTTCTCTACTTAAAAAAACGCAAACCCAATTCCGATTTACACCAAACATTTCGCATAATTCTTCCAATAAAATTTACACGATCAATATTGATAAACCTGCGATCCGGGCGCAGGTAAACATCCCGATCAAGGAAGGTGTTACGAGACCACTCACAGACTGCATTAAATATGAACACCATAAATTGAGGACGTGGAACATTCATAAAAAATGAATCCATTTCGATTTTTATATTCCACGCATCACAGACGCGAACTATAAAAGAGGTGGCGGGTACGAATGGTACGAAAAAAGAGGAATATTCATGCCCAATGACTTGGAAAAATTCAATTACACAACTGTCCCTGGTTTGCATTCTAATGGACAGGCTGGGACTGGGTACAACAAATCTAATCAAAGTTTACTATTTACGAATCAAGTGTAACCTCTGGCACCTTGGATCAGGGCCTTGAAAGTTGTGATGTCAAGGTGTCTTAGCGAGGGTTAATCAACGTTGCCGAGTACACGTGCGCTGGTATGTGATTTAGTGTTTTTGTTATAATTAAGTGTTGCTATGTGAGGAGTGGGTTGTTATTTGGAAAAGGAACACGTACTTATATTTACTTTTCACATACGCTGTGTTGGTTTATAAAATGGGAAGATGTTATTGAAGTTGATAACATATACGCATCCAAATAATTTATTCATTTATTGCATAATGATAAATATGTACAAATAATATATGTATATTTGTTCGTACAATAGTTACAAACTAAAGTAAGGTTTAACTAATTAGTACGTGATCCTACAAAGGTGCAGCTAGTTAACTTATAGCTAGGTTAATAGTTATAAAATTAACCTTATTTATAAGATAACGTTTTAATAAAAATAATTATATATTGTTGAGTTGATCTTTAAAATTAAATGTATTAATAGTTATTTTTAAAAACTCATATTCTTTAGACACAATCATACATATCAAAATTTAAACAGCAATTAACAATTCTGTAATCCCTGCTCCTAACTAAGTTGGATTTGGGTTTTTATCAAATCGGCTACAGCTGAATTATGCAATTTTACGTGCCACTTATCCGACCTCCACAACCCAGTATCTGGGTAACACAACACCCTTAACAAGACTGAAAAATCTAATAATACGTGGTATTATTGGGCCAGCATGCTTTGCGAGACCTGGAGGAATCACTTTAAATTAAAATGTAGTGAAAATTCGGTCTGTGAATAGGTAAGATTGGTATCACATTTCTTGGATTCTGACTATTCGAGTGTCAAAGATTTATAAACAACAGCCGCGCGCTTTTCTAGATAATAGTTAAGATAATTATCTTTACTCATCGCAAATTCTGCGTCTCTAGGAAAGCTTCATCACTATTAAATTATGATGAAGATGAAATATAGTTCACTCATCCATAGACCGTCCACGGCAAGCTTAACCTTGGCGATCGAATCATAAAATTTTGGCGACACAATTTATAACTAAGCAACGAGTTCCTAATCACATTAATCATACTACTATAAATGGTAACATTTCTAAAGTAACCCTCATAATTCTCCTTACCATTAGCATATTTAGTTAAATGGGCCTCACACTCTGAATTATAAAACTTAATTCAAGAAACCTTGTTAGACTAACTTAGTAGCGCCACCTCATAAGATATTCGCCGACAAAGTTGAATAATAAAACTATTCGCAGCTTCGTGTTTACATGAAATTATAAGGCTTAGGCGACTCGCTGGATAAAGTAAAGTACCGAACATATTTCTACAATAGTTAGCATAAAAAACGAGAGTGGCAACTGACCTCCGTTTAGTTCTAGTTAAAAAACGAATAGGTTTCGAACAGTTGTTTTGTACTATTTTAAAAACGAACAAAATTATTATTTTTTTGAACCATTTATTTTTATTTTTTTAAGGTTTACGTTTTTCCTCTATTTTATCTGATGGAAAGTATGGATGATCTCGACAGTGGAACACGCTTGCCTAGAAGTAACCTATTCGCTCTTGACTTAAATACCCTCAGATTGTAGCATCAGGCAGATCCCAACAAGGAATAATTCCTTAACTGTACGCAAAAAAGAGCTCGTTCACCTTAGCTCCTGCTTTCTGGATTGTATCCCTGGGTTACACCGACCGCTTTCAGCTGTTCTTGAGAGTGGAAGATTCCTCAGACCTCAATTTTGGATAGATAATAAATAAATGATAAAAACAATCTATAACTGCGTACATTTAGAGGGCAAAGGCCTGCTCTGTTATACAGCAAAGGTTCAAGCACGACATTTTCTGAAAGTGAGTTGGCGGTTAACTTAGTGTGTAGTTTATTTTATAACATCTATATTATTAAAAAATATACATGCCTATGCCTACTTACTAGCAGCTTTAACAAACCAATAAAATTATTAATAAATTTACATTTCCTTAGCTTCAAAGTAACGCTGAAATAGTAACAGGGAATAAAATGTTGTTCAGGTGCTCAAAATCACAAATAAACATGATATCTATCATTTTACAGGCTATTTTCTCCGTTGTTAATATAAAAATAGCTTGTCCGTAAATATCGGTAAATGAAAAAGCTTTTCGTAATTCGGGACAGGCCAAAATCTAATTGGACCGGAGAGATTGGATTTTAGTCCTAAAATAAATCGACGCTATTTTACAACCAATCTTTATATCCATAAATATCTTCACTAGTTTATGTTCCATAGAATCTAATTTTTATTATTGATAGGCTTGCGTTTGACTATTATCTCACCTGATAGTAAGCGATGATGTAGTCGACGATGGGGCACGCTTGTCAAGAAGTATGTAACCTATTCAATATTGATTTAAAGACCCCGTATGTTGTAGATATCAGGAAACACAGACTTCGGTAGGAAATTTTACTCTTTAGGTAAAAATTTATGAAAAGGAAGTCGAGGTCGTAGAACACACAGGCTGACTGAAGAACCTGTGTCTTTTAGTTTAGCGTGTACGGCGCGGTGATGCTAAGCATAATCCATAAAACGTTTTAGGAAAACATTAATTGTGTGTATAGCTAAAGAAAGAAAACATTTCCTGCTTGAGCCTGGATTTCTTCTTGGTTACAACCTAAGGGTCTTTAAGTCAAGTGTGAATATGCTATGTCTACTAAGCGAGCTTCACCGTCGATCAGAAGAAGTAGTGGTCAAGTGCGAGCTTAGCAACAATGAAAAAAAAGCCTTCAACCTTACAAACGAACGGCCCAACGAACTTGCCTATAAAACAAACAACAAGTTCAAGGAAAAATAGCCACTGTGACATAAATATTCAAGGAACCAATACAAAAACTTGTGTAACAAAAATAGTCGCTTGTATATTTGGCAGCCGTTTGCAACTTACGCTTTTTTCCACCCACTTCCTACACTGCCAATTCGTATGAAATGCAAATGAGGCGGTCGTTACTTGTTTGTCATTTTATTTATACAAAAAATACTGGAGAACAAGTTACGGGTATGGAGGATAAACATTCGGTCTGTGTTTCTGCGAAAAATGCGGAGTTGTTTTAAAATTCTATTGCATTGTTATTGTGTCTGTAGAATTGGCTTTACGTTTAATATTTACTGACCTACGTGAATTAGGCTAATCGCTCGTTTTAACAGCAATATTGCAAAGAAAAAGGTTTGTGTGTATGTTTGTGGCATGGTCAAATAGATGAACTAACTTTGATGAAATTTAGACTATACGTAGATTTTGTCCTGATATAATGGAAACTACAGGGCCTAGGATTGTGAAATTTTGCACAAGGCAACCTTGGCAAGCTTTTATGACGTAGGCAAGCACTAAGAGAAGATTTTTGAAAGTTCATCCCCTAAAGGGCTGAAACGGGGTCTAAAGTTTGTCTGAAAAAACTTAGTTTCGCGTGGGTGAAGCCTCTGTCAGAAGCTAGTTAATATAAAGCATGAACAAATTAGGTACTGTATAATTATTTCAGTTAAACTAAAACACTATTTACGTACAAACCTGCCCATAACCACTAGCCTCTCTAAGAAACCCGAGTAAAACAACAGATATTTCTAAATGGCCGCCACAAATCAAATGGCTGACTGACATTATCAACGCACAGTCAAAATAGGGCCTAGACGGACCCTGTGAGGCGGACCCTGGCAATAGCCGGGCTTAACGCCAGGCAGAAAAAAAAGAGTCAAAATAGGGCCTAGAGAGTGTGAAATTTAGTACAAGGTTTTCTTTTATTATACGTAGGCAAGTACTAAGAAAAAAAATCCTTAATCCTAAAGGAACGAAACGGGGATCAAAAGTTTGTCTGGAAAAACTTACTTCCACAAGCCTCTGGCAAAAGCTAGTAACAGTATAGATTCATACAACAAACAACTGTGTAATTATCTCCATTTAACTAAAACATTATTTCCTTAAACCTCTCTAAGAGACTCGAGTAAAACAACAGATATTTCTAACTGGCCGCTTCACCGAGTCCCGGGTCACGGTTGACGGCGCGGCATGTTACACTGCAGTAGACGCCACAAATCGATGCTTAGTGCTGTGTTCTCTTTGATGTCTATTTTCGCTCGCCGTCTCACGCCAGTCAAGCGGACACGGAAACTTTAAGATAGAAATGGGTCTTTATGATAGAGTAGTTGGTTTTGGTTAGGTAAACGCTGTAAAGGGAGATATATCGGTGATATAAGTAATTTAGTGATATTTTTTAAACACAACTTCATACGGTTCCCTATGCATAATGTGTTACTAGTATGAGAATATTTATCCTCCTCACACTTGTGACAACCCGCTAGCACTGTCTCATGAATGTGGTTTCATGGAACTGTGTGGTTATTCTGTTTTGAAAACAATATCTCCACATTACTTATATCACCAATATTCCTTACTTTACTATGTGTACGTTGTAAGTGTTGTTTATTGCTGTTTCTTGTACTTGATAGCAAATATGTTGGCAGAGGTCACGCGCGATTACAAGAGATGTCAGCAACTTTCTCATCATCATCTCGAAAGACGTCCAGTGCTGGACACAGGCCTCCCCTAAGCGTCGTCACAACGACTGGTCCCTTGTATCCATCGGATTCCCACGACCCTCGCCTAGTCGTTGGTCCACCTTGTGAGAGGGCTTGCTACACTACATCTTTTGGTACATGCCTCCCGCCACTCCAGAATCTTCTGTCCCCATCGATCGACAACTTTCTATTTGCTATAGTATGTCTATAAACAACTTAAAACCCTCTAGTTCTGGACATCTGGAAGGTATTCCAGGGGTCAGAAATAACTCACAGTACCCCGTGTAGACATATTTTTTAAATGAAATGTGACACTGACCGAAAAATATCTCTGTGCACGCCGTACAAGTGATCCCAAGGGCGACCTCGATGTTTATTGATTCAAATATTTCATAGAATGTTTCAGTTTGCATTTTGGTTCAAATTTTACTTACAGTCAAGCACTTTACATAAAAAAAGGTAATGCATGGTCGTAACGGTTCCTAATGTAATAAAGGTGAACACTTTTTAGTGTGTCGATGGCGAATACAGTTTTTTTTTCTAAAATCCCTTGCCTGACCTAGTAACCGGTCACTGTAATGTCCACTGACACACAAATTCTTACTAGCCCTAGGGAAGAATATTGGAAAAATGTATCGTGTCGGGGTTTTGATTACATTTACGCGGTCGTTCAGCGTTTTCACGATGGAAAATTCACATCTTTAAAAAAAAAATACTATTTTCGCCGTTACCAATATCAAACTATGTGGTCCCAAGCAAAAACTTACAATTTTGCTTCAGTACTTACTTACTTACAAGTTTCTGAACCAGATTTATTTGCCTTCAACTTTGAACAGCCGTTTTTTCATCGTCCTTCACCAAAACTAAAAGAAAAAGCGTCTTCAACATTTTATAGTCTACTTAACTCTTAAGATTTTCCATAAGAAACTGCATTTTTTAACAAAGAATCTTCTAACTCCCTAAGAGCTTGTGTTTAAGTTTTAACTCCTTCTTTATAATCCTTACTCCGTTCAGAAGCCTGATTCATGTAAAATCAAACAATGTAAATATCGTTGAAATTTTATTATTATAGTCGTTCGATTGAAGTTCTACCCAAAATTAGTATTTATCTATTTATTTACTAGCTTTTGCCCGTGACTATGTCCGCACATAATTGTTGGTTACAGCGGACACGAAGTCGAAGACAGATAAAAGGCTACTATGTCCATCCTTGGGGTTCAAGCTAGCTCTGTACAATACTGTTTTTTAAGTTTAACCGTGAAAACATAACAGACAGAGTTACTTTCACATTTATATTATTAGTTTTAGTATGGATTGACACTTTATGCTCAATTTTTACATTGCACAAAGGCGGACTTAATGTCATAGGTATTCACGTGTTCCTTGAATAGGATCCGATAGAACACCCATTCAATTGGCTTGAAACTAAACCATCTATCAACGGCGTATTGCCAGTTACAGTAATATATGTTCTATCAGGATAATTCCATAATTACGCGCGAGGTTAAGGCATAATTATTGCTATGCCAATACATTCAAAATACACGTCAACAACACTTCGATCGAACGACTTTAAAATCGGTGTCATTCAAGCTCGTTTGATGGATGTGAATACGATAGTAGTCTAAACGATTTTTCAATAGTTGAATAACTTATATCAGAAGAATAAATAGGCTGTTTCACATATTTTCTATGCAAAAACTGTCAAATAGCCATTTTTATTCCTCAGTTAAAAGTTGAAAACGATTGCAAAATCGGCCCTTAGTCGTGACGATATCGTTACGGTTTTGATTACGTGAATCTGGCTACAGGTTTGTTGTCGATTGAGCGTTCTCTGTAGATCGGTATAATGAACTATCTAACAAGCATAATGCCTTAATCAACATGTTTCGCAGAAGGCTTAGTATCGCAGTACAATATCATCAGTGGGGCTCTGTTTATCTCGTCTGTTTGTTCCTCGGTTATCATCTCATTCGTAATCCTTTAGGCTTGTTATTCATAATGTACTTTGTTATGGGTTTCAGCTTGAATTGTCGTTTCTTGTTATTTGTTAACGTAACTGGATGAAGGATTTATAATGTTTAGCAATATTGTTGATCTATTTCTTGTATTGAAGCTAATTTTTGCGAAAAATCACGGAATGAGTTTTAGTGCTAAACGTATTGAGACCGTTGTTTTATTTTTGTCACTTGTTTAAAAATAAACAGGGCAAGTTGATGTTTTAAGTAAGGCACAAAAAATATATAAGATCAATTATAATGAATACACCAAACGGATTCTCGTAAGCCTCATTACATAAACCTCTAGATATTAACCCTGCCTGCTCTATAAACGGTGACTGGTAAAGTTAGTGACCAATACTTAAACATTATAATTGTAGTCATGATAACAAACAACTTTTACCATGAGATAAACCTGAAATCGCGAAAAAACAATTAGTTCAGTACATGATAGTCAGGTAGTAGACGAACATAAATGTACCTATTGAACAGCAAATTTTTCTCACGATTTCAGGTTTGGTAAAGCGCAAAAGAAGAACACAGGCTTAGTTTTAGTCAGTAAAAGTCTAACTAAGTGTGTTAGACTAAACTCTAAAATGGCGTAAATCATTGGTTGAATGACCACCTTAAAAATAGCATGGGTCAAAGAGCTAGAGAGGTGAACTCGAATTTTCGTTTCATCGCAAGACAATTCCTTGAAATAAAGTTAAATTACTCGCAAAATTATCCGGAAATGTAATGTTTAATGAAACTAGAGAAGTAAGGGCAAATATCTCACAAAGGAAGCTGTCCGCTCTGGGATATGGACCTAATGAGCAACACCTCATCTATGATGAACTTTAAATATTCGGAACTTACCAGTTACCACATTTATCGAAGAACTTGCAATTGAAAGGAGCAATTTGCTTGCTTCGGTCTTCCGGTTCGATTATCATTTGTATGCCTTCAAGGCTAGAGTGAAAAGGCTCCTCATAAAGTAGTGCACTTCACCATTCACGATTGCATCACTGCTTAACATCAGGTGGGATCACAGTGGTCACTTGTAGTGACATTATATTTTCAGTGATATACTGTAGTGACCAAAATAAAATGCGACGAAAGAAAAGTTGTTAGTCGCGTTCTTTTTTAAACAGACTTTAAAAAGGAGGAGGTTATATGTACGACTGTGTGTTTTTTTTAATGTTGTAAATTTCCCTCTAAGAAATTATTACTTTTCACTGAAAGATATGTAGGTCATTACACTAATCGGTCCCGAGCGTCTCGCATCCATCAGATTCCTGCAACCCTCACCAAATCATCGGCCCACGTTATATGAAATGCATCACCTAAAAATTAAATCACCATCGTAATTTAACACAATCACCCACGATTCGATCCCATCCTCGCGCTGACCAACTCTAACACGCATTACGAATTACCGGACCTAACAAAATCCGGACCTTAACTACCCACCCTGCGATTATCAAATTTGTGCCCAGTTACCTACCCAAGCGTGTCGTCAGCGAATTGCTATGTTTTATTAGTTTATGTGAAATTCCAACACTTTCTGCTTGAATACTCATCGGGATTATGATAAACTTTAATCCCTTCTGGTAGGGTAACTTTCAACGCTATTATAGGAAGCTGTCCGGAGCGGACTATGAAAATAGGTCACGTGATTAAGGTGAAAATAAAAGAGATAATTTTTTAGATTTTCCTTTTTTAGGGTTAAAGGGTAAAAGTAGGAGTCTATTGCTATGACTTCGCTGTCCGTCTGTTGTCACCAGTCTGTAGCATATCAGATAGAAAACCTGAGACACTGGAACGAAGGCAAAGTAGTAACAAAGGTTTTAGTTAGTAAAAGTCTGACAAGCCCTCTCGTTCCGCCCAAGAGCGGGAGAAGTTATTCTGATGATTTACGAAATTAAAAATAATAATGATCATGTAACGACAAATGGCAAACACCATGCTTTTTTATATTGGAGCCCCACTTATGTAAATATTTATTTTATTCTGTTTTTAATCTTTGAAATACAGATTAGTGACTGACAGACGGACGGACGGTCTCTTAGCCATAGGGTCTCATTTTTACCCTTTAGGTACGGAACCCCAAAACATCCCCTTAACATGTTATGAAACATATAAAATTACTTGCTTGTGTAAGTTTATTGATGTGATTCTAGGAATTATGTTCGGACTCTCTAGTACATATAATATTACGTTAGGCATTGTAATATGATCTTTTGTTATATCCTTACCTATTGTGTTTCCTCATGTGTTCTCTTAGTGTAAGTGGTTCTAAGTTACTAAGTTGTAATGAGGTTACAATTTCGCAATAATATAAGCGTCTATAGACCTTTTGTCAGATATGGCCGGACAATACCATGAATCCAGTACATGTTTCTGGACCCCCTAGTGGTGGCATGTTTTGTAGGCTTTTTACAAATCTCTTTGGAGCCTCGCCCACAGCGACTTTTTAAAGCTATACAGTAGCGCAGCTGTCACGCGTTCGCATCGATACATTCGCGATGCAGTCGCGATGCATACGCGCGTTAGCAGCACTACTAACGCGCTACAGTTGCACAAAAATAATATTTTGTATGTAGGTACAATTCGTCCACTATAAGTTGGCGAGTGTGAAGTTAGGCTCTGCGAATTTTGGCGCTTGAAATATCGTACAAAAATAAAGGTTTTAAAAAAATTTAATGCCAATAACTGTTTTTAACAGCAATAAGAACTGCAAATTGCATTTATTTTTTTAAAACCTTTATTTTTGTACGATATTTCAAGCGCCGAAATTCGCAGAGCCTAACTTCACACTCGCCAACTTATAGTGGACGAACTGTAGATTGGTTTTGTTTTTCATTTACGCGCCATCTTCCCTCCGTCATCTCCCCGCTGTCGTCTGACACGGTCGCGCGTTTGTAGCTTTAGCATCACGACTGTAGCGCATTAGTAGCGCGTCAGCAGCGCTACAAAAGTCGCCGTTGGCAAGGGCCTTTAAACCGTATAAAATCGATACTTTAAAATTTTTAGTAAAAAAATGAACTTTTTAAATGAAATGTGTAATTAGGGTTGATTATAATAACGATTTTAGACAGTTTAAATAAAAGAAATTCAAATTTTCTTCTAATCAGTTTTTTTTAAGTATTCAGTAAAAATTGGCGAGAATTTACCTCTGGGGGGTCCAGAATTATGTACGCATCCGTGGTATTCGTTTTTGCGTCGATGTCTGTCACGCGGTTTATGCATTTTTTTGCGTTGTACTGAATTAGCGGCTTAATCCAACTTCGCACGCATGTTACAAATCTTTGAAAATCTCGGCTTTTCCTTAATATAATATCCATGTATTAAATATCAATCTTCCTCAGGAATCACTTTGTTCATTCGTGAAAACCGCATGAAAATCCGTGCAATCTTTTTTGAGTTATTGCAAACAGACAGACGAATACACGTGGTGGAAGATTTTGTTCTAAAATATGTAAAGGAAGGATGAAGAGTAACTTCTCAGTTTCCAAGAAAATAGAATGTCAAAATTTCCATAATCATAGTTTGATTATTTTGCGGCGTTCGAAGCGGAGGTGCAAAACTTGAATTTGATTTTGTTAAGATACACACAAACTTGTGAACTAATTAAATTTTGCTTGACGCTTCTTCCTATTTACCTATTTTACATAACTAAACTTTACGCTAGTAAACTAAGAGTAAGCGAACGAATAGACGTGACAGCCTTTTTGATGTACTGGTATTACCTGACGCTATTTTGAGCGTGCGATCCTAGGTCGAAACTATGGGGCATTTATATAAATGTCTATATTAATTTTGCTTTTGGTACTTCACTCTCCTGAGTTAAGGTGAGATGTTATTTAACTTATAAGCTTCCTCAACGAATAGTGTGACCGTCCCCGGCAGACCTGGCAATGCACCATATTGGCAGAAGCGGAAGCCATCGGACTGACGCGGACCGAGATCAAGCGTAAAGCGGAAGACCGTTCGCGATAGGTGACTACTGTTGACGCCCTCTGCCCCAGCTAAGGGATACAGGATTTTAAGTCAAGTTAGTCAAGCTTCTTCAACATATAGGCTATCTAGCAATAGCATAATTATATTTTTCAATTTAAATCAGTAGTTCCTGAGATTGCGCTGTCTTTAGGAGTCGCAGGGGGATCCGCAGCCATCGTAGGCTTGCGGACGACGAGCAATGGGTAACTTACCGTCCGATGCATTGGTAAGGACATCGACAGTGCGCAGCGTTACACGCGCTTGTCAAAAGATGTCAGCAAACCGTAGGGAACCAGTATAGGCATGATGCCGATTCGAGTTGCAGGGATTTTCTGAAAAGGAAACCCGTGGTTCTGAATCTATCTAAATCAGAACTAGTGTAATTTTAGTCAGTAAAAGTCTGACACTCCCACTCGCTTCACCCTAGCGGGAATAGTATTGGATGATTTCTTACTATAAAATAAAAAGGTATGGAACCCTATAAAGCAACCTAGTGGCTAGATTTTTACTGATAGACGACCATATGAGACATAGACGAAAACAAAGTAACATTGCGGTGTACTATAGATACGTATACCGGTATTTCAGTATATACTACCTACTTTGTGCAATGTATAATTCCTTCAGAGTTGAACTGAGTTCTAAGTAGACTTAAACAAGTTGAATTGTTGTTTAATGCACCTGTAACAATGGACTTAGTGTCCGGCTGTTGGAGCATTGCTTGTAAGCACTAGATTCTCCAAACTTTGTTCTGGTTAGTTAAAATTGACTGGAGTTTGGGAAACATTCAAATCTTGGTCGGTTCGTAGTTTTAACGAGGTGACACTAAACTTGGGTTTAAACCGCAAGTGCTGTGAAATATTTTGTTGCGAGCAGTAGTGGTCTAGTGGTAACTGCTCCGACTTGCAAGTTGTAGGTCGCGGGTTAAAACCCAGCCAGGTGCATTTCTTTGTGTAATTGATTTCATCGCCGTTGCTCTCAAAACAGTGATGAAATCGGCGTGTCCTACAACCAAAAATTCGAAGACGTGTGACATCCACTCTTCTAGAGAGGAGGCCTGAGTCCCAGCAGTGGGAACATTACAAGGCCGATAATACTAATGATAACTCATTCAAAGACTGTTTTTTGCACGTCTGTCTACACATAGATCTTCACTGTAAAACGAGCAAAAAGCTTCAACTGACTAACTTGGCAATAATTTAGTTGAAATAAATTTGGTGAGTAAGTTTTTATTTGACCTTTTGAAAGATGAATCTAAAATGATATATTAAGCTAGGCGGAGTTGATGGCCAGAAAACCTAATTTGCGCCCAACCATTGTCATTTAGTTTTGTCCCGATATCGCTCTAACTCATCATTTTTACAGTATCATGATCCCTTGGAATGAATGAATGAATAAACGAGTCAAAGCAAATCAAAAATGTTTTTATTTTACATGGTCCTACCTACATGGGCACTTCTAAAACGTCAAAAGCTAGTGCACGGTCCCAATATGTCGTTTTCTGTGGAGAAGAACGGGCAAGAAATGAATGAATGATATATTTATTTGAAAGAATATAAGTACCTACATAACAAGTTCTTAAGATCTACGGGGTTTTACTATAACTATCTAGTTCGCCGTTTTTACTTCCTTTGCATGTTATAAATTAAATTCCAGAAACAACGTACGTAACAGCATTTCCCTGAAATTTAATATGCTCTAGTTTAGGCTAAGTTTACATTCAACGTGCTTCAACGTGCGTCAACGTGCAATCACATTTCTAAAGAGTTCAAATGATAAACGCTAAAGCATTATTTTTAAGTTTGTTTTGGTAGTATTTTTGTAGGTACGTCATTAATTAGCAAATGTAGGTAAGTCATAGTTGGCAGATTCACTCATTTATATGAAATGAAAATATAAAAAATGACATATTATAACTAAGTGTAATCGCGTTGAAAGCGCGCGCTCAACGGACGAGTTCACGGTCGCCAGCGTCTAGAGACTTTTTCTCTAAACGCCACGGTAACGCGCTTTAATGAACGCTTATGTCATTTATTTTAAGTAAATACCAAGATGTCTATACGTGCAAAATGTTTGCATCAACATTCTTCTATCTGCACATAGCCTTAATCTCAAAGAACGTTCAAGTATATGTGACCCTTCACTAATCTCTAAAAAGAATTTTCAGCTTTTCGAACATTTTTACAACGTTGTTAATGTGGCTTGCTATTAAAAATGTAAACGCAAAAAGCGGTTAATGGACCTTCGACGTTATTTCTCGGAAAGTAATGAACTGGGTTATATTTACGCCAGTGCAAATACTGTGTAATGGATGCGTAGTGACGTTACTTTAACACGCCATTGTATGCCTAGAATTATAGGCAAAATGAATCGGGCATTATTTTGTGTTTATTTTGAAAAAATACTTTATTGAAGTGCAGATCTGAGTACAACAATTTTAATTTCAACTCGATACCTCCACGCGGTCCTGAGCTTTGGCAGATAAACACACGTAGACAGATAGACAAACGTACAAGAAAGTAATTCCTTAAGGGTTCCGTTTTTCTTTTTGAGGAACCCTAAAATACAGCTAAGGAGTAGGATTCCTTGTAGAAATATATGTTTCCTGATAATCACAATTAAGAGTGTTTTAAGGCGGTACCCTGACCAAATAACCTTGAGCACACTAAGCCATACTAGCCGGCGCGGCGCAAGAAAAACGTAAAGAATACGCTCAGATCTTGGAGTAAAATCGATATAAAATCAAATTTTCGTGTTTTGAAAAAAATAAAATTACCATAATGTTCTTTATTAAATTACCAATCCATTAGTTTAAATATCAAATCAAAATAATGGTTACTTTACGAGGAGATGCATGTTATAAATAATTTCTTCTCATTTCTGGGGTTTCGTTGTGACCCTTTAATTAAATATATGTTACATA
Organism: Mythimna separata; assembly: GCA_030763345.1. Lineage (NCBI taxonomy): Eukaryota > Metazoa > Arthropoda > Insecta > Lepidoptera > Noctuidae > Mythimna > Mythimna separata. The sequence continues at coordinate 3,608,129 of CM061175.1, forward strand.
AATAAAAAAAATAAAACTACCATTTTGGAGTCAAGTTTACGTAGAAATTTAATGTATTTTTTATTTTCTGGTATTTTTATTGGATAAAGAGAAGTTGGCTCCTAAAAACTGCACCAAAAAGTGCTACCGCTGCGTTTGGCTCGGGGACGCGCCTTAAGTCATGAAGAGTTGGTGAATTTTAGAAAAGCGTGCTCCAACATCGACCACATCATTGCTTAACATTAGGTGAGATAGTACTTAACTGCAAGCCTAAATGTGAACTACAATTGTGCACACGTGGACCACGTACATCGATCTCATCGCCAAACATTTCACATGGCAACTATACTTGTAGAGCTACATTAGATCCACGCCACGCAAACTGGTTCTATGCACGAATCAGACTAGGCCCACGTGTGCGTCAATCTAATGTAGTTCCAGCTTAAATAACGATCCCAATTCCAGCCACACAAAATAACCCTAACAACTGAAAAACACCAACATCCTACACCTACAAAACAAGCACACTAAATCAATAACACGTCGTACATAAATACAATAAAGAAATATTCACCCCGAAACTAAGCAGTCATGTCACGTTCAGTACCCTTTATAAATAAATATACGTCGCGCTTATAGTGGTGGCTAGCAATTTGTTTCACCTGTAATTTGATGTATGAGAGAGAAATGTAAGAAAATCGTGCGAACGCCTCCCTGAGATTTATGGGAAACTATATGTTTTTAGGCTATTTATGAAGGTTTCCATCGAAAGGGATAGGAGGTCGGTTTATCATGAGCTGTCTTCATTGGCATGTCTTTATCTCTGAGGATTTTTTGGGCTTAAGGAAGGGGATATGAAAATAAATGGGCAGGTATATTTTTGTGTTATGTTTCGATTATATATGAGTATTATTATTGAAGTAAAGGAAATACGCTAGCTCAAATTAAACAAAGCTTACATATTGAAACTGTAATTGGTTTTATTTCATGACTAACTGCTACCACTCGCTTCGTCCGCGTTATTGTAGAAAAATGTCCTAAAGGAACATATTCTCGGGATTAAAAGTATCTTATCCGCTATTCCAGGATATACTCTAGCAGTGTACTAAGTTTCATCAAAATCCGTTCAACCATTCGAGCGTGAAGAAGAAACAAACTTACAAACTTTCGGCTTTGTAATATTAGCGTGACTGTATTTTGGATTCTAACTTTGATAACAATAATTTTGTTTATGTCAATCAAAACAGTTTCAGGTATATAACATACATAACTCAATTTATCGATAACAATCTTGATACTTACAACAGATTTTCTGGGTAATACAGGTGTTGTGATTTTATCAAACAAATTGAAACTAATCTTAAACATTATCTATTCAATTGTATGCTTAAACTTTAACAGAACTAAGATCTGTGTTTAGACAAGGTTTTATCAGACAAACGATTCTAATCTTCTCAGTAAGCATCTAAATTTGAATAAAAAAATCCCCACCTCTCGCCTACATAATCCCTTCAAAAAAACCTTCTAAATGATATCTAAGTACGAAATGCAAAAAAGTCTTGAGTTTGAGAACCACACTGTAAGGCAGCGTTCACTTGTCCCTATGCGGTGAATAATAGATTTTTTTTAATAATTTTTATTAGGTTGCATTTAAACGCTATCTCACCCGGTAGAAAGGGACGATGCGGTCGACGTTGGAGCGCGCTTGTCTAGAAGTAAACACAGACTCTAGTAGGGAATTCTACTTTTTAGCTGTGCGCACAATGAATGTGTTCTCAGAAATTTTTATGGTACCTAATGGGATGTCCACTGATGGTCCGATGATGGAACAAGCTGAACGAAAATAAATTATTCAATTACCACCAGATGGGTGATGTGTCTCATCCCGAAAACTGCCCGATAGTTGATTTTAGGCATATGTTTGATTTTGGCGGAAAACTTTGTAAGTACCTTGGCTATAAGATTTTAATTATTTTTTTCTTCGCCCTTTATGGGCAGGGTAAGGTCCGTGACCGTACCGCCTCGTCATAATGATTAAAGTCTTCCTTGGCATTAAAGGCCGAAGCCAAGTTTTCGTTGATCACTACGGCACTATTAAATAAAAGTATTTTATGCATGACATCATTAATCTATAATAAATTGTCTGATGACATTAAACAATTACCAATCCACCAGTTTAAGAAGAAACTACATTCATTCCTAATAGACAGATGCTATTATGATGTTAAAGATTACTTGAGTGACAAAAATATTGTTATCCATTGACAAGAAAGGAAAAATAATTATCATTTTTTATATGTATGATAATATTGTATTGAATATTTGAATTGTATTTGAATTCCATTAAGAATGTAATTTGCGATGTTGATAATAATGAATTATGACTAATATGACTTGAGATTAATTGTATGTATTTATAATTTAGAATACTTATGACATTCAATTTTAGATAGAATTTTAGATTTTGACATTTAATTTTACATTTTGCCATTTAATTTTACATTTTGACATTTAATTTTACATTTTGACAATTAATTTTAGATGAATTTTACATTTTGACATTTAATTTTAGATCGAATTTTATATTTTGATATTTAATTTTAATTCTGACATTTAATTTTACATTTACATCATTAATATTCTATAATAGTAAATTTGTAAATTCAATACAATAACTGCGGACATTTGTTATTTCTATTATTTTAATTGTTTTATTAGTTACTACATATAATTTATTTCTTTATTGTTATTTATAAATTTGTAATAAAATTCCTGTTTTAAGTTTTAAATTAATTAATATTGCATGTATTATCACATTGTACGCCCTAGAAGCAAAACATAGCGCCCTCAATGTATCATTTAGAACCTATTATGTCTTGATGTTATAATAATGAATTAGGACTAATATGACTTGAAATTAATTTGTATGTACCTATTTATAATTTGGAATATTTTAATAATGTATCGAGACTAATATGACTAATTGTGTTTTAACTTCTGATTTGTATTTTATTATTGTATGCCTTAACGGCGGGACATAGCTGAACTTATTTTAATTATTTAAGACCCGTATTTATGTGTATACCTATAGTCCACAATAAAGAAGATTTGATCAATGTTTCAGGCCAAAGCTAAGTTTTTAGTAATAATTTTTACAGGCCCAAACCAACTCTTCAGTAATAATTGTTACCGGCCAAGATTTTGAATTTTAATTTCCACGTGGATTGACAGATGTCACTACACATTAAATCAAAGCCCTGTCACATCTTTATGAAACAACCCTTACTACAGAACTTTAGGGTAACCAAGATACAGGAGATCAGACGCGATGACGCGAAAAATCCAATTACTCGGCGCCAATTCACGCATTCTAATGTAGGACGAAGCTGCGTGTTACAAAATCTAATCAAAGTTTATGGTTGCTCTAGCGGTTTTTGCCCTCTACCTTAGATTAGACTGACGATGTGGTGGGAAGATTAGCGGGCAGATTTTTGTTTAGATTTTAGGTTTTATTCTTTGTTTTTGTCGTGGGGTTTTACTGTGACGTTTTAGAATCAGTATGGTTCTATTTGAGAGAGACAGAAGATAGACAGAGTATAGTAAGAAAAATCTTGTTGTAAGTTTGTTACATTAATGGTTATTCGAAATTCATTCGGCAGTTTTTTGCCTTTAACAGTAAGAAACATCCGTACATCCATACATTCATTTATATAAAGTTCCGCGTTTCTAATATTAGTAGAATACTCGTAAATGCCAATGCACCTTTACGTTTCTGTACGAAACTGTCAGAATTACCACGTTGAATAGTAATGATTCTAATTCTTTATGAAAAAAAACGAGCCAGCCCTCTGGTCATGCAAAGTGTCGATCAGTGAATGAGATATACCCTTGAAAAAATTACATTACTCCATGACCCTTAGCGACTCGAAACTGTAATTACGTTTATGGTCAATTTATTAGTTTAGATAAGCTATTGTCTTACTCAGATGTCTTTTTTGTCAAATTCACGTATCCATAACTGATAAATAATAATTATTTTGCAGACAAGTTTTACATGTAATTTTTATTCATTTATTTATTTAAACTAGATGATACTGGTGTTTCCTAGCTAACTATCTAGAACTAACTAGAAAATACACCAAAACAAAACCAGGGGTCAAAGTCTCCTTTAATGTCCGTAGACTGTAGAAATGAGACTTCGACCCCTGAACTTACAAAGACTTTAACCAAAAAAGCATATTACAAGGTTAGAGACTATGTCGAAGACACGCTTGTTTGGCAATAACTACTTCTGCACATGTGGCCCCCTGGTAACTCGTTAACAGACTGCATTATTGTTCAAACGTGTCTATTAACTGCTCTATGTTTGTTTTATTTAATCTTATTAACTTATTACTTACTCAAAACATTGTTTTGGCAATATTTTGATATTATTTAGATCTTAAATTCATTAAGACATGATTTATTCTCATTTGTTGATAGGTTTTTTTTTTGTTACATTTGTATAGCCTCTCGCTAATAGTGTGAATGAGAGAACACTGTAGACCACGGAGTTTAATTATTACCTATTTCAACACAGTTTTTGATTAATTTTATTTTTATTGTGCCTTTGGGTGCATTATTGACTGGTCTACACTGTCCTCGCATATGTGTCTATGTTGTAATATGGAAGTATTGTAAACCCATAGATTTTTGAAAAGAGTAACCATGAAGTTTCTTGCCGATTCTTCTCCATAGGAAACGACCAATTGGAACCGTGAACTAGCTTCTAACGTTTTATAAGTGCCCATGTAGGCCTATGTGAAATAAAAATATTTAGACTTTGACTTTGACTTTGACTAAGTACTACTCCGTTTTACTCCGTTGAAATAATACTTATTATATTACATGTTTGCTACCCACAAACATGTACCGCCCGAACATATGAGAACCGTGCAGACTAATGTATGAAATGGTCTTTTAAGGAAAGAACTACACAGATTTGAGTAGACCTATCCAGTCACTATTCATATCGCCCAATTCAGAAACCTACCTAAGTTAAAATAATACTACTTTATCTTTAAGTTATCATTTAGAAAAACAAAATCACAAAAGCTACCGGAGGTTTTAAATTTTATCTTTAAACAAGAAATGTTCTAGGTAGAGCACATAATATAATTTCCACTACACAAACAATGTCCTTTCTTTCTTTAAAAAAATATGTTTGAAAATAGCTCAAAGTGTTTTCTACCGAGACAAACCACATTAAATAAGGAAATATATTTTTTCCATACTAATATTATAAACTTGCTGCCGCCAGCGGCTTCCCATGATACTAGAAAATTGTTCCAAGGAAACATACCCCCGAGATAAAAAAATACTTAGTACTATTGCATGATCTGCCAAATTTCATCCAAATCCGGTTTAGATAATTACGAACTGATTTTGATTCAAATTGGTACGGAGTAAGCTACTTTTCATCTGGTTCCAACATCAACTTCACGACGGCAACAACCGGTACTCACATGGACGAAATCGCAAGAAAAAGCTAGTGTATTCTTTTATTGCAAGCTTGAACATATTTCGCTTACGGTCGGTCATCTATGCACTGAGCTGGTTAGTCCAGTAGAGGCTCATAACCTTCGGTCCTCGATAGGTTTTCACTTCAATAGATTTAAAAATATTTGTAATTTCCAACGAAATCTAGATCATAAACAGGAAAGAAATCGATACCGGTACTCACTGATTGAAAAATCTGATACAATTTATAGTACAGCATCAGCCTTATCATGTTTCAAGCCTCCTTTCTTTGACTTTTGTTCTAGGACATGCCGGTTTCCTCACGATGTTTCCCTTCACCGTTTTGAGAGCAGTGGTGATGAAATAAATTACACAAAGTAACGCATCTGGCTGGGTTTGAACCAGCGACCTACTGGTAAGTCGGGGCCACCACTGCTCTTCAAGCCACTACACTGCTTTTCAATTTATGTAATATCCAAAGTAAAATAGATCGATATTGACCCAGTTTCTCGAACGAATATTATCGCAAAATTAATGTGACATAATTCAAGCGTGCGTTAGATATTGAGATTGATTTAATGAATTTTCAACGGACAATGGCTTCATTTGATTGGTGCCGCTTTTGATGTATTTATTTCCGTCAGTTACGTCACTGGGAATCAGTTTGGTACTACAAATTAAAATATTCGTTTTTTAACTGACATTATGATTATTACGTTTGACCTACCAGTCTAGTGGTCAGTGGCCAGACTTGGTCGTCAACTTGCTACTTTAAAACTCGCGAGAGCGCGCGAGTTGGCAGCTTTCGATTCTACTTACATTTTTTGTCGTTAACTCGCTCGATCGTTAAATATTACGTGTTTTTACACAGTTAACTATAGAAACTTCATATAACATCTATAATGTAGGTACCCACTTTAAAATAGAGGTATTAGTTTAAACGTGTTACCTTAAAAATCGTAAATAGAGTTTATTTTAGCATTATCGGCCTTGCCTTGTTCCAATTATTAGGACTCAGGCCTCCTATCTGGAAGAGGAAATGAGCCGTAATCCACCACGAGGACCTAGAAGAATTTTTGGCTCTATTACGTGGAAATGAATTACGTGGAATGGCATAGGCTTTTCTATTTTCACGCAGGCAAAGTCACAGGCAGACACTAATTCAAAATAAAACCGCTTATCTGATCCACTCAGTCACTACCCTTAGACTTTATGCTAAATCATTGAGGCCAATATACCACAGAATTACATTCTATTGTCTGACTTAAAATGTACATGGTGTTTCATTGGCCATTTAAGTTGGCTTTATGGGGTAAACATCACCCCGCTTTTTATACGTTAACGACAAATTGGTGTTATATTTGTTTTCGTTTAGAATTAACGTTTGAATCCCCAACCGGTCCTATGAGACCGCGCTGTTATTATTTTACTATTGTGACTCGTTTCGCGGGTATCTGAGTAATTAAGGGCTGCGCTGTGTGACTTCCAGTCTAACTGGATGCAGCTGAAAACAGAATGTTACATAGAACCACTGCCTACATAATCTCTATTACCTAATAAGGCAGTACCTAAAACAATACACCTAGGTATGCAGAACTGGTAATTAAATGGTACTTTAGGTTTTTAGCTTCTTACTAAAAAACATAAGTACCATTTAATTAAAAAAAACAAATAATCAAATATAGATATCGTACATACACACACAAAACGTACATAACACAGTAGAACAAATTATTAATAAATGTCAAAATAAATTCGTTACAAATGTCACAATAAATAAATGAGAAACGTCAATAAAAAATGCATAAAATTTTAACGATTATAATTATATGAATACAATCAATGAATATTGCCTAAATCAAGGCTCTATGCTTGCCACAAACTCTTAAAACCAACAAGTCATACTTTCCTGAAATACTAGCACAATTTTAAAATTTTAGTGCACTTTTTAATTGTTACAAAAACTTACAGTTTTAACTAGCCTTGCTGCTCCTAACTTAGTACCGTTCCTGACTACCTACAAAGGTTCACAAAACAAGTATTACCTAACTTGGCACAATTAAACTGAGATGCAACTGCTAGTAAAGGTGCTTTCTCACCATATGAGCGTGGAAGGTAAGCGGTGTGAGGATGTGTAACAGAGGAGTAAAATTGTGTGATTGTTTCTATAAAAGCTTTGACCTAGCACAGTCTGAGTAAAAATTGCTAGCGAGAGTGTGAAACGGTAGAGACAGTCGTATTTTATATCGATTAATAAAGATTGACGGAGTTATTTTTCATTAAACCTGTAGCTCAAATATTATTTATATTTGATTATTTTTCAAAAGAAAAGATATTGTCTGTAAAAAAAAGAACTTTCTATGTAACTAAATAATGATAATAATGCTCAGCTGTGCGCGGGCCGGGTATGGTATTGTAAAATAAATGTCCCTCGCTCACATTCCTCGCTCGCAACCTTCTCACACATCACTCGATTTTTGTCTTCAAAAATAGGTATTTTTCCTCGCTCGGCTTGTCAGCCTAGGGAAGAAAGACACAGCAATCTCATCGATGAATTCCTACCACGTCCCTCGCACCATCTAGTGGAGTAACACCCTAATAGCCTCTACTCGGAAACAAACCATTGAACTCGCTTGCCAGTAACTTTAACAGGCAATTATTACAGTATTTGTTTGAAAGTTTCATGTGTAAGTAGAAATGTAAGGAGTATTATAGGGGATTAAACGTCGCATACAATGGGTACTTTAAGTTATGTACTAAGATGCTTAGTAACTTATTGTTTGGTTATTGGTAGTTTTGTATTTCTAGTTTTGTTGTAAGAACGTTGTGTTATTAGTGATCGAATATTCTAAGACTAGCGAAGTTTGTTCAGTATTAGTACTCGTACCTGGTTACGGCAAAAAGAATATACTCGTAAGTATTACGTTAAAGACACGTTGTTACGTTATTTTATTTGTATATATAATTATGTACCCTCGATTTCTAATTATTCATTTCTTTTTTTTTATGCACCCTGCCACCTTCTCTTTTCACCACCCTAAGTTGACTGGTAGAGAATGCCTACGGCATTAAGTCCGCCTGTGTACCTTAACTGTTGCATGAAGATCAAATAAATAAATAAATAAAGACTGTTATTTTAAAGTGTTTCATTAGTGTACGTTGTTAAATATTTAGTCTCTAATAGAGTTATTATTTTCTTTGTACCTCATTGGTTTTATGGTCGTCAGCGTGATTGCTGATCGTGGCGTCTAGGATTCGATTCACGGGCCAAGTAAAAATGCTATTGAGTAAGTTGAGTTAGGCTTTTGTATTTTTAAGTTAGCGGTGGTTCTGCACCTACTCTTACCGGTCGTGTCATACTACTATCATATCGGACTATAAAACACCGCAGGAGACGATTTGGCCATCTGGAGTCATAGGGTAATCCTCGGTCACTATACGTATGGGCTTACGGACGACCGATCTATGTTTTTTCAGTTCATACGTAACTTAAACCCATCCGTGTTTCTTTAGTTGACCTTAGCGTTCTAGGACCGTGGTAATTCTATAGAAAAATCTTGGAGAATGCTAATATATTCTAAACTCAAGGAGCAAAGCTACAGCACATAAAAATGTATCACTACGAAATAAAAATAGCTAACCAAAAATACATTCGCAATAAAAAATTCAACCTAAAATAGTAAAAGAAAATATTCAGCAATGTGACCACATACCTGAAGAAGTAACCGGAAGTAGGTTGCGCGGCACCGGAACTGCTGAATGTACGCCGGCACATTGTTAATAAGGGGCGTGCGAGTTTCCGGTGGTGGCGAGATTAGTGATGTGAGTTTGTAGCTTTTATTTTTTGGTAAAGTTATTTTAATACCTAGTTATTAAATTAAAATTCGTTTCGTATTTTTGCATTTTCTAAAAATACCAGAAAATTTAAACCGAGAGTTTGTTTTCTTTGAATGGAGTGGGAGTATCAGACGCATATTTTAGGAGGCATATCAACCAAAGACATCTCCTGCTCTATGAGGAGCGCTTTCGCTTCTAAGGCGGAGTGGAAGGGCATCTGACTTTTGTGGAATTAAATCCTCCTATGTTCTTTCTTTGTCTAGCGTTTTAAGAGTTTTCCTGTCAGAAACAAATTCCTGGCCCCGGTAGATTTCATCCCCGCTGGACCCATACGATTTTGCTCACAACTCCTTGGGGCGCGCGTGGAATACTACGCGCCGTCAAATATTCGAGCTCTGTTCAGATGGTTACCGGATAACTGTCACTGTCTGTGTGTAACTTTAACTGTAGTGAGTAAAGCAGTAACTAAAGTGTGGGAGAAACCATGAGGGTTTGATTTTTGTTTGCTTAAACGTGTTAAACTCTGAAACCACCCTCTAGTCTAGTAGGTATTAATGAATGATAATACCTTGTTCATGTGGCAATCAAAACAAGAGAACAGATGCACTTACAGGCACAGAAAGTTTCTATTTATGAGATTGACAACATTTTAATAAATAATAAATAAATGAAAAAAAAAAAAGATTTTTCTACAAAAATTTCCTCCAAACAAATTGACGCACTTATCAACTACCACCAAAATTACATAACATTATATCAATACAATCACTACCTAACCGCACAGGATATACCCGACACGCGACGCTTATTTGCTTCCATAATACATGTAAATCGTTGGTACCAACTCAATTGGTTAGTCGAGTATATCAATTCGCTTGAGCGCATTACGCCAACACTACCCCATTCAGTACAGGATTACGGCGTAAAGGCTTTAGTTGAGAATATGACGTCACATCTGTCGTGACCTTTTTAGTACGTGCTTCTTTATAGTGAGGATTTTTATGGACGTGTGGTGGCTGAAAAATAATAGGTCAGTCGTACCGTGAATGTTAAGGGCGACTACGATTTTGTAAGTTGACGAAAGTTTGTGTAAGAACTAGCTATGTAATATGTGATTTTTAAGAAGTTTTCTAACCAGCGTTAAGGTAATCCACGACTTGCCAAAATGTCCAATATATGTCCGAATAATGGTATGATCTGATAAATAAACTATTATCATTCTAGAACAAAATTAACTGTTTCTTAGCTCTTTGGTCAGTTTTTAGCTAAATTAACGGGCCAAGCCATATCAATATGGCGTGTGTTGGATTTTAAGTGTAGGGGGATAATTATTATCATGAGGAGAAATTTCATTTTCCTCTATCTGCATGGACTTTCTCACTATTTGGGTTAGTACATCTCAAACCCTCAGGATACCTTTAGAATGCATACATTTTATCGAAGATGCCCTTGAGACAATTTTCATGGAACTTAAAAAAATACTATTAGAAATAAAAGAAAGAAAGAAAAACAGTTTATTTGTGCGGAAAGACTTCTTGGTACTTTTAATACTATTTATAACTAGGTTACTACAAAGGAAATGTTTTCGAAGAACTTAGGTGTCCTGTGTAAGATTAAACTTGTGTTTAGGGGATCAGCGTCCTCGCCTATTATAGTATATTTATACTGTAAAAAAAATGATGTATTTACTTCTAAAGAAAAGATAAGAAAGAAAAAGAAAGAACATATGTACTTCTTAACCAACTATGTATATAGTGAGTTAAGCATCTGGATACAGAACTTTATTTCTGTTACAAATATGAGAAAACAATTATATACATAAAGACAAGCAAAAATTATATTTTAAAGTTATTTTCCCAATACAATTTTGGCAGTTCTACATATATTATAAAATATCTGGAATGGCATATTTTAAAAATGTTTTGGTTGCTCGTGTTAGCGTAGAACTGTGTCACGAGCGGATAGTCTTCCCCGACCTTATGACAACAGATTCCCACAAAGTTTCAATTCTGATTGTATGATTGCAATATTTTCACTGGATACCTGAATTAACCGACCGGAGCAAGCCCCTCCGGTACTAGATATTTACGTCCTTAAGGAAATTAAGTAAAACTTTTAATTAAAGTGGGTAATCAGAATTATATTTATTGATTTTCTCGCATTTTTTGGTATTTATTTAATTGAAATTACAATATAATAACATCTTTACTGCTGACATTACACAATAATTTGATTTTCTTTGTTTAATTGTGATTGAATGAATTGTCAGGAGTATATTGTTTTGATTTATTAACACTGCAGTTCTTTTATATTTTATTTTGTCAAACAAATATTTGAAATTAATATGTACATATTTTGTACGCCTAATAGCAAAATAAGAGAATCCACAAAACCAAAATCTCACACACCGTATCTTTAATCTATGTTTACAAATAAATAATGTCAAATCTAAATTAATGAAGACTTACGTTACAAATCCAGTTTCTTGTAACTAGAAGCCCTATTTATCCAAAGCAAAGTCTAAAATTAGGATAAATAATTCTATTTTCGAAACTAGGGCAGAGCCATTTGGGACTGGAATCAAAATCAAAACTTCTGAAAACGTTCATGAAATTTATAATTAAGAACATAATTTATGTTTGGATTCCCCGCCCATGAACTGAGCCGTGGACATTGGTTCTCATAACTGAAAATGATAGGTTAATTATTAATGGAGCATTCTGAAGTAATAAGAGATATATTGTCTGTCTTTACCTGAGCAAGTTAAGCTATTATGTGTAACTTTAGAAGAAATTTGATCTGCTCTTAACATTCTACATTAAAAAGACTATGGTCTAGGTTAAGCAACGCTTGCCAAGGTTGGTCTGTTGATGGGTGACCATCTTACCATAACGAGTTTCCTCCGTGCCTCGGAAAGCACGTTAAGCCGTTGGTCCTGACTGTCATTAATTATAGTTGGGAAAAGGATAGGCAGATGTATTCTATCGTTCAAAATTGGGGTGAGAGTCAGTTTTTTATTGACTAGAATCTAACTGTTTCCTTCAGTTGCCCTTTGTGTTTCAGGACCACAATACTGCCCTCGTAACAGCAAATGCAGTACTTGCAAAATGGCGGTTTCGAGAAAAACGCGTTTAAGTGTTTTAATCAAATCTCTACTTTCCCTGATATAAATCTCATATGTTTTGTTACGGAAAAGGTACATAAAAATACAAAGTATTATTCAGTTTAGTTTTGAAGTTAATTTTTCTTATCTAGGTCTTTAGAAAGTTGAATACTGCCCTTTAACCTTGTATTTCTAATAGTAATAAATCCAAGAAGTAAAGTGAAATGCAGTACGTGTGTTTGTTACTGCATTTGTACCAAGGAAATGTATTGACTGCATTATGCACTAGCAAAGTTAATTATTATTTATTATTGAATATATGTAGAATAAAAGGCATAATGCAGTGCAGTTGTTTAGTTTGATTATATTAACTGTAATTTTACACTAAGTAAGCAACATTTTTTTTTAATAGAAGTTATTTCAAAAAACCTCGCAGTGGGGTATGTTGTAACAACTTTACGGAGTAAGTTATCAATAGTTGTTCTTCTACCTCTTCTAGACTACGCTAATGTCTACTTCCTTGATGGGACTGAGGAACTTCTTGACAAGCTGGAGCGTCTGCAGGATCAGTGAATCCGCTTCATTTTTGGCCTTCGACACTACGACCATGTGTCGGAATTTCGACGACCATTGAAGCTAACTATTCGCTAACGTCGGGATTGCCAGTCTTTCTTCTCTGCCCTTCATAATCCCAACTCCCTCTTGTATCTTCGGGAACGCTTCGAGTATCTTGTTCCGAGAGGAAAGGTTTGTCGCTCATCATCCTCCTTTCTCCTTTGTTTTCCTTCCCATTCCTCCAGTCATTGCACTGGAACTTTCACTGTTCGCGCTGTGCGCCTGTGGAATTCTATTCCATACACATTACGGGCTAGCCCCTCGTTGGGTGTTTCCAAAAAGAATTAGGGAAAATTTCAACCTGTTTTAGCGTTTGTAAAGTTTCTTATGCTGAATGCGCCAAATAAATCTTCACTAAATAGTATAAAACAAAGTCGCTTTTTCTGTCCCTATATCCCTATATGTATGCTTAAATCGTTGAAACTATGCAACGGATTTTTATGCAGTTTTTTTAATAGATAGAGTGATTCAAGAGGAACATTTATATGTATAATATAGAAGGGAAACACTGATAATTTTACACCCGTGCAAAGCCGGGGCAGGTCGCTAGTTATACAATAAAAAAAATATTTTCAGTTCCTAACATTACAATTAGCCCAAACCCGGTTACAACTAGCCGTAGGATGTACCACCAAACAGTTTTTTTTTTCAGAGACGTTTTTAAAAAAACATCGTTACAGTTTTGATCTATAATTTATTTGAAATAAATAGTTGAATAGTTGTTAATTATAATGGTACTGCTGGATTTAATAAATACTTTACAAAATACACTTTCATAGCCAAGAAACGAAAAATTGTTAAAATATGCCCCCCGCTCAGGAGAGCGGTGTTCCGTTTATATAATTTTAGTTAAGCTAGTAGGAAGCTTAACTAAAATTATATAAACGGAACACTGCTTTCATAGGAAACTGAAAAATATTTATATAAATGGAACACTGCTTCCCTAGGAAACTATTTTTTTTAATTAGTAAACGCACGTTAACAGTATTTTAGTAATACTTAATTTAACTTAAATCTCACAGCCTTTGTTTCATGTTTCATCACAGTCTTCTACTTCTAAACTATTCACAAGATCAGTCGAAGAATCATTGATGTGGAGGTTTTTCCAAAACAGTAATCTGTTTTGGGGTATTATTTTGGACAATGTAGAAAGAATAGCAGATTTTCTTGCTTCTGTTATACTTACCTCTTAAATGAATATGTGTGATGGGATTAGGAATTGATGACTTTAAGTATTTAACTTTTAGGAACTCAATTTCATGAATCATTCTATCATACTGTGTCTCCACATATAAGTTACCTACTTTTATTTCTGTGTACCTCAACAGTCATAATATCTTTTAATTATACTCTGTTTATGCTCTTTGTAAGTCTATGTTGAGATAAATGATCATAAATATACATTTGCAGAAGTCAGAAACTTTCATAGCTTTTAGCTTCGACTGAAGCACTACCTACTTAGTGTTAAACGCAGCATGCGCTATAATAAGACATCATATTTTACATTTTTTATTCCATGATACTAGGGTCAATCGCAGTGTAAACCATTACTGCATTTCACCTTAAACAACATAGAAATAAATTAATATACGAATGTACAAGATTAAAACGCAGCCAAAATGCGAGTACTGCGTTTCTTACTAGTATTTAGATGTGATTACTGCACTTTAATCTGGTATATGTTCATTACTGTATTTATGCTAACAACATTAGATAATTTCTCACGAAATGCTGTATTTTTTCTTATTGTTTCACCATGTTCCAGCCATAGAAAAAAAAAATAAAAAAAACTACATATAGCTTGAACTCTCCTTATGTCATTTATGATAAAAACGGAAAATCGTAAAAATGTCGATTACTGCATTTGCTGTTACGAGGGCAGAATATTCCTCTCAGACATTCTCATGGCTCTAGTGGTCATTGGTCCATACGGTTTTGCTGACATCTCTGTGAGGCACAAGGACCATTACGATAGATAACTCGGACTCAGTCATTAGTGGGAGCAGTGGTGGCCCAGTGGGAACTGCCCCGACTTGCAAATTGCAGATTGCGGGTTCAAACCCAGTAAGGTGCATTATTGTTTGTAATTTATTTCATCACCACTGGTCTCAAAAACGGTGAAAGAAAACATCGTGTGGAAACCGGCATGTCCTAGAACCAAAAATTCGAAGACATGTGACATCCGCCAATCCGCACTGAGCCCGCGCTGTGGATTATGGCCTATTCCCTCTCCTAGAGAGAAGGCCTAAGTCCCAGCAGTGGGAACATTACTAGACCGATAATGCTAATGCAAATGCTAATGGAGTAATTACCGGACAACAGGACGATGAGACAGGAATATGGAATTTGCATGCACGTTATTATTTGCAAAATTTAATATTTTTTAGCTCTAATAATCCGGTATGAAATAATTTTTGAGACTGTCGAAGATGAAATTATAAACCTTCAAAGCTAAACTAATAAGAAAGAGCAGTTCGAAATGGATTTTGACGTCAAAGTCCCGCACGGCCGCCATAGAAAATCATATCTTAGAGAGAGGGAATATTATTTTACCAGTTCTAGTATATTTATTGATAAACTAGTAAGATAGTTTTTCTAGGCATATTTTTTATTGCTCGTCATCTGACGATATAGACCTCAAAATCTCTTTGCACATGTCTGTTTTATTATCAATCTTCTATACTAGGCGAGGATTGTCACTCACTGAACGTCTAAGGAACGTCGACCGACGTCACCCAAGTCAACTGCGGCGAAGGTAGTGTGGATCTGGAAGGAGAACTAGGAAGCTTTTGCCCAGTAGTGGGACATAAAATAGGCTATAAAAAGTTACTAGGACAAAAAAAAACTACTCTGCTTAACCACTCTTTTCTCCTTAACCAATTCAACAGTTTTATTATTTATGGAGTCCAATCTTTTAAAGTAGGTAATGGTTTGCATTTCCTTGAGTTATGCAAAGGATGTAAATCAATCACATTACTATTGCATGCTTCGGCCGATCAATCCAAGTCAGGGGTAGAGCTTAACTTGTGGGCAGAACGTGAGCTTGATAAATCAACTTTAAAAGTGGAAATGATTCAACGGAAAACATTGGTTGGAGGGGTCGTGGGTTTGAAACCCAACTGTTGCATTGATGATGTAGAGGTAGTCTGATATCATGACTCAGTTGTAAAGATTCATAGCTTTTGTTCGTAGTATGGTTTTTCGTTTGTTGTAGGTTTAGATATGTAAGCATAAGCATAATCAGTCTTATAGTGTTCCCGGTGGAAGAACTTAGGCCTCCTCTCAGGGAGACAAAAAAGCCGTAATCCACCACGCGAACCCAGTGGTCAAATGATTTTTTGATTCTAATATAATTATACCCCTGGGGATCAGTGGTGATAAAATAAATTACATAAAGTTAAGCGCTTGCCTGGGTGGCCGGTGATCTAATCATTGTTCGCCATCTAAAAGTCCGCATTTACGATGGCCAAAAATCAACTCCCAGCGGCCAGAGCTGTCTTTTGCAAAGGTTTTAAGGGTGCAGTATTTTTTATTTCTTATTATTGATAGGCTCGCGCTTGACCGCAACTCACTTAATGGTAAGCGATCATGTGGTCGACGATGGAGCTCGCTTGCCTAGAAGCAACCTATTCACGCTTGACTTAAAGACCCCTAGGTTGTAGCTGTCAGGGAACACAGACCCCGGCAGGGAATTCCATTCTTTAGCTGTACGCAAAATAAATGTACTCCCAAAACGTACGTATGGGTGGGATGTTCACCGTGTACCGGTGGCGCATTGCCGTACGTAGTATGTTTAATCTTTGCCAAATCTTTACTAATACATTAACACTTTTTTTGTTTTCGAAGGGAAACCTTCAAAAGGCTCCGGTAACTTTAAATAAGATACTCCGAAACCCCCTCTGTGCAACGCCTATTAGGGCACATCCTTCTGGAGACTGTACAATGATCTCCCTTGAAGTGCACGGCAGCATAAGAATACAGTAGCACCTACCTACATACTTAATTAAAGGACACAGAGGTGTAGTTTTAGTTCGCCTCGTCGTTCATACCAATACATCGAAGGACTGGAACAATTTGCCTATTGCGGTTTTCCCGTCCGATTACAATTTAGGTGTCTTTAAGGTTAAAGTGAATAGTTTCTTAATAATCTAGTGCGCCTCACTATCAACGATTGCATCTCTGCTTACCATCTGGTTGGATTGCAGTCAAGTACTCATCATCATCATCATCTCAGCCGAAAGACGTCCACTGCTGGACATAGGCCTCCCCCAAGCGTCCGGTCCTGTGCGTCTCGCATCCATCGGATTCCTGCGACCCTCGCCAAGTCGTCGGTCCACCTTGTGGGAGGCCGAGTAGTCAAGTACTAGTTTAAAACAATTTAAAAAAAAAGTTTGTTGAAATTTGACCGCTTCTCACTTTGTGCAGAGCAGAAGAAATCATTGAATGCTTCCCCATCTTAAAAATAAACATACAAACATACCTAGACACCTACTAAACCTTCACAACAACGAAGTCCATCTCAAAACCGTAAACCGAAATACGTCTACAAAATAAAAGGCCACCCACAAACAGCTGCATTTCAGGCTGAAAAACGTTTAAAATAAATCACATTAAACAGTTTCGTGCAGATCGTTCGCGTAGCGTACCGTTTATGTTGGCAGAATAAACTAGGTTACAGAATTATTTATAGCTCGAGTGTTAGAAAGAATTTGCATGTAATGTGCATGGCTTTTGCGATCCTGGGAAATCGATGGGTTTTGGCTTTTTTAAGTGTGTTTTTTTATGGTATTTTAGAGGCGTGTTACGTATGTTTACTTTGCGTAATTTATTTCATCGCTACTTTATTTTGTTTATTTTTTTTCCACAGTTCTCAAAACGCTAAAGCAATAGTGAGGACGAGTATGTCATAAAACTAAATTTTCTTAGATATGTGACATTTACCAACTCGCACTGAGTAAGAATATAAAGAGATTAGATCTTTCTGAATTATTTTCAATTTATACCAAGTCAAAAAACATATTATATATAATACAAGTAGAAATTTTTTAATTACAATAATTTCAACTTTTTTTATTAATTATAACAGCATTTTATTGGGGTTTCATTAAATATTTAATTTATGATATTTTGTATGAAAGAGGGAATGGGCATATTTTACCAGATTAAAAATGATTGCATTATTACTGTTAACATCTTTGTAGATACAAAGATAATACAATAATAATGAGTCCTAACACATCTCAGGAACCTGGGTTCCTGGACCGGTGGGAGTACAAGAGACTGAACCCAATTAGGCTTCTTAGAAACTTCATGGAGCGTAGTAGCAACCCTATACGATGATTAGCAGACCCAAGGATAACTCTTACTATTTCTATAATTATATATTTAATTTCGGTAATCAAAACTGTGTACATAAAGTTAACAATGATCCAATATCCCACTGAAACTACTCGTAGCTTCATATTATCAGTGTAATGAACATTTTCCCCACAAACCTTACTTGTTTTCAAACCAATACCACAATAAATAGAACGAACACCACAAAATTATTCCAACGTTATTCGAAAACCAAATTCGGTATTATTTCCATGATTGTTTACCAAATAAAAGTACAAACTTCCAATTTGGGAGAAACAAAATGTAATGGAAAGCCGCCATATCTGTATATATAAAAGGAGAAACTGACTGACTGACTGATCAACGCACAGCCGAAACTAGTAAGACAAGATTGTTTAGGCGAACACTACTTATTACTATTTCTTTATTGTCAGACAACTTAGGCTAAAAACACATAAAAAATACAAAAAAGCACAAAAAAAAAACATTAAAATCACAAAGTAATATAATATAATATATAAATGTAATATGATATAATATAATATAGTATAATAAACTAATATAAAAAATATCACAAAAAAATAGGAGGATAAATACCAAGAGAGCATTTTTCAAAATTCACCTGCCAAATTGATGAAACGGGAGTCTAAAGTATGTATGGAGAAACCTACTTTCTCACGAGCGAAGCCACTGACAAAAGCTAGTGTCAATATAAACACTATGATATAATTTCTTGTGGCAAAACGTCACGTTTTCAATTTACTTCGTGTCCTTGCTTTACCCAAAGATTTTTCCTTTACTTGTGTGCCACCAATTATTATTTTACGATCGACGGTTTCAGTAGCAAACATTTTATGATCCAATTGAATGTATGGTGATAATAATATTGTATGTTGTGAGATATAACGTCAGGTTTTTATTTTCTGAAAGGCTATAAATAGAAGTGCATTATTTATTATTTGATTTATTTATTTATTTAAATTTTATGAGTGTGACATTGGTGGACTTAATGCAATAAGGCTTTCTCTACCAGTCTTATTTGGTTTAAAAAAGAATACACTATTGTAGGTGTGCACAATAAAAAAAATACTGGATATTATAAATCGATTGAATATCATTTAGGTGCTTTGATAATAAAATGCATAATACATTTACTAAAATTATAAATTAATAAATACCTACCATGATAGATATAAAAAAATAATTAAGAGAGCTAGAAACTAATGTTGAGAGGACTTGAAGTAGTAGTTTCGAATTTTATGCTTAAAGGAAAATGTAATAATTATTAACTTTTTTTATGTCAAGTAAAAGCACATTTCAGAGTTCTGTGGTAGAAACAGCTTAAGAATCCGACATAAACCCAGTGTGGTGAGAAGGAATTTAAAGAAGTAAACACAAATGCTGGATGGAGCGGGAGGGCGTGTCAATATCAGTTGCGTTCTAAGGCTACGGAATCCCTATTCAGAAAATCCTCGCCGCCCTCGCGAGGCATTTCATCATTTTGAAGTCCTATTATACGGCAATCTTATTGCCATCAACAACAACTATCTGTAGGTCATACAAATATTTGTTTCGTCCAAGAATCGAATCTGCAACACACAGCATAGCAGGCATTTACTTAATTACTCTGTCAACCGTGACAAATTAATAAACCGATTTTATAATTAGAAATACTATTTCATTCAAATTTTGCCTCCCAATACTCGTTATGATTAAGCTCATTTGATTAATAAATCAATTAAGTTCTTGTAAGTATTATAAATGGAACCTGAAGGTTGAAAAATTACGGTTCTACATGCCTAACAATACCTATATGTACGAGTGTAATTATGCTTGTTTACTTTAATAACTGTAAGTAATTGTGGAAATTATTCATTCGAATTTAAAGTACTTACTAAAATAATTGATAAAATGCCCTACATGAGTAAAGTAATTAACATTTCTTGTCATTAAAGGGTCACTCTAAGGTTGGATAGTTACTTTTTATTTAGACTTTAGATGTCAATAAGGCATAAGGAATTGTTTAAATATATGTCAGAGGTTAAGACTTTGATTGCATGAATCTTAAAAAAAATGTATTTTAAGGAACAAACGTATTTTCATCGCAATCGTAACCTACCAAAAAGCCTTTTTTATGTAATTATAAAGTAGTGCTTGAATGCGATCCTACCTGATGATGATACAATCGTATCACTACTCATTTCTCAAAATTTTGTCTATATTTGAGTGTTCGTTTTTTAAAAATACTTCGAAACCACCACCGTTTGTCCCTCCGTCAATACCATTTTTCTAAGGAACGGCGTGAAGGTATAAAACTAAAATTAATATTTTAAAAAGCTTAAATTCAAGTCGCAATATCATTCGCGACAAGTCGTAGCATAGCGGAAAGAGTTCCAGCGGGATCTCATGGTAAAATTGTGACAGTGACTGTCGCAACCCTGCGCTGGGTACGCCATAATTATAGCGATAAGGGAATTACCACAGACTACACTAATCAATGAAGATCCAAATGAATATACAAAACCAATGTATTGTTACAAAAAAAATGCCCTACTTAAAACGGATGGATCTAAACTAAAATTACAGTTTTTAAACCACCCTTCGTAGTTTTCCATTTCACATTTTATACGTCAAGTAAAATTTTGACTGAAACTAACAACATATTGGGTTCAAAAAGGCAGTAACGTCGCGTGACCGAATTGATTATCACACCATAAGCACAGGTTAGTGGCTGACGACTTTTTATTCAACACGACTTTTACTCGACACGACTTTTTACTTAACACGATTTTTTATTTACTTTTTCGGTAGGAGATACATTGGTTGTGTTTTTTATTTTGTTTAAAATTACGACATTACTGTGTATGTGATTGTTCATGCCACGCCATTTGAAGTGCTTCAGGAAGTCTATAGAGTTTTGAGAAACGGTTTGTGATTGTATTTCATCAGCAAGTCATTGACTCGCCTGTTGGTCTAGTAATTAGTGGCTCTGACTGCTACACCGGAGGTTCGATTTCTACTCAAGACAAATAAATGTTTGTGTGATGAGCATGATTATTTGTTCGTCTTTAAATAAAAATTATGTAATGGTGTACAATAAAGAGTATAATAAATAAATTGTTAAAATTGAATTAGATTTTAAAATACATACGACAATTAACCCTTGTACAAGTTTGTAAAAATGATATTTTTTTTATTACGCTTGTGGTTTGATAGACCTAATGCAACTTCAATAAATGTCACCAAGAATGATTTATATATTGGCTTTCACAAAAACATGTTACTTACAGGAAACGCGACAGAAAACCTCGCCACAAAATCTTTTCCTTGAAACGAAAATAAAAAAGCAAAACCATGTCAAAAACTATTCAAAACTAAGATTTCGGAGCTTGCCGGTCGACATTAATAATAAAAAAGGTAGCCAAGGAAACTTTCCACCTAATCATACTTTCTCATCCCGGGCAAAAACTTGAGGGGTGGGCAAAATATGAACAAAAAATATAAAACAATGTTACAGAGTTACGGAGTGCGGACTATGGCAAACTATTCCTTTGTAGGACGGTTTCACTTCTCCGGCGAGGAAGGAATTATTAAATAACGTATTTAAATATTCCTTAGTTAACTTACAGTGGTGATACACTAGCCGTTGCTAGCGGCTTTGCTTGCGTGAAAGTAGAAAATTATGCCAAGTGAACATATAGTTCTGAGCTAAAAAGGCCTATATAGCACATAGGCCTTTTTAGCTCAGAACAAGTTCTACCAGTTTACAAAGTTTTATCAAAATCCATTCAGTCGTTTCAGTTTGAATAAGTAACAAACGTATACCTACATATACTTTTTGCCCTTATAATGAAAGTGTTATTTTTCTTTTATATTTTTTTAAGGAATTGAAACTCAACACTACTTAATTTCATGTAGATAGTATCTTTTTTTTGTATTCATTACATTCACTTATATGGGTGTACTGAATACAAAAAAGTCACATGGTTTAAACCAAAAATTTAATTTTAAGAGACACCTGTCGAATTACATTACTGTCGGAAAGAAACTTGGTTGTAGAGGTCTGATAGGCAGTCGCTCTTTGTAAAACACAGGTATTCAGTCGCATCCAGACTGTAGTTAGACTGAAAACCGACTTCAAGCTAGTTCAGAAAAAGCTAGACAGATCACTCGCAGTTATATCATATTTTCCAGTTTGACCAACCATTGACGCACTGAAGTAAAACTTTTTGTGTTGTACGAGCTTAAATCTAACCATCAGTCAAAACTGGAACATAAAAATGTTCGTAAAAACACAATAAATCTGATTTTGTAGCTAATCTACGTTCCCGACCTTTACGATGATATTAATATCTTAGCTTGTGCCCACCTGAAAATTGGTTTCTTCATACCGACTTTGGAATCTCGTTTCATCTACCAAGAAAGTGAATTTTGATAAATCCTTTCTTACTGTTTGTATATCAACTGAAAGACGTCCACTTCTGAATATAAGCCTCCCTTAACCCTAGAATACTAATCTGCGTCCAAACGACTCGCATCGCACACATTTCTTGCAATTTCTCTATAACGAACGCACGGATCGTTTTGATTATTTATGTCAACTAAGTCGCTAGTCAGATGTTTACGACAGCGATAGCATTGGTCCTCTAAGTGTCACCATTTTCTAAATACGATGTACTACAGAGTCGATTCGACTCATGATTAGTCTTTGTGTAACTTTTTAGAATTTATCGTACTGTGAGATATTGAGTTTTTATCTGGTTTTATTTACTTTTTTATCCGTTTTTAGATTAATTATGTCTTCTTCAGATCCTAGGCTAGGGTTGAAATTTCAAGGATGCAGAATTAGTACTTGGTATGTAATTTTTTTGTTGTGTCGGTCCTTTGACACCATTGTCATACAAGGTCTAACCTAATGAGGTGGATTTATTTATAATCGTCATGTTTTGAAGAAGGAACTGCAAATGGACAAATAAAGAAGATAAACATGGTAGAATTTTATAATTAGACGAAAGTTGGTGTTGGCACTTTAGACCAAATATGTTCAAAAATACACCGAAACCATTTTCGGTCAGTCTATACTAATTGACGAACTATGTGCCTATTTTATGTAATATTTATATGCTGTATATATATATATTTAGTACAAGTTCTATGTAAAAGAAAATCCGCTAAATAAAAAGATATTTGTACATATTTTGTACATGCAACTTGTAAATCCTTTCCTCAAGAAACGGCTTTCTATTCCAACCCAATCAAAAAAGCACAGGGCTCATATCCAGGATTTGGTGTTTACAAATATTAAGGAGAATAAACCTGGAAGATAAACCTTATTCATAAAAATAAAAATGTTTTCACTTTGCTCATACAAAAAGAACCGGTTTACTAAAGTTAGATGTCTGAAGTGCCTATAAAACATATGCGTAGATATATGTAGGTAGATATATATATTATCTGTGTAAAATTAAAACAATTTTTATTTTTTGAGGTTCTTTACTTCTTATTTTATTATATTTATGTGTAAAATAAGTCGACTTTTATCATTTTTGTTATCTTTTTCTTTTTTCTATGACTAACTGATGATTGTGATCTGAAAAAAGTGCTATGAGATTAAAAAAATATTTTTGAGATAAAGGTTTATAATATATAAACTTTTTTTTGTTTAATACCTGCGTTAATATAGTTTATACCTATATAAAAATATATACATAAAATTGGTTTTCATGTTCAATTTATACTCTTATTCATGTGTGTGTCTAAACGACTCATGATTAGTAAATACGTTTGTAAAATATGATTAGTAGTCTAGGGTTAAGCGTCGCCACAACGACCGGTCCTGTGCGTCTTGCATCCATCGGATTTCCGCATGTTTGTATATAGTATTAAAGGAACCTGTTTGCAAAATTTCAGTATTCTACGTCCAAGGATTTGGGCTGGGCGTTGTTGACTGAGTCAGTGACTTAGTCAAGACTTTACCTTTTATCTATCATTATAAAACTGACTGACTGATATATTAACGCACAGCCAAAACTACTAGGACTAGAAGTGTAAAATTTTGCACAAGGTTTCTTTTTATGATGTACTATACTTGGAATTTTAATTCGATTCCAGATTTGACAATTTCAGTGTTGCAACGTTATGACAAGTACTAAATAGTGACGTAATATTTCCGGATCGATTCTTCTCGTTTATAATTTTACTCTCGTAAACTAAGTACAGGGTGTAAAAAGACCGATCACAAAGCCGATAACTACACATTCTGTACATGTAATTAAGTAACTTAGACCAAAAAATATTGCTGGGAAAATACTTCTTTTTTTTTCATCTTTAAAAAATAATTAATTAACCCATTCTTGACCACCGTGCCAATTTGGGTACAGTTAGTTAATGAGGGTAGGCAAACAAAATATTGAAGTTGGTCAGTATATCTTTTACGTAAAAAATAGCTAAAAGTATCCTGAATAAATATTATATTGACCTATTTCATATAAGTGCACCGTTTTTAAATAAAATTAATTAAAAACTCATTATAAAATGACGTGTGGAGGTATATGTCTGTTTGTAATTTTTATTATTATATGCAATACAGATTTCCATATAAATGGTTATTTATCTTCATAAACAATAAATGACTAAGTGAATAAACAGATTTCCGGTTCCTAAAAATATATACCTAAGTCATTATTACATGTAAAATATTGGTGTACCAATTAGGGTACAATGGCCACAAGTATTACTATTAGCAGATTATCAAAATGAACAACAAACGACGTTATACGGTCAGTAACCAGTACCGTGGTATAGAGGAAGCCCTAAATACTGTACTCGAAGATAGTGACCATGGTTCGGAGTAAGAGTTGGCTATAATTCTAGCAAAATCAAGTGTTGAAACACATGAAAAGTAGGGTTTTGATGACGACATTATTGCAACTTACTTGCCAAATGATGTTACAGGGCACTCTTTCGGATTCTGAGAACTATTTTTTTTACGATGTAGATCATCCAATGACTTCTCCCACTCTGGGTAGAGCGGGAGGGCAGACTTTTACTGACTAAAAGCACACCTATGTCTTTCAATTTTTCTTTTCGTTCTAGGACTACGGGTTTCCTTTCAAGAAATTCCCCGTGGTCCTAGCTATCGGGCATCGGCCCTGCTCGGTCGCTATGGTTTGCTGGCATGTCTTTGAGAAGCGTGTGAACTTGACGCTGTCGAAGAATTAGGCTCGGCTCGGTAGATTACCGGATGACCGGACAGCAAGCTACCCATTGCTTGGCATCCGCAAGTCCGCGTCTTCCGTGGCTGGTAGTCGGGATCGGAATCTCGGCGGCTAGTGCGTGAGAATGTTCGTTCTCTTACACTTGCGGCCTCCTTCGCTAGCATTATTGCTTCGCAGAAGGAGGCGATGGCCTGCCATTCCGACTCACTCCGGACTATAACCTAAACTAGGGCTCGGCGCGAGAGGTCGCTGCCGCTGATTGGGCACAACGCTGCTCCGCCCAATCGGGGCATACCTCCACCGTATAGTCCACCTCGTCCTCCGTGGACGATAATGAACCATTGGCTGCCAAACAAACTCGAACCCGAACAAATAATACGCGGCAGTCCAATAAATCAAGTGATTTACAAAATCTATCGGCTTTGAATGTTCCGTTTGTGTCTTTGGCGTAAGTGAACTACTTCCTAAACAGGTTTGCTGTGTTATCTACCATAATAGAAGCCGCTGGGATTGTAAACAGTGCAAGATAACATTCTGCTTTGAAAACTCTTACTTAAGTTAGTTTAGTTTTTATCATAAGTGGCCATTGTGCCAATTTGGGAACACACCTGTAATTCCTGAAAAAAATCCTTTTAATTTTTTTTTTCGTTGTTTTATGTTTGTTTGTATTCCAAATATTATGTAAATAAGGATTTTTCTTTAGTAACATTGTTCATTTTCATTTGGCCTCAAATGGGTTAATAATAACTTCGATCAGCTGAGAGTTCGGCTGCTCGCACTTAGTCATTGAACCGACCACACGCTTGTGTGTGTGAGGCGCTCGTTATGTTTAGTTTTCGTTGCATTTTTCTAACTTCAAATGCGTAATTTGTTATGAAAAATTGATAATTTTCATAATGTTTGTTCGGAAGAAAGTTTACTAATGATACTTGAAACACGATTTTGAAAAAAAAAACCGGGCAAGTGCGAGTCGGACTCGCGCACTGAGGGTTCCGTAGTAACTTACCTATAAAAACAGTTCAATCGAACAATTCGACAGTCTCGAAATGTACGTTTTTTGCAGTATAAACGGACGAATCTTTTTTTCCCGTCACTTTACCAATTGAATTGAAAATTGATTTTTGCACAGCTTCAAGGGACCACGGACCCAATTATATGGTGTTAATTTCAACTCAATACCTCTAACTTACCTATGAATAAAGTTCTATTCTCGAATCGAGCGTTGAAGATTTTTAAAAAAAATAATTCTTGTGACGTAACAACAAATTTTCAGTTTTCAGACTTTTCCCTATATGAGTGCTATAAAACGTTGCTTCATGCCAAATTTCAAGATTCTAGGTCGACTGGAAGTACCCTTTAGGTTTTGATTCCCTTGCGAGTACTTGCGAGTTTCAAAATATGCAGCTTAAATTGCTGTTTCTTTTGATTGCGTTGACATAGAAGTTTGATTTTGTTACAGCTTAAAGGTATTATGGACCTGAGTATTTGGTATGAATTTCAATTTAATACCTCTACGCGTTTATGAGGAAATGGGTAGTAAGTTTAAAATTATTAAAAAAAATATATTATGTGATGTAACTAAAAATTTATGGTTTTCGTAATTTTTCCTTTATCTATGCTATAAGACGTTGCTTCGTACCAAATTTCAAGATTCTGAGTTCACGGGAAGTACCCTGTAGGTTTTGATTCCCTTGCAAGTGTCGAAAATTTGCGGCATAAACGGCTGTATCTTTTGATTGCGTTGGCTTAAAAGTTTGATTTTTTCACAGCTTCAAGGGACAGTAGACCTGAGTAATTGATATAATTTTCAGCTTCATACCTCCACGCGTTCCTGAGAAAAAGGGTCTTGACAGACGGACGGACAGACGGACAACAAAGTGATCCTATAAGGGTTCCGTTTTTTCCTTTTGAGGTACGGAACCCTAAAAACTATCAAAAATTGTTGACTTTGACCTTCAATATCTCCAGAACCAGTGAATTCCCAGGTATGTCCTAGAAGAAAAAAAGTATCCCAGTGATGAGTAGAATATGGGGTTTTCGTTTTCGTTAAGGGTCTTTTTACACCCTTTATATCA
This sequence comes from Mythimna separata, assembly GCA_030763345.1. Classification (NCBI taxonomy): domain Eukaryota; kingdom Metazoa; phylum Arthropoda; class Insecta; order Lepidoptera; family Noctuidae; genus Mythimna; species Mythimna separata. The sequence goes on from CM061175.1 coordinate 3,635,791, forward strand.
GGAAATTAAATATTTCTGAACCGATAATTTAGTTTTGACGATTAATTAACGATCTGAGACTTTTCTTTTATAATTTACTATCTAGGCTCTTTTATTATAACTTTTGTTTTTAATATATAAACAAAAATATTAACTTTTTATAAAATAGAGCAGCGATTACTAATTAATAAATAATTATTATCAATAATTATGTATTTATTTAAATAAAAGTCAATAATTTAGTCTTTAATTGGCACACTGATTTTTTATCGATTTTTGTGTTCATCACTACACTATAATATGTGGTATCATTATTTCACAAAATGACAGTGGCTAATGTCAAATCTGGAATCGAATTAAAATTCTGACTGTAGCGACCCGCTCCGGCTTCGCACGGGTGCTAAATTATCAGTGTTTAACCTTCCTCTTGAATTACTCTATTAAAAATACTGCATCAAAATCCGTTGCGTAGTTTTAAAGATTTAAGCATACAAAGGGATAAAGGGACAGAGAAAGCGACTTTGTTTTATACTATGTAGTGAAGCTAGCACTAAGAGAGAGTTTCTCAAAATTCAACCCCTAAAGGGATGAAATGGGGGTCCAAAAATTGTATAGAGATACCTACTTTCACAGAACAGGCAGAAACTAGTCTATAAATGAAACCCGTTTTCCGTTGTCACGACATAACATGAAAACGGCTTGACCGATTTGGCTGATTTTTTTTTTAAATGTTCCTTGAAGTTCAGTGATGGTTCTTACGGAGAGAAAAATTCAAAAAAAAAAAAAGTAGGTAAAGTAGGGTAGGTAGGGTAGTGTAGGGTAGTTTAGGGTAGTGTACGGTAGTGTAGGGTAATGTAGGGAAGGTAGGGTAGGATAGCGTAGGATATGTAGGGTAGTCATTTGACGGGAGCGAAGCCGCGGGTAAAAGCTAGTATTAATATAAAAACAAGATGTATCATGTACCAACAACGTTGACACTGTAATCTTTCGGTAAGAAAAGCAGCAGAAAAAGCGATAGTCATGACTTTTATCCGTAGTAGATTGTTAGTGTGACATGTCACCCTCCGCAGCGTCACCCTCCCACAAGGCTACATGCTGACTTTTGTCTCCAAGTAATAAGTGTCACAATTTCGTGACGTTGACACAAGATAAAAACATTGTTTAGCACTTCTTACTAAGTTAAACAGACGTTTTATTTTGTTTGGAATTAGTTATCTAGATACAGATAAAAACGAAAATTTTTTGCTGACATTTTTGTAAAAGATATTAATCTTGAAAATTAGACGCTTTAAAAATATGCTACTTTTAAGTACCTACATAATTTTGTAATTAAAAAAAAAATTTAGTCACGCCTGATAATTCTCCTCAACCCTTATAGAAAACTCTTACCAAATTAAAAAAAAATAATCCGGTTTAAAAAAGAATTCCTCGTGGTGCGAGACCATTCGTAGCTTAAAATTTAGCACGACGTGTCCGCCTCGCCGTCCGGGAGAACCCACTGAGTGCTTGGAACAACTGAACAACTGCTGATCTTTTTTTAGTGTACAATTTTCAAGTTAACTTCAAGTTACTAAGCTATTTTATAACCAGGCTTAACAATAATTCAGCCACTGTTATGTTACAGTCACAATTCATATAAAACAAAAGCATGAAAATTCATTTTTTAAATTTTAGTACTCACTATACAGACTTCAAATCCCATTTCGATTACTAGAACCTCCAATCTTTATGGGTATAGAGTAAAACGTAGTTTAACAGTCAATAAAACTGGGTTTTACGTTCGCATCCGGCTCTTACAGTCATTGAGGGTGATCAACAATCTATGTAGATATTGATCAGCCGTTAATACCTTGATTAATCACTGCGTAAATTCCAAATGCTTAGCTCTGACTTGGCATCGCTTTGCAGATTGATTGGAACAGGATGAATGGGATAGTTAATGCAGAGCATTTATGTGTAGCTATAAGTATAATAAAGTCATTTGTTTTAGGCTTGGTACACCTATAGTTAAATGAGATTAAATTGCCTATCGTCTGTTTTATAAACCCGGAGACTAAAATTACATTTCAACTCAAAAGAACTGGCGTCATTACTGTAGTAAATTTGACATTACTTGTGTCAATTTAGTCTCCAGGTTTATAGAACAGACGATACATAATATTTTAGGCTTGTGCTAAAAATCTGTCAAGTATTAATATTGCCCATTTATATACTTAAATTAGTAAGTTTCAAATATATTTATAACTATCTGCTTGCAATTAATTTCGAAAGGATCGAAATTATTTATTTAACTTTTCCATAAACTGTTTAAAAGTAAAAACACAAATTACCTTGAGGAAATGTTTATATACATATATAAAATACCTCGTAAGTGTAATCTATCTATAAAAATATTTATAAATATAAAAGAAGAATTACTGAACATCATATAAACGCAGAGCCGAGTCTACTAGGAATCAGAATATTAAAATTTTACACAAGACTTCCTTTTAAGACGTAGACGAGTACTAAGCTAGAGTTTTCGGAAATTCCACCTTTATGGGGGTGAAAAGCGGGAATTTCCATATGGCAAAACGTTTACTGATTCAGCTAGTTTACCAATTCAGCAAGATGTATACACAATAAAATAAAAAACCGGGCAAGTGCGAGTCGGACTCGCACACTGAGGGTTTCGTACACACTTACCAATGAAAACAGTTCAATTCTCGAATCGAGCCTTGAAGATTTTTTTCAAAAATAATAAGTAACAACAAATCATCAGTTTTCAGACTTTTCCCTATATTTGTGCTATAAAACTTTGCTTTATGCTAAATTACGAGATTATAGGTGAACGGGAGGTACCCTATAAATTTTGATTCCTTAGAGAGTGTCAAAATGTACTTTTTTGCGATATAAACAGCTATAATTATCTTTTTTTGAACATACCTTACAAGATTTTTGCACAGCTTCAAGAGACCGCGGACCTAAGTATAAATTATGCTTCAAATTTCAACTCGATACCTCCAACTTATGTATAATTTTTACGATCCAGTTAAATATGTACTGTGTCTGTACTAAGCCTAGTTTATAAAACTTAGTCTACAACGTTGGCAGCACACCAGCAAAGCTCTAGCTATCACAGGCGTGTATAGGATACAACCACTTTCCATCAGGTGAGCCGTCGGCTTGTTTGCCAGCCTATTACTAATAGAAATTAGGTTAGCGCACTGATACTAGCCTTTACTTACCAATCATAGTTAGGGTTAGCAACTTTTTTCAATCATAAATTCTAGAAAAAGTCTCGCTGTTGTTTTGAAATGGTATCCAGTTAAAAAACTCTCGAACAAAAGTAAATGTTTCAAGTTTTGATTAAGGATGTCCATCATGCTGGCCTCAATTTAATTCTTGACGTCAAAACTTGGTGTTATTGCAGAAACTGAATTTTAGGCCATTCTGCGTCGGCATGGTTAGCGCAGTGGTTAAGCGATTGAATGCTGCGCTGCGAGTCCCGGGTTTAATTCCCGCACGGAACAAATATGTATTTGTATGATCTACAGATAGTTGTTCCGGGTCTGGGCGTCTTGTGTATGTGAGTTTTCATGTTTGTAACCGCACCCACGATACAGGAGTAATTCCTAGATTGGGGCAACGTATTTAAAAAAAATCTTAGTACTAAAATTAGGCAATTGACTTACATATGTAGCAGCAACTGGGTTAGTTTACTTTGCTTATTTTCATAGCATTATGTTATAAGGTCTATCTTGCAGTGGAGATCCGCAACTAACGTAGACTAAAATTTCATATTGCAAAAGAGGGTTATCTGGGCAATTGAAATTACGGACAGTTTTGCGGACGGAAATAATATCTAAACTCGTATGTACTTTTTCTCAGTTATTATTGTTTGACCTCAGTTTTTGGTGTCAGATTCCAACAATTATTACTTTCAATTACCTATAAACTGACATTTATAATTATTTTCAATACACAAACATTAAATTGTAATTGAAATTAATTAATACGATAACAATAAATTCGTTCAAACCGTTACGGTAAAACTCTTTTTCATGAAAACCGAAATTTGCGGAAATTCAATAATTCTACCTAAATGTATTAATTAATGTTTTGATTTTAATATTTCAGTATGGAGTTAATAAAAACAGTTTTCTGATATAATAGTCTCAATGATCGAGAAACTCAATAAATGTGCTCAAGATTTCTAATTAACCTAGTTGATTGAAAAGATTAATTAACCCTTGTGTAGGGTGACTATGTTGCGGAGACAAAATATGAGACTTTTCCTAATATGTTTAGACTACTCTCATATTTTTTTCTATCTTTAAAAACAGTATTTTTATTAGTAGGTTATTAACCTACCTATGGCTCAATATTTATATTTATTGCATTACACGTGTAAACTGTAGGTTTATGTTTTCTTTAAATAAAATGTAATTTATTTGACTTTCTGGTAAGTGATTTATTTACACATAAGGTGAGAAAATTCAAATTCACTGTTGCATGAGAGTTTCTTTTATTCCTACTTATCAACCACTAGATACAAAGCTTTAATGTCTATTTCAATCAAACATCATTGAAATCTTTACTTCGATCAATACTCTTATAATTCGTGTAAGGAACAATAATAGAAATAGTAACAAAAACGATACGAATACACACTATAGCACGGCTCGTTCATTCTTTCTTTTTTCTTTCTTTATTTTCTTTCTTTTCTTTCAATGAGAAATGTATGGATAATCCACTCTGTCGACTATCATCAACTAAAAAAAATAATCTCAAAGCTGACATTCTATAAGTCCGCCAAACATTAAAACTCATGGCCACTTCACCCCCAAAATATTAAATATGGAGTTTGCCAGTATTAAACATGCCTTCAAGATTTATTTTAGTAGCTTAGAATTAGAATTAAAAGGTTTATGGGATAAACAGCGTTATTCATTTCAATTTGTACAGGTGAAATAAAATATTTTAAAATTAGAAAATTTATTAAAAAACTTTTTCTAATTATATTTGCTTGTAACAGCACTAATATAAGGTAAGTGATTTTTCTTGTACTAAATAATGGGTAAAACTGTTATCTAAGTTCTACATTAATTTAGCCAATATACGGATTGAGAGATAGTTTTTTTTTTATTTTACATAAACCAGTGCTTGACTGCAATCCTGCCTGATGGTAAACAGTGATGCAGTCGTTGATGGTGAGGCGCACTAGTTTATTAAGAGCACTCTAGATTAAATCTGTATATTAACTGCAATATTGTTTTGTCATCAAGTAATATAATCATACCAGCTACTGCCAACGGTTGCGCCCGTGATTTATACATAAAAAAGGAGAAAGTGACAGACTGAATTATCAACACACAGCCGAAACTACTGGGACTAGGAGCGAGAAATTTTGTAAAAACTACATATCGTAGGCGAGAACTAAGAGACGATTTTCCAAAATTAACCCTATAAGGGGAGGGGAAACGAGGTTCCAAATATTGTATGGAGAAATCTACTTTCAGTATTATTATATGTTGAATATTATCTATACTAATATAATAAAGAGGTAAAGATTGTTTTTTTGTTTGTATGAGGTAATCTGTGGAAGTACTGGTCCGATTGCTAAAATTTTTTCACCAATAGAAAGCTGCTGTATTCCTGAGTGACATAGGCTATATTTTATGTACGCGGGCGAAGCTGCGGGCTAAAGCTAGTTCGAAATATATTTATTAATAGGGAATGTACTCCCAATAAAAAAGTATCTTATGTGCTATTCCAGGACATGTTTTACCTTGTCCAAATCCGTCTCAATCTTTTTTTTATAGATCAAAAGGCTGACCGTTTTATCAAGAACAATAATTAACAAACTTACACATACATACAACCATCACGCTATCACTCACTCTTTCATGTTACACCATACACAACCCATCCATCTTTGTTTTGTGTCCCTCTCCCTCTTCAATCCTTCCACGTATGTGTTTATAATTGTGTTAACATTTGCCCTATTACAGACCGACAGACCAAAACCGATACAGTGATATATTGTGATAGCTACATTTTTTTATTGGCTAGAACATTCTAAAATGTTTCCTTTCGCTCCTGGGTGGATCTAGATGTAGTGTCAGACTTTTACTAAAGAAAAGCCCGTATACTTTTAGTTGCCTCTGACATTCTAGTCATCATCAAGTAATATTATTAACGAGATTGACATTACCATTCGTCATTACTTTAGACAAAAAACGAAATTTCTAGAAACGTAATAAATAACGCTATACCTACTAAAATTAAATATATTTACTTACGGCGATTACATACAAAAAAAAAAACAAAATAAGCCTATCCGCTCCCACACAGCTAAGCAGATTAAATTGTTTACGTAAACCTACATACGCGTTTGGTACCATGTCAAATAAATTCTTGTTATTCTAATACTAAACGAAATAATACACGAAAAGCTAACTCGAAACGCAAACAACTATTTAGGTAAATGGACTATTCATTCTTAGTACTTAAAGGGTAGAAGAGTGTAACAGGCATTCTCGATATCCGAATATATCATGGAAGTGGCAGCCCTATCCTTGTGTGGAGTCTCCCACCTGCAAGCCAGACATTCGACGTCCGACCGCCGAGCTGAACGGACGCATCCCCGAAGCTCTCCGATCTCACCCGAACGCGATCGGTCGCGAGTGAATCTCGAACGGTGTTTACGTTCCAATTTCGTGATTTGTGACTTTTTTTGATATCCTGGAATTTTGCTCAGCGATACACGTAGCCGATGGGAATTGTTGAACGTGAGTTTTTCTAAGTTTTCTTTTTTTTTTCGTTGTCGACTAAGGTTTGGGGTCGAAGGTCGATGTGACTGTGAGGAAACGATTATCAAAGTGGGTTCGTAATAATTTTATTTGCGGTTATCCGAGTGACAATCACTTTTGATGTTTTATTTCTGTTGTATTTATTTTTATCTATCGTTGTGGTCATGTTACCTAATCAGATAAGTAGGTTATAAGTTAATTTGTGTGATCTTTCAAAAATAATAAATGTTAAAGGGAAATAATATTTCCATATTCGTTTTAAGACTAAATATAGTACATGTATATTATTTTCGTAGCAGCCTACGCCGTAGCAAAGCTACGAAGACAATCATTAGTGTACTCGTCAATTATTTTTCTCCCTAAATCTCCTTTTACATCAAAGCGTGTAATGAAAAAAAGGTCAAATAAATCAAATTGTTTGCCAAGTCCTCAGTTCGTTAATTTTATGAATTAGGGGCATGGTTATTTATAGTATACATTATAGTATAAACAAGAAAAATTACTTAAGACATTTCGTTTCATTACTTACGACATATTATACTAATGTCTGATGCCAAATATAACAAAACTTTGTCACCGAGCTCCTACACAGGTGCCATCTCAATAAACCCAAAATTCTACCCAATTTCCGTATTATATTTCCACTGAACGTTAACCCATTTTGTAACGATGTCAGCGTGATGTGAATAGCAATTTTGAGCAGAACTCTTCACTTATATACTTCATGATAAAAATTTAGCGTAATATTATTATTATATCTAGCCTTTGCTGTCCCACTGCAGGGCAAAGGCCTCCCACCATGTCTTCCATTGTTCCCGGCTTTGAGCTACTTCTTACCAATTCTCAAGCATAATATAGCATAACATAATCAGCCTTTTAATGTTTCTACTACTGGGACTCAGGCCTCCTCTCTAGGATAGGAAATGGGCTGTAACTTACCATGCGTGTCCAGTGCGGATTGATAAATATCATGTCTCGAATTTTTAGTCCTAGGATTTTCCGGTTAGCTTACGATGTTTTCCTTCACCTAATTAGATAAAAATGTATAATCAGGTTGTAAATACAGCTTCAGCAGATTCAGCTAAATCCGGCTTGACTGGAAGCCGACCCCAATATAGTTGGGAAAAGGCTAGGCAGATGATGATGATGTATAATCAGGTTATACTAAAAGTCTTTAAATAATAAGTGAAGTCTAGGCAAGCGTGCGCTATCGTCAACTACATCATCGCTTACCGTCAAACGCAAACCTTTCACTATTACAATGATTTATAGAGGCGAAAGTTTCTGTATATGTGTGTGTATGTTATGTTTAAAGGGCTGAACGGGTTTGGATGAAATTTAGCAGACAGGTTATTCTTAAACAAGATCTCCTCCATCTTGCGTCGTTTATCTTCAATGCAGATTCAGATTCAGATTCAGATTTGTTTATTGTTTGTCACAGGTGGAAGTTTAGTTCTTAGAAATATAATTATCATAAGTATCACTGTAACATACCCATGGCGTGTACAATATTAAAAAATGCAGTGGGTCGTGACCTTGACGAATAACTTTCTTGTAGACTATATTTGGCCATGTTGTCCTATCTTCGATGATGGCCGGTATCACTGGCTATGGTCTCCAGTATAACACGAATTTGGTCTAATCAAAGTATCAGACCCATGCCTCTAGGTCTTTTCTCATCTACTTTTCTTGTCAGTAGTAATTTTTCCAAGTTAGTTTCTGGCAATGTAGCCACAGAAATCCAAGATTCTTCTTTTGCATTTGATGGTGAGTCTCATGGGTGACTTGAGTTAAACAAGACAGGATACGTTATATCCCGAGAGTATATTCTCATAAGACAATTTAATACTTCTACGTTTAACAACCCGCTGACAGAAGCAAGTCAAAAATAAAGATAAAAACATGACATACCTTTTGTTGGCAGTTAACTAAAAAAAACAAAAGACAGTCGGGTCCCAGAAACAAGAAACACAATGCTGAAACATTAACATAATAAAATGAAGCATACAGAATTACCCGCCCGATTTATTTCTTCTCCTATTAACCGGAGATACAACAAAAAGGTTTGCAAATATAAAAGCCGGATATATATTCATCCGTATATATCCAGCCACATGACAATGATGAATTGTGTAATTATCTCCGACATTTTTAGGGTATTTAAGCGGGTTAGGCATTTAAATTGTAAGGGTATGTAGCCTCGAGTTTTTTTGCTTCCAAGTAATTAAATAGGCCAGGTTGATTAGGGTTGGGGTACAATGAAAAAATGATTACTTTGTGTTTTGAGGCACTTAAGCGGTTTCTTGAGCTATCTCAGAGGTGTCCATTAAAATTAGATTAAGGGTTGTTTGTGCAAAAATTGCGTTGCTGAGCAGCGATGATGAGTGCTAGATGGAGAGGTTTCATTTAACTGGGTTGGTAATGTTAGCCATTCTTTGTTTGGATTAGGCTTACGACGAACGTTGTAAGCCTATTAATGTTTCTAACAGATTCCATCTTGACCGCAATATAAAGTGTCACGGTGTAATTACCAGTTTTTTGAAGCTAAGTTTTGTAAGATATAAAAATTAATAATTATAAGTATGACAAATTAATTCTAACGAATATGGTTTGTATTTGTTGAAAGTTTGATATTCCTAAAATAGGTAGATCTGATTGAAAGGGACACGAGAAGACCGTGTCTTAGATTAAAACATAGGATATCTTTTCGTCTGCGGCTAAACTACTGGAAACTAGTATTATATTGAATGTAAATTCTATCCTAAATCACATCTAGTGGAACATACAGAACGATTATTGTGAAAAAATGCAATTTTTCATTTGCTGCTGCTCTGCTTTCAAGGTGAGGAATGGTCATAAATGAAACCACGTCCTGACTTTTTAAATCAAAATATCAGCACAAAATGCTTAAAAGCAAATACATAGAAAACACAAAAAAGTATAATTATCTTGCCAGTTCGCAAGTTAATAATAACAATAACCGTATGTATCCTCTTCAGATGTCAAAATATACTATAGATACTAGTTAAGATAACACCTACGTAATAACAAAGAATGGTCCACGTCTTCCTGAAACCCGAAGACAATAAAAAAGCATGAGTTTCCTTAAAGCCTCAGATCTACTGCTTGCAAAAGGATTGGTAGAACACAATAAATTGTAACTAGCTCAAAGTAAGGACTGTTCTGTCCCTTGTAACGTCTTTTACAACTCCCATAGAACTGATCTAAGTCTTTGGCTACACGGTGCCGAAGTCACATAGTGGTTTTAGTATTATCTGGGTTGATGAGAACTATAGGAATGGTTGGAAACTGTACGTTACAAACTACGGTTATGTATTTTAGAATTTTAGCAATTTGTTTTTTTACTTCGTGTACAGTAGTGGTATATAGGCTTAAAAAAAAGAATAAGAAAAATAATTTATTTCTGCCAAAAATAAATGAAAACAACACAAAAAGAGTAAGTAGTTAATACAGGAAGATTTGCTCTACCAGTCAATCTTTGAGTTAAAAAAGACTACACTGTGGTAAGTGTGCATGATTAATAAATAAAAGATATTTGAAATAGAATATAGGATCATTAATATTAGGTAGTGAGCTTATAACAATAAAATACACACATGTATATGATATACATGTCTTATATGCTTAATCAATGTACTTGTTAATGCTATGACAAATATCAATACATTAGAATAAAATCGAAAAATTTCATTGTCAACCAAAACTTTGACACTAATTTAAATATAACAATAAGCAAATGTACCTAATCGAGTATATACACGAATACAAGATTGAAACAATAATGATTTTTCTTTTTAGACAGCTTTCCATTCGTCTGAACAAAGATAGAAAATAAAATATTTCTCAAGTGATTTCAACGTGGAATAACAAAGAACGTTTTGTCCTACTTATTATAATGTTTCGGAGCAAAAATAATAAAATTTTATGGAAAAATTAAATAAAGCGACATATAAAATTTAAATCTATAAATAAATATAAATGGTGGTAATTGTTATAGACATTATAGGGGCCCAACAGGGTCGAAACCTCTAGGGCCATGGGTTAGCTTCTGAAAGGAAAACCTGAAACCCTGGAACGCAGGCAATGAAGGAACAAAGGAGTGTGTTTAAAGGAACGAAGGAACAAAGTCAGTAAAAGTCTGACATCCCACTCCGCCCAAGAGCGAAAGAAGTTATTTTGATGAATTCCCACCTTAAAAAAAGAGTGGTATATATAGACGTTTGATGTTGACTTTTCTATAATAAAAACTTTTACCTAGTTTTTTTGATATGGTTGCGTAAATCATAATGGTATGGAAAAGAAATGATTTTCACCTTTACTTGGGTATAAGGAAAAATATGATAACGGTGTCTTTTCTTGTGAAGTCAAGTGAAGGTTGTGTCACACAAGGGTGCCCGTTGGCTATAGTCATAGGAAAGATCTTTGTGTTTTATATGATATTTTATATATTATGATGTGTGTATTGCTTTTTTGTTCGTCGTTCTCAAGCTGCGGCCTAAAGATATGTCGCCGTGATACTGTGAACAATCACAAAATCAAAACAATTTGTTTATGAAAAATGGCTTAAAAAAGTATTTTTCTTAAATGTCTATTTCAGATGAGAGTTTATTTGATATCGATGATTTTGCAATCGAAATTAATGCACTGATTGGACAAGTTACACAAGCTTGTGTGATTTATCCTCAAAAGACCCAATCTCAGATTCTAACCTGGTAAGTTCTCATAGGATTAACCATTACTTTTTCTGTTAAGCAACGCTTGCCAAGGTTGGTCTGTGGATGGGTAACCATCTTAACATACCGAGTTCCCTCCGTGCCTCGGAAAGCACGTGAAGCCGGTAAATCTGACTCCAGTCTTGCCATGAAGTACCGTGTTTCCCCAGTTAATGAGTTGTGGAGGTCTGGTAGGCAGCCGCTCCTCCTAAAACACTGGTATTCAGCTAAATCCGGTTTGACTGGAGCCACCCCAATATAGTTACAATACAGTACTTTTTCTGTGACTGTGTTTCGGTGTATCTTCTCAGTTAAAAAACACCACTACCATTTAGTAAAATTTCACGAAAAAATTGTCAAGTAAAAATGTTTTAAAACCTATTTACAAAATAAACATCACTGATCATTTATCAAAGGCCAAATTAACAAGACTCTTTTCCTATAACAGCAAAAAATCCGAACATCACTTTACATGATCATTCCGATACCCGTAATAACGTACATAAAAGCAAAAACAAGAAAAACAAAAGTAAATAAATTCAGATTTATGTCTGATATCCACGCGTGTCGGAGAGAAACAAAAAGTTGCCGCCAACAGTCAAAGTTCGACATTACTGCTAGTATAATTTGATTTCTGTACCAAGTCCAATATTGAATTTCCAACGAAGCTTGTTCAAGTTACGCTTTCTTATGTTGGCACAATCATTTTCTTTGTTTACTTTGTTGTGTTGGTAATGGTATGTTATGATCTTCTTTAAAGTTTGCTAGGCCTCCATCGTGTTCGTGTATTAAAGTTTCCCAGTATAAATAATGTTGGAAATTGTTTGTGTACGCTTTATTTTAATATAGAAGTTTCGAGAATCAATACGCTTAAGGTTCGCTTGATTAATATTGTTTTGTGATGGTAAATAATCGCTTACGGGTCTTCGGTTTTAGGATAGAGTTCTTGCTGAAATTGCTTTTAGTGAAGACTTGCTTTTGTTAACGGTTCCGCGCGTGTAATCTGTGAAAGTAGGTATCTCACTAGGGAATATAATGTTATAGGCTTTTTATAAACTAGTTCGCCTCACCATCGACGATTGCATCACTGCTTACCATCAGGTGGGATCGCGGTCAAACACTAATTTATAAAAATGTAAAAAAAACTATAAGAAGTATTTTATTCATACAAAAGTATATAGTGTATCTGTTTTAGGCACTTTCTTTGATAATATCTACAGTAAGTACGGTGCGGCCGCTTCTTCCATAGAGGCGAAAATAATCCGATTGATTATTTAACTGCTCTAATTATAATTGCAGCACCATTGCAATGGATGAAAATGGGAATTTTGAGTACATTTGTGACATGGCTTTAAGTTGTGATTTGTATTATTTTACTAAAAACCAGTTCATTGCGAACTTTGCTGTATATTTCTGTAAATTAAATCAATAAACAGCAGCAGTAATATACGCTTCAAAAAAAACGTAAAATAAAAACTCCTTTTACAATTACATAAAGTATTTGCTGAGTAAACACGGTAAAAACCAGTACAATGTATTGTAAAACATTTACAATACAAAGTAATAATGGTAAGTAAAAATAAATATAGGTACTATGAAAACATGACTCAAAAGACTCTGTGCCCGAGTAACAAGCATTAATCAAAAGAATAAATGAATGAATGAAACTTAAACTGAAATGAAAGAAGCAAGAAAAAGTTCTATTTTTACCTTTTTTTTTTTATCAATTTCTTTATAAGTTTGCAAATTGATATCATAATTATTCAGGATAGATTGGTTCTTTTTCTGGATACTTCTGGGTAACGAACGGGTATATTATTTGTGAATGTGCGTATGTTTGTTAATCATAGACCAGTAATAAATATAATTTATTTACTTCTAACAAGATGTTTAGTATCATCATCATCATCATCATCATCATCATCTCAGCCGAAAGACGTCCATTGCTGGACATAAGCCTCCCCCAAGCGTCGCCACAGCGACCGGTCCTGTGCGTCTCGCATCCATCGGATTCTCGCGACCATCGCCAAGTCGTCGGTCCACCTTGTGAGAGGCCTTCCGACGCTGCGTCTTCCGGTACGAAGCCGCTACTCTAGAACCTTTCATCCCCACCGACCATCTGTTCTACGAGCAATGTGCCCTGCCCACTGCCACTTAAGTTTGGCGATTCTTCGGGCTATGTCGGTAACCTTAGTTCTCTTACGGATATCTTCATTTCTGATGACGACGATTTACGACGATGTTTATTTAGTATGTAGTGACAATATTTACGAGATACTATTAGAAAACGTATGTGTAAATAAACAGAATATGGTACTACCATGTATTCCCAATTACTACCTCTAACACAAAATACAATATTTGGCCCGAAGGAACCTAAATAACAGGTAGCAACATAATTATATTCTCATTACCTAATTATAATGATGTAGTAGACTAATGAGCCATAATATGTCTAGTTATGTACTTAACTACTGTTGCAAAACCTATTAACCTATTACCTAGTTATAATCGTACGTTTTTAATGAAGATAAAAGAGATGATCTTTCTATTTTTGAAGTCCGTAGCTTGATGGTTTTCACTTTTTTTTTAATAACTATTTAAAAACTGCTACCAGCGGCCTTACTCGCGATAATAGGTAGATAGATAGTAGAAACTTATTCTACCGCCCGTTTTCAATAATCTATCTATCTACAGTTGCAGCTACTAAAAATAAACAAATCTATGCTTTTGCCCTTACTTGCTTTCCTATAACCTATCGACGTGTAGCGTTTCCTACCAAAAGTTTTGGATTGATAGATAGAATCTTCCTGTTTATGCGGGATAGCTATCTATCAATGAACTACGGTAGGTTATTGAAAACGGGCGTAAGAGAACTTACTCCTAGGATAAAAAGTATCCTATATGCTATTCCAGGACATGGTCTACCTCTCCTTTACTTTACTTTTATTGACATTCTTTCGGTAGTTTTTGCGTCAAAGACTAACAAACAACGATACATACAAATTGTTCGCGTTTATAATACTATGTAGAATCGGCTCGCATTTGACCACTATCTCACCTGATGGTAAGCGATAATGTAGTCGACAATGGAGAACGCTTGTATAGAAATATCCTATTCACTTCTAGGTTGTAGCTACGAGTAGGTATCAGACACACACTTGTTTCGATTATATATAGCAACCATAATTTAAATTGTCACTTACGGGATATCTTCCGTGATTTTTTTCTCGAAATAATTGAAAATCACGGAAGATATCCCGTAAGTGACAATTTACATTGTGAAACAAACCGTGATAGCCTAAAACAGTGTATAGCAACCATATTTATATACTGTTTTTAATTCCATATTTTCTTAATATTCCAACATCTGTCATCATCTACCTAGCCTTTTCCCAACTATATTGGGGTCGGCTTCCAGTCAAGCCGGATTTAGCTAAATACCAGTATTTTACGAGGAGCGGCTACCTACCAGACCTCCACAACCCATTAACTGGGGTAACACGGTACTTCATAGCAAGAAAGGAGTTAGAATTACTGGCTGCTGACTATCTGTAACGACTGCCAAAGATATACAAATGTCAGTCGGGACCTACGGCGTAACGTGCTTTCCAAGGCACGGAAACTCGAAACTCGTTATGTTAAGATGGTCACCCATCTACAGACCAACCTTGGCAAGCGTTGCTTAACCTTGAAGATCGACCCGTGCGACTGCTATTATCTAGCCACGAGCTCCTCAATATTCCAACATCTGTACTGATACCTTTTTCCAACAAAGGTACTTATTGACCTTCATGGAAAAAAGTACAAGTCGATAAACATGTTTACTCGTTGGAGAAGAAAATATGCTTCAGATATTAAGCACGTACTAAGGTATATCGTAGATTTACTGTATCAGAAAATGTTATGTTATAGAAAGCTAGTTTCTGACAGCCATTTTTTCCTCGTGAAACTCGAATTTTATCTTAGGGAACAAATTGACTCTTTTCGCTACAAAGAGCGGTTTTTTATAAGTGAAGAAATGCCTGCCGGAGTCTGTGTTTCCTGATAACTACAACTTAGGAGTCTCCAAGTCAAGAGTGAATAGGTTACTTCTGGGCAAGCGTGCTCCATCGTCGGCCACATCATCGCTTACCATTATACCCAAACGCGAGCCTATGTATAATTTAATTACTCAGATACCCGCGAAACGAAAGAAAAAAAAAACAGCGCGGTCTCATAGGACCGGTTGGGGATTCAAACGTTAAAAAAAAAATCTTATGACTTCTCCCGCTCTAGGGAGGAGTGCGAGGGCGTGTCAGACTATTAATGACTAAAGTCCACTCCTATGTTCCTTCTTTGTTTTGCATCCTAGGATTTCAGGGTTCCCTTTCGAACAACCCCTGGCCCCAGTAAGCTTCGGCTCTGCTGGGCCATTACAGTTTGGTGGTTTTTTAGAGGTACGCATGGAACGCTACAAACAAAGAGCGTGAGAACCATTTAAGGATAATTGTCTTTTTGATGCGTACTTACCTTATTTTTCACGCTCTTTCTTCTCATCTTGTTACGCGGGGTCAGTTTTTTTTAATATGTCGGTGCCATTCACTTCGCTAAAGCATCATCATCTGTAATGCTAAAGTTTTACATATCTTTCCGGATATTTGTCATCTAGGTAATTAGTGGTCTATCTCTCCCTCTCATCTCAAAGAATAGTAACTATGAATAATCACTTTTTCACGATATGGTCAACGGATATGCACATAAAATGAACATATCACTTTAGCCTGGACTTAGTATTCTTTCACAAATACATGTTACATTAAAATCAAATCTTTCCTTTTTATAATTTTAGTTTTGATTCCAATACGGTGAAAAAAATGGTTCTTGCTACCCAACATTTCTTTAAAACTCCCAGTCGTTTGTTCGTGAAACTTATTCATTTTTGGCTCATTGCCAAAAGAATAAGAGTTGGAGTTACGCCCTTTGTAAAGAAAGGATCGATATTACCGGGATAAAAAAATGTCACAAGCATACAGGATATTGGTCTAGTCGTGTACTTAACACAACTCCATTCAGTACGACCGAAGAGTCCTGAGTCAGATGGATGCGAGATGCACAGGACCGGTCGCTGTGGCGACGCTTGGGGGAGGCCTATGTCCAGCAGTGGACGTCTTTCGGATGATGAAGCCCTGAATCCCACCAGTGGTAACATTATAAGACTGATTATGCTAAGCTATCCACAAGCACGCGTTTGTGGACGATGAGCCATGAATAGCTTGCCGTCCGGCCGGTCTACAACCGTCCGGACTGGGTCAGATTCATCGACGGTGCGTAGTGTTCTATACGCGCCTCAAATCGATATCAGCAAAACCATACCGACCCAGCAGAGCCGAAGCCTAGTGGGGTTTGCTGCTACTGAAACGACAACTCGGGGTTCAGGAACGCAAATTCGAAATGTTTCATGTGCCCTTTCTGAGCACTTATTATGTCAACCAGCCTTTACAAATCAAGTTCAATTATTGATGGGGTTTCCAATCAAAATTAAACATTACCTAATTTATTTGTCGTTTCAATCGTGGCTTAAACCCTTTTATATTAAGAAACCAACTTTGTATTGGGTTTCATGTAAAACCGGGTACAGACAGACTGCTGTAACGTAACGGGTAATGTAACATGGAAGGAGTCCTACTAATATTATAAATGCGAAAGTTTGTGAGGATGGATGTATGTTTGTTACTCTTTCACGCAAAAACGGCTGGACCGATTTGGTTGAAATTTGGTATGTAGTTAGGTTATACCCTGGATTAACATATAGGCTATAGGAAAAAAAAGAAGCGTGATCTTATTTATTCTTCGATTTTGTTGTTGCGGGCGAAGCCGCGGGCGGAAACTAGTATTTAATAAGTGTGAAAGCAGTGCGCGCACAAATCGAACTTGTGTCCACGCGCGCACAACCGAACCTACTCGCATCTGTTTCCTGAGTTGAAATGTTCTGTTCACGCGTGTAGTGTACGAGTACACGGTTTGCACGCGCAAAGCGTTCACACTATGACAACTTTGTTACATTGCATGATACATTACGTCCCTGTGGACGGCAAATTCTTTCATCGCATGATTTTTTTTAATGTGGAAAATCATCAAAGTGACGTCTCCTACTTTGACGTTTCAGACTTCTACTGACTAAAATCCAATCCTATTTCTTCTTTCTCTTAAATCCAGGGCCACAGTAGACTTCGACCCTGCTTGGCCCCTACAGTTTCTTAACATCTCTTTGAGACGCGCGCGGTGTTACATTACATGTTACATTACAGCAGTCTGTACCCGGCTTTAAGCAATTTAGGTAAATTCTCTTCCGTCTTATTTGTAATAGAAAACTAATTACGCCAGGAACCGGAAATAATTTCCGCGTTATCAAAGGATATTATGTAAAACCTTTTATTTTGCTGAAACTAAGGGTTGACGTAACTGGAATGGCGGCTGTTAGTATTTTGAAATGGAGGTGTAAGCATGATGTTTCTTGTAATGACGCCGAATTACAACCTTCGTAGCGTAATTGTACGATAAGGATCTCATTCCTTATTAAAACTAAGGTTTTGTCTGTTTAATTTCAGTTCTCGATTTAGGTTTTTGGCGACGCAAATCCCAGTGTTAACAGTGAAATTCCCTGACAGACTGTATTCCCTGATAGTTTTTATAATTTAGGGGTCTTTAAGTCCCACCATAGGATTGGACTTGCGGATGACGAACAGTCCGATAACCGTCCGCACCGAGCTCGTGTCTTCAATGGCACGTTCCACGCGCGCCTTAAAGGGATGATAACAAAACCGTAGAGGCCAGCTGCAGCAGGGCCCGAAGCCTATTGAGGCTAGGGATTAGCTTCCAAAATAGAAACGCGAGGGCCTAGAACACAAAGGGTAACTGCAGGAACATAGGTGTGGTTATAGTGTGTGAAAGTCTATAATGGAAGAAGTCATTCTATGATCATCATCATCCACCTAGCTTTTTTCAAATTATATTGGGATCGGCTTCCAGTCAAGCCGGATTTAGCTGAAATACCAGTATTTTACGAGGAGCGGCTATACCTACCAGACCTCCACAACCCATTAACTGGGGTAACACGGTACTTCATGGCAAGACTGGAGTCAGATTTACTGTCTTCTGACTATACCTAACGACTGCCAAAGATCTACAAATGACAGCCATTAGATGATATCTTACCTTAAAAAAAAATTGTTGCGCGTCATGAGTGGACATTTTCTCCCTTAGTTTGTTAAATTTTAAGTACATAGTGGACTTAAAGAAATTAAATGATAGTTCAGTCATTTGTTTTTCAGCTCCGACGTATGTCTAAGCTATTCCTTATCACATCTGTCTAACGTGTTATGAGATCCCTCGCAGGTGGAAGTCTGACATATACAAATGGTGTGTCACTGTGTGCGTACCTAGACGTTTTATTAAGCCTAAGTAGTTAAATATTTAAATTCTTAGAACAAATGAAAAATGTGGCAACTACTAGTTACTGGTGTAAATAAAGTTACTGGTATAAATAAATGTGGCTACTACTAGTTTTTGATCAATGGATTCGATCATAAAAATCCATGGGTTGTGCGAAAGTTTACCCCGGGGCCCAGGAACAAAGGCAAAGAAGTAACAGAAGTTGTTTTTAATCAGTAAAAGACTGACTCGCCCTCCTACTTCGCTCAAGAGCAGACGTAATTGTGACGTGATTTCCCACCTAGAAACAGAACATGTAGATTTCTGTTACCTGATTCGTGTACAAATTATGTTTTTTTTTCGTGGTCATGTTCTTATATGTTATACATGGCGTAATTTAAAAAAATACTTACAATTCATTTCGTCAATTCAAAATTTTATCAGTAACTTAAACATTAAAAAACTAAACTTATATTATATCAACAATTTTATATAAAATCCACAATGAGAAGAACCACAACAGATGATGCGTCCACTCTGCAATTTCCACGAACACCGCTCGAAACTGCGCGAAATGAATATTGTATGAAAGCGAAATAATCCGTGAGTGGTGTTGCCTCAATTAAGGCACAATTTACATTATAGAGCCGTCAAGCTTATAGCTCCGATAAAATATTAATTAAAAGTGTTGCTTTATCGCTATGAGAAAAAGCAATTTGTGAAACAAACATGAAATCTATTTTGATGGGAGCATGAACTTTGGCTAGGTAATAACTATTGTGTATTTTTTTTGCTGTATTTTATTAAAATGGGTTTAAGTATTGGAGTCCATGTGTCCTAACGACTGTTTCGGGAGGTTCCTATTTCGGATACGACGGGAAGAAATACCCAAGTGTCGCCATTGTCCGGAGGACACTTTTTTTGTTGAAAATCATCACCAATTCAATATTCTTCCGTTATGATGCAGCGTCTCCGTGTCGTGATAAAAAAAATAAACAAATTTCAATCAAATTTTCTTCTGACGGCTTACAGCACCACCGTTATATAGTCAAATTTTCTTCTCGACTTCTGGTTCCTCCTAACAACAAAGAAATCAAAGTCTTCCTAAATCAAAAAAAAAAACTTTAGGAACCACTTCTATATCGCGTAAATATTAATAACGTCAAGTCCAAATTAAAAGGGAAAGTTTCGCCCAAGCAATTTCAGATATCCAGACACGCAATATTGAAAGTTTTAAAACTAATATAATAACCCGTTTTAGCGTAACCCTAACAAACAAAACTTCTATGATATTTCGCGATGATTAATGTATTCATACGGTAAACACTACGATGATAAATTAATTTGTAAACCCCGCTATACATTTCCCGCGAACATTGCGGTTACGTAGGATACCAATGCGCGGATATGTTGCTGTGATGTGATATGTTACTGTAATTTAAAGAATGATAGGTACTGTTATCAGTTATTATAATTTTTGGCAGCAGTGGTGGCTCAGTAGTAACGACACCAGTTCCACCGTTTTGAGTATACCTGGCATCGCAGGTTCAAAACTAGCCAGGCACCCGTGTTTTCCTTTCAGAAGCAAACCCATATCCTTACCGGACGGCCAGACAGCGAGCTAACCATTGTTCACCGTCCGCAAACCTACGCCTACAGAACAAATAGGGTACACCTCCACCGTATGCTCTACCATGTCTTTCAGGCAGTCCACACACGCTGTAGACTGCTAAAATTATAACCCTTCCTTTTCTCTACTTGAACAAAGAAAAACAAAAATCAGTCTCCCACAAAGAAAAACATTCTTCCAAACTCCAAATTTAAACAATTCTATCCACAACGGTGACCGCGCATTAGCTCTAAGCGATAAATCCCGGTCGGTCAGAGAGAGCCAACGATTCTTTGTACCCACACTGAATTTTAAGGCAAGACAAATAGGGAGGGCTAAAGCTTTGCAAACTTGTATGTTAACAGTCAAGAAAACAACGTCTTTACTAATATTATAAAGAGGAAAGATTTTTTTTGTTTATTCGTATGTTATGATTTAACTCAATAACTACTTTATTGATTTTAACAATATTTTCGCTAGTAGAAAGCTACATCTTCACTGAATATTAACGGGTGATTTTTTAAGAGGTATGGAATTGATTTTCAAAAAAAAACACAAAAAAAACATGTTGCGCCGACCTCAAAAAATATGCAAGAGCCAGAAGGTGAATGTTATTAATATTGCCCTAACAGTAAATAAAATAAAATAAGAAGCGTGTACGACGGTGTGGTCGACGTGCAAAGATGAAGAAGAGTCACTCATGATTAGTCCTAGAATGCAAAGGGCAACTGACACAGGACACCGGTGTGGTTTTAGTCAGTAAAATTCTGACACGCCCTCCCGTTCCACCCAGAGCTGGAAAAGTCATTGGATGATTTCCCACCTGAAAAAAAGCCGCGATCTACCAATGAAATTTCATCAAAACAGCAGTCTTGGCATGATGGAGTAATATAAATAAAAACTTTTGCCTTTGTAATATTGGTGTGATATTTGCAAAATTTTACTTGGAAAAGGCCTCGAATTTTATTTGCCTGACAATGCTATTCCCCTGAAATCGTTGCTTGAGTCTTCACGAAACTTTCACGGTGGAGCAGCCTTACAAACTTTGACTTGACATTAAAAACTTTAATTCTAAAACGTAAGTATTTTTACGGCTTTCAAAACAGGGATTGGCAATTCAATTGTGATTTGTTGGGCATGGATCTTATGGAAATATTCTACTTAAATTTATTGCTTATTTTTTGTGCAGTGTTAAATGATGAAATAACTCCTTCCGTTCTGTGTAGAGCAATCCGATTTTTACGGACTAAAACCTACCCGTGTTCCTTCCGTAAGGTCACAGTAGGGTCAAAGCTTATTGGACCAATTAATGTTTGCATTGAACCAGGAAAAAACCATCTAAAACACCAATCTGCATGGTTCTCATAAATATAATTTGACATGTTTGCTAGACTTCAAAAGATACTTTGACCCTTGGGTTTGTTTTGGTCACTCTTTTCGGGGTAGTCAGCTAGTAAACACCGGACATCTAGATTAAATGAACAAAAAACCACTTTTTTACATTTTGTCACAGATCAGTCTCAGGATGTTTATTTGAGAGAGGGAAGAAAGGTCAGACCTTTACTGACTAACAACTTACTCGTTTTGTTTCTTTAGTTGCCTTTTGCGTGAACCATGATGACTTCTGTAAACAATCCCACAGACACGGTGTAGGCTTACAGTAATCTTCTAAGAAATAAATCTGACCTTTCGGAAATCTTCCGTAGCTATCTAATTACACATTACTTGGTATTCCTATAGAAGTATTTTCCTCAATTTACAAATTAATTAGACATCGTAATTATGCTTTTAGGATTACAATTTATGGTTTCAGCTTTTAATTAGGAACCTACTTAAGCAAAGGTCAGACACATGATCTAGAACGATGAATAAAATATTTTTTGATTGGTACTAATACTGGTTTTGATTTGTTAGTATTAGTGGGAGTTTATTCATTTGATAGTCAGAAGACACGGCTGGTTATACGGTGGAGGTATTTTCCGCTTGAACGGAGCACCACCGTCTCTTGTGGGGGCCATTGGCGACGCCGAAAAAAAGGGTTTTCAAGTTACAGCTCAGTCTAACTCTTAGGAATAGACAGAGACATAAATTCTAATTAATATTAACTTACAATTGTAAACAAGCAGGGATTAATTGTTTGAATGATTAGTTTAGATTAATCACTTAGTCCATAGGTAAAAACTGCATGAAATCCGTTTCGTAGTTTTTAAATTTATCGCGAACAAACAGACAAACACACGGGGTGAGAAAGAATGTTGTTTAGAATATAATATAGTATATTATATAACAAAAAATTCACTAGTTTCTCCTGCACACAACAAACATCCAACGTGCAATGTAACCCGCTAATGAGGTACCCAAATCCCTCAAATATTTCACCATTCTACTCTATTTGCGTAAATATATCTAAAAAGAACGGCGAATGTACTGAAAAGATCCTTTATTGCAAATTGGCTGTGAAATTGTGGCTTGTTCCCTTACCGTTGTATGTATTGCATTTATTCTTTCTCTCAAACGAGGTAAAGCTCAAAGTATTACACATATGGGGTGTATTGGAGCTGTTTAGAGCCAACTTTGCATGCCATTATGTTCGTACTATTATTTGGTACGTGAGCGGGTTGAAATGCGGTACAAATATGTACCTATATCTTAATACTGGTTGGAAATGTGGAGCTAAAACTCCGATGACAATAGCTATGGCCTTTTGACTTTAATGGCAATAGCGGAACAAAATGCTCGATAAATTACTTTGATGGACCTTTTGTACGTGGATGTATGGACGCCGTGTAGGAAGGATTCATTTGCTGTTGGAAATAGCATTTGTTTTGATTCGTCGTCATCGTCATCATTTCAGCCGAAAGATTTTGCAAAAAATACTATGAGTATAATCTAAACAACCAAGGTTGCCGTTAGCCTGAAGTAGTGTGAAGTGTCATTGCCAATGCCACATAAGTTTGTCGAATTTATGTGGCATTGGGCAGAGAACGATGGTCGATAGGGACAAAAGGCTATGCTAAGGCTTGAATAGTGTTCGAAAAGAACCGAACCGATGACCTAGTGAAGGTCGCGAGAGCCGATGGCTACAAAACGCACAGGACTAGTCGTTATGGCGACACTTGGGTACAGAATAAACAGTCATCCGATGTAATTCAGCTGCTTTCTTTTAGATGGGAAACCATATAGAAGAAAAGAGGCTAGACAGATTGATGAAATTTACGTAGTATTTGCCCTCACTTCGCAATTTACGTCACATACAAAACAGGACACATAACTGCCAGATTTCAATAGAACCTTTTTTACCTTCAACCGTACTGCTATAGTTATATTACTTCACTATATATTACATCCCTAATATGACTTTATTACCTCTTTTTATTCGAAAAAAATCCTCTTCGGAGCAATAGGAAATACCTTTGTGGGCCTTGTGACTCGTATCACTCAGCTCGTTTCAAAAGATGTTAGGGTATGAACCGACTGTGAGCGTTTCATTGTAATGTAATATTCGAAATTGTATTTGTATGTAAGTTTCGAGTACCTATAACTATTACTTTGGTGTGTTGTTCGATGTTGTACGAATAAATGGAGAATTTTGTCTGCAAAACGAGCTCGATCATAACGATATCATTTGCGTGTAGGTAACGAGCTCATAAAGGTTCACATACAATGTCATCTGCATGACACGGCTTATGACAGGGATTTTCTCATGTTTTTTAAACATTTCTTTATCCTTATAATCACTCTTGTATCGTGGGTGTATTCATGAACATGTAGACTTACATACACAGGTCACTTAGACAACCTATCTGTAGACCATACATTATATTTATTCCGTATGGGAATCGAACTCACGACACGCAATGCAGCAGCCAATCAATCCTACCGTCAAATGTTTTTTAGAAATTCCTAATAACTCTTTTATTAAACTACAATATTAGTTCCAAATATATATATTTTAATAAACTTTTACATGTATAACTTATAAGTTAGTTTAGTCCTTACTGGCATTTTTCTCACGTGATAGAAGCAACAAACAATATAAATACATACCAGAATTGTTGTAATACGCAAAATGATTTAAAAGAGTGGCCACGGTGTTTTATGCACGTTCTGTTCCTCTTAATGCATTAACTGATGGATTGAACTGATATTTGATATGTAATTCTTACATTTCTTTTTTTATAGTTGACTAACAGATTATCTAGTTGCTACTTTATAAGCAATTTATTGTGATTTTATAAAACTTTTTTTCTATAAATATATACATCTTGTATTGATTGAATTTATATACGGGCCCGAACATTATAAAGTAGAATGTTACAGACCAATCAGTACTAACCTTTATGGTATGTATCGGAGAGGATAAAGAACTCGATTAAGGGATTAATAAGGGGTCCTTCGATTTTTCTTTCTGTTTGATAAAAAAGGTTATATATAACGCAAAAGAATAGTTGGGCGATTTTACTATGTCATCTACATGTAACATTGTTATGCAATATTAGCTACTGCCAGCGAATTTTTCCGCAAAATAGTACAAAATTATCCCAGGACAACATAGCCCCAGCCACATAGCAGGACAAAGCAGGTATCGTGTATGCTATTCCAGGAAAAAGGGTCTACCTGTATACCAAGTTTTGGCGAAATACATTCAATATTTTTTGCGTGAAGAGTAACAAACATCCATATTAAGTCCTAACTTACAAACTTTCGCGTTTTTAATATTAGTAGGACGTATTCCAAACTACAAAATAACTAGTATTTCAATGATTGCGATTGAATCTGTCAAAAATAATTTCCGATTCGAATGATTTTTGCTTTTTAAACGTAAATTGAACTTCAATATACGAATATAATACATTATTCATTCAATAAATATTTTTATTCTGTGAAAAAAAAAATGTCTTCATTCATGCATTGGAAAAATAATTTATATTAAAAACATATTATAAATTCTGAAATACCAAGCTTTCTGTACTTATAAAGAGTGTAAAAAACAGTTTTTAACACTTTGTTTCCCCATGTCGTAAAAATATAATATTTTATTACAGCCTTTCTTCCCCAGAGGTCCGGAACAAAACTCATATTATTTGTCTTTACACATTTTTTTACATGCTTACCACGCTTTAGCAAATATTCTATGAAAAAGTTACAAAAGTAAAACAATGTCTGTTTCTATGTAAATTAGAGGATGTATGTATGTGTTTGTATCTCGTAATGTTTTGTGAAATGTGGTGTAAGTGCTAATGGTTGGGTTGGCTTTTCTCTAATTAATTTACGACTCCAAAATTATAATGTTTTATGAAGAAAACTATGGTCAGCATACTCTTTTGTGTAGTTGCTTTGTAAAGTAAACATAACAAAATGTTTTTATCTTATATTACCTCTATTAAAGAAAAAAATGTTTGCTGTACAATTAAATCAAATAATTCCTCCCACTCAGCCGTGCTATTCTCTAAAAGTCATTTTCATGGCGACGAGCTCGACGTCGAGACAACCTTCAAACAGCGAACGCAAATGTATGAAGAACTGTCATTGTCAATTGCAACTGTGAGTTGACTTTTAGAGAATAGCATAGCTGGTTGGAGTGAGCAGAACTGTCAGGCTTATACTGACTAAAATCCACCTATTTTTCTTAAGTTGCCTTTGCGTTGAGCCGTGGTAACTCTTTTGAACAATCCAACAGTCATAGCAATAAAGTAACAAAGTCAGTGTATCGTTTTTAATAAGTATAGATGAAAACGCGGACATGCGAATGAAAAACTTCTGATCATTGCAGACGTCAAAAAGTAGGTCACTCTTTACGCCCCAAAATGTTTTTCACATTTTGTATAGTTCCTCTCAAAAAATCTGTGACCGAATGTATTGTTAAGGAGGCCATGACAAAGCAAAATGCTATCAGGTATAACGTTTGTGGAAAATGTTGAAATATGGTGTATTTTGCAAAGGCTTTGAAACGTGGTCACTCACAATAGGCCTCATCAGAAGACTGAAATTCGCTGATAAGACAATAGACATGGTTAAACTTGAAGATTTCTATCGTGATTTTATCAGGAATTCAGATATCTGCAGAAGTACCCAGGTTTCCGGCGTAACCCGAAGAATAAAATTGTCTTAAGTGGCAATGAGCTGGGCAGTGTATTCTGGAGAAGTGACCGTGCACCAACTATAACTTAAACTTAAACTTTAATAGTCCGTAGTCCAAGAACGCTAAAGGCAACTGAAAGACCCAGGTGTGGTTTTAGTCATTAACAGTCAAACACGCCCTCCCGTTCAGCCTAAAGCGGGAAATATTACGATTTGCTACATTAAAAAAAAATCATTCCTTTAACATTTACAGTTCAGCTTATATCGTCAAATGGATCATGTTAAGAGGTCGTGGTAAGGCTTCTATTGCATCAGCATTATCGGCCTTATAATTTTCCCACTGCTAGGACTCAGGTCTCCTCTCTAGGAGAGGGAATGGGCTGTAATCCACCACACGGGCCCAGTGCCGATTGGTGGATGTCACATGTCTTCAAATTTTTGGTTTTAGGGCATGCCGGTTTCCGCACGATGTTTTCCTTCACCGTTTTGAGAACAGTGGTGATGTAATAAATTACGCAAAGTAATGCGCCAGGCTGGGTTTAGACCCGCGAACTACAACTTATAAGTCGGGGCAATTACCACTCGGCCACCACTGCTCTCCGAAAAAAAAATCATCCCTTAAAGGATGACTCACGCTAGACTGTGTCGGGTCCGAGCCGAGTGTCGGCCGTAGCACAGTCACCGAGCCGGTTCCGTGTCTGGAATTACTAAGACAAGCCTCGACCGGGCAATCATCGTTGCGTTGTGATGCAGTATACTCGTCCGAGAAAAATCAGTGTTGTAACTAAACTACAAGCATGTTCAATTTTAACGATCTGGAATTAGCGGCTATTGCGATCGCTCTGGATGACGAAGAATCTTCAACTACAAGGAAATGGAGTGTGCATCCACTTTGGAGAGAGCTACATCAATCGGCAGAGCCGAAGCGGGACCGAGTTGTTTCCGAGCGTTGACCGTTGCTCGGGCGTTACTCGGTTGCCGCTCGGTATAACGTGAGTGTGTTCATACAAAATATATGTAAATAATATTAGTTGACCGTGCTACGGCCGACACTCGGCTCGGACCCGACACGGTCTAGCGTGAGTCATCTTTTAAACAGTTCAGTTTATGTCGTCAAAAGGATCATGTTAAGAGGTCGTGGTAGGGTCTCAGATGCAGAACGTATGAATTCGAAATCAGGGACACTCTAAGGATGAGTTGTTGCGGTGACAATTGGAACAAAGGCTTGATGATGATGATAATGATGAACGAAATTTTACCAATGAAATGATTTTGAACCTTCGACAAATATGTTGTAACACAAATACATAGAACGCAACTTGGTCTGGAACTTACTTATTAGGCGGTGGGAAATCATCCAGTAACTTCTCCTGCTCTGATTGGAGTCAGAGGATGTGTTAGGTTTTTACTAAATAAAACCAACACCTTCAGTTGCCCTCTGCGTTCCAGGCTCCCTTCAGACTCCTTCGTAGAATCCCGACTAGACTTTGCATAGAGCCTAAGTTAGCGGCTAGACGTAACCACTAAACCACTAGATACTGATATAACTTTCCTAGAAGAGAATGAAAAGTGTTCGTTCTAATTACATCAGAGATTGTATGATACTAGATTCCTAGAATTAACAAGTACCCTTACAAAATAAACAAATTATTATCTCTTTACCACCCCGTAAAGTTAACTAGTAGTGTATGGCAAATGTTGTTATGCTATATCAATATAATTATTAGTCATCATCATCTGCCTAGCCTTTTCCCAACTATATTGGGGTCGGCTTCCAGTCGAATTTAGCTGAATACCAGTATTTTACGAGGAGCGGCTGCCTACCAGACCTCCACAACCCATTACCTGGGATAACACGGTGCTTCATGGCAAGACTGAAGTCAGATTTACTGGCTTCTGACTATCCGTAACAACTGCCAAAGATCTACAAATGACAGCTGGGAACTACAGCTTAACGTGCTTTCCGAGGCACGGAGGAAACTTGGTATGTTAAGATGGTCACCCATCCACAGACCAATCGTGGAAAGCGTTACTTAACCTTGAAGATCGACCTGTGCGGCTGTTATTATTTAGCCACAAGCTCCTAGAATTAACAAGTACCCTTACAAAATAAACCAATTATTATCTCTTTACCATCCAATAAAGTTAACTAGTAGTGTATGGCAAATGTTGTTATGCTATATCAATATAATTATTATTCATCATCATCTGTCTAGCCTTTTCCCAACTATATTGGGGTCAGCTTCCAGTCAAGTCGGATTTAGCTGAATACCAGTATTTTACGAGGAGCGGCTGCCTACCAGACCTCCACAACCCATTAGCTGGGATAACACGGTGCTTTATGGCAGGACTGGAGTCGTAATGACAGCCAGGAGCACGGCTTAACGTGCTTTCCGAGGCAACTCGTTATGTTAAGATGGTCACCCATCCACAGACCAACCTTGGTAAGCGTTGCTTAACCTTATAGACCGACCGAAGAAAATAAAAATAAAATCTAGCAAAGTGCATGTCAGACTTGCGCACGAAGGACTCCGTACCATTCGAAATAAAAAATATCACGTGTGTTTTATGGGAAAAAACTACTGGCTAGCTATCACGTTTCATGAGACAGTCTGATGACAGATGGACAGACTGATGGACGGATAGTGGAGCGTTAATGATAGTGTCCTATTTTACACTTTACCATCATCATCTGCCTAGCCTTTTCCCAACTATATTGGGGTCGGCTTCCAGTCAAGCCGGATTTAGCTGAATACCAGTATTGTACGAGGAAACTCTAAAAATGGGTAGGGTAGGAGGGTAAAAAAATAGTTTACGACCTATTCTCAGAACTGCCAAATAGTAATTATACATTTCTAGATCATTACATCTATATTCTATTTTTGGACTTGTCTCCAATCCAATTGACTTAGCTGCCTTAACAATGAAATGACCCTCACAAAACGTCAATAAAAATAAGCTATTACTACCATTTTAATTGCATTGAGTTAAGAAAATGACTCAGAATATTTGTTTCTCAGTCTCGTACGTAATATAAAAAATCAGAGTTACTAGTTAGAACAAACAAAAAATCAAACCAACATTACAAAACTTTAATTTCAAATTACTGATAGCAAAACTTATTAACTGCTAACTCTGTATTCCTAAGAAACTCTTTCTGTATTACAAAGAACGAAATACAAACCGCTCTACTATTTATAGTTTACCGGTTTTTCATTTGAACCGGTTACAAGCTATTTGAGTTCCGGTGGTAAGCGCATTACAAAGTTACTAAGTACACTTCGTAGCACTGCTACACGGCTACGCAGCTACGGCGTAGCACCGTAGCACTCTACGACTTTAATACGTAGCCAACAGTTTTCTGTTTTAATTTTAAAGTTTTACAGAAACTAATTAGATTCTTGGTGTTGGTAAATAAAATGGTTGTTATTTATTAAATGGGATATCTCTCGGATTAGGAAACGAAACGGAATCGGATTAAAACTGAATGGTTTAATGTCCGCGTTTTATTCCGTTTTGAATATTCCGTTTTGGATTTCTTTTAATTTAATTTTGCTGTTTTGACGATTACCGTCGGTAATAAAACTTTGTTACTATAGTTATAACGTAAATTGTGATTGCTGGTCGTAATTATGAAGCCTAGTATTTTGCGGTTTATTTTATTTTTTAAAATTGCCTTGGAGGAGGGTTTTTCAAAGAGACCATTAATCAATTAGTCTGATTGTAGAAAATTGTGTTTAGTTTACTGTAATAAAAGTAGTTGTGTGTTTAAATTGATTGTGTAACATTTAATGTTATTTGTTTTTATTTTATTGTTTTATTTGATTTTAATTTTAAACGAAACGTGTATATCTGAATTAAATTAATTAATCATTTATTTCATATCTATTATTTCTAAAATCTGATTAAGTGTTAAAGACAATTAAAATAAAATTCTAAAATCTTTTTATTACGTTGATTAATAATAATAAATCTTATGTGGATACCAAGATACCTAACGTACAAAAGCCTTATAAGATTAAACGCAACATCAAGCCGTTGTAACGCGACAATAGGTCCCAAAGGTCTACATATAACGACAGTCTACATTGTAACTAGACCATAAGGTCAAAAAGGTCATTTCGTAAAGGAGAATACGCTAAGGTGGGTTAAATAACGTAAAAAAAGTTTCTACCGATATTGCCCAAATATAACTAATTCATGAAAGCATCCGTTTTAAAAATTTTAAGAATTGGTATTGTATTTACACTAGCTTTTGCCAAAGTATTCGCCCGCGTCAAATTAAAACTTATCCTACGAAATAAACATATACAAATACATACATACGAGTACTAATACGTGCATATTGTAGTTTTATAATAATAATTATTTTTATTAATTTGTAATATTAGTGCGACATATTTGTAACTTCCCAAAATTAAATTTTAATCCTGAAACGCAAAGGGTAACTGAAGGACACAGATGGGTTTTAGTGACAAAATCTGACACACATTCCCACTTCACCCTAAAGAGGTAGAAGCATAAACGAAATGAACGAATTTATCAAACTGTAAACGAAATGTTACCACAGAAATGTTCCGATTTCTTTATAAGGTACCCTAAAAAAATTTACTTTCTACGCAACGGCATCCCTCTTAAAGATATTTTAGGCTAAACAAGTTGAGGTCCATTATATTATATTATCCTCGTTTTGGACCTCTTCACCTCTCAAGATTAAGCTAAACGCTTAGGCTGTCATTGTACGGGTCCCACTGGTGATTGTCGTTATTTTTGCATACTTAATTAGAATTCTTGCTTGTTTTTTTTAAGGAAAAAATACTTTAGAGAATTGCTAAGAGGTTTTTTTCGAGATTTTATTTTCTCAATGTTTTTTTAGAGTTATTTTTGCATACCTTTACTTTTTATGTGTCAGAATTATGTTACTTTATGATATTTTTGTGGATTGTAATCCACTATTTCCTAGGTCTACCCATAACCTGTCTAGAAGACCAGTAGGTACTTTAAACTATTGACTAGATTAAGAAATGTTTTGTCTATGTTTCTTGATACAACATCATCATCATCATCTGCCTAGCCTTTTCCCAACTACCTATATTAGGGTCGGCTTCCAGTCAAACTGGATGTAGCTGAATACCAGTATTTTACGAGGAGCGGCTGCCTACCAGACCTCCACAACCCATTAACTGGGGTAACACGGTACTTTATGGTAAGACTGGAGAGTCAGATTTACTGGCTTCTGACTATCCATATCTACAAATGACAGCCGGGACCAACGGCTTAACGTGCTTTCCGAGGCACGTAGGAAACTCGGTATGTTAAGATGGTCACTCATCCACATACCAACCTTGGCAAGCATTGTTTAACCTTGAAAATCGACTCGTGCGGCTCTTATTATCTAGTACGAGCTCCTCTAGTCATAAGTATCGCAATAAATCTATTACAAAGGTGTTTATATGTTTCAGTAATATAATGTACAGGGTTTCTGCTAACACACACATACTTAATAATTACACATATTCTCATCCTTTGAATTTCGCACACAAGTTTCACATAAAGCTCGCGCTGAACAATAATTTAGTTTCAGTGTTAATTTCGAAAGTACTAAAGCTCAGACGTATGAAGTTTTGTGTTTGAAGGGACTCTGTCGTTTTTGGTTTGTTATACGAAGGTATGATATTATTAAAACTTTTTGTTTTCATCGTAAAAATATGTCTTTATTGAAAAACTTTTTTTCGTAACAAGATTTTAGAATCGTGAAGTCCATTAGTAATAACTTATCAAGATCATTCCAAAATTGTTGAGCTTAGTAGTTCCTATAGCCACTATCGGACTATGTTGCCATTGTTATCCAAGTTTACCAAATATTAGCTCAATCGGTTATAAAAAACTGGTTCAAAATGTATGTGCAAGATTTACCTTTACAAATATACATACAAACATTGTGTATGTAAGATTGTACCAAATAATTTCTTTAGAACCTGGGGATCTTTATATCAAGAGTGAATATGTTATTTCTAGGTTAACATGCTGCATAGTCGACTACATCGTCGTTTTTCATGAAGCAAGATAGTTTTTAAGTGCGAGCCTAATAAAAGGTAAAAAAAAGAAAGAACGAAGTAAACACTGTACACTTCATAACTCAATTAGACACCTAACAGAAGTTGAAGAAAAAGCAGTGTTCTGGTCGCGTCGCACTAATTCACTCAACTGAAATAGACCAAAAGATCAATGCAGGAACGACCAACACATGAGGCTGTATTTTTCGGTCAGTCATAGTAGTAGTCATAGATATCAGAAAGAAGGAGATATGTTATGTTGTTAAAAATGTATCGGAACATGTGTCTCCACAAGCAGCCGTATTATGAAGTACACCGCATTGATAAAGTATCGTTATGTTATTTTTACATTACTTGTCCTGTTGCTGAGCGTCAAAATTACGTGATGGTTAAGGAGAAATGTATTAGCACGTTCACATATGTATCCCGGGCTAACTCGCCGCAACTAACAGCGGCCGTATTATGAAATATACCGAATTGATAAAGTATCGTGATGTTATTTTTACATTGCTTGTTCAGTTGCTGAGCGCCAAAATTACGTAGTAGTTAAGAAGAAGAAGAAAAAAGAAAGAAAAGAAATGAATTTATTTTGCCCAAATGGACGCACAGTACAATTTATAGTAACAATACAAAAACTGTCAGGCTATGTGAACCCGGCATTATTTTATAGCATCATAGACACTAGAGCTAGAGAGAACACAGTTGCCCAGCTGTCAAGTTATTAACACATAGATAGATGTGTGGCAAGTTATGTTTAGCTGTGATCTGTGGTTTATTGCAAGACAAACAAAATATAAAATATAAACAGTAATATGATCAACAACAAGAAAAAAATAAAAAAATAAATCCAAGTTGTGCGTCGCATCTAGGCGAAAATAGGCCGTTGCTCAGCGTATACCGTGACGCTGGGTTATTCCAACAATCTACGGTGCTGATTTTCAGCAACCACCGTTCTGTGTGACAAATTGGCGTCCGTTCCATGAAACTATAGATGTATACGGCAGGTTAGTATACATATTAATCAATTAAATACACACGAACAATCATTACAACAACATAACACAATAGACAACAAGTACTAGATTTGAATAAATACATTAAATTACATTAAGGAGCAATGTGTTAGCAGGATTTCGTCACGATCACATAATAACTTGTATTATGTGACGGCCGTTGCCTAGCACATTGCGCCCGTGGGGCAATGTGCTAGGCTTGCGGACATGAATTCGCCCGCTCGCCATTTCTCGTCTTTATTAATATTTCTGTGGTAGTAGTCACACGAGAGTATAATATAGTTTTTGATTTTCATCTCTTAGGTAACGTTTTTTTTTTGTTTACGTTTAATTGACCAGTGACTGACCAACCTATACAAATTTCCTCGGTGTAAGATAAAACTTAGCTACGTGGCTCCCACGCAGTAGTCCTGGATTTACAAGGGCGTTCAACCTCAAAGTCGAGAATTATTGTTTTTCTCTTTTGTCTCGTTATCTTTATGTCGAAGATAAAATACTTTTAACAGTTGTGTACTGTTTTACCATTAAAATAAGATATATTATATTATGTATGCGATCACTGTCAAATACATGCTCGGACTGAATTATCTGAAATGGACATTAATTCTAACTCGTTTGTCCGCAAACGGTGACAAACGGTGACGGTGTGGTGCTGGTGGTGTCCGTGAAGAAACCAGCATGTCCTAGAACCAAAAATTCGAAGACATGTGACATGCACCAATCTGCACTGGGTCTACGTTCTGGAATACCATCACCTGGAGAGGAGGCTTGAATCACAATAGTGGGAACATTACCTATAAGGTTGCTTTTGGTTCGCAGTCACTGATTAGCACAGGACATATTTATAGGATCAAGATGATAATTATGTTGATTTTATCATCTTGATCATTTAAATACGGCCTCTCCTGGCACTGGTGTTTTCACATTTAAAAGGAGAGATGTAGTTAAACCAACTTTTTCTATCTAATAAAACGTTTTTTCATTTTTATTTAAAAGAGAGATCTCTCAATTAGTTTCGCTGTATTTTCTCTGA
Organism: Mythimna separata; assembly: GCA_030763345.1. Lineage (NCBI taxonomy): Eukaryota > Metazoa > Arthropoda > Insecta > Lepidoptera > Noctuidae > Mythimna > Mythimna separata. The sequence continues at coordinate 3,670,502 of CM061175.1, forward strand.
GTACTCAGAAATCAATGAACTAATGCTAATATAAATTTATTGTTAACTTGACGAGTAAAAGTCTTTGTATAGAGTTTTTTTTATTCATTCGTAGTTTAATAATGTAAATGGGTCATAGAATTAATGAATGGCTAAATATAGTAGGAGCTTTTTACTTTTCAATATCCTCATTATTCGAATAACTTTGATCCACCCACTATTGGAAATATATTTTCCTTATTGCCTTCAACAGCAACCAGGATGTAATTAAAACTAACTTGGTTTTACCAATGGTTTCACTGGCGTTTCAGTGGAACATTATTCAAGAGAAATGTATTGTATTAGTTGAATAAAAGTAATATTGTGTTCTGTCCCAGTTCAGGTCATACACAACCCAACCCAACATAACATCCAATTGCAATTGGATGTTATGTTGGTTAACGTGATTGATACATTATCCATTAGTATTAACATACAGACTTACAAATCAACAAATATTGCATCAAAATCAGTTTTCACCAATATAATAGACAGAGTATACATTCATTCATATTATAGTAGGAAAAACACATCACACAAAATTACTAAAAAACAAAAAAAAATGTAAAAGCCTTCTAAAAAATGCAAAATAATTTAAAAGTGGGAAGTAAGTGTTTTTGGTTTGATTGGATTCCATAATTAAAGTTATTTTGCATTTTTTTTTTTTTTTGAAGCCGTTTTTATTTTTTAACCTAACGGCGGCTTGCTAGCTTATAACAACAAAAGGCTGAAACGATTACGAACCTACTAACAAATCAAAGACACCTTTATATTTCTCCATTTTCACCTCGACATTGTCACGAAGTTCTTGCTAAAAATAGATCATCCCTTTTGAACAGCGGGTAAAAAGGGGGATGGGAAATTTTATCTGTGGGTAGTTTCAACACGTGTGTGATACACAATGGTGTTCTTATGTGATAATCAAGACTGCCTTCTTGATTCTGTACACGGAAATTGAGTCCATTGTTATCCTTTACAAAGGTAAATGTTAACTTAAAGAACTATAGTTTTATGTTTTGTTCGTTTGTGTATTGTGAAGCAGGTGTGCCTCTTCATCATCATCATCATCTGCCTAGCCTTTTTCCCAACTATATTGGGGTTGGCTTCCGGTCAAGCCTGATTTAGCTGAATACCAGTATTTTACGAGGAGCGGCTGCCTACCAGACCTCCAAAACCCATTAACTGGGGTAACACAGTACTTCATGGCAATACTGGAGTTAGATTTGCCTCTTAATGGTTTTAAAAACTCTGTACTTAATATTATGAAGCTCAACAGTTTATATAGTTTGTTAAATGGATCTCAAAAACTACTGGCGCGAGAAGAATTGGAAGGCTATACAATACCACTCTACGATCAATAGGAATGGACTACGCTAGTAAGCAATTCTTCTTCTTCTTCAGGTTTTCTGTAACTTGGCAATCTGGTATAACATACAATAGCCCATTTGTTTGTCATGTCATGATCTTACAGTAGGAAGCTTCTGCAAGCTGGCCTAAGTTAGTTACATTGGCAAGAGTATTCAGCGCCTCATCTGTTAATCAAACTAACTACATAATTTTTCATTGAAACGTCAATGCTAAGTAGTTAAAAATGTAACAAAACACTAAATTTACATTTTATTATATTATCAAAATGAGACTTCGAATCGAACCGTCACAATAGATTACATTCATCCAATATTTATACTATCCAACTTCAAATAAGAAATTATACGGTTTCCAATTATTCTGTACAAGAATAAAGTACAATTTTCATTCATTAAGCAGGTTCAACTTTCAAACTAGATTTATGAATTAAAATTTAAACCTGCCAGATTGAAATCTTTTCAACGCAAACTTTTGCCAAGCGGTCGCCGAGTCGACTGCTTGACAATTTTTTGTATTTTTTCATTATTAATCTTGAATCAGCAATGGCATCCAGTGGCAATGCTGGCAAGTTGGATTTGTGCCAACTGGCAACGGATTGTGACCACCTATATGATTAATTGTTGTTTAATTTCCTACATGTGTGCAAGGGTGAGATTAAGGCCCCCCGTCACGCGACTACTAACGCGCGTATGTCGCATTCGCAACGCGCTACAGAAGCGATACCAACGCACTACTAACGTGCTTTAGTATCGCGACTGTATCGTTCACAACCGTGTTGAACGACATCGGGGGAAGATCGTAGGGAGGGAGATGCGTGAGTGGAGAACTGTTGAACTTGCACACGCATGTTGCCTCAACGAAGTCAACATGCTTTCTGGCTTTTTTGTCTCGTTACTAAATCGCATTTACGTCGCGACAGAAACACGACAGTGTCGCGTTCGCTTCGCGACTGAGAATCGTGGTGTAGGCGAGAGCAAACAACTAGTGAGCGTATCGTGGCTGTGTCGGTACGAACGCGCGACAGCTTTGCTACTGCATCACTATAAAAAGTCGTCGTGGGTGAGGGCCCTAACATGTACACTGGTGGGAGTAAGTGTCTTACTATCGGATTGTCAGTAAAATATTTGGTGTACTGGAAAAAATTGTGTTAATGTAACGTAAAAGTAGGTGCTACTTATTTTAAACTTTAATCAGTTAACTCTATATATTTAGTTAGCTTTAATTACATTGAATTTTGATTTGAGAAAGGCCTTTATTGGCACTAAATAATATTTAGTTTAATTACATTTGTATAATCATCAGTTTATCTTTGAAGCTCCTTTCGGGGAATGAACATTTGACATAGATAAGTTTATACGGTAATCCTCATTGCGCGAGTACGATTTGCCTTTTTCACTTTTTTTCTTCATTCAGACATCTAGTCTAAGCTCAACTAATTGAATAATTAATCACGAAGCAATTGAATAACGAATTACCAAGCGATTGAATAATCAAACAGGGAGTAACTTCACATACTAACTTTCACCTATACATATAAGAGTGAGTACACGTGAGACCAAAAGCTTCATACATCGTTCAATTTTGAAATATGTTGCTAGTCTTGAATCTCAAGAATAGTTTGAAGATACTGCGACACTTCTCATGTTTTTCACAGACGTCTCAACAACCTGTAACTAAGTAATATAAGTTTCGTGTGGATAGAGTGGAGTGGGTTACAGTAATTGGTCGAGAGAACATGGCTAGAATGTAGGTCAAGTATTGACCGTTATATTTAGAGGTTAAACACACTAATCAAACCAAAAATCAGAACCATATTATAGCCACGTTGGGCAAATAAACACAGTGTAATTAACACGCAAGTCACTGCGACATGCGGCGAAAATTATTATTAAATCAATTTTACAAAAATATTTTTCAAAAGGCTCAATAAGTTTCTGATTTTATTAACGTAGATTTGCTGTTAAGTTTACAATGGTTTTTTATTAACCTATCACATACCCGCCAAACGAGACACAATAGTAAAACAATAACAGCGCGGTCTCATAGGACCGGTCGGTGATTCATGAATTAAACTTTGCCTGGTGTATAGTATACTCGGGGTTCGAAATTTTAGATCGCATAAGAAATATAATACTGCGCGCTAAAATTATGATTAAAGAAGTTGTCAAAAAAGAACATTAGTGGTATTAGGCTGAACTCTTTTATGACATGAGATTATCAGATGAGCGGGGCTAAAAGAGTCACTTATTTAACCGCGAGGTGACATCGCAACAGACTAAGGTGAAGGTGGAGAGATGAGCTTAACCAGAGGGACTGGCCCGTAATGCCCGAGGATAAACGTGTGTGGAAAAGGAAGAAGGAAACTTTACCCAGCGATGGGACATAATGGGTAAATTAGATTAGATTAGAAACGTTGCCCCGTAATCAGAATGTTATGCCTGTACCGTAGTTCGTTGACAAACATGTAGGATATACAAATATTTGGCCATCCATTGACTTTTCCGCGTTTAGGAGGCACGCCCTATCAGGCTTTTATTGACTAAAACCTTTCCTATGTCCTTTCGTTGCCTTCTGCGTGGTAACAGTATTTTCACTAATTCCCTGTACCCCTGTGAGTACCGAACCTGCTGGGCTCCTGTGGTTTACTGACATCTCTTTGAGACGAGCTTGGAATACTACACGCCGTCGATGGCTTTGACTTGGTTTGGCGAGCTAACAACCCACTCTTACTACCCATTTCACTCCGGCATAAGCTTCATACAGCCACTATGGGACCAAAAATAATTACCCACAGATGACCCGCATACCCATTTCCACACTGCAGCTAAAAACTTAAGCACTAATTAAACTTTTCCAGCAAACTCCACAAAAATCAGGGCAAAGGAAATAGTGGCACAATTTAAAAAACCCTAATTAACTAACAGGAACTGTATACATACGTACTAAACACGTTTTCCTGTAATTTGGCGTCTCCTCAACGCTCTGTCATTACTTACTTAGACCACTTAATTGCAACTATAAAACTTAACCCGACGGCAAATAGTTGAATTTCGAATAGCACAAGAAAATTAGGTTAATTATTACTAGAGGTCACCCCTATTGTTAGGTTAAGGAGTTTTGTGAGTACTTTGTAAGTAACAATATTTAAAGTTTTAATTAAGAAACAAGAGAGTGAAATATGGTGCTGGAAATAATAGTATGATGGAATAAGATGAATGGAAACTTGCTTGGGGAATAGTAGAGAAACATCTGCCTAGCCTTTTCCCAACTATATTGGGGTCGGCTTCCAGTCAAGCTGGATTTAGCTGAATACCAGTATTTTACGCAGAGCGACTGCCTAACAATCCTCCACAACCCATTAACTAGGGTAACACGGTACTTCATGGCAAGACTGGAGTCAGATTTACTGGCTTGAGACTATCCGTAACGACTGCCAAGATCTACTAATGATAGCCGGGACCTACGGCTTAATGTGCTTTCCGAGGCACGAAGAAAACTCGGTAAGTTAAGATGGTCACCCATCCATAGATCAACCTTGGCAAGCATTGCTTAACCTTGAAGATCGACCCGTGCGACTGTTATTATCTAGACACGAGCTCCTCAGTAGAGAAACAAAGCTTGAAAATAATTATACGCAATGCTTGTTTAGGCTGTGACATACTTACATTGACAAGACAGGTCTAACATTGTCATTTTAACCCAGTCTACCCCTGTATCAAGTCCGTATAACTAGATTTGAACTCAAATGATTAACGTGCCTATCTTCTTTGGGTCGAATAATTGTTAACATCAGATAATTTATGGACAACTAGTGCGCAAAACTGAGATAAGACATTAGTGCCACTTAAACAGTTTGTAGTCCAAATTATGTAAGTTTCTACAAAGTATTTACCACTATCTGCTGCCAGCAGCTTCCCCGCATGATATTCGAAAATGATCCCATCACAAAAACTCCTATTCTATGTACCATTCTAGGATATAGTCTACCTGTGTACTTACCAAGTTTCATAGAAATCCATTCAGTAGTATTTGCGTGAAAGAGTATCAAACATACACCCGTATATACAAACTATCGCATTTATGATATTAGTAGAAAGTAGCTTTTATAATATGACCCAAATAATGTAAATGCCTGCTAAATTTTTGATTTAGAGACTCAAATATAGACCTAGTCCAGAAAATACCATAGTCACATAAACCTTTCAGTATTTGTCATTGTCTGGCAGTAGCCTTTCGACTATGCATTGTTAGTACCCCGAATACTTGGCATAGCAACCTGGCAATTTCGCCCATGAAGCCTAACGGTCAAAAGCGTTCTTCCGCCCACGATTCGTGGTAATTAAGTGATACTAGAACGCCTGTAAACCTGGGTCTAATGTGTTCGTCAGAATTGAACCAATGTGTGTAAGATTCCTTTCTGGATTTGGTAACTTGCGTTTTTGAAATCTCGTCGCACAGTTTTGTAAAGACGGTTTTTTAATATCTGAGACGAAAATGATATTACGTGGGTTGTCACACGTTTCGCAACAGAAAAGGACTGTTATCATTCTTATTGTAACTTTGACATTTGCCTGTGTTAGTCTCAGAGTATAAAACACAGACTTTAGATGTGGAATAAAAAAAAACCTTTGGTCATAGTAAAAAAAAGCCAGTATCGTTTCTTTTTTACCCAACTATGCCAGTAAGAGGGTTGATTAAACTAAAATAAATTCCACCAACTGCATCAGAATGCTTAAAGTGAATTGTTTTGAAGTTTTTAATCGCTTTTCGCGGTTGGGTCAACTGTTTTTTCGCTGGTTTTAACCTAGTAATGATATAATTAACCTATCACATACCCGCTAAACGAGACACAATAGTAAAACAATAACAGCACGGTCTCATAGGACCGGTCGGGGATTCGTGAATTAATTTGGTTTAAGTACCGTCAAACGGGGTGAATAGGAACGCATAGATAAATAGGGACAAATATTTGAAGGGGATTTTTATGTTGTCTAACAGTCTAACAGTTTTTTCCAGCATAATTTTTGGTAAGCGATCATGTGGTCAACGATGGAACACGCTTGCCTAGAAGCAACCTATTCACTCCAACTTTAAAACAATACTCCATTTTTTCATTAAATGAAATTTATTATTATTTAGCTTTGATAAAATAGTTACCTAAGTTAACATCCTAAGCAAATGTTTGTCTGTATTCACCCTTGCATTTCTAGTCACCCCTTTTGATTGTACATTATGTATTGGGGAAGCTCTTTTCGAGAAAATAATTTATTTCAATTATCAATTTACAATTTGTATTCCCAAAATGCCGCACGCGTACTTTGATAAATATTAAAAACGTGATACATATCAAGCCAATGAAGTTAAATATAGGGTGATATTTTAGTATTCAGAGCTCGCCAAACATCAAAACAGGTAAACATCTATTTTTAATCCAGTCGGCGTCCCAAAACACAAATCAACATGTTATTGCGAATCTATTTCCGAAACCAGTGGATAATAGATTAGCCATTCAAAAAACGTAAAACATCAGGAATAAAATATTCACATCGAGCCTGCCGCCCGCAAAAAAAACTTAATTTTTATAATTTAACTTTCGAAAGGCAAAATTTGACGCTGAAAAATTGTAGCTTTATATTTTTGTTCGCTCATTTTTCAGGAGGGGAGGACTGAAAAATGTCCAAATAACGAAATTAATTCTACGTTCCCCGGCCGAGATTAAATTAAATCGTTTCCTTGTTCTGCCCTTACGACTAGCCCCTTTAATACGCATTGTACCAATGAGAATTCATTCTGTTTTTGTCAGTTTTCATGTTCTAACAAAAGATGTAATAGTATTTCTCAACGAGTCTCGGGTTTGTAAACATACGGTGAGAAATTAAGAGCGAGGCGGTCGCTAATAGATTTATAATTTGTTTGGGATTTAATAGTTAGAGCCTTGTTCAACAAAACACTTACCCAATTAAGTAAAATAAATACATAAGTTCAAGTGTTATACTTGTCATGATGTAGTTGTTGTATTTAAATATCACATACGGCCGAACCCAATAACTTATCTCCAATTTTGGCATACTAGAGATAGTAAAACAAATGATACAATACAAAAATTATACATGTTTTCTGTTGTTTCATTCGTTTTTCTATCTCCGGTATGTGATAGATAGGTTATTGGGTTCGGCTATTAAAGGTTCTTTACTTTAACATTTGGATCGAGGGCAAACCTTAATTGCGACGTAAACAAATGTAAAGACAGGTTGTTTTGAACAGCATGTATTTCCTTCTATATTAAGGCTATGTAAATTAAAACAAGATTATCCGACTGATCCTACAAACAACACAAATATATTTTCGTCTACCGCCTCGTGTCCGCCCACACTGTACTCCCGTATGTTTAAATAAACATCCTAGTGCCCTTTCACAGCACTTTTAACAGCTTGAACCCATTATGCCACCGTAACGTAAATACTTTTAGCGTATGTACATACCTTTACATAATGATTGCTGAACTCTCTTAAGAACACATTGTCTTTTTAAGATCCGGCCTGTATAATGTTGCGTTTAAATTTTTTTGTCCAGGATTTTTTGGGTAAATGATGGTTGTATAGTCTGGGTTTTATCATAACAAGGTTGCCTGTTCTTGTGAGAAGTTTTGCGTTTTATTTTTTTGTATACTTTTGTATGTTTTTGACTGTATGGAACTACACAGTGATTAGAAAGATTTAGGATTGCATAATCAGCTTTATAATAATCTCAATGCTGGGACTCAAGCCTCCTCTCTAGAAGAAGTAATGGGCCGTTATTTATCACGCGGGTCCAGAGCACAGTGTTCGATGTGACATGTCTTTGAACTTTCAGCTTTGAGAGCATTTGGTGATGAAATAAATTATACAAAGTAATGCGCCTGTTTGGTTATGCACCCATTTTTTTTTTAATACAACATAATGTAGTGCTTGACTGGAATTCTGCCTGATGGTAAGCGGTGATGCAATCCTGATGGTGAGGCGCACTAGTTTATTAAGAGTCTATTCACTCTAGCCTTGAAAATAGGTTTAAAAAAATACTTTTACACGTAATTTTTTTTCTAGCCGGTTTTTCTTAGGTGACAACCATAAGAAGAAACACTGAAACAAACTCAGATATCAAAGCCTCTTTTAAACTCCATACAGTAAACATGTAATGGTTAAATCCTCTGTCAAAGACCTTTGTCCCGTTGTCAAATTGGCTTCCGTACTATTGACTTCACCAACATCCTACGTATGTAAAAGGAGGAACTGACCGACGGTAACAACGCACTGAAACTATTAGTACTAGGAACATGAAATTTTGCGCAAAGCTTCCCTTTGCGTCTTAGGCGAACACTAAGAAAGGGTTTTTGGGAATTCAACCTTTAAGGTATCTTATGAAAAGGGGGTATTTCGTTTGTATGCAATATCTCATTCCGAGTACCAATATATGAATGTACTCGAAAGGAGGCACTGTCCTGTATTAACCTATCGATACACACAATAGTAAAACAATAACAGCGCGGTCCAATGAGACCGGTCGGGGATTCATGAATCACATCAATCATTAACCTAAGTAAATTATAAAAGTTGTCATTATTTGTTTTTTTAAACTACCCCAAATAAACCAATTCAGGGGATTTCATAGATTGCATTGAGGGTTTTTAATTTCACTTAAAAACTAATTCTAATGATAATTATTAACCTATCGCATACCCGCAAAACGAGACACAATAGTAAAACAATAACAGCGAGGTCTCATAGGACCGGTCGGGGATTCATGAATTAAAGACATTAATTATTAGCTTTTCAAAACTACCCTCAAATTAAGTGGCGTTAAATTTTTTATGAAAACATTCTCGTGAACCAAGTCTCTTGAGCAGCACAGCTGTTCATGAGACGTATCAAACGCATACGTTTTCAATCATTTGTGACTTCAAAGACGTTCACTTTATTTTATACAAAAAAGTGCTTTTTTTTGAGTGTCATCCTGAATTTCGACAGTTAATTATTTCGACACAGTCTGAATTTCGAAATGCACTACTTCGACTACTCACTGCTTAGACAGAACACTAATTCGACAAGCATTAGTCCGACAGAACATACTTCGACAACACATAATTTCGAAACCCACTACTTCGACAAATCACTTCACCGACATGCTCTTGTTCGACAGATCTCTATTTCGACGGAACATACGTTCGACAAAATACTACTCTGATATGTATCGTCAGATAATAATTAAATACTGTTTTATGGTCTTAGGTTAGGTAGGTACAGACAAAAAAACAAAAATAATAATCAATCAGGTTTTTAACATCCTACAATAAATCTTTGTCAATCTTGAATTTAATCATAACTTCGATCATTTTTTAATTACATAATAATTAAAAGAATGATTTTTTTGTAAACTTTAGATGAAGTGAAAAAAGAAATTAAAACTACAGAAAATGAAATACAAAGAATTTTAGCTCAAATTGAGAAGCCAAAGAGGAAAAAACAATTACTACAGAACGAAAGGTTTTTTTTTCCTGATAGGAGAATCATCAGAATGACTTCTCCCGTTCTTGGGCGTAGCGGTGGGGCGTGTCAGACTCTTACGGACTAAACCCCTACCCCGTTCCTTCGTTACCTATGATCTGGGGGGGACTCGGTGTCAACCTTTCGGAATACCACGTGTTCCCCAGAGGCTTCGGCCCTGCCGGGCCCCTACAGTTTGTTGACATCTCTTTGAGGCGCGCGTGGAACAGAACGCGCCGTTGACGACTGGGCTCGGACCAGATTATTTCCAGACTGCCGGACGGCGAGCTACCCAGTGCTCGCCGTCCGCGAACTCGCGCCTACGGTGGTCGGATCTCGGCGGCGGCGGCGTGAGGACCGTTCCCTCACGCGCTCGCAGTCATCAGCCTCCTTCACGAGCATTACTGCTTCGCAGAAGGAGGCGACTGCATGCCACCCCTCCTCGCTCCAGACCATGGCCTGAACCAGGGCCCGGCGCGAGAGGTCGCCGCCTCCGATAGCCTCCACAAGGACACGCTGGTGCTCCGCCCAAGCGGGGCACACCTCTACCGTGTGCTCCACCGTGTCCTCCGGGCGGTCCACACAGTGGCGACACCCGGGCGTCCTACAGAACGAAAGGCTGCAAAAACATTTGCTACTGCGAAATGATATGGACACAATTTCGTTTTTAAGCGGAATTGCATAATGTTACTCACATGTCCAATAAATAATCAAGAATACTTAATTATTGTGTAATAAAAAAATTATCGAAGTTATGATTAAATTCAAGATTGACAAAGATTTATTGTAGGATGTTAAAAACCTGACTGATTATTATTTTTGTTTTTTTTCTGTACCTACCTAACCTAAGACCATAAAACAGTATTTAATTATTATCTGACGATACATATCAGAGTAGTATTTTGTCGAACGCATGTTCCGTCGAAATAGAGATCTGTCGAACAAGTGCATGTCGGTGAAGTGATTTGTCGAAGTAGTGGGTTTCGAAATTGTGTGTTGTCGAAGTATGTTCTGTCGGACTAATGCTTGTCGAATTAGTGTTCTGTCTAAGCAGTGAGTAGTCGAAGTAGTGCATTTCGAAATTCAGACTGTGTCGAAATAATTAACTGTCGAAATTCAGGATGACACTCCTTTTTTTTATGTACGCCACGATACAACACGAAGACACTCACACGACAGGCGACATGAAACCTGCACGCAGCGACGCGAGCACGACATTGCCACTTAATCGACAGAGTTCCATAGTTTTGTATGTAACCTGTAAGCGAAACAAGCGTATAATGACGAATAAATGACGCGTTCATGAAACTACGCATACGCGGATTGCTTTCCACGGACACGTAGCCAATACTAGAGCCTGCTGGCCCTAGAATTTTATAAAAGCAAAAATGAATGGCTTAGTGTTACCAAGCACAAAACTCCCACACTGGGTAGAGCTAGGGGTATTGTCAGACCGTTACTGACTAAATCCCGCCAGTATTCGATTCAGTTGCCCTTTGCGGCCTCGGTAACTCTTTCGAACAATCCCGCAGCTTATATTCACCGCTGTATTCCTATTCACCTCGTTTATAGCTACTATTTGTTTGTTTGACTTTATTTGTATTGCCATGACCGATACACAACTCAATAACGTTGCATTTTATAACGTTTGCTCAGTCAATAGCCGTTACAGCTGAATCGATAACTTTGACACCAATTCGACTATGCAATAAATATTTTAAGCCGTTATGGATATCGTGTTGACAGTTTCGAACATATATAAACTATTATATATTTCAATGCGATGGTAGAAAGTTAAAACGACATTTTTTTATCAAAAAATTTCACATTCCGCTGGTCCGGAAAAATAACGACATTTTTATGTTGATCGTAAAAGATTTAACCCGTAGTCGCCTTAAAAGCGTCATCAATGCAGTACTTCCACGATGAGCCATTAAAAGCCTAGTGTTTATGCTAATAAGGTTGAGAATCGATCATCTTGGTTTTATTCTTAATGTTGCGGCTTACTGACTTCATAGCTAACATTAGGGTCGGGTTTTGCTCTCGATGGCCGGCTTAAGTCAAAATTTAAATTGTGGAAACTAAATTTGCATAGAGAGTTTTGTACTTCCATACGTATACGCTCACGCTTAGTTGGTTGCTTAATATTATAATAAGAATGGAAGTTTATACCCCTTTTAGGGTAACTCTACACTCAACGTATTTTAATGCAGAGTACTGCGACGCGACGGGCGAGAGGACGAGTTATACAATTCGGGCTACGCTTTTTTGTGACAGATGGAACTTTTTGTTTTTCTGTGAATTTGTAGACACAAAATGCTTAGCAGAAAAACTCTAATGTGAAAACTTACCAAATAAATACAAAACCATTACGCGGTACCTATAATCACACATACAACAAAAATCGTTCAACGTTTCAAATTGTGTCATTACACTGTAACATAATTATAGCTCCGAGATTGTTTAAATAAGTTTAGAATGAAAAAGATAATGTTGAAGGAAAACAAGTGGATTTTAGTAAGCAAAAATCTTGAAAAAACTTACACGATAATATGACAATTTTTCTGCGGCCTCATCCAACTAATTTACCACGAGCTTCAGATGATATATAGTTACGCTATTTTTTAGTTTATTTGCAAAACGGAATAACTAGAATCATTTCTCAAAAGAACTCGACGAATAAGCGTTCTAAACCAACATAGTGCTAATAAAACACTCCGGAACGCCACTCCCAAAATATTCGCGCGAAAGTTAGAGTGCAGTCTGAACAGCCCTTAAGTCACCTCTTTTTGCATTCCCCAACATTTATGACTCCATTCACTGGGAGGTTCTTACGTTACAAATGCTTTCATATTCTTAGTTTTCAGCTCTTTTTAGTCTACTCTGTTTTTTTAACCGACTTTCTGAAGAATAAGGTGAGGCAAAGTGGGGCAATTTATGATGTACGAATTTGGGTTATGGTTTTTTTTTTGGGGGGTATCTGACAAAATTTCGATCACGATGGCTAATTTCAATGGAGATAAGCTAGGTATTCAGAATATAATTATTATACCGCAAAAGTAAATGCGGAATCACTGTGCGGTGCACTCTCTGTTTCTTTACTCTTATAGTCCGATGGGATAGCAATCATAGATAGATAGATAGAGATCAGGCGCAGGAAAGGAAACCAATGGTTAGAGTACAAAATAAATTGGAACTAATCACTTGAATTCGGTTATATAAAAGTTACATCATAACAGACATAAATAGAAGGAGAAACGGACTGACATATCAATGCACAGCCAAAACCATTGGGACTAAGAGCGATAAATTGTGCACAAGGTGTCCTTTTATGAAGTAGGTGAGTACGAAGCGGAAAATTTCCCAAAATATTCACCTCCTAAGGGAATGAAACGTGGGTCCAAACTTATTTTCACGCGGCTGAAGCCGCTAGCAGAAGCTAGTAAACCTATTAATTCACAATCTATTGTAAATAGTTTTGATATGTTTTAATTTGTTGGTGCTGACTATTTAGTTCAAAATTTATATGGTTCATGGGACTAGGAGCTTCAGTTCCTCAAATAAATATGACAATGGTCTACATGCTTTTCACACCGGGTGTCATAAACCCACACCTCTTTTGTTTACGCATTCTGGATTACTCTACATACGCAAATTATAATCCGAATGAAACCCCATGTGCATGTATGTATTAAGCTTTATTATAATATGTAAATCACGTATGAAAACGTGCATTGCGACCGCTACTTTGTAAAACAAACACGCATTATTATCGTTGCTGGCGGAGGAATTGGGGGGGATCGAATGATGTACTTGTCCCTTGCGTAAGCAATACGCGCTTTAGGCTTGGAGTTGCGGACGCCAATACGACAGAAAAGAGAGCAGTGATGTCCTTTTTTTAACGTCAATCATCGAGAAATCATCAAAAACCTTGATGGAAAAACTGGAGGGAGTGTCAGAAGTTTCTGGCTAAAACCAGCAGTGTTCCCTTTTTCCGAGGGCTGCGTTCATTCCTTCGAACCATTCGCAGTTCTGGCAGGCGTCGGCCCTAACAGGAATAGCCCCGTCAATTTCGCTGATATCTGTTTGAGGCTCACGTGGAACACAACGCGCCGGCGACTCAGACTTGCTCGCTCATCCAGTAATCGTTTGGCGTCTTCAACAGGGGCTGGACCGTGATGCTTCTCTTCGCCTCACGGTATTAGTGACGGCCTAGTGGTTATGCCCCACCTTAACACGAACACATTCTACAACTTCTCCTAGAGAAGGCTTTATCCCTCGGAACATTACAAGGCTGATTATGCTAAGTATATCATATACTTATGCAAGGATACATATTTACTTTGTGTAGTTTATTTTATCATCACTGCTCTCAAAACATCCAAAGGAAACTGCTATGTCCTAGGACCAAAAAATTTAAAACATGTCTTCAAATTTACCGCTGTGTAAATTACTGGACATCACATGTGGTATACTCCAATCTGCATCGCGCACGCTTGATAAATTATGGCTCATTCCTACTCCCACAGAGGAGGCTTAAGTCTCAGTAGTGGGTTCATTATAAAGGTAATTATGTCTATGCTAATACACAACTGAGCTCGATTCTCGACCACTTTCTCCCGTCAGTTACCAGCCATCATTTAAAGATTGTTGCTTCAACTAGCCTCAGGGCTTAGCCAAGATTCCTTTTCAGATTCGCAGCCTCCACTCAAGCAATCATAACTGTAAAACCTTCAAACCTTTTGATCAAAAGCCTCCACAAGTTCGTATCCGCTAACTTTTAAACCGACTTTATTCCATCGGATCTTTTCAAAAACAAATTTGTATTTCTTTGTGCAAACATCGAGAAAATTATGTAAACAAGACAAAGTGAATATAACACTTTTATCTATTAGGTAGCCGCCTTTCTTCGGGACTTCACATTTTTACGATTATTTTGAAAGTGCCCCAGGGAGATCCTTTTTGCGTGCGGCTGAAGTTTTAAGATGTGAGCGAGGGTTGTGGGAATAACAGTGCATTTTATTATGTAGTTACGTGACTATGTTTACTCGCTTTTACTAAAATATGGTCTGGTAAAAGCCTTTTGCCCGTTGGGCAAACGGTTTTGTCTAGGGAATGAAATGGCGAGTCATAAAAATTTGTTATACTAACAAGAGTTTTAAGTAACCTACCCAAAGTGTGTGTTACTTCTATCAGGTTTACTCATCAATATTTTTTTTTTATATTCAGTATACTGTCTACGAGCCGTTCGTTCTAGACTTTTTTGACGTGAATACTTTTATAAAACTACTTGCAAGTAAGTAGTAAGTAGAAGCCGCAATTCAAAAACTATAGAGGTGTTTGGTGTTGCAGCTCAAAATTATCAACTCCATCTAAAATTTTATTTGACTACTAGATCTCTAAAGGACCAAAGAATTCAATATGGAAAGTGAGGACAGAGATACATCACACACGGCTTAAAGAGAGCGATACCATTTTGAGGTCATTTTGATGCGTTTTATTCTGTCAAAAAACATTCACAAGACCGGTCAATGTTACGAATTTAGGAGAAACTTGTCTACGTGTAAAATAAAAATCTGTTATTCCAAAATTATAATGAACTAACTGCTACCTATGGCTACGCATGCCACAAAATTATCCTAAGATAACCTACTACCGCGATAAAAAGATTGACTGTCGTATATGCTATTCCAGGGCATGATCCACTCGTGTGTATCAAGGTTCATCATCAATAGTTTTTGCGTGAAACAGTAACAATAATTCATACATACCAACTTTCGCTTTAATATTAGTAGAATAAGCAGCAATACCAACAATAACAAGCACAATAAAATCCACATCAAAAACAAACTACCTCACGAACTACCAGAAACTTAACCTATCAAATTCAACCCGCTGGCTCTGCCCGCTACCTCTCATCTCATCCACCTGCCAACCCAGCTTAAATTATAAACGAAGCGGACACCAAGACACCTGGGACGCCGGACCTACTCCGGTACCTAACGTTCATGTTTATTTTTACGAAGACATTACGTCCCTAGGGATTAGCGGTTAAGATTAGTTCTCGCAGTGGATTTTCTTTCGAGTTGTTATTCGTTAGAATGGATGAGAAAAGAGTAATGGAGCTTTTGATTGTGTTTTGTTTTGAATACTTATGAGAGTAAAAAGTTATATTTATTACTTAAATATGTAGCTTTACCTAAGAAAACGCCGTTTTTTAATCGAGATACTTTGAATTGAGATATCTTTAGATTGCCTCTGAATTGTATAATAAACTTTTTGTTAAAGGTATGTTATTCTATTTTTAGTAATATTTTATTGGTTTCTTTCGAGTTTCGTATTTTCTTTAATATCTTTATTTTTATAACCTAAGTATGAAATCTAAGAAAAGTCGCATTATTTTGGAGTAGGCGTTCTATTGTGGAAATAATGTGTCTCAAACGGCGTGGTGTGATGTGTTGAACGAGTTTATGGTCATCTGAAGATGAGAGATGAAACGCATGTTACTAAAAGAGTAAAGATGAATGAATTGTGTAAGGAGAATGAAAAGTTAATATTATTACTCTCTAAAATAGACCAACAAATTGAGAGAAACATTACTCTATTAGTGTCTAGTTCGTTTTATGTTAGCGATATTTTTCTTGAAAGGCTAAAAAGTTCTGTTAAACTAAGTAATACGACTGGCAGTCTCAATTTAAAGAAGAATGAGTAAGCTGTTACTTTAAGACAGTAACCAGTATCCATGAAGAATGAGGTATTTTTTGTTTTTCTTTTGTTTAACAGTAATGCTTATTCATCTTCATTACAAAGCGTAAAAGGACAATGACACGTACACACAGGTTTTCGGTTGAATATACAGATCCTTCATTTTATAAAGCCCTGGTACCACGAAGTATAATGTAATGTTATATATGCAATACATATCTTTTCAATAAATATTCATCAATATTAACCAAATACATGAAACCAGTGATGAAAAGATGTGTGGGAATGTGGTACGGAGAAATGAGAAAAATGTTGTGAAAAAAGATAGGAATGTCAATGTAAATGTTGACTTTAATTAACACGAAAGTCTTTGTTTTAAAATTATAATTGTATCATCTCATTGTTTGGGGTCTGTAAGCCATAATGAAATGAGAATGGATATTTGCAATATCCATTCAACAATAGATTTTTTACAAGGAAAGATCTTATAAACTAAAAGTTAATGTATTCTGTCTGCAAGCAAGCGTCCACGCTTGCATGATTTAGGCACAGAGATGCAAAGAGTGGGCAAAACTTCACTTCCACGACATGCAAGGCATGCCAGACAAAGCTCTGGTGGGATTTCATGGAGGTATGAAGACCGCGAAATTCACAACCCAGTAGTGAAAATTCCACAATCGAGGCGATGAGGCCTGTCTTTGGGTAGTCTCTGGAGAGACACAAAGGCATCCTCATCTTCCGCGTGACCCAGGGTCTCAAACATGGCAAAACCGGAAGGTTTTCAATGCCAGCAGAAGAACAGCCTGAGTTTTACTAGTTTGGAGACCTTGCTGGATGTGTGCACCGTGTCGTTGTGGAGGCGATCGGCGGATAATTGTTTACATGGTCTCTAATTCAGAACATAATATTCAGAGTAAAATGAAACAGAATCCAGTCCTCAATCGAAATGCTAGCGAAGAAGATAGCTAGAAACTTGATAGAACGAACCTGTGGTGTTAGAACACAGGTGTCATTTTATTCAGTAAAAGTCCAAAACGCTTTCTCACTCCATTCAGCGCGGAACAAGCCATTGGATCATTTTCTAACCTCAAACAAAGCCAGTGCAAAAAAAAAATTGAAAGTCCTTGTCTACCAACAAAAATAGCGTGCTACTAATCAGACAGCTAAAACAAAACTAACTAACATCATCCATCGACACCTCGCGTGATAGGTCGGCTTCATAAATGTTAAAGTACCCTCATTTGGTGGAAATCAATGCGCTACGCCACTAACTAAAGGTTGAAGTAGTGATTGGTTTCTGAGATTCGATAATGGGTTTAAAACTCATTGTGAAATAGCCACGCTTTAGGGAAATACGTCAATGGATAAGTGTTTGTAAGGGTTTTCCTTTTGTACCCGACTAAACTGTGCTCTTTGAATATGTACCTATTTGTTTTACTTGTATTTTTGTTTTGAACTAATTGTGTTAATGTTTGAATTAATAACTTACTTGATAGCCAAACAAACCACAATATTTTATTTTATGATAAGTAACATGCGCGAAAGATTTATTGCGGCCTTGGAAGACAAAAGCAAATGAAGGAACACAGGTGAATTTTAGTCAGTAAAAAAGTGACGCTCTCTCTCACTCCATTCAGAGTGAATTATTTATTTGATGATATAAATATGACTTTGAATAAAAATTGTTGTCAATTTATAACACACATGAACAATTTTTTTAGATTTAATAAAAAAAGTTAAACTTTTTTATTATCTTACCAGCGATTGGCAGCGATGCAATCGTTGATGGTAAAGCGCACTATTTTATTGAGCGCATATTCACTCTAACCTTCAAGACCCCTAAATTGTAATCGAATGGGAAGATTGCTGCAGACAAATTATCTCAGTCCTTCGATATACGCGCCATGAACAACGAGGCCAAATACTTGGCTTCATCATCATCAGCCGAAAGACCTCCACTGCTCGACATAGGTCTCCCTTAAGCGTCACTACAACGACCGGTCCTGTGCGTCTCACAATCTAAAACACTTCTAAAATTACAAATTGATGAATACTACCATATACATTATAGCTGTCCTATATATTATTATCAGTGTTTCTATAACGTATCAACTACAATCATAAACCCATTTCCTCGACGGAGTTATTAGACCGTTTTCACATTATCCGATCCGATATCGGTATCGGACGCCGATACGATATCGGGGTAAGACCGTTTTCACATTATCCGATCCGATATCGGTATCGGACGCCGATACGATATCGGGGTAAGTAAAATGTATGAAATGCTGTGCTCCGATATCCGATATTGGGTCGGACAATATGAAAGACAGGTACATATCTCAAACATTTACCTTACCCCGATATCGTATCGGCGTCCGATACCGATATCGGATCGGAAAATGTGAAAACGGTCTAAGGAAAATGTATGAAATGCTGTGCTCCGATATCCGATATCGGATCGGACAATATGAAAGACAGGTACATATCTCATATATTTACGATATCGTATCGGCGTCCGATACCGATATCGGATCGGAAAATGTGAAAACGGTCTTACGCGCAACCTCTTCCAAGGAACGCGGATAAATAATCTCATTTTAGTGGAGAAAATTGACCCGCCCAATTAGGTACAAATTGATGGGCCGAAGTGGGTTTCACCAAAACGATTTCACGCTACATTTTGAGCGAAACAAAATGTGACTTGTAATGAACATATACGAGTACTCGTAGATAATATATATGGATGGAGATGGAGGTTTTATAGTAATTGAATGAATTGTGCTATATATTATAGTAAAGAAATGACTGGCGAGGGTCGCGGGAATCCGATCGATGCGAGACGCACAGGACCGGTCGCTGTGGCGATGCTTGGGGGAGGCCTATGTCCAGCAGTGGACGTCTTTCGGCTGAGATGATGAAAGAAATGACTTGAAAGGAAATGTAGTGCATGATAACGAGATAGTTGATAGGACAGAATGCTCTCAGTAGGTACTCAGTACTTTTATACACAATCTCCTGTTAGTTAAAAGTTCAGATTTTTAAAGACCCACAAGTATTATTTGGAGCCCGGGTATCAAATCAACACTGTGTGGATTGGCCGGGGGACACGGTGGAACTTACGGTGAATGTAAACCCCGCTTGGGCGGAGCATCGCCGTTTCACCCCCAAGTGTCACCACAATGCCCGGTCCTGTGGACCTCGTCGCATTCGATTCTCGCGACCCTCACCAGGGTTTTAGTCCACGCAACGGTGACTCGAAGATGACATTTTTTTTGCAAAACAATTTCAATATTCTTCCATCACATAGCGTTCTACTTCAAAGAGGAGCTCGTTAGGTACTTATTATAACGTTTTAGAGTGGAGTGAGATGGCGTATCCGAATTTTACTGACAAAAACCCACCTGTCTCTCAGTTGTCTTTTGCGTACCAGGAATACGGTACCCATTTCAAATATACCTTAGCGAGCATCGACCCTGCTGGGCCCTTACGATTTTGATGACATCTCTTCGAGGCGCGCGTGACACTACACGCCGTTGATGACTTGGGATCGGTTCTTACTGGACTGCTGGACAAATATAGTAGGGATAAAGCTAAGCCGATAAATAGTATTCTATTTAAGGAAAACTCAAAAAAACGCTTTTCCAAAGGCCACTACTGTTAAATGGGTATCTAATTGCCGTTCGCAAAAGAATAATTCTTTTAGCTCCCCAATTAAAAGTTTCAGTGTCTATTCGAGTTTTTTTTTTTGTGGCTGTTGTAAGAATACGATTATTTTTTATAGCCCTGGTTTTGAGTTTCGCTGAATGGAATTGTTTTACGAGTTTCCGGGATGTTTACTACCTACTCCCTCGGCGATAGTTGTACGTTCCTCTTTTTGGTACCCTCAGATGTGTTTGGACCAGTTTTGTTCTAAGGCGTTGCGGAACGCAAAGTTTGTATTGAATATTGATTTTGCTGGGCTTGCGTTTCTTTGGTATTTGACTGAGGAATAAAACTAGGTTAAGCGTAATAAAAAATTGTGTTTTCCTTTGCAGAAAATCATGTTGTTAATTCGGGGCTGATATTCTTATTTTAATAAATAGTAGCTTATGCCAGCGGCTTTCCCCATACAAAAGTTTAAAGCGTATATCACTCAGTGACAATTTAGCAATCTACTTGAGGATTTTTTTTTAAATAGGTTCATTAGAAATAGTAAAATTTATATAAAACCTAAATGTATACGTGGGTGTTTATAACAAACAAAAATATAAATGATCAAGATAAATACTTTTCTCTATCACCTGCTTCAGCCACGTATAGAAAATATAAAGCCTATTTAGTCACTCAGTGATAAAATAGCTTATAACTGGGTAAGAATTTACTTAATAAAATCGATTCATTTAAGATTATCTCCTACATTTATAATGACCTCGTCATAATATTAATACAGATTATTTTATTATATCGACATCATCTAAGTTTCAGATCAAATTATAATGGGATGCAGGATAGTTAGAATAAGTTATCACTGCCCTGGAATGCTAAGTAGGGCTGTAGGAACACAGATGGGTCACTAAAAATCTAATACGCCCTGTTGCTCTATTCAGAGCAAGAGGAGTTATTTTATGATTTCCCATCTCACAAATAATTGATCACAATCACTTTGCTATTTTTTTTAAAGAGACGCAATTAATTCTTGATTTACTTAGAAAGAAATTAAGAAAACAGTTGGTATTGCTAAGCAACTTGCAAATCAATTTACCTATGTTAATACCTAAGTAATTTCCAATCCCAAATCAAGTCTCAAATATTTTCCTAATATTAAAGTCATCCTTTATTTCTAGAAATAAAGGATGACTTTAATATTAGGAGGTTATGTTAGATCTAGATCTAACATAACTGCTACAACAAAATATGGGTCATTGTACATTCGTCACATTGTCGACTCGCCACACTTTTGAAAATTCCCATACATCCATTGTTAACTCGTCACAACCACAAAAAAAATATTATTTATTAATAAAACTTGTTGTAAACTGGGCACACATTTTAATTTCATGCTATTTTTAAGGAAAGTAGCGTTAGCAAGTAAAGTTCTAGCTTTTACATACTAATAATGTTAATATGAATCAAAACTCTTCAAATCCAAATAAGTTATTTGGTTAACAATACACTAAATAAGGAAATATATCAAAAGTTAATATAATAACTTTAAAGTAATGAAATTAATTTTTTCTATAACAGTTGTGAAGTAAAGTGAAGGGGAATCATCAGAATGACTTCTCCCGCTCTAGAACGGAGCGGGAGGGCGTGTCAGACTCTTACTGACTAAACCCCACCCCGTTCCTTCGTTGCCTTCGATTTGGGGGACACGGTGAGCAGCTTTCGGATTTTCCGTGTTCCCTAGAGGCTTCGACCCTACCGGGCCCCTACAGTTTGCTGACATCTCCTTGAAGCGCGCGTGGAACAGAATGCGCTGTTTGCGACTAAGCTCGGTCCAGGTTATTATCAGACTGTCGGACGGCCAGCTACCCAGTGCTCTCTGTCCGCGAGCCCGCGCCTACGGTGGTCGGAAATCGGGATCGGGATCTCGGCGGCGGCGGCGTGAGGGCCATTACCTCACGCGTTCGCGGTAGCCAGCCTCCTTTGCTAGCATTACTGCTTCGCAGAAGGAGGCGACCGTACTGTTATTTTTTTTACTTTTCAATGATTGTTTACATTTATGTGTAATATTATTTTAACATTATAATACTGTTTTTTTAATTAGATTTAAGTTGAATTTATAATAATAGTTCTGTGATTTGAGAAAGTCATAAGAGAAAATAATATTACTATGTTAGCGGTAAATCAGCAAGTATTAATATATATTTAGCTACGAATTAGATACTGCAATTAAAACTGTGATAATAGTGATTTTATAAATTTTTTTTATAAATTTGACTGGCCTGTTGGTTTAGTGGTTAGTGGCCCTGACTGCTATGCCAGAGGTCGTGGGTTCGATTCCCACCCAGGACAAATGTTTGTGTGATGAGCACGGTCATTTGTTCTGTGTCTGGGTGTAATTTATCTATAATATGTATGTATTTAGAAATATATAAGTATGTTTATCAGTTGTCTAGTACCCATAATACAAGCTCTGCTTAGCTTGGGACTAGACGACGTTGTGTGAAAGTTGTGGGATATTATTATTATTATTATTATTATTATATTATTATTATTATAAAGATTATATTTAATTTAAAAAAAATACATGTTTATCTTTTTTATTCTTGTGTTTGATTTCTCTGCTGTCCGTACGTAGAAAACGCGTGTGACGAGTTTACAATACTCCAAAATATTTTATTAAGAAAAAATAAATTTGTGGCGAGTTTACACATATTTTTAACAATGGGGAATGGAATGTGTGTCGAATGTACAATGACCCCAAAATATCACTATCTTCTTCTTAGCGTGTCGATGGCAAACCTTGCCTGGCCCAGTATTCGGCCACGGCAATGCCGTCCACTGATGCTGTCATTAGGTCATGACGTGAACAGGTGACAGGGCACGCATGCAATATCACTATTAAACCTCACAAACCATATTCTACAATCTCATCAAACAAACCTTCCCCAATCCTATTCAGATCAAAGTCAATACCAAAACAACTGAACACAACAAAAATATTGAACGTCAAAGTAAAAGAAAGAAAGAAAAAAACACGACAAAAAAAAATCACGTGACAAACGGATCACCTTTCAAAATAAAACATGCAAAACGCTGCGAGGTGTGAACGTGTGAATCGACCTACATTTGGATACATAAACTAGGTACAGTTAACAAAAAAACTCATTTGCACTCAAACACACTAGGAACTGTTGTACGACGGCGCGTCAATCTCTCAGAACGGCGATCGGTATGTTAGGTGTGGTGTGTGTTAGAGGCGGTAGCGTTTTGTGTTTATATTATCGAAGGATGAATAAAGCACTTACCTCTCATGCACAAGTACCAATGTGAATTGTTTGTTCATTTTTAAGTACTTTTCTAAGTGTATCTAGGATATCACTAATACCCCGTGCCTCTGAAAGCACGTTAAGCCGTTGGTCCCGGTTGTCATTTGTAGATCTTTGACAGTAGTTACAAGTAGACAGAAAGTCTAACCATTGACCAATTCAAAGAGTATCGTATTCCCAGTAATAAGATTGTGGAGGTGTGTCGTTTCATGTAAAAAATGGTATTCAGCATACGGTTAAACTGTAAACTGACTCCAAACTAGTTAAGAAAAGACTAAAAAGCTGACTAGCAGTCTCGTTTATACCTACAGTTGTTATATTTAACGTTTGAATCCCCAACCGGTCCTATTTATTTATCTTTATTTTTCAAACTACAATGGTCTATTAGTGTTAGTAACAAAATGGCTTAACCTATGTTAGTACTTAATAACTAAAACAGAACGGGTCCGGTTTGCAAGCGCCTACACTAGCGGGCTGTCTGCCCGGGCGGCTATTGATTGCAGGATAGTGTTGGGACTGCCACGCAGCCTGCGGAGTAGCGAGGCCGATTTTTTACGCCACAGTGCATCAAAGCCGTCAGTGCGTGCGTCTGCAAACATTGTCGAGGCACTACAAAACCGCGGCAATCGCAACAATACCCTATGAGATCGCGCTGTTATTGTTTTACTATTGTGTCTCGTTTCGCGGATATCTGAGTAACTACAGCTTATTCCGCATGACCATCCACTGCGGATGGCAAATAGCAGAAATCTGTTAAATAACTTTTACAAAGCCGAACTCGAGGAACAACACGTAACTAAAATTCAAACAAGTTTTTAGAACACGCTTTTTTCATAAAACTTGAGCCTTACTCTCGTTGTAGTGGCTCGAGTAACTCGCTCGAGCACCCATTTGTCCGTCACTGACCGTTTCGAGTGCCTCCAGCGTTGTCCCGTATATTTATTTTGTTTAGCCTACTCTTGGGCGCGTGTAAAATTTCCACTCCCCCTTTTCCAACACATAATTGCTACAGTAACTTGCAAACCGTACTTGATACTGACCTAAAGTAATTAGTTTTATTTTAATGAATTCGCAATTAAATTGTACGCTCGGGAAAGTCGTCAATTTCAGTTAAATAATGAAGACATTTCTGTGAGTCGTTTCAGGTGTTTGTTAATGAAAATGTTTCGTTTCGTTGTTATTTGATTATAACTTTGTGAATAAAATTAAAAGGTTATGTTGATTCGTTTTAATTTAAAGTGATAGTGTTTGCGTTAACGGCGAAGGTTGACGGATAAGAGCTTTGTAAATAAGAACAATCCTTATTTATGGTTTTAATTAACAAACGAATTTCATATTTATGTTTCTGTTTTAATTAAAACACTAGTACTTACTTAATTTTCTGTTATGTTTGTCTCTGTCGGTCTTGGAAAGTGGCAGAGGTTAAATAGACCATAGTCAACTGTGATCGGTCTATGGTGCAACATCGTAGTGTCCGGTTCACACATGGCCCGATAAGCTTTTGTATTTTATTGTTCGTCCATTTGGGTAGAATAAGCACAGTCTCTTTCTTTCTATAATTTTGCCGTGACCTGTTGTCCGTGGTTACAGTCTTGATCTCGTGACCCATTTTTCACCAACATTTTTCGTTCACGTTTCTGGAACGAATACTTTCAATCGGTGAAAAAAATACAATCATAATTTCTAGAGATTTATGGTCATTATAATCCAGAAACCTGACTTTAATGATGTCTCACATCAAACAAGGCGATTCATCATCATTATTTGTGTCAGAAGACATCCACTATTGAACTTAAGCCTCTAATACAACTGCTTTATTTTTTAACAATTGGTCACTATCGTATTCGTCTCGCTCCTACCAACTACCAGGTCATTGGGTAACCTTGAGGAGAGCCTACCAACGCAGCGTCTTTCGGAACTTGGTTGCCAATCTAGAACCTTTCGGCGCCATCGACCATCTGCTCTGCGAACAATGTACTCTGCCCACTGCTACTTACAAGCAACCAAAATGACAACAACAAACAAAACTTTGACGGTTGCGTAAGCAATCTGTCACCATACACTGTCATAAAGTGCTACAATTCAGCAGGAACACTCTGAAACTGTTTCAAAACACATAACTCTTGTTGACGCAGTAAAATATTGTTTAGATATGTAGCAGATAAGTTATGACTGTGTGTCACGATTTTATAAAACTGTAATGAATCAAAACATTTTGTCGTAATTTAGATACGGTAGGTTTGAAAGATAGGTCTGATAAAAGTGAAATGTTACAAGCGTGATTACAGATTGGGGGAGCAAGGGTTCGATCCCCAAGTCGTTAATTTATTTATTAATTTTAGGAACACCAACGATTTAGTTACAAGAGATTTTACATTTAGGTAATTGTATAGTAATTGAGATCTGTAAATATGTAAATAACAGAAGCTTCTACAATTTGACGTAAATTAATAGTGGATATTATAAAAGAAAATACAAACATTGTTTTAAAAGACTAAAACTTTAAATGTATTACATTAAAATTGAATTGATTAGGAACATGAATGATGGGTATTGACTACAAATTAATATAAAAGGCTTACTACTTACTAGAGTTTCCGTCTGAAATAAAAACTAATCAATGTTTCGTACTGAAGTAAACAGTTTTAGACAAACTGTGTTTCAGAAAATAGTACAGAGTTCGTGGCCTGAGACAGTGAAACGGGGTCGCGGCATACCACGAGGGAGATGGCTAGACGAATTTGACAGATTTCACCACAAGTGGGACAGAACATGCTAGCAAAAATATAATTGTTCTTGCTTTATTTTAAAAGTAAATTACGTTGAATTATTATTAAATAGCAATTGCTTTTCTTTTAATTGTTATAAACTAGTGCTTAACTGCGATCCCACCTGATGGTAAGCAGTGATGCAATCGTTGATGGTGAGGCGCACTAGCTTATTATAATATATTATTATAAAAGAGAACAGTGGTCGTGATAATAAAATGACAGATGGTAGTAACTACCCTCACTTACAAATTATAAATCACGGGTTTAAATCCAGCCAGACACACATTACATTGAGTAAATTATTTCATCACTATTGCTCTCAAAATGGTGAAGGAAAACTTTGTGAGGAAACCGGCGTATCTTAGAACCAAAAATTGGAAGACATGTGATATCTACTAACGCGCACTGGGTCCGCGTGGTGGATTATGGCCTAGAGAAGAGGCTTGATGCTAATGAAATCTAGACCATTACGGTCCATTACCTCGCCTAGAGAGGAGGCTTGAGTCTTAGCAGTGGAAACATTTGCCGCTTATGTCATGTTACTATAAAAGCCCACAGTTCCACTTACCTACTTTAAAAACACACAGCTCCACTTACCCCAGTTACAAGCAATATTAATTCAAATTACTAAGCGAAAGTTTGTGGTCGATGATCATAACAAAAAAGCCTTTGTGATAAAATATTGAATTAGCCTAGTTCTTACCAGCTTCAAACCATTTATCACGTCTACAGAGCCGTCTAGAAAAGCTTCTAGGTTAATAGACAATAACATTATTATTTGAATATGTTACACAAAAAACTTACATACGTACTTATGTGAACTTTAGAGCTAGATTAGATGAAATTTGTTTATTGTACCTTAAAAATTACAAATGATGAATTTTCATGTTTATCTGTTGCTAACAAGACCATCATCTCATCATCATCTACCTAGCCTTTTCCCAACTATATTGGGGTCGGCTTCCAGTCAAGCCGGAGCTAGCTGAATACCAGTATTTTACGAGGAGCGGCTGCCTACCAGACCTCTGCAACCCTATGTTGCGATGACGTTTCGCGGGGATTGACAGGGTCGTCAAAGTGTCAGACTTTTACTAACTACGTAATAAATATGAAATCATTTTTTTTTTGATAAATGTTGGGTACATTTATTTATTTCAAATTAATATATTTTTGACTAACATACATAACTATAATATTAATTTCTCAGTAAATTTGGTAAAGAACTATCTTAGTATCACGTCACACTGCATAATGTCTTGGGGCTGTCCTGCTGTATTTATCGACGGAACAAGAAAAAGAGGGAAAAAGTTTTTGCTTTTAAATAAAAAATACGTTTAACAAACTAAGAAAATTAATAATAATGTTGTACCTACAATAGCTATTATCTTTCTAATATTAAAGGGTGGAAAATTACTAACACCATAATATTGTAATAAATCTTGCGAGAATATTATTATGATAATATCAGATATCGTAACATATTCTGAAACAAGTTTCGCTACTGGGTCTGCCTGTCTGTTTTAACGACATAAATTAAAAGACTACTGAAAGAATTTTCATGACATTTTCACTAATAAACCGATTCATGAGAAAGGTTTAAGTGCATGCATGCATATTTTATTAGAGGAATGCCAAGAACTAAAAAAAATCAGCTTGCTTTCTTATAAATATTGATATTGTTTTTACAATTATTTTATATTTATTGATAAACTGATTAGTTAACAAAAATTATTTGAATGCGTATTCCGTAGATACAAAAGGAGAAACTGACTGACTGACATACCATAGCACAGCCGAAATTACTGGGACTAGGAGCGTGAAATTATTCAAAAGGCTTTTTCATGTTTTAGGCAAGGCCTAAGAAAGGATTATTCAAAATTCTGTCCAAAAGGAGATAAGACGGAGTTCTAAGGTTTGTACGGAGAAACCTACTTTCACGCTAACGCTTATAAGTTTACATTACGTATATAAATATTTGGATGTTTGTGAACCAACATCTTAACACTAAAATATAGAGTATTTGGACTAAAAGGAACATACGTACACTATGACATACATTCGGACGACACCTACTTTATATCCCAGTAGTTCCCATAGGACAACTTCGACTTTCACACGGACGAACTCACTGACGCAACCACATGTCATAATAAACGACTTTTCCAGGGTAAACTGCAGTAAAAGACACATCACCATCTCAGGCTCTAATGATGAAAGTTACAGAGGTATACTCATCCCCATTTAAGTCCCAAGTGGGTAAGCAGGAAGGTCCAGACACGGCCTGCGGACGACCTTTGCAAAATTAATGCAGCTACGGCAAATTAATTAAAAGTATGGCTGTATGCTTACGTATAGGACGGTAAAGGGTTCAGGGTAAGAACGGTTGGTTAAGATACGTGGGGGGAAGTGGGGGGGGGGGGGGGGTTTAAAGACACATGTTTGTTTGAGGAAGCTTGCTTTGGATTTATGCTGGCGTTGCAGTTGAAGCATGTAAACTGTGATTTTGATAAATGCTGGGTAAAAGTAGTGTCGTTTTAGAAAAAGAGTTATAAAGGCAAAAGTTTTGTTTGAATATGTGAGTTTGTTAACCTTTTGTGCAGATTTGAATAGAATTTTGTACAGAGGTAGACCATGCTCTGAAATAGGATCCTTGTATGCTGGGAATGTGTTTTATTGGGATGTTTTTTTTTATTTTTCCGCAAAACAAACTAGTAGTTAATATATTTTCATTATAACGATGATAAAATGTTTACAATTATCTCACAAAATTAAAAAAAAAAATCAGTAACATTATCCTAGCATTGAAACTCACCACACTGAAGGCAGTAAAACACAAAACAAAAAGCCAGGAAACCTATATTTTCTGGAAAGAACACAGACAAAAAGAAATACAGACCTAAGCACATTCAACCTAGTTATAATTTTCTCGAAAAAAGTCACTACAAAACAAACCACAACATACAAACCTTTTCTACTTCTAACCAGCATTGCCCAGCTGTTCAAATAAAAAAAAAAAGAACGCCGACCGGTCAATGTTGACTCTAACCGCGGTTACTTCAGTAAATACGTAGTTCGGTTTCTATTAAACATAAAAAGGTAGAAAAAACAAGGAGTTTTTATTTTCTTACCGTTAGATATTCGTTCTTACTTATTTTCTTTTTTTTTGCTTTAAGAGGAACTTTTATAAATTTTCCTGTTACAAACGATTAGTCGGGTTACTTTGTAAGGTACTGCGGTTTGTTGTTAATGTTTCACAAAGTGATGCCGAATTTTGTTGATCAGAGGATGGAACGAAAATAGAATAAATGGAATACGATAATTTGGCGGTTCGATTGGCGTTTTCCGAGGCCTATTTTTGTAGGTCCTATTCTTGTACTAAACAAATATTAGTTGTAATCGTATTACTTTTTGTTTTTTATTTAAATACTAAAGATCATATGCAGGTATTTGTTTTGAGTGGGTGTAAAAGAGATAGGATATAAATACATTTAGCTGTATTCTTTATCTTTAAAATCAGTCGAGTACCAGTAATACCGCGCACCGAGATTTCGGTAGAGACTTACCTATGTAAATACATTGATTCCCGAATTGAGTAACAAAGATTTTTTCAAATCACAAAGCAGTCATCATTTTGTGATGCAAACACAAAACAGTTTTCAGATTTTTTCCTTTACTTATAGTACGAGACTTGGTTTCTTGCCAAATTTCAGGATTCTGGGTCAACAGGAAGCACCCTATAGGTTTTGATTTCCTCACAAGCGTCAAAACATGCGGCGAAATCGGAGCATAAGCGTTCTTATCTTTAGATTGCGTTAACTTAGTATATTGATTTTTTTAGTGCTCCAAGGGAGACTTGAGTATTTGATATTATTTTTTACCTTAATATCTGATATCTGCACAGTGCTCGCATTCCTGAAAAAAGTGCATAGGCTCAGAAAGATAGTCGGAAAATAAAGTGATCGTGATACGGGTTCAGTATTATTTGCCGAACGAGGATCGAAACCATAAAAAGTGATTTCGTTTTAAATTCCCATTCAACCCACTTAAGATTAAATTTCAAAAATCTGTAAAAAAATCAACGCTGGGCGTTGATGAGTCGGTGAAACAGGCCTTCTCTTTTTTATATTTGGGTAATTGCGAACACAGGACCCTCCATTCGCTTATGAGCAAGTCACCAGATTGCCAGATTCTCAACTCACCACCTGGTGAGTTGAGAATCACCCAAAGAGCAAGAACCTTTTAGCCCTTTGGGTGACTTTGAACCTTCTGATGAGGTATAAGCAATCACTTTTAAGTACCATAATAGGTCATCACTGGTAACACGCACTGGTCATAGACTAAAAATCAGAATTAGAATCAGAATGAGGTTCATTATTCAAAAAAAGCCTTTCAGATATCAAATCTAGCTTTATAGTGTAATGACTGTGATTGTAATATGATGATAACATAATAATAATAATAAAAAAATCAGTCAATGTCATAACTCATTACCCATTAGTCTATGGACACCCACTTTTGACCGCTAGCATTGACCGCGTTGACCGGTCATAACTTCATGAACAAGTCACCTCCATACAATTCATTTATTTATTGTTACTAAGGTAAAAAAAAAACTATAAAAAGGTGCTTTTCATGTATTTAGGTACTATAAGAGCGTTTCCGCATTATCCGATCCGATATCGGTATCGGACGCCGATACGATATCGGGGTAAGTTAAATGTATGAAATATGTACCTGTCTTTCATATTGTCCGGCCCGATATCGGATATCGGAGCACGGAATTTCATACATTTTACTTATCCCGATATCGTATCGGCGTCCGACACCGATATCGGATCGGATAATGTGAAAACGGTCTAAGACTGTCACTAGGCGTCACAGTAAATTATGATTGATATTTATTTTGCAAATAGGTTTTTACAACACTCTTATAAACGTCAAAAGTGTCTCCAAAACGAAAGTCTATGACCAGTGCGTGTTGACATACGACACTGAAACGTGGTCTTTTATGCCTCATCAAAAAGTTAATCAACAGGTATTGGAAAGGGCTATGTTAGGAGTTTCCTTGCGTGATCGCATCAGGAATGAAAATATCTCGAAGAATCGCCAAATTTAAGTTATAATGGGCAGGGAACATTGCTCGTATGAGAGATGGCCGATGAGGCTAAAAGGTTCGGAAGAGGCGACCGCGCACCGAAAGATACAGCGTGGGAAGGCTTCCCACAAGGCAGATTTTTTATTCTTATGAGAAACTAGCTTTAGCCCGCAGCTTCGCACGCGTACATAAAATATGGCCTATTTCACTCAGGAATACAGCAGCTTTCTATTGGTGAAAATTTTTTTGCTATCGGACCAGTACTTCCACAGATTACCTCATACAAACAAAAAAACAAACTTTACCTCTTTATTATATTAGTGTAGATAAATCCATCTCAATTCCAAACATTCTAATTATTTTAAGAACAATTTTAAGTGTTTTATGTCTATGATATTCATATTCAACTATGCATAAGACGCAGAATTCTAGTTAAATTAGTCAGATAATTGAACGCCTAGGTCGTTCATTAAACGCCGACATCAAATGGGATGCCTAGGCCTAGACGATAGTTACGAGTAATTGAACCGGAATCGCTCAACGTTTAACAGCATCTGATTCTGAGTCAAACCTTCGAAGATGTCACTGCAGTGCTAGGTGTTACGAAAACGATTTGTGCTTGAATAGAGCAAGACGTAAATGTTATTTATTGTTTGTGTATTTCAAATATACCAAAATCAAGCTGGAGACGATGTTAGGACTTGAATGTTTCCCTTAGGAATTGGCAAGAAGTGGCTCAGAGCGAGGAAAGGAGGAGCTATAGTCCAAAAATGGGGCTAAATATAATAATAATAGGGTAAACTAGGCATAAATTCCTCAGTCAGTAACGTGTCCCACTTGAAAAACTGAGACACGCATTTACGCGTTAAACTTGCGCCATCATACTTTGAACTATACTAACTAAATTTAAAATACGTGTCTTAGTTTTGCAAGTGGGGTTCATTACCGGCTGGAGTATGTACGCCTGGTTTACCATATTTAAATACATATAATTCACTATTATTATAATTAGTGTAGTAATTTGTAAACTCGTAGAGTCACTTGAACCGATCATCAATATTCAATTTTTAAACGAAATAATACGTTACATTGAGTCATCTGATACAATGGTGCTCTCATTTACTTGGTTGATTGTCCTTCAGCCTTTTAATTACATACCGTGTTTAATTAACTGCCTAGGCATCAAATTACCTGGCTTTTTTATAGATACGCTCACGTTTGACTACTATCTCACTAGATGGTAAGCAGTAATGTGGTTGACGATTGCGCAAACTTGCCTAGAAGTAACCTATTCACTCTCGACTAAAAGACGGGGTCTTTAATTCGAGAGTGAATAGTTTACCAGTAAACACCCCGACTAAATTATCGTTACCAGTAAACACAACCAAACCCATTTTTATTAATAATATAAGCTAATACTTAACTGCGATCCCGCCTAACGGTAAGGAGTGATGCAATCGTTGATGATGAGGTGCAAAAATTAATTTTTTGGGTGTCTTCAATTAATTGCTAAACCAAAATGAATAGGCTCTCCTATTCACTTTAGCCTTAAAGACATTTTAATTTAACTAAACTATGACATATACAGTACCGACAACTTATCAGATTAGGACAAACTCATAATGTATCGTTTCCAGACAGTTGTGACACACACAGTATCATATCGATAACTTTTTAGATTACGACAAAATGTCATGTTTCGAAAGTTAAAAAAACCTACTGGCTGGCTTTTATTTTGGACAGAAAATAAGCATTGCCATTCAGCGTGGCAATGCTGCCAGTCTTTTGGGCACATTACCAGTCGACAGCGATGTGGAGGAGTTTTTTGACGTCATATTTTAGTTTGTTTTAAGTTAGTTTTGAGTTAGTTTTTATTACACTGTAATTACCTTGTACCTATTGCCAAAAAACCTACTTATATGAACATTTTCTTCCACAGGCGATGTGATGGATGGTGTCAATCGGAGACAACACATAGCAGACAGCCGGCGTCATGTAACACTGTAATATGAATCTAAGTAACTTCGTCGTGTACATCACTAGCCTGCTGTGGCTGAACCTCACTGATGCTAAGATTGGTAAGTCTCTATAACTATTAATAATATTAGTAAAAAAATAAGAGATCCCTCTCTTCAATCGAAACCTATAAGTATTTGGGTATGTTGGAAGTTCTAGGCTCCCAATTATTATTTTTTAAATATTTTGTTGTAAAATGTAATTTAAATGTCAAATTAATGAAACGGAATAAAAATAAAAAACATTTATTTCAAACCAAAGTAATTTCCATATAATGTTACTAACGAGGGAGGATGAAATTCCACAACTTTCACTCAACGGCACCTAGTCTCAGACTAACTTTGTGTAATGACTACTAAACAACTGATAAATATACTTATATATTTCTAAATACATACGTATTACAAATAAATCAATGACACCCAGATACAGAACAATAATCGTATTCATCACACAAACGCTGAGGTAGGTACCTACACTTATGTTTTCAAACACCTGTATTTCTGTTAGGCGAAATACTCGTACTTTTCCAGGAATACACTCGTTTTATTATCTTCTAATATGTTTTGTATTTGAAATAAACCGTTTGATCCATACAATTCTCTTAACTAAATTGATCTTTTCAAATAGCAAACGACAAATCGGGAAAAAATGTGCCGTTTCATTTCACCGACTCCGTTGGGAGTTCCAGGAAATATATCAATGAAATAAGTTAATTTATTACTCTATCGATGCTACTGAATAAGTAGTCAATCTTTATTTAGAACTAACGGCTGCCAGCGGCTTCGCCATCGTGATAGTAGAAAATTGTGTGAAAGAAACATACTCCCGAGTTAAAAAGTATCCTATATGCTATTCTAGGATATTGTCTATCGAAATTCATTCAGCCGTTCGAGCATGAAGAAGTATACGTACTTGGACACACGCTCACAAACATTCACTTTTATAATATCAGCGTAATAATACTGCATGAAGAGCGTCAATTTTGGAATTTGTTTAAAAACTAAATCTTCTTTCTACCCTCAACCCCTATTACTTACTTAAAAACGAATTAAAAGGTATTTATTAATGATTATGTGTGGTAAAGGAATCAGCATGTCCTAAAACCAAATATTTGAAGATATATGACTTCTATTAACCCGCCCCGATACTATTGTATTATTTGTATTTAATTTAGGTATACTACAGACCTTCGATCAACAGTACATTGTTGATCGAAGCTACAGACAAAAGGTCTAGTTGCTACGCCGTACCACACATCATGACGTCATTGCTACAAATACTACGGCGTAGTAACCAAACAAGCTACGAATCGAGGTATTCTTTAAAACAAATTCAAGAGCTTGGTATCCGTGCCCCAAAGTTTACATAACTTACTTCGTGTCAAGAAGACGTTACATAAAATGGGAACTGTGATTTTGGAACACATGTATTTTGATGTTTTCCTTAATATAATTGCATTTTGTTAACTGGAAGACAGAACACAAACAATAATTTAATTTAAATATTTTCTCGAACGAGTAACTGACCAGCTTTGCATAAATCAATATTTTTTTTTCATCCCCGATTACTTCCAATACGACAAAAAAAAACGGCAAGATACACAAATATTAAAGGACATTTGAATTGAAAATCAAATTCGACTCCAGCCTTCCAATCCTTTTTCAGAAAAGATCTGTAAAGGCTGAATTTCTATTTAGCTGGAGCTTATTCCGATCATTTCGAAGTGAAAGGGTGACCCTGCCCTCTCCCCAAACTTCAATTAACTTCATTCACTAAAATTAATTGAAATTAATCTTCTTCATCATTTTTATCTCACTCAATACCTTTTCTGACAAAATAAATTAAATAATTTTAAGTGAAAATAATTTAAATTGATTAGAAAAACCGTTTTGAAG
The DNA here is from genome assembly GCA_030763345.1 of Mythimna separata. NCBI lineage: Eukaryota > Metazoa > Arthropoda > Insecta > Lepidoptera > Noctuidae > Mythimna > Mythimna separata. The sequence continues at coordinate 3,705,866 of CM061175.1, forward strand.
GTTACATAAGTAACTAAGGTTGAATAAGTCAAAGTAATTACTAGATTTTTCACTAGCTGCTGTCAGCGACTTTGCCCGCGTGACAGTAGAAAATTATCCCAAAGGAACATACTCCTAGAATAGAAATTATCTATGTGCTAATCCAGGGCATAGTCTACCCGTGTACCAAGTTTCATTGAAATTCATTTAGCTATTTCAGTGTGAAGAAGTAACACACACACACACACCATCCCATACTCAAAAACTTTTACCTTTATTAATTATTCTGTACTAAAATAGAAATAACTTGGAAACTATGTTCATAAAATATTCACATTGGTTAATATTTAATTTTGGGCCTTGACTTTCAATTGAAAAGTCAATTGAGTTCAACCCACTAAATAAACCAAATCTTTTCATTCATATTTAACTGTTTATTTAATTTGTAACTTTGATATCAAGACGTTATTTCTCGAAGAGGATAGGTAGGCAGAGTTGTATGATACTTAATTTTTAGCTGATCTGGTAAACTTTGTTCTGCCATTTAAATTATCATAAAAAGTAGGGTATGGGGATGGGCGGATAAAAATAGCTTACGATCTGTTTCCAGACCTACCAAATACACGACATGCTTTATAAAAATCGGTCAAGCCGTTTCGGAGATATTTGATGTCAAATATTTTGACACGAGAATTTTATATACTCGTAAATGCACAAAGGTGCAAAGGTGAATTTAATGCCTTAGGCATCCTCTAACAGTAAACGAGATAACGACTCCCTGCCACGTAGACTGACCGACTGGTAGAGAATGCCTAAGGCATTAAGTCCGCCTAAGTACATAAAAAATATTCAAATGAAGATAATAGAACATCAGTTACTGTTTTAAAAAAAATACTCAATGTTTTCGTTTTAGCAAAAGTACAGAAATAAATATAATTATTAGATACATTGACTCAGCTACAAAATCCAGGGCTACATGCTAAGCACTCTGTCTCGCGACCTAGAGCCCGGCGCGTCAGTCCAATATAATATTTTATCGTATCTAAACTGCCTAATACCTATCAATCATCTGTATCCGTCCAATCTGTCTAGCTTGTCAGCTTTCTATTCTCTCGTGACAAGGCATATTTTTTGGATAAAACTTATAGGGTAAAAACTTGTACATCTATTTTAGCAGGGATTTTTATTTTAAGGTTGGAAATGATTTAATTAATTTTCTTGCTCTAGCGAGCAGAGAAAAAAAAAGTAGAATTTTACTGACTAAAACCACAACTTTTTTTTGGAAGGGGAATGATCAGAATGACTTCTCCCACTCACGCGGAGCGGGAGGGCGTGTCAGACTCTTACTGACTAAACCCCACCCCGTTCCTTCGTTGCCTTCGATCTGGGGGACATGGACTTAGCTTTCGGAATTTAATTGTTCCCCAGAGGCTTCAGCTCTGGCCCGACAGGGCTGAAGCCTACAGTAACTAAAACCACACCTACGAGTATTTATGTTCTTTCTTTACCCTTTGCACCTGGACCATACTTTTCTGTTGTGAAAGTTAACACATGGCCTCAGAAGACTTCAGCCCTACTGGGCCATTACAGTTATTAGTACGCGTAGAACATTTCACACCATGGATAAATCAGGCTCGGTCCAGACGATGCAGGATGTTTGAAACGTAAACTTCCTATTTCTCATCGTCTGCAAGCCCACGCCTATGGTGACTGGACATTGGAGTCGAGGTTGCGGTGTCTTTTGTAAGGATAAAGCCTGCTTTTCCACTTTTTTAATTTTTTACTGGAAAAAGTTGTTGTGTGTGTTGTTGATTAGGACGTATTTTAGTTCTGAGCTGTAGGCTAAGTTCCCTTGGGACAATTTTCTACTATCACGCGAGCAAAGCCGGAGGCTGCAGCTAGTATTAATATAGTACAAAACAAACTCACTTTCCATGACTATATGTTTACTCGCAATCTGTTTCTAAAACACAAAATGATTTTTTGATGTGATTTTTATGGACAGAAATGCACTGAGGAAGATTTCTGTATAATAATAATGTAAGTATGAGTAGTTTGTAAGCCCGGAGCAAGTCATACTGAAAAATAAAAATAAAGTTCAAAACTTACAAACCGTGAACATAATGAAATTTGTTGCAGCAAAAAGAGTAAACACGGCAAGAAAAAAATAACTAACACTTTCATAACATAAGCAAAACTTCCTATTACAGCCTTCCTAGAAAAACTAACCCATAATTTTGTTCCAGGGTACTTTTGGCACATAACAGATCTTCATTATGACCCGTTTCACAACTCCCAGGAGCTACATAGAGGTACTTTATGAAACGTATTCCGTTGTTTTATGCTGATGACTTTCATATTATTTTTGTTCACTGACATAGCCATGCACGTTCGTAAAACATGACACAGTGAACGCACCTAATAGGAAATTATTTTCGTGTTTTACTGATGAATTTCGGCGCAGTATGTTTTATTTTCGTGCATAATCATATTTCTGAATTATTTATCGGTGTTCGGTGTTTGATGAATGAGGATAATCAGAGAGAATAATTAATTAATTATTAATGTGTCGTGTTGACGGTATTTTATTCGACGCTACAAAAGTAGTTCAGAAATATATGCAGTAGAAAAGTTGGATATTTTTTTTTACATAATATAAACAAGTGCTTGACTGCGATCCACCTGATGGTAAGCAGTGATGCAATCGTTGATGTTGAGGTACAGTTTATTAATAGCCTATTCACTGTAGCCTTGCAGACACCCAAATTATAATCAGACGGGCAAGTTCCATGGTTTATCGATCGACTTTAAGAATAGCCTACATTATTGTGTTTTGTTTTTTTTTAATGGTTATAAACTAGCGCTTGACTGCGATCCCACCTGATGGTAAGCAGTGATGCAATCGTCGATGGTGAGACGCACTAGTTCATTAAGAGTAAATTTTCTATTATTTTTTCACCTCTTTACGTAATATGGTTTATTGTTATTTATTTCTTTGGTATGTTATTTACATGTACATCCCTACCATCGTGTCGACAGTGCTGGGGCTCGGACTTATACACGAGCCCCAGCATTTTACTGAGCGCTGACCATTTTGCGCGAATATGACGCATAACTTCCTAATACATCATAATGCTGTTACTATTATTTTTAACTTTCTTATTTTGACTTTTTTTGTCTTATTTAGGTTTTTTCAGAAAGGTTAGACGAGCCTACAATTGATAGATTTTTGTGGAAATTTGTGGAAGATCTATCAAGCTGGATGTAGACATCCAGCTTGATAGATCTTCCACAAAAATGTTTTTGTTATTGGTCTTGTTTTGTGTATGTACATGTCTCTAAATTGTGCTTGATACTAACATAGTTTGTAAGTTGTTTTTGTAACACTAACATTCTATGGGCCTACGATGCCTGAGAATAAAAGATTTTTTTTAATGTTTTATTTTATTTACTTTGTCTCCTCACCAGGCTGTCGCCACAACCGCGGCAACAACGAGCACAGTCACCGTAATGGCCGCCACAGAGACCACACCTGCGACAGCTCCTGGCCTTTGATACAAAGCGCCGCCGCTCTCATGGCGGAGCGGCATCCTGACACGCTGGAGTTTGTGCTGTGGACTGGGTATGCACTTCATATATTTTTAACTGAGTATCCTTTAAAGTGTTATTGAATTGCAATCAAGTAAGCGACCCACCTTAAAGTAAAGGGCCATTAGAACCGCTAAATAATCGCTAAGGCCGTGGATAACTTCTTAAAAAGTACAACAAAAAACCCTAGTGGTCCTAAAATACACTAGTGAGGTTTCAGTCAGTGAAAGTCTGACAAGCTCTCACGCTCCACTTTAGAGTGAGGAAAGTCATTGAATGATTTCGCTCCTTAAAGAATAAAAGAACGAGAGAAATCGATGGATGCGTGACGCACAGGACCAGTCTTTGTGGTGACACTTGGGGGAGGCATATGACCAGCAATACACGTCTTTGGTCTAAAATGATGATAATAATGATGATGGAAGAAGAAGATGGAGATAGAAGTTTCCATTTTAGCACACATTATGAAAACTACCGTACAATTTAATTTATTTATTTTTCCACCAGGGACATCCTCTCCTCATCAATGGAGCATCTAAGCGAGGAAATAAAGCTGGAAGCTGTGAGGAACGTCACAGACATTCTGAGCAGGACATTCAGTAGTCAGTTCGTATTCCCAGCGCTGGGACACAATGACCCTGCACCTTCCAAGAGGCTGGTCGACATGTGGATGCAGTGGTTACCCACAGAAGCATTACAGACTTTTGAAACTAGTAAGTACAATTTTTGGGCCAAAGTAGGATAAAGTTGGTGCCCTGGAACAATCGACGGGGTCGTGGCAGACCACGATGGCGCGACGAATTGGATAGGTTCCGTCAGAACTGGCAAGAGGAAGCGCGGGTCCGCGAAAATGGAAAGAGTGGAGGGAGGCCTTTGCCCAAGAGTGGGACAGAAAAGGCTAAAAAAAAGTAAAACTTCTGTTTTTGACGTCAGTGTGAACTATGTATATGAGAAATGGGCTTAGCTGGAAAGATAATTTACTTATTAAGTTTGAATGTGGGCTCACTGCCAAAAATGCTTCGGAGTTTCTAAAGAAACTTGTAGGTAGCATGTTGCGTTATAGTATAAGTACTAGCTGCTTCCTGCGGCTTTGCCTTCGTGATAGTAGGAATTTTGACCAACGGATTGACTCCCAGGCTAAAAAGTGTCTTAAATGCTATTCAAGGACATTGTCTACGCGTGTCAAGTTTCATCGAAACCCATTTGTAGTTTTTACATGAAGGTTGGTTTCTACATTTATATCCATTTAAACAAACTTTCACGTTTATAATATTTACTAGTACAGTACCCCTTTCTTTTTTTTAATCATTTATTTTCATACAACTATGTTTACGAGCTTTAACCTGTGACATTGACAGTGCAATTACCTACTATTTATTTACTCATATCTAATTCAAAACTAATCTAACCGAGCTAAATAATCATGAAGGTAACAAAAGTAAGTGGTATAAGGCTTGGATGTTACAGTTACCATAACACTAATATTATAAAGATAAAACTTGGTACAAGAGTAGATCATGTCCTGGAATAGCATATAGGATTTTTATCCCGGGAATATGTTCCCTTGGGACAAATTTTCTACTACCTAACAGAATCAGTATAATATTTTTCATTTATTCCCCATTCTTATTTCATCAAATAAGCAGTGTCAGTCAGCAACCTTTTTCTAACTTCATCAATCCATTTTCCAGCTACCACTTGTTTGATTTTGCTACTTAAAAGATTTTTTTCTGAAGTGAATCATTGTAATTTGCCATCGAAACCTCGATACTTACGCTAAGTCTGCTTCCAGGTGGATATTACACGATAGAACAGTCCCACAGCAAGTTGAGGATTGTGGTGCTCAACAGCGTGCTGTGGGCAGGCGGAGCTGCCAGGACTGATGGTCCTCACAGAGGCAGGCAGCAGTGGGAGTGGCTGGAGCAGGTCCTCAGCAAAGCTAGGAGAAGAAATGAAATGGTAAGATTTTGGCATTTGTTTATGTAGCGAGTAGATGGTCAGTTGATTGTAAATATTTGGTAATACAAAAAAGAAACAAAAATATTTATTTAAACCTCACTCCCACAACCAAAAAAAAAAATGATAATGAAAAACAACTACAAAAAAAAATGTGTGATACCAACGGTAAATACAGTATGGTCGACCTTCGACCCCGTGCTTGAACGCTCCAAACTTCGCGGCGCAATCAGCTGCGAAGTAATTCTTTCTAAAAATCAAATGGCGAATGCGTATTGGATATTTTTTTCGAGTATAATGTTCAAAATTTCAAGTTCAGAGTGGCCAATATACTCGTATTTTGACCTCAGCGTATGCTAAAATGAAAACGAAATCGAAGTCGAGACAATAATTTCAATATATTAGTGAGTTAACATGTTTGTAAACGCACCCATAATAAAAAAATTATACCTAGGGTCGCGGTCTGTCAAAATTTTATTAACCTATCACATACCCACAAAACGAGACACAATTAATATAATAATTCATGAATTAATAGAAAAGCATATTTTTTCTAATAATAAAGCTTTTGTTCGCTCGAAAAGTCGAAGTCCATAAGATTCATAATTATCTTAACAGTTACCAAATATCCTATTAAGTTATTGTAATTTCCTCAAGGTCTACCTAGTTGCCCACGCCGGCCCAGGAGTGGAAGAGCGGCACAACGCGGGCAGCTCTTCAGCGGCAGGCGGGGGGGAGCTGACTCCTACTGCCAACGCGCACTTGGTGCACGTCATCCGGGCATTCAGCGATGTGATCGCTGGGCAGTTCTACGGCCATCGGCACGCTGACACGTTCAGACTTATTTATAGTGAAGGTTAGTTGTCACTCACTTAATATCAAGCGGTGTCAATAGGAAAACAGGGGTAAATAGGAACAAAAATTTGATGGGGATTTCCATTTTGTTCAACCAATTTCCCCAGCATATAAGTACTACTAGGAAAAATGATGTAATAAAAATTTATGTTTTGTTAGAAATCAATGATAATAATATTAAGTATATGCCAAAGTGAAAATACTGATCAAAGTTTTGTTCCAATTCACCCCAAGTGTATAATGTCAATTACGCGTCTATGAACGATGTACCACGCGGCCTAGAATTATAGTAGATCTTACTCTAACAGTCAAATGGGTCGAAAATCAATCACAACTAGGGATCAAACAGACATAGGTCTAGTGTTTATTTTGATCCAAGGTACGTGAGTATCACACTACGGACTTCCAAGCTCTCGTTGAGCAGTTTGATAAAGAACTGATCAAGAACAGTAATTTTAGAGACGGGGTGTACCTATTGTTAGAAGATCGCTCTCTCAAGAACCCTAACCAACGGTAGGTTGGATCCTCTTCGCAAATAAAATTTAAAAGGAAATACATATAAATTATGTAAAATAATAAACTAATAAATCCTAGTTTTATTAAATATCAAGACCTAATCAAAACATCTAAAAATGCAATCGTTTAATAAAAATTAAACTCCGGTTGAGACGATTTCTCGTAGAAATTTCAAACGTTCCTCTTTTTACTATCAGTTAGGAACAATAAACAGTCCATTCAAAGGGAAGGTTGGTGGATCAACTTCCCTCGAGGACAGTAAAAGGACGAAGGGATTATGAGGATTGATAGTGTTATCTACCTTGCGGACTAATAGAAACAAACTGGTATTACATACACATTCATTTGCGGTGTTGTTTTTATGGCAATAATATCTCTTTGTGGTCGTTTAGTGGACCGCAGAGCCTCGTTCAGAACTAGCTTGGAGTATCACTATACTGAAGATTCATTTTACAGAGGATAAAAATAAACGTATAATATTTTTTGACATGAGTTCTTTTAGATTTTTCTAATTATACTACAATTACAAATAACTTAATATTTTTTTCTTTAATTGATATTAATGAGATGGATAGATAGAGAGGAAGAGGGGGGCCAAAGAAACGATGAATGGATTGTGTGAGAATGAGTTAGTGATAGCGTGACGAAAACGTGTTGCGCCGACCCCAAATAAGACGGGATAAGGGCAGGAAGATGATGATGATGATATAAATCAGTGCTTGACTACAATCCCACCTGATGGTAAGCAATGATGCAATCGTTGATAGTGAAGAGCGCTAGTTTATTAAGAACCTACTCATTCTAGCCTTGAAGTCACCTAAATTTTTGCCTCTCAAATCTAACTCGAGCATAGATTTTGTATTTTCAAAACTAATAAAATTATATACCGTCTTTGAAGCCATAACTTTATCAAAATGAAATTTATTTTAACATAATATTATTTATAATATCTTTCCTCTATCTAATATAATATATTATTATATATTATATAGCATAGTTGTATCAATATATTATATTGATACAACTATGCTCTTTGACGTAAAATAACATTTTCTCGAGTTACCATCAACGTGTTTGCTACAATAGATATGAATAATAAAATCAGGGCGTTCCTTTGTATCGTAAAAAATATCATGATATTATTTATCTCTTTTCTATCTGCTAGAAGCTTTTCATAACCTTTTCTCTGTACTGTGTGAATCTAGGGCATTGAGTCCATTTTTGAAGACTCTTTGTTGTGTAGTGAACTGCGGGAAAGCTGAATTGTAAGATTAGTTATACGTCTTCCAACCGGGAGTGTAATACGTTGGGGAACGTTTGTATTATTGATAGAAGAGCGCGGATATACTGATAGGTACTTTTCTAAAAATACATTAGAAATTGTATGTAGGGATTGACTCTACATTAAAACTGGTTCGATTAAAACTTCTTTTTTAGGGTTATGTACCCAAAGGGTAAATTAACATAAAATTAACTAGTAATTTTTTTACAAAATAATGTACCTATTTTTGTTCGCGAAAGATGGAATGAGTGGAGGGAGGCCTTTGCCCAGGAGTGGGACAGAATAGGTTAGCAAAAAAAAAATACCTATGCTAAGTCGAAGGTTGATATTGTTCTTGGTTTTTAGGGTTCCGTACCCAAAATATAAATAAACATATAAAATTGACTAGTATTTGTACAAAATAGGATTCCAAATGCTAAATCGGAGGTTGAGATTGTCCATTGCTTTATAACTAAGACTCCGCTATCCCTCCGTTCGTCCGTTTATCTGACTGTCTGTCTATCATCAGGCCTGGATCTCATGAACCATGAAAGCTAGGCAATTAAAATTTCCACAAATTATGTATTTACGTTGCCGCTATAACATGTTATTTTTGCCCACAGGTCGGCCAGTATCTTGGGCATTGTTGGCTCCTTCGGTCACACCAAGAGGTGCTGGCAGTACTTCAAACCCAGGATTAAGACTTTATAAGTTCGACTCTAATACCGGAAAGGTAAGGTTTAGTTTCTCTTGACTTTAACAGATCCTTATAATCTTAAGAAAACGAGTCTATATTTCTTTGAGATTTGTAAAATTGAATTTGTAATTAGCAATATTTTGTAGTCGAAAAGTTACAGATTAGATATTATACTATTTTTGTTCTGTTACAATCGGCTCTCTTTATATAATTATGTATATTTTTTTCTATTCGTGTGTTGTCACCCAACTCCTCTGAAACAGCTTGACCGATTTAAACCAAAGTTTGTGTGTACCTTTGAATGAGCCTCTGGATGGTTTGAAAATACAATTGAACCCGCTAGATGGCACTGTAGACAGGTCTTTCTTTTATTTCCTGACGAAAAGCTAGCTTTCGGACAAGGTGACTTCTGTTGGGACCACAAGTTTTATAGAAAACCTAGCTGCTGCCTGCAGCATAAAAATAGCCTATTTTGCAGTAAAGATGTAGCTCTCTAATTATGCAAGAATTTTTTAAATCGGTCAAGCAGTTTTTGAATTAAATCGTAACTTACAACCAAACAAATACAAAATCATATCTTTCCCATATCAAAATCTAACTAGTAATATTATAAAGACTACAAAGTTGATCCTACAAAGGTGCATTTATTTACAAAGAGTCCTTTTTCTAACCGATCGTAATAGTTATTTTATTTTTTTCCACAGGTTTTGGATTACACACAGTATTACTTAGATGTAAATAATATTAGAGGTGAGGCTCACTGGGCGATAGAGTACAACCTCACTCAATACTATGGACTGAGAGAAGTGAGCCCGGCGTCACTCGACGCACTGGCTGAGAGGATACGGAACCATAACGACCGCGGGGTTTTTGCTAAGTGAGTCGCTTTTTTTGCATATTTTCGTAATTTGTAAGTTTGCTAAGTGAGTCACTTTTTTGCATATTTCCGTGTTTTTCCAGGAAGTTTGACTATCTAAGATTTTGACCCAAAAATAGGAAAGCTTTATTATATACTTTTTGTCGTGATCGATCTAAAAAAGTACATTATTTTTCCTTAAAAATATTTTTGTATCATAAATTACTTGGAAGCACAGCTAAAGAGTGGGATTCCCTGCCGGGGTCTGTGTTTCCTGATAGCTACAACCTAGGGTCTTTTAGTCAAGAGTTATTCACTCTTGACTATGTTTCTTTTTGGTTGCTTCTAGGCAAGCGTGCTCCATCGTCAACCACATGATCGCTTACCATCAGGTGAGATGTGGTCAAGCGCAAGCCTATCAATTATAAAAAATAAAAAAATGTCTTCTCCACTCGCTCTAAGAGTGAGTGAGGAAGCGTTCCAGACTTTTACTGACAAAAACCTGTTTCTTGTTTGTCGACCCGGGCTTTGTCCTAAACGAGCAGCTGGACAACGAACTATTCTTGTACTATTCTCGTCCACAAACCCAATGACTAAGGCGTCTCTTGTGGTGGCATTAATATTTCGCAAGGAGGAGATATATAATTCCCATTGTCTCTCCCTCATAACATATGATTTATAATTATCGTCTGATCATGTTCTGGAGCGAGAAAAGCTAGGCCAGAGAGGTCCAGTGCCGATCGTCTTCACGAGGACACGGTGGTGCTCTGCCTAAGCGTGGTAAACTTACTCCGAGTATTCATCATCTACCAAGCCTTTTCCCAACTATATTGGGGTCGGCTTCCAGTCAAGCCGGATTTAGCTGAATACCAGTATTTTACGAGGAGCGGCTGCCTACCAGACCTCCACAACCCATTAACTGGGGAAACACGGCACTTCATGGCAAGACTGAAGTCAGATTTACTGGCTTCTGACTATCCGTAACGACTGCCTAAGATCTACAAATGACAGCCGAGACCTACGGCACTCCAAATATTCATGGTTATTAATCTATAATAATATCTGTGCAGGTACCTAACAGCTCTTCGTGTTCGACATGCAGCAGACGTTGCAGAATGTGACTCAGCGTGTGTACACGTCCACTTCTGTGCGATAACGCGTGCCGACTACCACGAGTTTCGCGCGTGCGTCCGCAACCCCGCGTCGGCGCTAGCGTCGCGCGCCGCGCATAACTCAGCCGCCATCTTACTTTACGCCATTTTGATTTTACTAAAATCGTAATAATTATTTCGTGTGAAAGCTTCTGTGTTCCCCAAACGGTCTTTTGTTTGCAGTAGTATCAGTGTTCAGTTTTACATTCATATACGCCACTAATTTTAATTAGTACAAAAAAATGGGGCTCTATTCCTACCCGTTACCTTAAACAAATATGATATTTGTGTAGTCAAAAGTCAAAAAAACCAAATTCTTAACTTGTTGTCATAAATTAATAGTAAATTCATAATTGAATCAATCATTCTAGTGTTACTTAAAAATACCACGTGCAGTGCTTTTCCATTTTGATCGACATTCATAGGTAGGTAAATAGAATTATGAAAACCCAATAATTTCATAAATTGAGTGACATTTGTGGACATAAACAAACACTAATAATAACATTGCTGATTATGAATATTATTTAATGAGACTACATAATTATGTACTAACAAGATCTTTTCTAATAAGCTATTTAAGGATTTGTACTATTTAAATATAGTGGTGTATTAATATTACGAAATAAAACAAGCTGTACATATTTAATCTTTGTATTTATTTGTATCACAAATATTAATTCGACTAAATAATATTCATGACAAACTTCTCATTTATCATAGCAGTCATTTTCCTAAATCATTTTACTTTGAAAGTGACAAGATAAATTGGAAAACTTAGCTAAGGGTTATCATTTGTTTCACCTGAAAAATATTGTCTATTGATTATTGTAAAATACATTAACGAACGCTTTAATTTATATAAAAGTAAAAAATGGATTATAAATCATAATTATTGAGTGTAATTAGAAATTGTTTATTGTGATCTTCGTCGCTAATTTGATTGTGATAATTGACATTTTTGTATATAACGATAAGTGAACTGAATCAGTGTAAGTAAATAAAATTAAAACATTTGAAGAAAAGCTGTTTATATTTTTTTTATCATCAAGGACCTTGCAACAGAAAGGTGCGTTTCCACTGCAGCAAAGGGGGTGGAGTGATAAATGATATTTATTTTGCAAATAGGTTTTCACAAACACTTTTGCACGTCAATTTCTTTTTTGTCATATTATTCTAGATGAGGCCAGTGTTTCCCAACTGACTACCCTGAGAAGAAACACCGAAACAAGCTCAGGGGTCAAATTCTCTTTTTAAAAAAATCCATACAAAATGTATTGGCCTAATCATATGCGAACTATGCTGATTGGTGTCTGAGATGGCCTTTTGAAGAAAGAACCATGCAGATTTGAGTGGATATGAGCTATCTTCCACTTTGTGCATTCCACTTTGCCCTTGATTCCATTCTATCCAGCTCAAAGCCCCGTGTTCATTTGTTTTATTTGAAAGTCCGCTCAGTTGTTCCACTCCGCTCTACTTACCTACTCGTATGTACGTATAATTTCCACTGATGTGGAGTGGAGATTTTGAATACTGTGACCGGCAATTTCGCGGGCTGCTCCTTTCTACTCTAACCAGGTCGCGTCGCGTCAGTGGAAACGCACCTTTATTTATATATCAGTTAAATGTGATAAATTTTTAAACTAATATTTTGAAAAAGATTCCAAAGAAATTAAGATTAATAAATTGACTCTAAACTATCGTCTGTTTTTTATACCCTGAGACTAATTTGTCAAACTTACTATAGAAATAATGCCAGTTCTTTTGTGTTGTAATGTCATTTTAGTCTCAAGGTATAAAAAACAGACATTAGGTAGGTAGAAGAATGGTGTAACAAAATAAATATAATGCCATTAGCAAGCAGGTAACTGATAAATTGAAATCGAAGCCCATTCAATTTTAACAGTCTGTTGTTGTAATAAGAAGCTGGGTCTTAAAACTTTTAATGACGAACCAGCAGTAAAGCTTGGATACCTGATGAAATATTTTAAAAGAAATAATCTGAGGAGCCCATGGCTAGATAATAACAGCCGCACATTAAGCAACGCTTGCCAAGGATGGTCTGTGGATGGGTGATCATCTTAACATACCGAGTATCCTCCGTGCCTCGGATAGCACGTTAAGCCGTAAGTCCCGGTTGTCATTTGTAGATCTTAGGCAGTCGTTACGGATAGTCAGAAGCCAGTAAATCTGACTCCAGTCTTGCCATTAAATACTATGTGACCCCAGTTAATGGGTCGTGGAGGTCTGGTAAGCAGCCGCTCCTCGTAAAATACTGGTATTCAGATAAATCCGGATTGACTGGATGCCGATTCCAGTATAGTAGGGTAAAGGCTAGGTAGATGATGAAATCACTACCTCGCCTTTTTTTAATGGTTATTAATGGTTATAAACTAGCGCTTGAATGCGATCCCACCTGATGGTAAACAGTGATGCAATCATCGATGGTGAGGCGCACTAGTTTATTAAGAGCCTATTCAGCTAAATCCGGCTTGACTGGAAGCCGACCCCAATTTAGTTGGGAAAAGGCTAGGTAGATGATGAATCTATCGAAGCTCTTTCCATACAGGAGTACATTTTCTGCCTAAACGCTTATATTTTTTTGGGCACGATGCAGTATCCCTAGTATTGTGATATCTAAGAAGAACGCATGAAGAACCTACCTACTTTGTTTTTATGCAGGCTAGTCTATCAAATATAATTTTAGAGCTATTTTTAAATCCGTAATTTTTCATTATTCTAAAACAACCAGAAATGACTATTTTAGGATAAAAAGTTACCTATTTTGATGAACGTACTGTTCACCTGAAATAAATTGATTATTATTATGTCACTAGCGTGTTTGCGTGTACGTACGTAAATACCAATATTGGTTACTTCAAGGCAAGCGTACTTTGCTTCCTTATTAAGGACCGGTCGCTGTGGCGACGCTTGGGGGAGGCCTATGTGTAGCTGCAGTAGACGTCTTTCGGCTGAGATTTTGATGGAGCGTGGTTCATCGTCTGCCATATTGTCCCTTACCATCAGGTGAGATAGTGGTGAAACGCGAGACTATAAATAATGAAAAAGAAACAGTATTTCTCATATTATTTCCTCAAAATAATACAATTAAGTTATAAATGATTGGCTGATTGGGGCGTAAAAGGGATGCGTTGCATGCATTATTTATTTATTCAGTTTTCGTAATGAAGTCGCGGACAACAGCTAGGTAGGTATTATTTAGAAAACAAGAGTACAAAAAACTACATGTAGTTAAAATAAACATACACAATATATATTATTTCAGTTACATTTCTTATAAAAGTACCGTCTTCCCACTGTATTAAGACCTCATAAATACCAGTACAGGTACTCGTTCCGCGAACTCGCTCCTGCATTAATGAGAATCTTGCGCGGATCTTAACATAAGTTTCCGCGATTTTCGTTCGAAGTGCACTTAAAACTATTAAATACCAGTTACTGAGAATCGCAGACTCATCAACGGTTTCATTTCACGCAACATATTGTTTGAGTCGAAGTGCTTGTCGCGATGAATTTACTTATACTCGTAGACTGAGTAGTTCTCTTAATATTTATCTTGGTATTCATCATAGTATTTAATAGTTAGACAAAAGTCTATGACCAGTGTGTGTTGTCAGGTTGTCAGTGATGACATATGACTCGGTCGCTCACAATGAACGTCATTAGAAGACTTAAAGTCACCCAAAGAGCAATGGAAAGGGCTATGCTCGGAGTTTCCTCGCGCGATCACATCAGAAATGAAGATATCCGCAAGAGAACTAAGGATACCGACATAGCCCGACGAATCGCCAAATTTAAGTGGCAGTGGGCAGGGCACATTGCTCGTAGAACAGATGGTCGATGGGACGGAAGGTTCTAGAGTGGTGACCACGTACCGGAAGACGCAGCGTTGGGAAGCCGCCCACAAGGTGGACCGACGACCTGATAAGGGTCGCGGGAATCCGATGGATGCGAGCCGCACAGGACCGGTCGCTGTGGCGACGCTTGGGGGAGGCCTATGTCCAGCAGTGGAGGTCTTTCGGCTGAGATGATGGTTTAATAGTTTATTGTTTAAGCCTAAGTGTGTTCTTTAGTACTCGGCTCCATAACACCCTCGCCTGTTTACCTTGAGTGAGTTTTGCCTCGTTTGCAATGACAAAGTTTTCTGCACTTGTATCTAATATATACGAGTATATACTTGTATCTGAATATAATAAACCATTTTCTAGTGGTGTAGGTATAGCTAAATAAAAAATAACGGCCGTAGGTGTATAGCTAGCCGGTCACAGAAAAAAACAAATAGGCGTTCAAAAGGTAATTCGATAGTGGTTTCTTTTTGAGATGTAGAGTTTTGTTTTAGAATTCATCAGATGCGGATATGAATTGACACCTGATTTCAACAGAGAAGAGACTAAAGCAGTGGAGGAAAACGTTTTACCGCCTAAATCATAAAAAAGAAACAAATTTTACAACTATTAGTATTTTTATTTTTAGTTTCGTAATATAAAGCACAGTGTTTTACAGTGTTCACACCTTAGGCTAAATATTTATTATCTCTCAAACTATCGGCGCCAGTTACTTTCACTCCTAGGGTAACAAAATACTACGAGTATTGACACACCAGGTACATGCACCTAGTGTGCTAAAGTAGTGCTACACGGCTTATCACTAATGACCTTCAGAATGCTGTTGACGCACCCACGCAATCCGCGCATCATGTACGCTACACGTTTTCTTATGACGGTATTAGCCATCAATATATGTAACGTCATACATTTCTAATGCTGGCAATAAGTTGGGAGCCCCAATAATATCCTGGAGGCATTGTTAGACTGAACTCTAAGGGTGTCGTATGCCCTTTGCGCATCGATATACGATACGTCCTACGATAACTTTGGGTTCGATAATCCACAGGTTGTATACGTAAAAAACTAGCTTCTGCAAGTGGCTTCACTTGTGTGAAAGTAGAATATTGCCCCAAGGGAACACACTCCTAAAATAAAAAATATCCTTTATGCTATTCCGGGACATGCTCTACCCGTGCACTAAAGATTAGACATATGAGCGTGAAGAAAGGAGTAACAAACATACATACATACAGCAACATTTATGGCGCCACATATGAACTAAACTACGAAATCTGGCATCACGCAATTAGAGTTCTCCGCGCGATTAGAACATAAAGAACAGTTCGAAATCATCTCTCAAGCAGTTGCCCTAACCAGCCATAACACACGTCTGGTCGGATGATCCTCCCTTTTCAACTAAGGTTTGCAGGACTTTACACTCTGTTTTCAATACATTAACTTTATTAATATGAGTGAGTTAAATTCTGTAATGTTCCTCTAAATATTCATTACAATATTTATCTAAATATAGCTACTACCCGATACAAACGAAAATTTTAATTAATACTGTTGTACAATCCAATTCCATTTTAGGCAACTCTTCAAACAATACTTGTCATTGTCCTCAGATCAAATCAGCTTAATTAATTCGTCGCCGTTATATCCAATTCGATAACAAAAGCACAAAGCTGAAAGTCATGCTAAAAATACGAATACTGAAGGACCAAAACCGACCCATTGTTATAAACGGGCCTACGAAAATATTCGCATTTTTATAAATACGTACATTATTGAGCCAAATATCCGAGCAATAACCGATCTCAACATTCATATCCTCGTATCCATATGAATATATTTCTAAGGACCGTCCTAGTATTGCTAATCTTTAGGGGCGGCCCTAAAACGAGCGAGAAAAATGGGTCATCTCTACCTTTCCCTGAAAGGTTTAGCATCCAGTTTAAATTGAACCTTCTTTCTATTTTTGAAGTTTCTTGAAGGAGATCAGTGTTAGTTGGTCACGAATACCTAGTTTATGCCATATGAATACATCTCGATGTTCCTAAGGGTGAAGTTCGTGCAAAAAAAAAGTGGTAAAATGGTAGTAAGCATTTATGTGTTGAGTAAAGGGGTATGAAATGGAGGCGTTAGTTTGGAGCTCCTTTGTCGGATGACTGACATTTGAAGCTTATAATGCTGAGTATATTGTACGGTAAACACGACGATACTTATTCTTCTTGGCCCCATTTTTGTAGCAATATATGGCTCAAGGGCGTCAAGGGCGATATTCTGAAGTTGTATGTAAGAAGGATCTGTAAGAAAATCAAATAGAGACAAAATAACATGTGTTGAGAAAGATAAATATCTTAAAGTTAACCCTAGAGTGGGCGCGTCTTCCCGTGTAACGCCAGTGGGCGCGTGGGGAGCATTTTGCCGCCCTTTTTCTATGACCATTCTAAGTAGGAATGCAGTTATTAAATTAATTTATTTTTTCAGGATTTTAATGAAATACCAATAAGTAATGAGAAATCAACTTATTTATTGAACTTTATTACATAAACTTTGATTTATAAAAGATTTTTGAAAACGCAATATTTTAATTGAATATTTTACCTTATCTCGCATTATCCTATATGACACTCATTAAATTGGGAAAAACATAACAAAAATGTTTATTTCCTTCATCTACTGGGTGTGTTTTGTCAAAATAGTCTTCACAAAGGTATCTGCAATCTTCATTGCACAGTAATTTCGAGCGTCTGCAACATCCTTTATGCAGTCGCGAAGATAACGCTTGTTTTATAGGTACATAGTGAAAATTTAGATTCTCAAAGAAATATTTGATGTCTCAATAGACTACATTCTGGTATTATATATGACCACACGGTAATCAGCCATATAGCTTAGTTAGAACATCGCGATCTCTTTCACATACTGTCGGCATAGCATCAATTATTAGATCATTTATACCAGCTGTATTCTTTGAGTTTTGGTTAGATACTTTTAAATCTTGAAATCAAAACACTTTTTCTTAGTTTTTATAATAATTGCACCATACAATATTGTCTACGTTTCAATTTTACGAAAAAAAATGACACAAATTTCACCTACGTCAGTGGGCGCGTGGTGAGCAAAATGCCGCCCGGCGATACCTGATGGTAATAAACTCCTCCTGTAGTAAAACCCCATACTCTGATGGCGTGCAGCTTTTAGGCACGAGTTGCGAACGAAAGTGGAGCCAGCTACTGAAAGACGCGAACCTATTGGGCCATTGTTTTTGGAATTATCAAGGTTTTTTTGATGAGGGCGGCAAAATGCTCATAGCGCGCCCACTCTAGGGTTAAGAAAAAATATTTGTTTATACTAGTTGAATCAAATAAACATATTTTTTTATATAAGTTACTATTATTATACCTAGACTATATTGTCCCACTGCTCGGCAAAGGCCTCACTCCATTCCTTCCATCGTTCGCTCACTCCTTGCACTTCTTGCCAATTTTTAAGGAAGACATCCAAGTCGTGCCGCCATCTCCTTCTTGGTATAAGTTATCAAACAAAAAAGAGGGTACGTGTAGGAGACCAAAAAATAACCTACAGATTTACAAATATTATAAACAAAATTCATAAAACTCGGTCAAGCCATTTCAGAGGATTTCGATAACAAGCACTGTTTTTTTAAGGTTTCAGTGCAACATATTCTTGCTGAGATATCAACTTTCAATACACACATTTTTTCTAGGTATATCATAAATTTTTCATATTTATTTTCTGGCTTGTTCTGTTCCGCATCCGGGAAAAGTATAATAAGATTTTCCATTACATATTTGTAAGAAATTCTATGTTCTTTGTAGCGAGCTCCATCATCGTAAAAAAAAAAGTTTGTGAAGGAACAAGCATGGAACGTTTACTAAAAGATTTATGAAGAGTTTTACATGTATCTTAATGTTGGCACATAAAATATAAGATGTTACCTAAAAAGCTGCTACTCTAAAGTAGTCATCATCATCATCTACATAGCCTTTTCCCAACTATATTGGGATCAGCTTCCAATCAAGCCGGATTTTGCTGAATACCAGTATTTTACGAGGTGCGGCTGCCTACCAGACCTCCACAACCCATTAACTAGGGTAACACTACGCTACTCTAAAGTAGTATTGGACCGGATATGTCTGCCGCATGCCAGATAAGCTGTGGGCTAAAAGAGCCATTTTTGAGTCCCTTTATACAAGAAGACATCGTGGCAGGCCAAGGCGAAGGTGGAGAGAACTGGATAACTACCGGAGGGACTGGCCTGCAATGACTGAGGGTTGACATTTGTGGAAACCATCTTAGGGAGAGGGAAGTCTTCCCCTGCAGTGTGATTTAATGGGCTAACTAATTTGATATTTATACTAATTGAATAAAAGTTAATAAATTGACAATTAAGTCTAATCTGACACAAAAACTAAAATATATGAGTCGTTTCTCTTTTCTCCATTAACTGTGTTTAAAGATAAAATAAAAATGAAGCACATAATTATATGATTTTGCTAGGACTTGTTCTCACTTTAATTAAAACTCATAAATAAGTCCAGGAATTAATTAGAATTCATTACGATTTTAATAACTAAGGCAGGTATAAAATATATATTGTAAACACATTTACACTTCCTGATACAACTGAGTAGGTATTAATTAAAAAAAGTTGTTAAAAAAATATGGGCTGCAATAAAGTATTCTCTATGAACCTCTGGTTCAAAAAATAAAATTCCTCGTAAACATAATTAATGTAGTAAGTTTAGTACTAGGATAATGTCAAGAAGACATCAAAAGACTAACTTTTGCTGTTCCCAAAAGGGTCCACAACTGATCTTGACAATATGATTTATACCACCTGTATGTACTCATCATCATCTGCCTAGCCTTTTTCCAACTATATTGGGGTCGACTTCCAGTCAAGCTGGTTTAGCTGAATACCAGTATTTTACGAGGAGCGGCTGCCTATCAGACCTCCACAACCCATTATCTGGGGTAACACGGTACTTCATGGCAAGACTGGAGTCAGACTGCCAATCGACTGCCAAAGATCTACAAATGACAGCCGGGACCTACGGCTTAACGTGCTTTCCGAGGCACGGAGGAGAACCTGTATGTACTATGGAATGCAAATAAAGTATTGAGTATTGAGACGTTTTGTTTGCTAAGCCTAGTTTAAACACTACTTATGACCGCTACAGACCTTAAAACCATCCAACCTGTTCCATAGGAAAGGCAATAATGCAGAAATGGTTTAGGCCATTCAAACAATGCGTCAATTACAAGAAAATTACTTTATTTTCGAACATATAAACAAAATAGAATAGAATAAACTTTATTGTACACCATAACTTAAATTAAGGGTACAATGGCGGCCATATCGCTGATAGCTGATATTTGGGTAGTAGTTTTTTAGGGTTCCGTAGCCAATGTCTGTCCGTGCGTCCTCGCTTAATCTCTGTGACCGTTAGCTCTAGAAAGCTGAAATTTAGTACCAATATGTATGTCATTCACGCCGACAAAGTGCAAAAATAAAAATTGGATAAAAATGTTTTATTAGGGTAGCCCCCCTACATGTAAAGTAAAAAGTATTTTTTTTTTTAATTTCAACCCTAACGTGTGATATATTGTTGGATAGGTATTTAAAAATAAATAGGGGTTTACTAAAATCATTTTTTGATAATATCAATAATTTCGGAAATAATCGCTCCAAAAGTAAAAAACAATGTGTCCCCACCCTCTAACTTTCGAACCATAAGTTTAGAAAATATGAAAAAAATTTGGAAAGTAGAGCTTTGTAAAGACTTTCTAGGAAAATTATTTTGAACTCGATAAGACGAACAGTTTTTGAAAAGTTGGGGACACTTATTGTCACGGACGGGAAACTACGGGACCCTACACTGAGCGTGGCCCGACACGCTCTTGGCCGGTATTTTTTAAATCATGTTATGACTGACTAAAATCCCGGTCACAAATTTTCGTCGTTTATGTTATGACAGAAAAATGTTTTACAAATAAATAAACAAAAAAACAATAAATCATCAGTGAAAATTTCATTGAAATTTTCACATAAGATTTATTGAATTGGAATTTTTTTATTTAAAATTCACTCCAAATCAATATATTTATAAAAATAAATTAAGACACTAGTTTCAACAAAAGGCATCCGTCCCTAAAAATCTATAAAATACTCTGAATAGCATATAATCAACCACACACATTACCTGAAAAAGTTACCCTACCATTTTTGTAATTGAATTCTCAACAAAATTAATGAGACACAGGTCTAAGGAAGCGGTAGACCCTTGGATTCACCGTGCAATTAAATTAGGTGCCTAATGATCTAGGAAAAAGAACCTTTGTTAAGGTCTACCGATTTTACTAACCTTGGGAAAAAAATCGTCGTAAAGAGGAATATTTATTGCAAGTCATCCTTACTATAAATACTTTTCTTTAAGGAGGAAGTGTTAGAGAAGCTCGCGTTTCTAGTTGTTTAAGAAGTGTTTGTTTCAGCCGCGAAGAGGATACTAGTAGGTGAATAAGTTTTCTTATTAGACTAATTTTAAGAAATCTCGTCTTTAACGATTTTAAGATAATCTATAGAAAGAGCAATTTTTAACAGTTAAAAATTAAAATTTCACCAATATAGGTATTGGTGAAATTTTAATTTTGGTCTCTTCACTTTGGTCTTAACATTTTTGATACTTTTTACAGTCAAGCCTTCACAGACATCTGATTTAATTTTTATTTTTTAAGCTTTTTTATGCCCCACTACTGGGCAAAGGCCCCTTTCTCCTTCAAACGACTGTTACAGACAATCTTTGCTCGAGTTTACCCCGACTTAGTGACTGACATACATAGACGAAACTTAAAGTTATAATTATATTCACCTTGTGAAAAACTAGTCAGAACAGTGACAAAATACGTATTTGATTCAATGTCAATACGTCCTCACAACTTTCTGAGGAGCTCGTGACTAGATAATAGCCGCACTGGTCGATCTTCAAGGTTGCCACCGCTTGCCAAGGCTGGTCTGTGGATGGGTGACCATCTTAACATAACGAGTTTCCTCCGTGCCTCGGAAAGCACGTTAAGCCGTAGGTCCCGGCTGTCATTTGTAGATCTTTGGCAGTCGTTACGGAGCCAGTAAATCTGACTCCAGTCTTGCCATGAAGTACCGTGTTACCCCAGAAAATGGGTTGTGGTAGTCTGTTAGGCAGCCGCTCCTCGTAAAATACTGGTATTCAGCTAATCCGGCTTGACTGGTAGCCGACCCCAGTATAGTTGGGAAAAGGCTTGGTAGATGATGATGAATACGGAAACAGATCTACATGTCGAATACCTGTGTTTTATA
Organism: Mythimna separata; assembly: GCA_030763345.1. Classification (NCBI taxonomy): domain Eukaryota; kingdom Metazoa; phylum Arthropoda; class Insecta; order Lepidoptera; family Noctuidae; genus Mythimna; species Mythimna separata. Next base: position 3,727,939 of record CM061175.1, read on the forward strand.
CCCCAGAGGCAGCCGAACAGTTTTGTCGGCGAATCGTTCGTCGGTAAAAGTTTCTATCGGTGAAATAATGAAAAGTGAAACGTTCTGTCGGCGAATCGTTCGCCAGTGAAACGTTCTATCGGTGAAATAATGAAATGTGAATCGTTCTGTCGGTGAACCGTTAAACGGTGAAACAAATGTCGGAGAAACGTTTCAGAATCAGGCAGATGATGACTGTTTTTAGGTCCAGTTTCCTCAAAGTTAAGTAACTAAGGACAGGTAGTATCTGATAGGAATATACCTCAAGTATATAACATCCAAGGTATAGCCATACTACCTATCATAACGGTATTCATCATCACTAACTATCATTTATAGATTTGTTGTTGATCGTAGTCAGTGAACTCTTATTGCAGGCCATTAAAACGGTCCGTTAAATCTTTTTTCTTAAAAACGAGTAAAGGGTTTTCTTTTAAAGCTAACCCTAGAAATTTTTCTAGTACCGTGGGTTTTGTTTTCAAGTGGGGAATCATCAGAATGACTTCTCACGCTCTAGAGCGGAGCGGTAGTGCGTGCCAAACTTTTACTGACTAAAACCCACCCCATTCTTTCATTGCCTTGCGTTCGCAAAAATATAAACTTCTCAAATACATGATAAAAATTATTTGATAATTGCAATCTAAACAAAAAAAATGGTAGGTACCATTTCTTCAAAACTACAAATATAAAAAAATACACTAAATTTTTGTGCATGTGGGCGCAAAACCAAACTACCTTTCGATTTCTTTTGTAAATATTGCAATACCTTCTTGACCTAATATGAGAATTTAATAACTACCTTCCAATTCTTTTGTAAATGTTGCAAATACCCTCTTGAATTAATACGAGGATTTAATTTGACAACTTCCTTTCGAATTCTTTTAAATATTGCAAAATCTTGTTGAAATTAATATGAAACAACTTCCTTTTAAATGATTAATTCTGCTCATATTTAAATAGTATTTTCCATTAGAATCTCTCTTTAATAGAATTGTCACAGTGAATTCTACTGTGACAACTTCCGTTCTAATTTATTTATTTTAAGTATTTTTCTACCCTTATAGTGAATTTTATTTAGTGTAATGTTTTCCCGCCTAAATTCTCTTATTTGCTGGGTATAAAAACCGATGTAATTCAAATATAAAAACACTCTTTCGCCGCCCGTGGAATAGACCAGAACTGATGTAAGGTATTTCTTTATTATCACTCACTTTTCCCGTCGTTCTATATTACTGTGTCTGTGTATTTTGTGTGACGTCAACCTCGATGGCGATCAAGCGCCGACAGCAGCGGTGGGATCCAGCCCGCTCTTACTCAAGCCGTGACTCCAGCAAGTTTCGCTACCCTGCGCCTTCATGAGATCATGGCAATTCCTACCTACTGCCATTCGATTCTGAAGTGCGCTCTCATATCAAGAACCCCAGTGTGCCGATGTTGACGAAGCCATTACGAACTGAAGAAGACCGAAGACAAGTCAAGCAGGACATGATCCAGACATTGAAAAGTTCCGTTATACTGACGACGTCCAGTGTTGACGTGACTACACATCGGAGCAGGCGTGTAGCTACGCTGACCACATAAGCAAGGAATGGACGCTCTTCAAGACAGTGCTGCTAGAACCAGCGGATGGTGAGATAATTTACTCTGTAATCACTGGTTTCCTGATTTTATGAAATGTGTATCGTGTAATTTTCCTGACTCTTTGCCCAAAACTAGTTTCCATTTTGAATAATTTTTGTAAACGTGACTTTGACGCACTAAAAATAACGGTAAAAACAAATAGTTCAAATCACTCTTAGTTAACGGTAGATATCATTGTCGTTGACGGTAGTTGTCATTGTCTTTGAGGGTAGCTGTCATGTTGTTTTCTTTGATGGTAGCTGTCATGTTGTTGTCTTTGACGGTAGCTGTCATGTTGTTGTTTTTGACAGTAGCTGTCATGTCGTTGTCGCTGACGGTAGCTGTCATGTCGTTGTCGTTGACGGTAGCTGTCATTTCGTTGTCGTTGACGGTTGCAGTCATTTCATTTCATTGTCTTTGACGGTAGCTGTCATATCGTTGTCGTTGACGGTAGCTGTCATGTCATTTTCGTTGGCGGTAACTGTCATGTCACTGTCGTTGGCGGTAGCTGTCATGTCACTGTCGTGGGTGGTAGCTATCGTGTCACTGTCATTGTCAGTAGCTGTCATTGTCATATTGTCAGTAGCTGTCATGGTCCTTGTCAGTCCTGAACGCCTGACTTCTCGGGTCCGTCTCCCATTCGTTTTCTATGTAAAGAAACCTGGTTGTGTTATCCATGACTGTAGAAAGAAACCTACAAATATTTTCCGGAGCCGTCTCCGGAAAACCGCAAGTTAGTAATTTAAAAATAAATATTGCTATAAAAAGGGTAGGTCAGAAATTATTTCTTGCCGTAGACAAAATATGGTGAGAATGAAATCAACCGTCCAAAATTAATATTTTGAGTTAAAATTAAACATCTGTCAAAATTGAAATGACTTCAATTCTGTCTAGATTTGTTTTAGTTACTACTGGTTCGACTCCTATTGGATTTAATTGTTTTAATTTAGAATGCAAACAAAAATATGCGTTGCTCATTTTATTAGACAAACAAAACAAAGTCAAGATTTTAGTGTCAAGCATGATGTTCCCAGCCGGAGGCCTGAGTCCCAGCAGTGGAAACATTATAAGGTTAATGCTATGCCATGTTATGATCTGTTTCGTGACGCGCGATATATCGGAGTGCAAATAATAATTCATATCATTCGGTGAAAATACTTTTACTCGTATTTTAAAAATACCCACTAAACAAAAGGTCTTTCCCTTTCTACCTTAAAAATATTTTAGATTTTTTTTTTTAATGTTTCAAATGGCCCATTAGTCTATTTTTTTTTTGTTCTGGATTTGATAATTGAATCTATTATTTATTGAATCCGAATGAATTGAATGTTCGGTTATTGAATCGAATATTGACTCGGCGATTGAATCGATTGTTGGATCGGTTATCGAGTTGATTATTGTTAGATTGGTTGGATTGGTCGACTGATCGATTAATTCGATTCTTGTGTCGATTAATTCGATTATTTGATCGATTGATTCAGGCGATTGATTAGTTCGATTATTGTTTCGGCATTTCGATTGTTGGATAGATTAGTTCAGGCGATGGATTAATTGGATTATTGCATCGATTGTTGGATAGATTTATTTAAGCGTTCGATTTGTTTGGTTAATCGATTGATCGTTTGGTTTGATTGGTTCGATTGATCGATTGGTTCGATTGGTTGATTGGTTCGATTGGTCGATTAGTACAGTCGATTAGTTCGATTGATCGATTGGTTGAATTGATCGATTAATTCGATTATTGTGTCGATTAATTCGATTATTGTGTCGATTAGTTCGATTATGGTGTTGATTAATTCGATTATGGTGTCGATTCATTCGATTGTTGGGTCGATTCATTCAATTATTGGGTCGATTCATTCAATTATTGGGTCGATTCATTCTATTATTGGGTCGATTCATTCTGTTGTTGGAGCGACTGTTTAATCGATTATTGTGTCGATTATTGAATCGATTATTTCAATTGTTACATCGATTAGTTGGATTGTTGCGTCGATTAGTTCGATTGTTGCATCGATTAGGATTGTTGCATCGATTAGGATTGTTGCATTCGATTGTTGTGTCGATTAATTCGCTTGTTGTGTCGATTATTGGATCGATTATTGGAGCGATGAGATCGATTACTGGATCGATTAGATCGATTATTGGATCGATAGAGTCGATTGTTGAGTCGATTGTTAGATCGATTGATTTGATTATTGTATAGATTTATTCGATTATTGGTGCTGTATTGATTGGGGATCCTATTTGAATTCAGTTATATCGTTCTTAAGTAATGTATCGATTCTGTAAAACTCGAAATCACAAATTGACGAATAACTCGGTTTTGTTGACATGACTGATACTTGCGCCTTATAAGCTGCTTTGATAAAATTCGAATCGAAAATCAAATTTGTAAACTTGATTGCGTCACGTAATTAAAAAATTCCCATTTACCTTCAACATTAGTTAAATATTTCTGGTCGGGCAAACTGTCAGGTTGACATTTGTAGAGCTTGGTAAACAGTGGCAATACTATTAGACATTTGCAGTTAACTACATTTATTTTACCATCAAAACATATTTGAAACTTCCCCATGCTTGTTGCATTTACGTGTCACCACTGTGTATTAAGCTTTCATGTAAAATAAGGATGGACGAGCGATGTTTTCGAGACAAGTTAAGCCTGTTATAAGTAAAAAATATAGTTGTCGTTGAACTGCTTTAAAAATCGGTTTGTTGGACTTAAATGTCTCAAATTTATGATGTTCTGAAAAAATGGCTGTTCATGATATTGAGTATTTGATGATAATTAACCGACCGTGTGGGCGGAGAGCTTGTGAATTAGATTAATTTCATTAACTAGTCCCTTTCCCACCTATTACGCTGACTGATCACCAGTGTATCCTTTTTCCCTGTATTCGGAGCCAATAGCCTATGCGGGTGACGCCATTTGGTATGGCTATATCCTAGGCGGGTGAAGCCTGAATTCGGAGCTATATCCTATGCGGGTGACGCCATGAAAGAATATGGCTAGATCCAAGGCGGGTGACGCTAAATTAGGTAGCTATATCCTATGCGGGTGACGCCATGAAGGAATATGGCTATATCCAAGGCGGGTGATGCTAAATTAGGGGGCTATATCCTATGCGGGTGACGCCATTTGGTATGGCTATATCCAAGGCGGGTGATGCCGTATTTTTGATGTGAATTGATTTATTGCGTTTTATATAAAAAAAAAAAATGTTGATTTGTTGTTTGAACCTATCCAAACCATTCTGCTTTAACCGCGAACTTAGAATCTTATATTAACTAGTCCCTTTCCCACCTATTACATTGACTGATCACCACTGTATCCTTTTTCCCTGTATTCGGAGCAAATAGCCTATGCGGGTGACGCCATTTGGTATGGCTATATCCTAGGCGGGTGATGCCTGAATTCGGAGCAAATAGCCCATGCGGGTGACGCCATTACCAAATTTTGGTATGGCTATAACCAAGGCGGGTGATGCCAGAGTAGGGCAAACAGCCTATGCGGGTGACGCCATTTGGTATGGCTATATCCTAGGCGGGTGATGCCAAGTTAGGAGGCTATAATCCAAGACGGATGATGCCTTAATAAAATGCTAATCAGTCAATTCACACCAAATCTTTGAAAAATTCACACCTAATGTTTGAGATTTACTTAATGTTTGAAATTTTTATCCTGTAACTCTACTTTTAATTTTCTACGTTCACCTGAACGCATGCCTCCTGGGCTTTTGTTCCGTTTGACGCGATATCCGTCCGATGGAGTAAAGGTTTATGATGTTGAGTTCTCACTGGTAAACCCCCTCTGGGTGGATGTGATTTTTCACGTAATTTGTTTGTCTTAGTAGGCTTCATCGTATCTTTTTCGGTGGTTTTGATATCGTCCCCGTAGAGTGAAAATTAACTAAGTGACACTTTTAGGTAAAATGAGTTATGAATGCCATGCTTATCACGATTTTTTGCTTTATTTTTCTATCTAACCGCCGTAGCTCTATTGTTCGTTATCAGAAAGTTAGGTTGTGTGAAAAATAACTAACATGCAATAACATACAATAAGTATGAGGGGTATATTAAATAAAATGTGTTAGTGATTTCTAATATGAACTATGCTTGTCCAGAAAAATACGTAAGCGTACATAGTTATTTATACTCTGACATATTAAAAACGAATTGCTTTGATATTGAGATCGAAAATTCACTAAGTGATCTTAGTTAGTCAATGTAGGATAAAGTCAATACAGTGACAACTAATTAAGTCGTTTTAGTGATAATTTGAATTAAAATTTCAGAGTAATAAATAATTATTATCTTTTAGTGAGTTTACACTCGTAATAACTTGCTAAATCCATTAGCTTTGGCATCACCAAAATCTTTTAGTTATTTATAATTTACTTAAATTGAATCAACTTGCCAAAAAAATGTTGAGTCACGCATCTTGGGTAGTTGTTACTCACGCCTCCATACCGCAGCGAAGTACAACTATTATGGACTCTCCAGGTGTTGATCAATACTCTATGAAATCTCAAATTAACCAGGACTAAGAAACAACCTAAACGTTGGAAAAAAGTAATCCAAGCCAATGGAAGAAGAACATTATCAAAAGGAAGATGCGCAGCTCGTCGCTCTGGGAGACTTTAACGCCTACCATCAAGAATGGATTTTCCCATACCAGAGGACCGATCACGCTGGGAGAGAAACACAAAACATCGCTGTAGCGCCAACGCTACTGGGGCCATGCCTTTCCGAGCTGGTTAAGCAAGGGGTGCCTAATGTAGTTCGTCATACCGCCAATTGACAGGATCTTCTGCTGACCACCGACCTGGATGTATTGTAACAGTCTCCTCACCAATAGGACCTTCAGATCACTGTCTGTTGAAGTCTATATCATCCTTCTCCCCACTGTGACACACGCAGTGAACTGAGAATATGGCGATACAAATCAGCAGATTGAGATGAGGTACAACACTTTTTTGCATCTTATCCTTGGCAGCAGGTCTGCTTATCTTCGGACACTCCGTCGAACTGTGCGAATGCTACATCCAATGTGGTACGGCGCTATGGAGTATTTTATCCCGTGTAGTAATGTACCCATCGGTGGCTCAGTTTGCCCTCGCTTCAACGCCGACTGCGCTGAAGCTGGTTTCTCACCTGGGTGGATTCTCGTAACCGCAAAACTCTGGATCTGAGCTCAAAGAAGAGCTCCTTTAACCATGCTGCCAAGTCTTACAAAAAGCACCAAGTACAGCTCTCTTCAATAGCATTACATATATTGACAAAAAACTCTCTGCGCAACTATCTGGCAATAGAGCATTCTGGTCTTTTGCCAAATTTGTCGAGGCAAACTTTTGTCGATCCACACTGCCTCCACTGGTTAGGCCAGACGGAACACTGGCTCATACAGCGACAGGCAGGTCTCTTTACATCTCTTTTCACCAATAATTCACGCCAACCCCAATGATTTTACCTCGTTGCTTCACTTCAATGCCCGAGGTCTGCATAAGGAATAAAGAGATTCTGAGAGCGCTGAGTCGTCTAAATATAAAGTATAGCTAGTGAACCAGATGATATACCAGCGATTGTTCTCAAGACGCCGCCACACTGGTCACCTGTATTGACACACTTGTATCGCCTCTCATTTAGAACTAGTATAGTGCTCAAGACCTGGAAGCTTGCCAATGTGCAACCCGGGCCCAAAAAAGGCAGCCGTGCCGACCCTGCTAACTATCGGCCGATTCCAGTAACCTCCATACTCTGCATGATTATGATTACCTGGAAGGTAACGATCTCCTCAGTGACCGACAGTACGGGTTTCGTCGCAATCGGTCTACCAAGGACCTACTAGTGTATATCGCTCACTTGTAGGCCCTTGAGAAGATTGGGGAAGGACTAGCAGTTTCCTTAGACATCTCGAAGACCTTCGGCAGGGTATGGCACGCTAGCCTCTTGAGTAAGCTTCCAGCGTACGGCATTTCTCCTGGTCTGATTGCCTGGGTCAAAGAGCCCCTGAGTAAACGGTCTTGCCGAGTTATTGATGCTCATCCAAACCCATGACGAGTCATATCTGTTCTCTCTGCAACTCTCTTTTTGCTGCATATCAAAGACCTTCTGATGCCCAGTATGTATGGGTATGCAGATGACAGCACAGTTATAAAGAAATACCTGCCGGGCAGGTAAGGAGCTAATCCAGCCCGAAAGAGAGGCCATGGTAGGGCCTGCAAATGTTACACTTCAAGCAGCGTCTCCAAACTGGACTAAGCTAAAAAAAAACAAAACACATGCGTGTCTGTTCACTGCGAAAAAGAGCCCGTTCATTTTGGCGACTATATTCCGGAATGTGTCCCTGGAGTGCACCGACCGCCTTCAGCTCTTAGGACTTGAAGTTTCCTCAGACCTCTAAACGAGTTTTGATTTTACTTTTTTTTTAAAAGGATTTTTCTTGTTACATGACATTTGTGACCAAATATATTATAATAGACTCAATAGATATCTATCTACATGAGTCTATATGTGGTTAATAACTGGCAAAAAACACATAATTATAATTTTGATACAAATGAATAAATAACTAACTTGCCTAAATATTACTCTCAACGAAATTTTTTTAAGTAATATTTAACTAAGGGATGTTAAGTTAACACCAAAATCGAAACGAATAAAGCGAAAAATAACTAACTTGAATTTTACCTAATAACTCATTACACATAGAAGTTATATAAAACGTATAATAAATAATAGAAAGCTATATACAAATTCAATTGAAATTAAGTCAAAAGTTTTTTCTATCACGTTAATTTTTGAAGTTATGATTTTTTTTATTTTTTCCAAACTATAAACGGCGATATCTCAAAACTAGCATATTGCAAGTTGGTTAATTTTCGCTCTACGGGGACGATATGATGAGGTTTAAGCATGACGACGATTATTTTGTTTATGCATGATGGCATATTAAATCTTAACTTGGTTGACACTTGGTGGAGTGTCAGACTTTCGCGATTCGTTCTTCCTGTTCTTAAGCCTTCTCTTGCAAGAGAAAGACCTAACCATGTAAATTGTAAATGAGTTCCCACCGTTAGGTAATCTTTCAGTTAGGTTCAGGCAGGTAGGGTCAGAATATTCGAGCAATCTGAATAAGAGTCTTGTTGGCTAATATGATTTAAAGGTGCATACAACCTTGTTGGATCACCTGGCTTGATTAAAAAGTATAAAAATATATAAAAAGTAACAGTTCGAATGTTCTGAAGGATTTTTTTTTAAATATTGTAATATTTGAAACTGTTAGATGTCGGGCTAACCCTATGTGGGTGACGCCGATATAATATTTGATACTGATTAATATTGAGCTAACCCTATGTGGGTGACGCTGATATATTAATTATTTGATACTGTTTGGTGTTGGGCTAACCCTTTATGGGTGACGCCGATGTAATATTTGATACTGTTTAATTTTGGGCTAACCCTATATGGGTAATGCCAATATAATATTAGATACTGTTTGATGTTAGACTAACCCTATATGGGTGACGTCGATATAATAATTGATATTTGTAACGAGGGCGACTCACACAGAATGCTTGATGTTATGTAATTTTGGGCTAACCCGACGAGGGTGACGCCGATTTCATGTAAAATTTCGGATGCTCTATAATGAAAACTTAACCCATTATTGAGCGATGCTAGCTTAATGTAAAGTTCTGTACAGCGCAGAGAGCGCGCTGAAATCAGAATGGCCGTGTGGGCGCAAAACCAAACTACCTTTCGATTTCTTTTGTAAATATTGCAATACCTTCTTGACCTAATATGAGAATTTAATAACTACCTTCCAATTCTTTTGTAAATGTTGCAAATACCCTCTTGAATTAATACGAGGATTTAATTTGACAACTTCCTTTCGAATTCTTTTAAATATTGCAAAATCTTGTTGAAATTAATATGAAACAACTTCCTTTTAAATGATTAATTCTGCTCATATTTAAATAGTATTTTCCATTAGAATCTCTCTTTAATAGAATTGTCACAGTGAATTCTACTGTGACAACTTCCGTTCTAATTTATTTATTTTAAGTATTTTTCTACCCTCATAGTGAATTTTATTTAGTGTAATGTTTTCCCGCCTAAATTCTCTTATTTGCTGGGTATAAAAACCGATGTCATTCAAATATAAAAACACTCTTTCGCCGCCCGTGGAATAGACCAGAACTGATGTAAGGTATTTCTTTATTTTCACTCACTTTTCCTGTCGTTCTATATTACTGTGTCTGTGTATTTTGTGTGACGTCAACCTCGATGGCGATCAAGCGCCGACATGCACTATCGCCAACACCCAACTTATACGATCAACAGTTGCCAAATTAGTAACCAAAACAGCCACACTAAAACACAAAAAAACATCACTTGCTAATAACAAGCTGCATTCCAACTATTTACATTCCAACTACCCATCTAAAGACCAGCATCAACAATTTAAACTTCTGAAATACTTTGCAAAACTCTCCGTAAAATAAAGCACAGATTTACACTATCATAACTCTGGAAACGTCTAGAATAACTTGCCTTGCAGCAGAATGCAGTACGTTGGATCGTCTATTGTGCGGCAATGACCTCTAGAGGTCTTTTGACGATATTTCATGTTCCTTGGCATTTTCATCGGAGCTGAGCGTAGCTATTCGAGCTATCTTTTTATTTTTGTTTGACCTAGAATGCTGGTTTTGAGGTGGGGATCTTGAGTTTAAGGCGTTTTGAAGAACCGGGATTGTGGCTTCAATGTCAGACTATCTCAATAATGTGTAATTTGTACTTTGTTTTTTTTTTTGCAGTTTTATTCGTAATGCCATTGTTACAAATTCTGAGTATTGCCCATTATGGAAAAAGATTTACGAGAATGCATGCATGCATACGAAATAAAAGCCAAAAAATATGTTTTAAATACAATTCAAAATGAAAACATATCACTTTTATATTCATGACTTTATGTAGTCAAAATCGCAAGTCGTAAATACAATACCTAGCCAGGAAATGAACCGAAACTGCCCACATTCAAAACCGCACATTAGTACACTTTTAAGTAGCGTTTGCTACATTTAAAAAAAAGCACATGCACGGCAATCGAAGTTTAAAAAACCTGCTACAGGGAAATACTTTTCGGTATGCATGTAGCAAGGTATAGAATAAGGTTGAATGTAGGATGGCAGGCCTAAAAGCGTGCTTCATTTGTTTACTTTTCCAGTCACGGGGCAAGACCGCAGTGGTCGGACATAAAATCAAATTAGCCCGCTAATAAACCAAAAGCAATCCGCTTTTACCAGGCAATTTAATATGGCCGAATTGTGGTGCACGCCCGCACTAACTTTTTTAACGTAGAATGGATTACTGCTGGACGCGTGCGGCCATTTTTTTTAGGTTCAGATGCCAGTTTTGTAAGTTTTAGTCTCCCAGTTATTCAGACGTGCGAGAGGTAGAAATATTTTTGGTTCGATGCGTCATTGTTGGTTTTTTAAGGTGGGAAATCATACAATGACATCGTCCTGAGCGTAGAGTAAAGTCTGAACTTATACTGATTAACCTATCAATACCCGCGAAACGAGACACAATAGTAAGACAATAACAGCGCGGCCCAATGAGACCGGTCGGGGATTCATGAATTAAAACCACACCTATGTTTCTTCTTTGCCGTTTGCATTCCAGGTTCACGGGTTACTCTTTCGGACTCATGGCCGTAGGGTTCGGCCCTGTTGGGTCCCTACGGATTTGCTGACATCTCTTTGAAGCACGCGTGGAACACTACGGGCCGTTGACAGTTCGAGCTCGATTGGGACGGCTGGACGGTGACCTACTCATTACTCGTCATCCGTAAGCCCATTCCACCTGTGGCTGGAAATCGGAGTCTGGGTCCCGGTGACTGGGGCGTGAGGAAACCGTTCCCTTACGTGTGCCGCTGCCTCCTTCGCTAGTACTGCTGCTTCGTAGAAAAAGATAGCCGCCTACCATTATTTTTATTCTAAACCGTGACTTATACCAAGGCCCGGCGCGAATGGTCATTGTCGCTGATTACCTTCACGAGGATACGGCGGTGTTCCGCCTCAATGTGTCCTCCGAGCCCTCCACACAATGGTGTCACCCAAGCTTTTCTTCTGCACGAATCAGATGCAGAAACCTGCCGAAGTCAGTATGTCCAGTTCGGTCATACGTCATGCAGATGATTTAAAAACGCCTGTCTGTCTGAAAATGTCTTTCCAGTCACTCCTCAAAGAGAGATATGAGCTGATAATAAAATCAAATTTATTTTTTAACGACAGCTTAAATCTTCGTGAACCAATAACAGAAAAAACTCATCGGTAATAGCATAAAAATACATTTTTCCAAACTGAACGCTCCACTTTAAAAAATAAATAACTTCGACGAAACCGAATGATTAACTTGCAGTTAAATTGACATACAACGTAATATGCAAATCTGATACCGCGTATTTTACACAAACTGTAGTCAAAAGCGAAGTAAAAATTTACAAAAATACCGAAAAAAAAAATACCGGCGCGGTATACCGGTCACGCTCGCATTTCCGGACTGCGGTATTTTTTCCTTTTTTTAAGACCATTTTATTCGTTGGAATGAGGGTTTTTTTTACGAAAACTATACCGGGTAACTGTACCGGTATTTATTATTGTACCTCGTATTTCTCTCTGTATATCTTGTTATTGGAAAATTCGTTGTTATTTTAGATAGAACAGGGTACACAGATTAATAGGATAGTTTTTGCAGTCTTGTGAAGCGTTTACGATATTAATTGTTGCTCAATAGTTAGTTTCCTTGGTTATATTTTGTTTCATTTTTATAGTACAACATACTTGCTGCTCTCGGCGGCTTCGTTCGTAGTCAGAAGTGATGATTGAGTAGTAATGTCTCCGATTTAAAGTTGTAGGTCGAGCAAACTATGTGTAATTTATTTCATTATCAATACTTTTAAAATGGTTCTAAGTACTCTGTATCCTCGTGATTTATTATGGCCTGTTTCTTCTTCTAGAGGCCTGAGTCTCTTCTATGGAAAAAATACAAGGCTGTTGCTAAATTATATGCTAGATTTTTTTTAAGTGATGAATTATCTAACGACTTTTTGGAGGAGCGGAAGGGCGTGTAAGACTTTTTCTAACTAAAACGCACTCCTGTTCCTAATTTGCATTCGTTTCTATGCTATATAACATTTTGAAAAAATACTATAGAACAAATACACCTAACTTATAAAATATTCAAATAACATTCAGAATACCCAAAACGCTTCGTCTTCAGTAAGCACATCACCATTCTCCTCTATTATTACATAAACCATGGATTTTGAGCTAAAGTATTCCCAGCGCGGGTGATATTCGGGACTTCACTACCCTTGTCACGCGATGTCACCCGGGAATTCGTATTGTAATCATAACTTGGATATCTGTGATAACTTACGTCTGCCTGAAGCCTGAAATTGCCATTTTTTGTTACAGAATATTCATTAATAAATAATATAACGTTCGCAATATTATTATGTTTAGTTACAAACGATTTTAATTAAGATTGTTGTTCTCATGGACTATATTAATAAATCACTGTCGTTTGCCTCCGTTTAAGGTCGTTGCTATCTCTTGATTTTGAATAAATGAAGAATATCTTTTGGGTATTTGAGAGAAATTAATGAAAAATGTGTGACTGAGAGATAAGAAAGAATGAAGGAAGTAAGGAAAAAGGTCACTTAAATCACGCTAATATCGACGTACGTATCGACGGCCGTATTGGCCTAGTGGTCAGTGGACCTGACTGCTATGCCGGAGATCGTGGGTTTGATTCCCACACCAGACTAATGTTTGTGTGATGAACACGATTATTTTGTTCAGTGTCTGGGTGTAATATATCTATAATGTGTATGTGTTTAGAAATGCATAAGTATGTTTATCAGTTGTCTAGCGCCTATAGCACAGGCTCAGTTCTAGCTCGGGATAAGATGGCGTTGTGTGAAAGTTGTAGAATATTATTATTATTTCGATACATTTCCTAAAAAGAACACGAACGTCATCATCATCATCTGCCTAGCCTTTTCCCAACTATATATTGGGGTCGGCTTTCAGTCAAGCTGGATTTAGCTGAATACCAGTATTTTACGAAGAGCGGCTGCGTACCAGACCTCCATAACCCATTAACTGGGGTAACACGGTACTTCATGGCAAGACTGGAGTCAGATTTTACTGGCTTCTGTCTATCCGTAACGACTGCCAAAGATCTACAAAAAAAACATGAACACGGTCACTATTTCAACCCTTTTTAATTTTACATTCGGTTCTCCTGTCCCAAAAAAACTAGACACGGTATGACTCTCATAAGCAAAACGGTCGGGAATCGAGGTCAAACGGAGAGTGGCGTAAAGAATGAAAAATAATTGGGTGCACCGCGACGCCAGATTGCGCTAATTTAACTTTTTGGACCTTCATAATGCTTATAACGCCATAAATTATAGACACAGTGCCGTGGATACAGTAGAACAAGAAAAAACATGTCTTATGTTTATTTATTTTTAGGAGTTCCGTAACTCAAAAGGCAAAAGCGGAATCCTTATAATAATAATATAAGACCCTTTGTCTCGTGAACGCTTGGAAGTATTGAGTTGATATTAAAACTAACTCAAGTCTGTGGTCCCTTGAAGCTGTGAAAAATACAAACTTAATTTACCAAAAAAAAGATACGCAGCCGTTTATGTCGCAAAAAACTGCTATCTTTATTTTTTCACTCTCAAGACAATCTAAATTCATAACAATTCATCTCTATCATATGATAGGAAATGGACGTAATTCACCACTCCGACCCAGTGCAAGTTAAAAAATTTTCCTTAGCCATCCCGGTCTGCAATGGCCTTTACAAAACTGAATTCTAACCCAGACAGGGATTTAAGTAGATTCCAGGCTGAATAGTCAGTAGTACTTAACCACTTAGCCCTTGTCACGTGAGCCCTAAAACTGTCAGCAAAGTATCCGTTAATACCCCTTTACCAGGAATCTGGATATTCGAACACGGGTAATTATTTCTATCTATCTTTTATTAGATACTGTTAAATCAATCTTGCTGACCTTTTCGTAGCTATTTTGGGGTCACTAGTACGCATCGGTGTTGGTTAACCTTGAAAATCAACCCTTTATAGGCACACCTATAATTATTTACCCATAAACTCTTCATTCTAGTAAAAATACTCTGTTCAGTGTGTGCTACGCGCGTAGCTGACGTCATTGCTACGCTAGCTACGATTTCGTAGCAGCGTAGCAGACTTGGCGTGAATCATTCATTAAAATACTGACTCATCCTTTTTGTCGATGGGCGATTATTGGTATCAGAATGTTTTAAATAGAACTAAATACACACGTATATGTGTTTATGTTTATTGTTTATGTGTTTATTGTTGTTTATCCTCACATTAGAACGCCATAACAGCAATTACACTAATAGAGCACATTTATAATAGTTCAGAATCTGCTGCTTTTCCATCATGGGCGCGGTGGAGTGGTAGTCATCGGCGGCACGGCGGCGTGGCGCTGATTTCTGAAGGACGCCTCCTGAATTCCACACGTACCACATCCCACATCGAACACGTTTTGTTTTAAGATGAGTTATTTTGATGAGTTATTAAAATGAAATTGATAAAAATTTAAAATAAAAATACGGAAAATTTTCATGTCATCTTGACGGTTGATCATAGATATGGATGATCCTTATAAATATGATGTATGTACTCGTATACTGTATTTTTAAATACTAATCAATACACTACTATAACTAGTCCTTCCCCAAAAATTTGTTCCCGTTATCAACCCACTGAAACCGAGCAATTTTCTTGATTTTCATCCATTATTTTAATTTCAGGCAAAAATAAGCATTTTCAATAATCGCATCGATCATAGAAAAAGTATTTGAAATATTTTTTTATTTTCAACATTATATGGAATAATGTTGAAAATAAACAAATATTTTCTTATTTTGTTAAATATTATTATACAAACCAATATCTCCAACCATGTCTGTCTGGTTGTTCCTGGAAAAAGTATAAGTTAAAGCAAGCTAAAAAAAGCTAAATATTATAACAGTGAAAACAATTCCCAGAAGCTGAGAATTCCCAGAATTTTCTTACACCCATATGAAGCTGTGATAAACCAATCTAGATAACACTAGTTATTTCCTAAAATTACTTAGCTAGTTTAATCTAAACCATTGTTATATCAAGCTCATATCTTGAAGGCATATTAACTATCAAAGGCCCTCCGCCCTCTAAATAAGGAGTATCATTACACTAGCTCGCGGTGCTTGCTCGGCGCATAGATATTTGATCGAACGTCAATTATGCAAGCATCTAGTCTCGCTCTCAGTTCTGAGCTTGTTATGGGAAATATTCTGTGTTTTGGATGACAGGTATATATTTGATGGTAAAAGTTTTTATTATAGTTATAGTCACATAGTAAAGGAATTGGTTAATGAAGTAACTATTTTAACGAAAAAGACGAAAATCAAGATCACATTTTTTTGATAAGTAAACTTTTTTCTACGTATGTATTATTAGTTACACATAATATATTATTGTAATATTTTCTTTTTGAATTTCATCCACGGTAAAAACACCACAGACACTGGACTTCTTTTAAAAATGATCTGAAGTTTAGGACAATAATATATTCTATGATAAAGGTTTTTGTTATAGCTATAGTCGCATAGTTAAGAAATTGATTAATTAAGTAAGAATTTGAAAATCTTACAAAAGAGATTTTTTGGAATTCATAATTAGATGGATCTATAGTATAACAAAACTTGAGTCTGATGATGTGTTATAAGCATGATCAGAGAGGGAATGGACCGTGATCTGTCACGAGGGCTCATTGTACGTTGGAAGAGGTGATCCATAATTGTTAACTTTGTGTGCGCAACGCTTCTACACTCTAATCTCATAGTGTTCACGGAATTTAGTATTCTATTTTATAGGTGAGAACTTGTTATTGACTGTCAGTCTAACTATCAGTCCCATATCGTTTTAATAAACATTATTTGAATTTTTGTTACATACGAGCCGCTGAGATTTCAATCCCGACTACCAACCATCGTAGGACCGGGCAAGTCTGACGCATCTTTAAGCTACACCCTAGAGTACTAATTAGAAGGTTTTCCAACTTAAAGAAAGACACTATTCCGTCATCATCATCTGCCTAGCCTTTTCCCAACTATATTGGGGTTGGCTTCCAGTCAAGCCGTATTTAGCTGAATACCAGTACTTTCCGAGGAGCAGCTGCCTATCAGACCTCCAAGACACTATCCCATACAGCAAAAAAAAATCACTAACTATTTACAAACACAAAACCAACCTGATTCTCTGTTACTCCCTTCACTGTGACAAGCTATAAATCGCGGTTGCGATTATAACGGCGTCGATTTGTTACGTTACACACAGTTCCGTTAATACCGTTATTATAACGGTATTGTACCGATATTTCTGGTAAATTAATCAACGAATGTGTGTGACAATAACAGATTAGTTGGTGGTCTGTTTAAGAACTGTTACAGATTGGATTTTAGCAAGTGTTGCGTGTGATTAGAGAGGGGGATGTCACGTTCTGGTGTTTGATAGATAACCTAGGAATTGGAGGAGTAGTGGTGATTACAGCTTCGACTTACAAGTTGTAGGCTGCGGGTTCAAACTTAACCAAGCGCATTAGCAATAGCATTAGCGGCCTTATAGTGTTCCCACTGCTGGGATTCAGGCCTCCTCTCTAGGAGAGGGGATGGGCCGTAATCCACCGCGCGGGCCCAGTGCGGATTAGTGGATGTCACATGTCTGCCAAGCGCATTAATTTAACTTATTGCTCTAGTCTGTTCTCTTAACTACTATTACAAAAGAAAACTTAAAGACATGGTGACATCAACTGATCCGCACTGGGCCCACATGATGGAGTACAGCCCATTCCCTCCTGGAAAAGAAGCCTGAGACTCAGCAGTGGGAACATTATGAAACTGATTATTATGATATGCAGGCTATGCTCGGTATGATGCTAATTTTGATTTTCATATTAATTCATATTTTGATGTTAATTTTTTGTTTTAATTTTAATTTGAATCAGACTAAACGAATTAAGTAATTTATTTTACAGAAACAATTGAAGGGTAAAAATATATTTTAAAAAATCGTTTTTAAGGTGCATTACGAATGATTAATCTGAGTTTTAGAGATGTTTAATGACTCCAGATATTATTAGATATCGAAACACTATAATAGAAACAAATTAATCAATTTAATTAATACTGTGTCTGTACCTACTAAGTCTTATTTTAATTGCGTTTTTGGCTTTCTTAGTCTAATACTGACGACCAATTCTTACTATTTACTATTTTAGTGATTTTCTTTAGTGATATTAACAACAGCGATACAATTTTACTAGAAAATTGATACCTACCAAATGATGAATTGAAAAAACTGGGTTGATTTATTTAACTTTTTTACAGTTTATCATTTGGTAAACAATATACACAGTATACCCAGCTAGGCAGCAGTAGTGCACATAGTGAGTCGATTTTGTTTTTATAAGTAACACTATACAACATAACATTATACTTATGTATAACGCGTCTCCTCCATGTGCCGCCGTCCGACCCCAACTCCTCTGCCCCGCCCCGCTACCTGAACATGTAGCTCCAGCGAACCTCCTTCATAGGGATTTTCCTAGCGTCACCGCGAGCGCCCCTGCCGCTCCTATATCGAAGCCTTTGCCTGATAAGGCAATGAAAAAGGCTGATAATGAAGATGGTTTCCTGACGGTGCAAAGGAGGAAGCGCCGAACGCAAGCCAGCCGGAACCTTTGCGGCAAGGCACCAGCAACACCTGGTGCGAGTGTGCGTGCCGCTGAGCCGAACACGCCGGTGTACATCTCCCGCCTGCACTACACCACAAAGGTGGAGGACATCGTCGAGTATGTGCACCAGAAGTTGAAGTACACACTGAGAGTGCAGTTGCTGGAGTCGCACCGGAACGTCAATTTCAAGGCGTTTGTGGTGCGAGTACCGAACTGTTTTCTGCACCTCGGTATGGACGTAGACTTTTGGCCACAGGGCGTGGTGTTCCGTCGCTTCCGCGGACAAATACCACAGAACAGCACGAAGAAAATATAGTGCAAAGTGAAGTGCTACTAACATAGTTTTAAGTCGTATTTACTAACAAAATAAACTTATAAAATTAAATTAATTATGTATTAGTTTATTTTTAAGACTATTTTGTGTAGTGTTTATGGGCCTTAGTAGCCTGAAATAAAGGAATTATTATTATTATTATAACAAACAAATACATTTAATTTTAACTATGAATTTATACAAAAAGCTTAATTTCAAAATATTTAAAACAAATTATCGACAGTTAAACTCAAAATAAGGGTTTAAAACATAAAATACTGCATGTAACCTGCCAGTATTCATTTCCACAACAACACAACTGCATCGTAACTAAACGCAGCTTTAATTAAGTGGTAACAACGTAATTTAAGTTAGTACTGCATGTGTTGCCGCTCATCCTGCTAGTTTTAAACAACTATTCGAATAAAAAATACTATGGTAACTATTTAATTTGTAATTAAATGTGATTTATCAACTTGTCTATACTAATATTATAAAGAGGAAAAATTTGTAAGTTTGTAGGTTTGTATGTAGGGGGTAAGCTCTGGAACTACTGGTCTGATTTGAAAAATTTTTTCAGTGTTAGATAGCCCATCGAGGAATGCTATAGGCTATATACCATTACGCTACAACCCACGGGAGCAGAGCAGTAACGAAAATTGCGGGTGAAACTAATAAAATTTGTAATATTCCACCAATTTAGGGCGTACGGCGATGCACCACCCGCATATACACAAACAATGTATATAGTAGATATCACACGCACCTATGCGTGTCATACATACCTATAAAATGACATACAAAACGTTTAAGGAAAATAGTCATTGTGCGTTCAACTAAGGAGTGGAATTCCCCGCCTAAGTTTGTGTTTCCTGATAGCTATAACTTAGGGGTTTCTAAGTCAAGCGTGAATAAGTTACTTCTAGGCAAGCATGCTCCATTGTCTCGTCACAATTTTGCTTTAAATCAGGTGAGATAGTGGTCAAGCGCGCTGTTATAAATTTATAAATAATATAATACGAATAAAATCTCAATAGTTAGCTATTAAAGTTTAGTTTAAACCTTTAAACACACTATTATTATAAAGGCGAAAGTTTGTATGCATGTGTGTGTGCGTATGTTTGTAACTCCTTCACACTAAGACGGCACGATAACATACTCGTAGATTATGCATCAGAATACTATAACACTCCCAGTATTAATTCCACTAAAGTGATTCCGCCGACAGAAGCTATATTAATTTAATAGTAGGTACCTAACTATATACATGAGGAGGAGCTCATGGCTAGATAATAACAGCCGCATGAGTGGTGGATGGCTATCTTAACATACCGAGTTTTCGTGTTTCGGAAAGCACATCAAGCCGTAGGTCCCGGCTGTCATTTATAGATCTTTGGCAGTCTTTACGAATAGTCAGAAGCTAGTAAATCTGACTCCAGTCTTGCCTTCATGGCACCGTATTACCCCAGGTACTGGGTTGTGGAGGTCTGGTAGGCAGCCGCTCCTCGTAAAATACTGGTATTCAGCTTAATCCGGCTGGGCTGGAAGCCGACCCTAATATAGTTGGGAAAAGGCTAGGTAGATGATGATGAGTACCTAACTATATACATAACTCCCACTTAAAGTTCGTAATGTAATTATTGTGACATGCTAATACTTTATTCGTGTTTTAGTTATTAAATTCTGTGTCAATTTTGTGTTAATTACCATGATGCGTGCGCCCTAACAGGGTCATGTACAAATTAAGTTACGAATTATCTGTAATCACGTAACTGTACAATGTGTTTACTAAATAAACACAAAGAATGTTAACAACGGTTAGTGCAGTGGTTGAGCGATTGACTGTTCCACTACGTGTCGCGGGTTCCATACCAACACAAAATAAATATTTTTATGGTCTACAGATGGTTTTTTCTTGAGTATGTTAGTTTGCGTGTTTAGGTATGAACGTACCCACAATACAGGAGTAAGTGTAGGGGTTTTTTTTAAATAAAAAAATAGACTGACTTTGAGTAATAATAGAAATAAGAATCTTTTTAAATATTTAGCATAAAAATAATGTTGCATGTGGGAATCGAACCGCCGACACGCCACGCAGCTGCCAATAATTTATCCTCTAAGCCAAGCGTTCTGATTTTGTATAGAAGCGGTAAAGGAATTTTTTGGACGGGAAATTTCCAAACAACTTATCTAACTCTCAGTGGAGCGAGAGGGAGGGAGTTTCAAACTACCTACCAACTACTAAAATTTACGGATTAGTTATAAAGTGACCGTGATCTTAGCACATAGGGCAACTGGAGGACCCCAGATGAGTTTTAGTCAGAAAAATTGAGACACTCCGCCGATTTTAGATATAAGCATTTAAAGTTGAGTATATCTTAAATTCTAGTTTAACCTAAAAACCTGTCCACCACCAACAATCGCTCAGTGCGAGAGAAGTAATTTGAAAAAAGAAAAAAAACATGTTTATTTGGTACAGACACACGCAATAAATAAACTAATATATAAAACACTGAAATAAAAACACTAATGACGTGTATCTCACCGGTGCGCCAAAAAATAGGTCCAATTTGATGTTTCCCCAATTAAAAAGAAATACAATATCATTATTATGTTTCGCTTTGTTGCCCTGTAACTACGACGCCATGTTTACAACCGTTCCAAAACACACACACACACCAAATAAACGTAAACATATCACACAAAAGCGTCTGTTACAGCCAGTCTCTTCGTCAAAACTAAAACTATCAGTGAAAGTATTAACTTTTCCTTGACCATTACTGTTATAATAGCTAATGTAATTTTGTCAATGTCTTCATCCAAGTGGCAGCTAAATTTAAAGTCGACTAAAATAAAATGTAGGGATAACAATTTTGCAAAAAGTACCTACAGTGACTTTAGCTTTAACAGTCCTTCAATGAGCAGTAAAAGTTAAAAGCAAAAGTAACAGTAACACTAACAGTTATAATTGAGGAGAAACGAATTTAACCGTTATTATTACTTTACGACGTTACTTTGGATGAAGAAACTGTCTGTTAGTGTGTTAACCCTACTACTAAATTATTAACTAAATCCCTTTATCACAACTTATAACTAAGTTACACTGTATAATACAACCAAATTAAAATGTCCACTAGCTATAAAGCCTAAATAATGCAGGATTGTGACAACACAGGGGTTGGTTAATGAAACGATGGCTACTTTATTATTAGTCCGCATTATAATGTGCGGATGAAAACTGACGTTTAGGGATGCGCGATAATATGAATAGTTGAATGGAACTGAATTCGTGTTATTTTGATACTGAAACGGTGATAGGAACCCTCCATTTTCATTTTTATTCACTTAAATAAGTTTAGTGTATTGTAAACTATCTAAGCAGTATATCAGATAATTATATAATCACACTTAATTCATGAATCCCCGACCGGTCTCATTGGACCGCGCTGTTATTGTTTTAATATTGTGTCTCGTTTCGCGGGTATTGATAGGTTAATATTATAAAAGTGACAGTTTGTAGGTAACTGCTGCTTTTTAATGCCTTCTCCTACTCTTGCACGGAGCGGTCAGACTTTTGCTCACTAAAACCTACTCCTGTTTCACCTCTGCTTTTATTCTAGGGCTCCGGGGTTCACTTTCACAGAATCTATGGCCTCAGAAGGCTTCAATCCTGCTGGGCCCCTACGATTTGCTGACCTCTCTTTGAAGAGCGTGTGAAACATTTCGACGACTTGGGCTCGGTCCGCACGATTATCGGACAACTGGACGATGAGCTATCGAGCGAGAGATTGTCGCCGCCAATCGCCTCCACGAGGATACGACGGTGCTCCGCCCAAGTGAGGCACACCTCCACCGTATGCTCCACCGTATACTCAGTCTGATGTAGTAGTGGATTACGACCTATTCTCTATCTTTAAGAAGAGGTTTGACTAACAGCAGAGGGAACATTTTAAGACTGCTGGTTAACAATATCATACAGGCAATATTATTATCATTTTACTAGAAGCAAAACCCTATACATCTCTCTAACAGGTGACATTCTTAGGCCTCCAAAGACTCCTTGACATCATAATTCACTCAACCATTTCACCATTGCCGCATTTGACAAATAATTTCTTCCAGAAGCCTTACAAACATTTACGAGCCGGTATTCCGTCTGGTGAATGTAATTAATTATTTACCGAGGGGAATCCGAAGCTGCTACGTGTATTAAACTGTCAATCTGCCAGTACTACCTAGGGATTCGGATAAGGTTTTCTGTAATTTTGGTGAATAATTTATACTGATAAAAGTAAATATTCGAAAGGGCTCCTGAATGACTGGGTTTTATGTGACTAAAGTACATAAGTAGTAATATTTTGACATATTTTCCTGGCTTGAGTAGTTCCTTATACACTAGGATAGAGTGGCTAATTTGTGAACACCACCTCACATTTTTTTTGTGTTTGTAAATCATTGAACAGGTTCTCCCGCTTCAGTTGGAGCAAGAGGAATGTCAGACTTTTACTGACTTAAACCCACAGTGTTGCTTCAATTTCCTTTTATTGTGAAGGCTACGGTAACTCCTTCAAACAACAGACCGTCTGACTGTCCTTTTTAGTTTTGCAGCACCTCTTGGGGGTGCGTGTGGAACACAACGCTCCCTTAACCTGGGCTTGGTCTTTACCGGACAGCCGGACGACAAGCTACTCAGTGCTTGCCATTAGTAGCTGAAAGTTCTTGACTTCGTTTTATTTTGGAAATGAGATGGTTGTCAACGTATTTAACGTAATAAGAACGTTGGTATTCGATGAATTGATTTTTAAACATGTGTCCCAATAACTTATTTCCAAATTTTGAAAATTATCTTTACAATATTTTTTTAATAAACCTACTAAACCACAACACAACCTTTACTTCAAAACATTATACAAGACTACCATGACCAGGCCAGCACGAGTAAGTGACAAAATTATGCGGGTTCTCCGTAGGATCAGCATAAAAATCGATGATCTTTAGAACGGCTAAAAGTATATTAAATCTTGGAACGAGCCTAATATTACAGAGTAGCTTTCGCCCTTAGGACATTATTAGAGCCGTTAGGCGCACCCTAACTGCACCATAAGAAAATATGGATACGATGGTGTTTATACATGGAAATATTATTATGAGAATTAAACTTTTGGTTAAGAAATTTGAAATCCTCTTGAATTAATTTATAAAAGTTCATTATGTTGAATAAGTGTGACCAGCGGGACTGATCACAGACCTGGAATACAAAGGGCTACTGAGGGAATAGGGTTAGGTTTTAGTCAGTAAAAGTCGGATACTCCCAGGGTTTCGCTCCATCTGAAGCGGAGAAAGTACTGCTTATGTCTTCTACTGGACCAAAACATCTCTTTTAGACTCCGTCCTTATCAACAGACTGTGAACTGCCCTTTGCTCATCGTCTGCAAGGCCACGGAGTATAAAGTTTCGGGATTCAATTCCGATATTCGGTTTTTCCATTAGCATTGGAACTTGATGGTGTGACAACCTTATACAGGCCTATTTAGTGATCTGGCTCGAAGGACCACTGAATAGGCCTTTGCGAGACTTCTAACTAAAGCTAAAGCGGACCGTGTGAATTAGCGAAGCATGTTCCCAGTGTCCCGTCGCTGGCCGTTCTGTGGCGACACGAAATGGTGCGCTGACACCCCCGTACCTCGGAAAGTAGGTAAAGAGTTAGACCTGCGCCCCATCTTTTCCCGATCTTTCAGTCGGACTATGAGAGTAAAAGAGCAGAGATTGCTCCTGTTGTTGCACACACACTTGTGTATTAAACTATCTCCTGGTTAGTTGAAACTGCCCACAGTGATCGAAATTCAGCCAGTACAATTTATTATTATCAAGCTGATTCCATACCGATCATTTTCCCACACTATAAATAGATCCCACATCTGTATACCCATTTCCTAAGCGTTCGGCCTCCCCAAAATTCAAAACAAACTTCTAAAGTAACAAAATCCCTAACCATCCGTACCGATCACACCTCAGACAGCGAACATTGAAAGGAATGTACGAAGATATCATTTTTCAGGTCTCATTCCTCCGAGACCGGGTATCCTTTCATCGGTTTTACAAGCCATGAATCCGATGCGATATCTCATTGGTAAATTTAGCGTAAACCATCAAACGGTCTCGAAATAGGCTCGGGTTATGGTTACGTGGATTTGATACTGTTTCGTTTTGTAAGTTGAGGAGATAGAGGTTGCTTTGTTTTGTAAGTTTAGAGAGATTAAGTCACTATTAGTTGTTGAAGTACTGTGTTACCCCAGTTAATGGGTTGTGGAAGTCTGGTAGGCAGCCACTCCTCGTAAAATACTGGTATTCAGCTAAATCCGGCATGACTGGAAGCCGACCCCAATATAGTTGGGAAAAGGCTAGGTAGATGATGAAATCACTATTAGTTGTTAGGTCATTTTTGATAGCGTTGGTTTGTGGCGGCGAGCTTTAGGAACCAAGCTTGATTTGACGGTGGCCCACCAAGGCCAATGCCCGCTAGGGCTACAAGCTCGATTGCTAATAGAAACTGAAGGATATAATATGAAGGTGGGTTTTAGTCTGTTAAAGTTGACACTCGCTCACTCAGAACGGGTGAAATTATTTAATGAACTACATAAATAAAAACCGTTAGATTATTTTTCACGAATTTAATGATGATTTTCGGTAATGAAAATAAAATTGAGATTTTTTTTGTCTCTGACATACCTATCGTCTTACCTAAGCCTTTATGTCATAACCTTCGTTTGCTAACACTAATATTATTTCTTTTCTTATGTGAGATAATGTCCAATGAATCCTACTCATACGTACAAAACGTTTTGGGAATACAATCTTTGTGCGTACAGCCAAGTAGTGGAATTCCCTGCCGGATTCAGTGTTTCGTGATAGCTACAACCTAGGACTAGTCAAGACTAACAAATAGGTTACTTTTTTTCATCACTTACCATCAGGTAAAAATAAATAGTGAACATTATACTAATTATTTCTTATTAAATTTTCTTAAAAAGATTATTTAAAGCAAAATGCAAGCAACCATTAATTTTCACGAGTTATTTACGAAAAATATTTACTTGGACAAGAACGTTATACGTATATTAAACTTTTTGTATGCTTAGCTATGTTTAATAAGCGCTAAGTTAAATAGTAAAACAATGTTTGTGTAACACATGTAATATTTTTACCCAAACAAAAATCTGTTTGCGAACATGATTTCATAAAAACTGAAACAGATTCTTATTTACAGATGTATTTTTAAACGAAAATGTTTTACTTGAATTAATAAATTTTCCTAGAATTGTTACACAAAGAATTCTGTAGCCTCATACTACCGTATTTCACTTTGCATTTTTTTCATCCGTTCTCTTTTATTTAAAACAATATGACGTAAAAGATATTGAAGAATTTAAAAATAATATTCTTTTATTAAACAAATATTATTTTGTGATAAAAATATAGTTTTATTAATAAAATATTGGTTCCTCTTCTTCCTCCTTGCACCATTTAGCCTCAACCCCGAAGGTCGTGACCTCTATTTATCTTTTTCCGGACTATATTTTGCGATGCTGGATAATAACATAGCGACGATTATTATGTAACCATGGCAGGTATCACAGTGTAGGTACTAGGGTTGCAGATTGTTTAAAGAAGTTAGCGTAACCCTCGTAAAGGAACATCATGTCTGATATACAGAGCGGAAAAAATATTTGACGTTTTCTGTTCGTCTATAAAATTTAAAACAGTATTAATTTAAGAGGCGGTTCTTGTACTTTTAGGGACCTTACGCAATTTACGCATTGACATCTCAATTGCAAACTGTCACACAGCTGAAATGACAGTGAGACTTGAATTTAAACATTTTTACATAAATAACCTTCTCATGACTGCACAAAATACAACTTGACCCTTTTTCCAAAACTAATAGTAAATTTACGCTTTTGTTTACTTTAAAATCGCTCTAGCATCAAATCTCCTCACCATACTGAGAACCGATCACCGTTTCTCCCTAACGACAGGCGTCCTAATGGTGAGATACCGTATAATCCTCCCGATGATCGCTACATCTCATAAATTATTCGTTCTGCAATTAATAGCAGATCAGTGGCAAGCACCGACCGTCAGGTGTGTCAAATAGATTGCCTCTCTGACAAAATTTAATGAATAAAGTTTTCAAGAAAAGCCTTTCAGACGGACGCACTGATTGTGCGACTGTGTTCGTTTGTTGAAGGGATTTTTTATGTGTTTTTCTGCAAATGTCTGTGTTTAAGAACGTTGTACAATCTATACTTATACTTATATAATTATATAATAATAATAATTATTATAAAGAGGAAAATTTTGTTTGTTTGGTTGTAATGAATAGGCTTAAAAACTAATGGACCGTTTTAAAAAATTCTTTCACCATTCGGAAGCTACATTATCCACGAGTAACATAGGCTAAATTTTATTTTGGAAAAAAATAAGGTTCCGTAAGATATTTGAGTTTTTCGCCACAAGGTGTAAAAAATCATGTTACATATAATTTACATGGTAGAACAACGTTTGCCTAGTCAGCTAGTGGTTTATAAAGTGACATGACTTGAAGGATAATTAATTCAGTTAGAAAAACAAAAGAGACCAAAGATAGGTGCATATTCATTATCATCATTTCAGCCGAAAGACGTCCACTGTTGGATAGGTCTCCCCCAAGTGTCACCACAACGAACGTTTCTATATGTATCTCGTATCCATCGCATTCTCGCGACTCTCACCATGTCACTGGTCCACTTTGCGGACTGTAAGCCTGTGGGGAACCAGCCCTTGACTTGATGTACTATTAATTTATTCAGAAAAAAATCTGAACTATAGTCCATCTAATGAAAGCGTGACCTGAGAAAAAGAGATTAAATCAAAAATTTTGTATGTGGTATTACTAACTGGTAGGAGAATCATGTCTTGCCATTTAATTATTTTTTTTTCCTACAATAGCGGCTGAATAATGTTGATGAATGATTGTTAAAGATCGGGCAAAGTGGAGAAAACTTAGTCGGAAGGCGGACCCTGGCAATGGCCGGGATTAACGCCAGGCAGAAGAAGAAGAATGTTGCCAATAAAATTTAAAAAAAAAACTTCAAATCGCGCTTTCATTAGACGCTCTCTATCAACAAGACACAAAGGATAAGCGAATATTCAATTAGTACAAAATAATGTTTATTTTGTTCCTCATTTTCATTGAGTTTACATTCGATGTAGCAGAGGAAAAGAATATATTCAAATGCTAATACTTATTTGTATTAATGTATGCATTAAAAATCCTGTGTATCTCAAACAACCTCGATTGTGCGTGTAGAATTAGCAATGAATAAAATATATGTGTTACAGTTCTGGTATAAAATAATTTGTACTCTTTCTTTTATTTATAAAAAAAAAACCGTTGCTCCGCACTATGGATACTCACATCCACAGACACCCAGACCCGAAGACACCTATCTACGAGTATAAGCCATACAAATATTCATTCATTCATATATTTTATTATATGCAACTTATTTATTCAGGTTGTTATTTATTTATTATGCAAACCTACCACATGTTGTTTTTTTTTTAAACCCAAAGGTTGACTGGTAGAGAATGCCTTGTTGCATTAAGTCCGCCTATGTACCACCACTGTACATGAAGCTAAAATAAATAAATCAATATAAAATAAATCTATACATATAATAAAACAGTAAAATTGTGCATCGTTTGCCGCAAATGGCGCCAAAACTACTGAACCGATCCTGTTCAAATTTTGCATACATAATCCTTATAGGACCCTTTTTGCTTTAGGCTATATTTTATCACGCTAATTGCTATGGGGGGTGAGCAATATTGCATTTTGTCGGTTTTGAACGAGTTGCCCCGAGTTCGAATCCCACCTACAATTTATATTTCTGTCAATGTTTTATCTTATTGTTTTTGGAAAAAAAACACTTTTACCATTTTTTCATAAAAAAATCAACATTCCTATTTGATTTTTCCCAAATATTTTGTAAAAACTAATCAAAACACGTTATAAAATCCAAACGTCCACGAAATTCACATACTACAATGTTACATTAATCCATTTAGCTGCAAATTTATCTACTGAAATGAAAATCATCACGCTATCATCGACGAAGAGCGGGGCAGTCATTTATGACATTTATATGAGAACGTCTATTTTGCTTGGTTTTCATCGAACACTGCAGCGTGATTGATTAATGACTAGACTGGGACGTAACACGGTGGTGGTTCGAATCCCAGCAGGTGTTTTAGATTTTTTTAATTTTTGTATATTTTTTTTTCACATATTTTTGCATTCTCACAAT
The DNA here is from genome assembly GCA_030763345.1 of Mythimna separata. NCBI lineage: Eukaryota > Metazoa > Arthropoda > Insecta > Lepidoptera > Noctuidae > Mythimna > Mythimna separata. The sequence continues at coordinate 3,757,089 of CM061175.1, forward strand.
TTTTTTAACAAAAATATTACCTAAAAATATTATTACTATTGTTTAACCAAAAAAAAACCATGGTGACAAATTTTACAACTGCGGAGTTGCACCCCGTTTTCAAAATACAAACAATGACATCCTTCTTCTTCTTCCTGCTCTTATCCCGTATTACTTGGGGTCGGCGCAACACGTTTTCTTCTTCCATTCTGTCCTGTCGTCCGTCACACTATCATCTGCCCTTTTCTTTCATATCAGTCCTTACACAATCCATCCATCTTTTCTTTGGCCTTCCTCTCCTTTTCCATTCATCCACATGTAAATTCAGAAATCTTTTGGTAACGTGCTTTTAATCCCTCCTCTTCACATGATCATACTAAGACAAACGATTTCCTTTCAAAATACAAACATCCATTTAATTTTTTTTAACTAAAGGCGATTTATATTTTAGGAGATTTCTTCCACTCTAGGAAGGAGCACGAGGGGATGTCAGACTTTCACTGACCAAAACCCACACCTTTGTATGTTCCTTCTTCGCCTTGCATTCCAGGACTCCGGGTGGAGGTGATCAGCAGTAACGAACTCTCACGTCCGGTCCTGGTACAGAGAGAGAAGGTATGGAAAGCAGTCATCACTTCCTTCCGCAAATGAAGCGAAGAAGGTAGCAGAAAGCGCAAAGATGATGCCCTTGGCATTACGAGTCGCAGGGCGATTCCATGATACCGTTAGCGCGGAGTTTTGGACGGTGCACTATTGGCATTTCGCTGTTGAATAAAGACTGGTCTTAGTCGACTGACGTTGCGTTATGTGCCACGCGCACCTAAAAGAGACACGCATAAGAGAACGGCCCTAACGGGCTTCGATAGCTGGAAAATTGTTCGTATTCTAAAGGAACAAAGTGGGTATTTTTTACTGCTCTGCATGCTCTACCCGTAAAAATCGAGAGTTTACAGACTGCGTTCGATCATCAGCATGTGAAGTCGACTAGGTGAAAATACTCGCACACAAGAATTCGTTTATTATTCTCACTAAAGAAAAACATTTATTTGGTGTATTAGGGTGTCAGTCAAATACCGCACCAGACAATTCCTGCCTGAATAAACAGGTAATATAAACACAAAAAAATGATGGTGATCGGTAAACGCCCTATACATATGACACCTGGGAAGTGTCCAAGTGGCGATGGGAGGGGTCTAAGGATGTCCTGTTTCGCACGGTTTCAGCCACGTTGCTTCACTCTAGGAGGTGACTGCTTTCCATTCCTCCTCCCAGCTCATACCATGATCTGAACTAGGGTAGGAGGATTCTGATTTTGACCCGCAAACAGTACGGCGGTAATCCGCCTTAGCGGGGTAACTTCGATCGTAAGGTCCACCGTGTCTTCCCGCCGAATCCAAAACATCTACCTCCCGAAACACTCATGTTCGGTTAGGACCTGCGTAAAGCGCTTGCGCTTAGAGTGAATTTATCATAGTAATAATCATGGTGTGCCAATATTAGTCGCCCTAGAATGTAAATTGCAACTAAAAGAACACTGTGGAATTTAGTTGGTAAAAGTCTGATACTCTCTCTCGGTCCACCTAGAGTGGGAGAAGGTATTTGGTGGTTACCCACCAAAAAAAGAGGCAAATACTAAAGGCGATTATCGGCCCTAATTTGGTTTTATCGCAATATGAAGTAAACTAACGACTTTACCCATAGAGTAGGCAATTAACTATTTAGAACGTGAACTCTGCGGCTCTGTGCTTCGTTGATGTTTTTAAGGCAATTGACGTCGTGCGGAAGAAAAACCCGGGTGTTACCATTGGGTGGATCGCCCGGAGGACACGTTAGATCATAAAGCACTGGTGGGCCACGCTTAGGCGGAGCACCACCGTGTCCTTGTGGGGACGATCGGTGACAGCAACCTCTCGCGCTGGGCACTGGTACAGGCCATGATCCAGAGCGAGGAGTAGTGGCAAATAGTCCCCTCACGCCCCAGTCGCTGGGTTCCGACCCCGATTTAGAGCCACCGTAGGAGTGGCTTGCGAATGGCGAGCAATGGGTAGTTTACCATCTGGCTGTCCGGTAATGATCCAGACGGTCAACCGTGGGTATTGTTCCACGCGTGCTTCAAAGAGATGTCAGCAAACTGTAGGTGCCCAGCAGGTTCGAAGCCTCTGGGGCCATGGGTGAGCTTCCGAAAGGAAAACCCGGGACCCTGGAACGAAGGCAAAGAAGGAACGGGGTGAGGTTTATTCAGTAAAAGTCTAACTCACCCTCTGAGAAGTCATTCTGATGATTTTCCACCTAAACAAGAAACCTGGGCACGCCGTCATTGCGGCGGTAAGTTCCCTCTTTGAGAAGTAGTTGGAAAGAGGTCCTCACGTTCCGTATGCCGCAGGTCCTCACCAGACACGGTAAGTTCGGGAGGCTCCTGCATCGGATTCAGGGGTAAAGGGCGCCCCAGCCAGACTTGGGCGCACTGTCTGGACCGCCCGGAGGACACGGTGGAGCACACGGTAGAGGTATTGCGATCGCCTTCTTCTGCGAAGCAGTAATGCTAGCCAAGGAGGCGGCCGACCGCGAGCGCGAAAGGGAACGACCCTCACGCCCCCGCCGTCAGGATCACGAGAACGATTTCCGACCACCGTAGGCGCAAGCTTGCGGACGGCGAACACTGGGTAGCTTGCCGTCCAGCAGTTCGGTAATAACCCGGACCGAGTCAAGTCGTCAACTGTTCCACGAGCGCCTCAAGGAGATGTCAGCAAACTGTAGGGCGCGGCAGGGCCGAAGCCTCTGAGCACGTGGATCTGTATTCCGAAAGACAAGCTCGGTGTCCCAAAATTGAAGGCAACACAGGAACGGGGGTGGCGTTTAGTCAGTAAAAGTCTGACATGCCCTCCCGCTCCATTTAAGAGCGGGAGAAGTCATTCTGATGATTACCCATCTGAATAAAAAAACCTAAACAAGAAACCTACTGGGGCTATGGTTTCGCTTCTGAAAGGGAGACCCTGGAACGTAAGGCAAGGAAGGAATATAGAAGTGAGTCTTAGGCAGTAATAATCTGACACGCACTTCCGCTTCACGTTCACACAAGAGCAAAAGTCATTAGATAATTTCCCAACTAAAAAAAGTACTAATTGGAGTTTTAACTTAAACAGTTTTATGTAAAATTAATTAATCAGATCTTTTCGGAAGTATAGGATTAGATACTTAGATTACTTTTGTGCAGTTTTACGAACTTAACGCGGACGAAGTCGCGGGCAACAGCTAGTAAATAAATATTAGTTTCGTGCAGGAATCAAACGTGCGACCCGCAGGGCAGCGACCATTCGTGTCCACGTGCGTGTATATCTGACATAATCTATTTCAATCCACAACTACAAACTATAAACCAAGTAGAAGTAATATAGAAACCACAGTAACAATAACAAACCGACACAAAACCAGACATGCAGCAAATCACATTATCTAACATAACAATGCAAAAGCCAACAGTGATGGAACACCGAAGCCGATGGCACATCGGCAACTTGCAGCAAATCACGGAAATGCACGAACAATACGTAGGTACGTGTGGCCGCACACATAACTACAGATTTCAACTGCTGGGTCAACATGCCTCGTGCTCCGATACTGCGTAAATCTTCGGTGTCGGGCTAGGAGGGGAGCGGGTAAGTGGTTGTTTTTTATTTATAGTGATACCCATCACATTTATTATGCGTACAGTTAAGGAGTGGAATTCCCTGCCGGAGTCTGCGTTTCCTGATAGCTACAACTTAGGAGTCTTAAAGTCAAGAGTGAATAGATTACTTCTAGGCAAGCGTGCTCCATCGTCGGCCACATCATCGCTTACCATCAGGTGAGATAGTGGTCAAACGCGAGCGTATGTATAATAAAAAAAAACCTTTCGTCAGAAGCAGAAAGAGGATTTGTGGGACCCTGAATGGTGGGAGGAGTAGCGGGAGGCCTTTGCCCAAAAGTGGAATAGGAATAGGAGAGCACAATAAAAATGTCATGCTGCAATCAAGCCCGTGGCTAAATAATAACAGCCGCACAGGTCGATCTTCAAGGTTAAGCAACGCTTGCCTAGGTTGGTCTGTGGATGGGTGACCATCTTAACATAACGAGTTTCCTCCGTGCCTCGGAAAGCACGTTAAGCCGTTGGTCCCGGCTGTCATTTGTAGATCTTTGGCAGTCGTTACGGATAGTCATAAGCCAGTAAATCTGACTCCAGTCTTGCCATGAAGTACCGTGTTACCCCAGTTAATGGGTTGTGGAGGTCTGGTAGGCAGCCGCTCCTCGTAAAATACTGGTATTCAGCTAAATCCGGCTTGACTGGAAGCCGACCCCAATATAGTTGGGAAAAGGCTAGGCAGTTGTTGTTGTTTGCTGCAATCATTAACTTACACGTTGGTTGTATGCTCACAAGCGCATCCACCGAGCGTGTGCTTAGCAGATGGAACAACAACCAAAGATACTTTTTACCAGGCTCCAAGGATTGAGGGTTAAAAGTCCGCCCAAGCGGAACACACCTCTACCGTATGCTACACTGTGTATGGCCATCATATGATGGTGTTATCGTATGTAGTTGTAATACTGTGTCGTTCCTAAAAATAACATATTCGTACTTACAATCCGGTCACATTAACTTGACGCATCTCTGAAATGCGAGCATCCCCCCGTTTCCCCCCGCATTCCCTTCGCTCACCCGGCAAGTGTCAGGTATGTTCAGCATCTTTGTTATCGATACGCGCGTCGATAAATTGGCTAGTTCTCTATTGTTGTTATATTGTTTTTGAATATTATTTCATCGACGCCTAGCGTCAAGTTAATGTGACTGAATTGTACTTAGTTCACTGTGTGGAAATAATAATGTGCTTGAGTTTAGACTCAAGGTAAGACGGTGTCACCATACACTTTGGTTATTGGGGATTTAGTAAAAATCAAAACGCTGATGTTAGTGGCATTCTCGTCTGTTTTTATACCCTGAGACTAAACTGACATTACAACACAAAAAAACAGGTATAATTCCTATAGTAAGTTTGACATTACATGTGTCAACTTAGTCTCTGGGTCAGTGGTACATCAAAGCCAACGTCAAATGTTAGACAAACGTCATGTACACGTTCTCAAAGGAAAATCCCTCTCGGCTAACAGCCGAACTCAATAACCTATCTATCTCTAGTTATACTGGAGATAGTAAAACAAATGATAGGTACAATACAAAAATTATACATGTTTTCTGTTGTTTCATTTGTTTTTCTATCTCCGATATGTGATTGATAGGTTATTGGGTTCGGCTGGAAGTGGCTCCAAGAGTCAGTGGGAGAAGTCATTTTGATGATTCCCACTTGAAAAAAAAAACACTGGTAGCGTGATTTTCCTGAACATTCTTATAATGGTAAAACGCTTTAGCCACAACTTTAGCCTTTATTTCGTAGCTTGTTACGGCCTCCAGTCAACGGGAATACCTGTCTATCATTGTAATTAAATACCTATATCCTACCTTCGTGGGTGGTAAGGGACCAACAATATCTATGTGTACGTGTGTACTAGACGTGTGGTTTCTGGAAATTGCCTAAACTCTGATAAACTTTCTTTCATGTTCTTCTTCATAGAGATCTACGCTTTAGAATTTGCAATTTAGCTTAATTTTTTTGACTGACTGACTTCTTGACATTTCAAAAGTGCCTGTAATTGGTTTGTTTAGAACTACCTTCTGCCAGTGGTTATCTATCTAGGTACCTGCTAGAAAATTGGTTTCTCCATATAAACTTTAGACCTTCGTTTCGTTAGGGAGTTTTGGAAAATCCTTTTTTAGAGGTTGCCTACGTCAGAAACGAAAACCTTGCGCAAAATTTAACGCTCCTAGTTCCAGTAATTTCGCATAAGCGTTGATCTCTCTCTCTGCGTTGTCAGTCAGTCAGTTTTTTTTTTATAATATGGGTAAAGGTTTCCGATTTCTGATTAAAGTGTGCCTATTTATTTTTGATTTCTGACACTGAATGCACAATGTTGACCACTTACCCAACATCATAAAAAACAATTGCTAAATCTGCGGAGTCGAATGCCATTGGGCAATGTACTGTTTATACTCTAGATAATGTATTGTTTCTAATGTACTTAATGTCCGTTGTAAAATTCTTCTTCTTTCTTTTTTCATGCACAAGTACTTAAATTTCTAAATAAATATAAAATCATGACCTTGACAGCTCTTACAAGCAATGTCTAAACCGTCTAAGCTGACTACAAACAGTTTCTTCAGCGAAATTCACCCTAAAACGAATTAATTACAGGGGTCGTGTTTTAACAGTGCAATGAACAAATTATTATGATTTAAAAATTTTGTACAAAGACTTTGAACAGATTCGTGTTTCTACTTATAAAGCACTTGATGGCAAACGCTCCTTTAATGTGCACTCATCTCCTTTCAGCCACTTTTCATAGGGCCCTTTGATCATCCACTGAAACGCCGCGTGCGAGCTTTATATAGAGATCGATGGGCATCTTTCACGGAAGTATTTTTTTATACACTAAACGGTTATAGCAGCAAGATTCGATTGTTTACTTAAACTTTGTTAATTGTTTGTTTAAACTTTGCCCCGCACTAGGCATTACTCCTACATCATGTTTATTTTCAGTTTGGTAATTGTCCAATGCCTTCTTCTAGTCAAGGGTGGAGCTTTTACTGACTCAAGGTCACACCTATGGTCCTTCTTTACCTTGGTCCCAGGACTCGGGTGTTCCCTTTCGGAAGACTCATGACCCCAGTAAGTTTTGGCCCTGCTAGGCCCTACGGTTTTGTTGATATCTCTATGATGTGCTAATGGCACTGCTGCTGACTCGGACTCGGCCTGAATGGTTACCGGACGGCCGGACGACGAGCTACCCATTACTTGTCGTTCACAAGCCGACGCTCCTACACCGTGGTGTTTACATACATGAAAACTCACATACATTCGTGTCACTGTATATTTTTTTGAACGAGGAGCTGAAAGGTGGCATACATCAGAGAAAATAATCACAAGCAAATGAATGGTGATATGCTCTGCCAAAAACATTAAATAGCAGAAACATAACAGATAAATTATATTTATTTTATTGTAACAAGAAAACAAACAGTGTAATATGATGAGGATCCAGTTAATGGGGTTGAAAATGTAAAGGTCAAATTAGGTGTGACGTGGAATTTGTGGGAGTAAGAAGTAATGGTTGTGAGATGACAATTCATCAGAGGATGATTTTGATGGCCGATAAAAACAACATCCTAACTAAAATCAATTGCATGTTTTCACAATTAAGAAACTGTAGAGCAATACCTGAAAATGCTTGAAGTCAAAATCAAAAACATTAATTCCCCTAATCTAATCCACAGATTTCGTAACCCCAATCGTTCGTCGCCAACAATAAATATGAACACAAACCGATCTGCGGCATCGCGTGCCGTGGCAACTTAATGGACTATTAGCAACGGCCTCATGTATAGAATATGTAAGGCCTTGTATGAGATTGTATGAGGCCTTCTACGATACTGAATGGCATTGCAATGCGTGTTCCGGTGAGGGAGCAAATTATTACGATTGTTTTGTTTAGTTAGTTACCTATAGTTTTGATGTTATTTGTGGTTTACATATATTGTACACAGTTTTTAGGTAAAGGTATGGTTATAACAGCTAAGTAAAAAGAAAAACAGAGTTACAAAATTATTTTTTGGTTTTTCTAAGTATTGCGCTAGATGGATCACGCTTGCCTTGACAGAAAAACACAAGAAAAATATTTGTTACTGTTCACCATAGGAACGAACAAAAATTAATATACCATAAATGCATAAAAACTAAAAATAAATCGGTTGTTACAGATATAATGAGCTCACTTTTGATTACAATCACGCGTGATAGATAGGAAGCAATGGAAAATGGTTATGATGAAACGAGTGAGCCTAGAAGACATCTCATCAAGTTGAAGTTAAAATCTAAAATCTTTTCGAAGGTGTTAGAGAACACAGACGCTAGTATGAAGTGAGTACACTTACACATACCACATTCTGCGACTTCTCAATGTGAATGAGAAAAGCTAAGTACTAAACAATCCAAAACTATCGGATAATCGAAACAATTTCATATTCGTAACCGTATCCGCAACCGGTTAGATATTACTCTTAAATCCGGATAACTAACTACCTAAGTAAGTACTTAAGTTGAGGTTATCATTTCACCCTCTAAAAATACTAACTAATCTTTCTAAAGTACACGTTAAAAACTCCCACACACAAGTACATCGTTTTAGCAACAGACAAAGGCGATGGCGGCCATTTTCTGGATACCTCCTCCCTCTTATCTCGCCTCATTAATCTGAGCAGTCGGATTTATAGCGGAGAGAAGAGCTAGATTATTTTACAATTAACTGCAAGGAGTGTGTATTTAGAGGGTTATTAGTGATGATATTAGTAGATTTAAATGGTGTTTGTTTTTTTTTGTTTTGTGTTTGTTTTTTTGGGTGATTATGATAATTTTGCGATAGTAAGACACTCAATTGATTTCTTTGTATCGGCGTGGGGATAAACGCTGTGACGTAGAAGAGTCATGTTAGCGAAATTGAAAGAAGAGCTAGACTATTTTACAATGAAGTGCAAGGAGTGTATATTTAGAGGGTTATTTGGTGATTAAATTAGTAGATTTAAAAGGTGTTTGTTTTTTTTTGTTTTGTGTTTGTTTTATGATAATTAAGTGATAGTTAGACACTCAATACATTCCTTAGTTGGGGTAAACGCTATGATGTTGTAGACTAGTCAGGAGAGCTAGATTATTTTACAATTAAGTGCAAGGAGTGTGTATTTAGAGGGTTATTAGTGATGATATTAGTAGATTTAAATGGTGTTTGTTTTTTTGTGTTTTGTTTTTTGGTGATTATGATAATTTAGTGATGGTAAAACACTCAATTGATTTATTTGTATCAGCGTGGGGATAAACGCTGTGACATAGAAGAGTCATGTTAGCGAAATTGAGAGGAAAGCTAGATTATTTTACAATTAAATGCAAGGAGTGTGTTTTTAGAGGGTGAGAGTAATGATAATTATTAGTAAGTAGATTTATATCTGTCTGTTTTGTGTTTGGGTTTTTAATGTGTGTCGGTCATCATCATCATCTCAGTGGACTCAACCTCCCCCAAGCGTCGCCGCAACGACCAGTCCTGTGCATCTGGCTTCCATCGGATTCCCATGACGCTCGTCAGGTCATCGGTCCATCTTGTGTGTCGGTGATTTCTATAATTTAGCGATAGAAAGACACTCAATTTATTCCTTAGTACTGGTGTGGCGGTGAAAGTAAAAAGTACAAAGTCACCTTTGTACTTTTTACTTTATATGTGTTATTTGGTTTTGTTGTATGTGTGTCGGCGATTATGATAATATAGCGATAGTAAGAAACTCAATTGATTCCTTTGCTCCGGTATGTGGTGAACGCTGTGACGTTATGGATGAGTCACATAAGTGAAATCGTTTGGCGGGGCTTTAGGCAATCCGTTGAATAGTTTGGACGCTCCTAACTAACATTAGTTTGGTTAGTTTTTTAGTTAGTTAGGCTAGTTCTCTCGAATTACAATAAACCTAAGTCTCATCATCATCATCATCTCAGCCGAAAGACGTCCACTGCTGGACATAGGCCTCCCCCAAGCGCCGCCACAGCGACCGGTCCTGTGCGTCTTGCATCCATCGGATTCCCGAGACCCTCGCCAGGTCATCGGTCCACCTTGTGGGAGGCCTTTCAACACTGCGTCTTCCGGTACGTGGCAGCCTCTCTAGAACCTTCCGTCACCTAAGTCTATATATTTATCTAACGTTTGAATCCCCAACCGGTCCTATGAGACCGCGCTGTTATTGTTTTACTATTGTGTCTCGTTTCGCGGGTATGTGAGTAACTAATTAAATCTTTTATTTAAAGTGATTGTAAAATGAATTGTTCTTTTAATTGTACGTCATGAAACCTCCAGTGAAAAATCTTACCGATGACGGCTGTAGCCTTTATATATTTTTCTTTGTTTATTTTCGTTTATTTTTCTTACCAGCGTTGAAAATTGTATTGACCTAGTAAGTACTTAGTCAGCAATTGAGCTAGTTGAATGCTTTTCATAAGTGGGCAGTGGGAATGTTCGAAAGAGTTACCGTGGCTGGAATGTAAAAGGCAACTGAAGAAACACAGGAGAGTTTTAGTCAGTAATAGTCTAACACGTCCCAGGCTCCACTTAGAGAAAGATAAGTTATTTGAAGATTTGTGAACTTAAAAAATAAAAGTGCTTTTCTTAAGAAAAGGACTTTAACTTTCATCCATAGCATATTATGTTTTGAGTCGTTAAGACGTAATTTCTCAATGCACAAGCTCTTCTTAATTTGAGACGAAATAGCGTTGTTATGAGAGTTGTGGAATATTATAATTATTAAGCATAAAGTTAAATAACTAAATTCTTTAAAATTTTACTGCTCCCTAAAATGTTTCAGCAAACTTTACAAGATCTCATCTATTCCATTTTTTTTTAATCCCAAAACAAAAATTACCCCGTAACATTTTCTCCCAAAACGAAATGACACACATCAATTCCATCTTCTAACCTCAAAATATTAAATTTCCTCAACATAAATCCCCGTCGGCAGGTAATTGCTGTTTTCACAATATAAAACAAGAATTATTAACATAAAAGTTTTCAGCACAAAATAAAGTTTCACAGTCTAAATCCTCGCCGGAGTAGGAGCCGGCCGGTGGCTTCGCTCATTAAATAAATTAGTTCCATCTTGGAGAGAAACGGAAGCTGACTTACTATATTTTAGCTAGAAAAGAATTTCTACATCAGCTTGTAGGCGGGTTTTTTTAGGGTTCCGTACCGAAAAAGTATAAACGAAACCCTTGTAGGATCCCTTTGTTGTCCATCTGTCTGTCTGTAAAGACTCTTTATTTCGGAACGCGTGGAGGTATCGAGTTGAAATTAAAACCACAAATACTCAAATCTGTAATTCCTTGTAGCTGTAAAAAAAATCAAAGTTCTAAATTAATCTTAAAACTGAAAATATATAGTTATGTCACAAAAAAAGTATTTTTTTTCGATTCGAAAAAATCTTCGAGACTCGATTCAAGAATTCAATAATTTACATAAGATAGTTTGTACAGAACCTTCAGTGTGCGAGTCTGAGTCGCACTTGCCCAGTTTTTTTTTTATTTCGCCAATATTTTTTCACCGATTTCTCTGACTTGCATTTTGAATTATAAGTCTTGCAAGTTGAAATGTAGGTTACGAGGGAAAATGTCGTCTAAAATTTTTGCTCATTATTCTTATCGTAAAGTTAACAGTAATTGCGGCTATTTCTTACGTGTGCTATGTTTCTTAGTTTTTTTTTAACTTTACTATATGGAATGGGCAATATAAAGTTCAGTATTCTCAAGTGTTTTACTTTTACTTGGACTTTTTATTGTTTTTATTTTCGTCTTACAATATTATTCGTAGTTTCGGACAATAATATTAAACAATATTGTTCTTTTTTAAGTTTATTAAATCTTTTCTAGAAGACAAAAGGGGCCGAAGTTTTTTTTGGGCAACACTGCAATGCTGCCGGCGTAGGCAATTAAGTGTAGTTAAGTAGTTGCTAATAAGTTTATATATAGTAAAACGTTAAAAATATCTGCATAGAAATTACATTAAAAAAAATTCTTACGACTGCCAAAAAATCGAAACTCTCTCTTGTTTTGAGCTCACATGAAAAAATATTTTCTCCGTACCGCAGCAATTGATTCCTCTTACATAATCATAACGCATGACAAATATATGACACAAACTTTGAAACAGTGAAACAAACATTTGGTCCAACGAATCGTCGAACAAATCATGGGACAGTGTTTGAGCAGACGCGACCGTTCCTTCGTACCGAACAATTAAAACTTATGTCATTTATTACAAGAGATTTAGCTTGCCTCGGAGACACCGCGTGTAACATTATGTACGAGTAGGTGTATTTGCTTATAGGTACGAGTATACTGGTGGTCGTGTCAGGAAGATGAGATGAGTTCGCATGTGTATTAGGTCCTTACGTATGGAGTTGGCGTTTTTTGTAACGGATGGCTTTGTACTGTGATATCTAGCTTCTGTTGGACTTAAGTGTCGTGATATTCAAATCAATTCAAATTATTTTTTAATCTCTGGAACTAAAATGACATTACGTGGTTTGTCGCATTTGTCACAACAGAAAAGGACTGACATCATTGTTGTTGTAATCCCTGTTTCAATTTAGTCTCAAGGATTTAAATCCAGACTTTAGTGTAAGGTGTGATGATGAGGCTCGCGCTTGACTACATCTCACCTGATGGTAAGCGATCATGTGGTCGACGATGGAATTTACTCTTGACTTAAAGACCCCTAGGTTGTAGCTATCAGGAAACACTGACCCCAGCAGGGAATTCCACTCTTTAGCTGTACGCATAATAAATGTACTACCAAAACGCTTTTGTACGAATGGGTGGGATGTTCACCATGTACCGGTGGCGCATTACCGTACGTCTAGTGGTCCGATGATGAAACGGGCTTGGACACACTTTACTCACTTTACTCTGTCACACTGTAATCCATTATATTGGCGATCTCAGAATCCAATTACCTACCAATTCTTCGAATAATCACCGCCACGTTCACGACTCACTGGTTCAGCGGTCGGAAAGCACAATAATAAGGTCATTAGTAGATAGTAATGTAGGCGTAATTAATTAATTAATTATTATTCACATATTACTAGTTTGCGATAGTAATAATACACCTACTAATAACAGCGTAAACCTGCATATTATACACTGGGGAATTACGTGCATGAATTAGTTCAGTTGGACACAAATTGTGATTTTGGGGATTTTAATCTATACGGGTGGTGTGATTCGAAAGAGTCTACGACTAGTGTCACCATAAAAAAATGAATTTTAATCAGGAATAGTCTGACACTTGTTTGATAACTTTACAAAACAAATGGTATCTTTAAGGTAACTGGAAAAATAGAATCATCATCTACCTAGCCTTTTCCCAACTAAATTGGGGTCAGCTTCCAGTCAAGCCGGATTTAGCTGAATACCAGCATTTTACGAGGAGCGGCTGCCTACCAAACCTCCACAACCCGCTAACTGGGGTAACACGTACGGTACTTCATGGCAAGACTGGAGTCAGATTTACTGGTTTCTGATTATCCGTAATGACTACCAAAGAAAAATAGATTATTTATAGTAATTTGCTACAGTTTTCTTATAAAATTAATATTACATACTAGTATCTTAATCGTTTTTCAAAATAAAAGCATTTTTATCGGGACTCTATCCTGCGGTACTTATCTGTCCTCTACAAACCAGTTAGGTACTGAGTTTTATGTGAACATAGGTCAAGAACGAATAAAATATTATATTCACAATCAAATTCCATTTTATTTTATAACTTGGATAAGGAATATTTCTTTACCTGTAGCTTCTACCTGAGGCGGCGCCCTCGTAAAATTAAGTACTTTCCACAATTGTTAATTTAATCTATAATATTTTATTCTGAGGTATGAGACATTACTTTAAAGTTTCATCACTATCCATTCAACTGTATACACGAGCGTGAAAGAAAAACAATCATGCACATCCACATATTTACAAACTTTCGCCTTTATAATATTATAGAATGATGTTCGTATGTGAACGTACGATAGTACGGTACAATTTGTATGTACATATTTCCTTTAATTTTAAAGTGAATTAATTCAAAGCAATTTCTGTGCATAGAACAGAACACCTAAACACAAAGTTCATGTCCACTATCCCCTTTGATAAAACCACGTACATACTATGCAACTAAACGGGCGCCATCTAATCTCTGCCTTATCTGCCTTGGTTTTTATCCGACTTCAAAAGAGCAGGAGGTTCTTCGACTACACAGTCGAAAAATAAGTGTATGTTTTTTTTTTAAGGTGGGCTATCATCAGTGACTTTTCCCTCTCTAGAGTGAGAGAGCGTGTCAGAATTTTACTGACTAAAACCACACCTTCACATTCCTTCTTTACCTTGCGTCCCAAGACCCTGGGATTCCCTTTCGGAATTCAACTTATGGCCTCAGTAGGCTTCGGCCCTGCAAATGTACTTATGCATGTTCACTGATTATTCCCTCACACGTAAACCGATTTAATTTTTAGGGTTCCATAGCCAGTTGGCAAAAACGGAACCCTTATAGTTTCGCCATATCTGTCCGTCCGTCCTCGCTTAATCTCTGTGATCGTTAGCTCTAGAAAGCTGAAATTTGGTACCAATATGTATGTCAATCACGCCAACAAAGTGCAAAAATAAAATTTGGAAAAAAATGTTTTATTAGGGTGGGGCTACCCTCTAACTCTAGAGATAGGCAATGAAATTCTTCAATGACAATAAGTCTTCCAAGATTTTTGCAATATCTCGTCTGTATACCGGTCACACCACTTTATAATATTCTCCAGTTCACCCTGGTACACGGTAGATTCTCCTATTATGTTCAAAACCCATGACATAAAACTAAAAAAATTAAAAAGTATTTCTATTTTATTTTCCACTGACTCCTGAAATAAAATATATTTTCCAAATTTTTTGTCGTTTGTGTCTTTGAAGTTACCAGTGGAATCAAACAGTAGTGTTTGATTCCACCGGGAACTTCAGAACCACAAAAAATACAGAGTATAACTTGTTGGATTTAGAGATCAATAAACTGCTGTAACAGGTTGCTAGCAGACCGTTCACAAATACTTAAGTTTCTACTTGTAGTAGAAATCTAGGTATTTGTGAAGTTCTATCCGGTCAGAAGATAGAGCGTCCTTACCGAGATACATTTTCATACAACCGTGCGTTTTGTAACCAACATTCAAATACACATATCTCTTTAGTTATTTTAGTAACATAGATATGATGTAGCTATTATCTAAGTATTCAAATCAAGTCATTTTGTGTAAGTCTAATCTAGTAAATACCTGAATCGTGGTCCTGTATAAAGTACTAATAAATTAAAAAAATAAAGAAAATGTAACTAGAGAAACTTCGAGGAGCTAGTGGCTGAGGAGCTGGTGGCTAGATAATAGCTGCACAGGTTGATCTTTAAGGTTAAGCAACGCTTGCTAAGGTTGGTCTGTGGATGGGTGACCATCTAACATCTAAATAACATAACGAGTTTCGAGAGAAAGCACGTTAAACCGTAGGTCCTGGCTGTCGCTGTCGTTACGGATAGTCAGAAGCCAGTAAATCTGACTCCAGTCTTGCCATGAAGTACCGAGTTACCCCAGTTAATGGTCTGGTAGGCAGCCGCTCCTCGTAAAATACTGGTATTCAGCTAAACCCTTCTTGACTGGAAGCTGACCCCAATATAGTTGGGAAAAGTCTAGGTAGATGATGAACTAGAGAACTTTGCATATTAAATGAACCTCCACCTAGTAAACGATGATTTTTTTTTCTCTTAAAACTTTTAAGTTTTTTAAAATAGCACGTATTTCCTAGAACAGGTTTTCCAAAATATTCAAGTGAATGATGGAATTATTGAATACCCACAGAAATATCTAGTATAATCTCCTTTTTTTTCGCATGGTCTCTTACGTTGGATTGCGTTGGATGGGACAACTTGTTACTGACAAAATAAACAACTACGACTGCAACTGTTAAAACTCGTTGCAAGCATAGTTTAAAAGCTGCTATTACACTAAGCTTGTGTTGACGATAGATGCGTGAGAAAGGGCCCTCTTAACCTATCACATACCCGCGAAACGAGACACAATAGTAAGACAATAACAGCGTGGTCTCATGCGACCGGTCGGGAATTCATGAAGATTGTTTAGATGAAGTCAGTCACGCTAACAAAATGGTGTTCATGTTCGTACTGGGTACGAAAATGTTCTGAAGAAGGGGTATATGAGTATTTTTAGGTTATCCAAAAATAATTCATTTATTTATTTAAAATCATGTACACTCTGTTACTTATTTCGCGTAGCACCCCCACACTAACGTAATAAATGTGTGTTTAAACGCAAGCGCGTGAAACACAACAGATATTATCGTTGTGTGCTACAAATTAACTCGTCTGCGCATCGTCATCCCAGCGAGCGGCTACGATTGGTCGGCCCAGAGGGGAAGTGCGGGGCTTAGTTCCGTTTTCTTACGCGCGCGCCGCCACTGTCATTCCGCCGTGGCGCAATGCGTATGATACATGTCTGACGAGTAAGAGGTCCCAAGTTCGATTCCTATCGTCTGATGTAATAGAAAGATTGCTTGTTTTTGTTTTCTATTTGATTTACCCGTTTTTTAATAGTAATGTTATAGTTACTCCCATAATAATTAATTATCTGTTATTTTCTTTTGGTTTTACTCATGCTTTTTTTAAATAGTAATGTTATGGTTACTCTCTTGTAATAATTAAAATATTCGAAATATAATTTTGTAATTTTATACATATAAACTATGTATATTTACGAAATTAATTAACGAAATTTTTGTATATAACTTGTAATATAAATAATTTTATAATATATATATAATACATATATTATTTACGTAATATAATAATAGATACGTTATTATTATAATTATTGTTAGTTGACAATACTTTCATTGTCAACTTTTTTTTTATTTTCGCAAACATTCACTTATGAAATTATTATAGTTAAAATAACATCAAACACTTACACTTAATCTTTGGAAAGTATATTTTTTATGATATGGGTAGGTAATCAGTAATAATGTTCACAATAATCAAGTAGCTGTGGGTATAAATAAAAAATAAAGTAAAACCATACCACCAACCAATTCACCTATTCAAGTAATATTATGTAGCCAGCTCAACTCGTAAACAAAATAAAACTCGTTTACTACTCGATATACACACACACATATATATGTGTTTGCTACGAATCAGATAAACAAATTCGCTTCATTCATTAGATGGTAATTTAGCACTGATTATTAAGTGCTTGCTTGCCGTTAAAGGAGTATCGAGTTCGATCCTGGCCATTGACAAAACATTTTTTTTCTACTTTATTGTAGTATAATGATAACGAAGTTTAATAAAACTAAAACTTAGAATATTTGCTTTAGCGTTTGAATCCCCAACCGGTCCTATGAGACCGCGCTGTTATTGTTATACTATCGTGTCTCGTTTCGCGGGTATCTGAGTAATTAAAAACTAAGTGTATGAATATTATCATCTACCCACTTTATTAGTTATTTACTAAGAAATGAGTCGGATAATAAGTTAACCTGGCATAACGCTTTTGCCTATCACGATCGTGTGTTCTACAACTTACTCCGAGACAAAAAATAATTAATCGTTGTGGAAAGTGATACTTTTTACAAATAATAAACAACATGTCTCATTATTTTGTCTACACTTTTGAGGGCTGAGATAATAGTATTACATAAACAAAATGTATCCATAAGTGAAATTTCGAGGAGATTAATGCTACCGGTAAGTAACAAATCCAAACTTAAAATAGGTAATGCAAAATAATTTAACATTGTTGATATTTGTAAGGTTTTAACGTAATTTTGTGATTGTTTACAGAGGAAAACTGTGCAGTTTTGGGTGCAAATATTGTTGCTACGTATAACGCTGACGGCTTTGCTACAACAAGAAACACTGCAATTATGCACGACGTGTCTATGACAATTGTTCGGCGCCACTTACTTAAAATTAAATGTCGCAAGCCCGCGAAAAAAATTTTACTGACGGCGTTGCATAAGGAAGAAAGGATGCGGTTTGCAAGAAAATTTATAGATTTCGATTGGTGCAATAACATAGTTATATTTAGTGATGAAAAGTGTTTTAAGTCAGATAAGGATGGGCGTAAAATATTATGCAGAAAAAATGGTGAACGTTACCATCACAAAAATATTCTCCCATGCAGGTCTAGTGGTCGCATTACGTTAGGGGGGATGCTTCAGGTCAGCCCGCGAAATTCAAATTTTCTTACGTTTTTTGCATTTTGCAAGCCAGTGGTAGGTTATATGAAGTTAAAAATACTTACGCGACTGTAAAACGTAACTAATTATATAATTATAACCATAAAAATCATCAATACTAGTCTCCAAGCTCACCTAAGTGTTGGAACGATTTTTTCGAGGTCAAAAACGTTCCTGCAACTAAGTGAGCTTGGAGGCTTGTATTAACGATTTTTATGGTTATAATTATATAACTAGTTACGTTTTACAGTCGCGTAAGTATTTTTAACTTCATACAACCTATCACTGGCTTACAAAATGCAAAAAACGTAAGAAAATTTGAATTTCGCGGGCTGACCTGAAGCATTCACCTTAGTTATTGGGGCTGGATGTCATCGATGGGTCCCGGTGAGTTAGTGGAGGTAGGGGGTCGCAATACCAGTCAAGGTTACTTGGACATCAAGAGTTACGATACCTATCATAGTTCATTTTTTAAAACATGTTGATTGATAACTTTGATAAGTAAAAAAAACCGGGCAGGTGCGAGTCGGACTCGCACACTGAGGGTTCCGTACCAATTTATCAAGATGAAAACAGTTCAATTCTCGAATCGAGTCTTAAAGATTTTACAAAAAAAAAATGGTTGCCTGTAAAGTCGTTTTTACGGGCGAAGATTTTACGTGACAACGTCTTTTTCTCGGTAGAATATTTATTGATATGAATATAATTAAATTGCACAATAGGAACAAGGAATTGAATGAAAATAAGAATTGCACAAATTTTAACTATAGAAATATATTTTGTTTACTAAAATTCTCTAGTGCTGCGCGCGCGGCAGACCGATCATAGTTGAGTGGGAGAGAGACGCAAGGCATTCGGCGGGCCTCTCTCTCGTTCGGTGACTCATCGTAACGTTACCGAGCGTTACACTTTTTCATAAGTGACTCCCAGCCGCAACCTAATTTAAGACGTTGTCACGTCAAAAGAAAATCTTGTAATGTAACTAAAAATTTAAGGTTTTCGGAATTTTTCCTTTATGTGTGCTATAAAACGTTGCTTCATGCCAAATTTCAAGATTCTAGGTCGACTGGAAGTACCCTTTAGGTTTTGATTCCCTTGCGAGTATTGCGAGTTTCAAAATATGCAGCTTAAATTGCTGTTTCTTTTGATTGCGTTGACATAGAAGTTTGATTTTGTTACAGCTTAAAGATATTATAGACCTGAGTATTTGGTATGAATTCAATTTAATACCTCTACGCGTTTATGAGGAAATGGGTAGTAAGTTTAAAATTATTAAAAAAAAATCGTATGTGACTAAAAATTTATGGTTTTCGTAATTTTTCCTTTATCTATGCTATAAGACGTTGCTTCGTACCAAATTTCAAGATTCTGAGTTCACGGGAAGCACCCTGTAGGTTTTGATTCCCTTGCAAGTGTCGAAAATTTGCGGCATAAACGGCTGTATCTTTTGATTGCGTTGGCTTAAAAGTTTGATTTTTTCACAGCTTCAAGGGACAGTAGACCTGAGTAATTGATATAAATTTCAGCTTCATACCTCCACGCGTTCCTGAGAAAAAGGGTCTTGACAGACGGACGGACAGACGGACAACAAAGTGATCCTATAAGGGTTCCGTATTTTCCTTTTGAGGTACGGAACCCTAAAAAAGACTAAGAAGTAAGCTGTAGGTAATTATACTGTTGTTGTATTATGTGACATGATGTTATTGTTATTGAGATCAAGAGTTGCGATATCTATCATAATTCATTCTTGATAACATGTTGATTTATGTCACTAATAAAAAACTTAAAAAAAGTGACGTCCATCCTTGTCTGACTAACGGCCCGACTCAGGGACATTCATTAACGTTAATCATCACTTAAGAAATTGTCACATTGACAGTTTTACACAGTTTTTCAGTGAAGGTTTGACAATACTTAACTTTAATGGACGCTAATGAACCATTAGCTGGACTATGCGTTCGGCCGTTTTTTGATTTCTTTAATTGTGACCTTCGAATATGAGATTCGTTAATTGTGACCATTCTGTTTAATGTATGTAATTAATAAGTTGTAATAAACATAATTGGATCGTTATCGCAGTTTTCTTTGTCACAATATTTTCAAAATATTTTAATTATTATGAGAGTAACTATAACATTACTATTAAAAAAAAGGTCAAATAGAAAATAAAAACAAGCAAACTTTCTGTTACACCAGACGATTGGAATCGAACTTGGGACCTCTTACTCGTCAGTCACGTATCATACGCATTGCGCCAGGGCGCCGATAACAACAGTTGCCAATTCTTGCTGTAGGTACTTTCATAGTGGTATACGGCTACTAATTGCTTTTTGCAAGAGTGTGAGTGTAGAAATGACGAGTTACTTTGTAGCACACAACGATAATACCTGTTGTGTTTCACGCGGTACACGGCGCACACATTTATAACCTGCTACGCAATCTCCGCCGCCGTGTGTACAGTAGTGGTACATACGGGAACTTAATGCAACATGGCATCCTCTACCAGTCAACCTTTGGGTAATAATAATTAACTTTAACGCAATAATTCCGTATATTTTGTACGTTCTGTAAACAACAGCACATAAATTGAAGGATTACAATACTTAACAGCTACGACAACTTACAGCTTTGCACTTTCTTATAAACTCTCTCACTCTGTCACTTTCTTTCCGTCTCTCTTTCACACCGTGTTTCATAACATACGATCCTCAGCTTTCAACTTCCTGCTTCTGATGATGTTTGATAAATAACAGTAATATATCGTAGGTGTAAATGAAAAGATGAGAGAATGGGGGAAACGAAACCTTATCTATCAGGCTCAGACGTACTACACGTGAAATATGCTGTGAAATTGGAGGTAGATGGAGAATTATGATGAAATAACTCTGCATGAGAAATGAAATATGGTGAGATGTTCGCGAGTAATTTTAAGATTTCGTGTGATTTTTGTTGGGACGCAATTTAGAAATATGATTTCGTTTTAGAGGTTTTGTAAACAAACACTTTTTAAGTTATGTTTAGCATGTTTTTTTTTAAATGCATATCATAGTTTGCTCTCATCATCATCATTATTATTTTAGACGAAAGACGTCCATTGCGGGACATAGGCCTTCCACAAGCGTCACCACAATGACAGGTCAAGAGACCGCATGCAAGGATCACTTACCTGGTCTACGATCGTTGTGGGAGGCCAACGTAACCACAAAGGTCACTACTCCAGAAACTCCATCGATCATCTATTTTGCGAGCAATGTGCCCTACCCACTGCCAAATGCTACTTTAATTTGGCGATTTTTTAGGCTATAGCAGTGAAATATAGTGCCTTAAAATATACAAGTCAAGTATAAGATATGCAGTACTCAAGTAAACAAAACATTACATCACATCTCACGAGATATATTTAAGTCTCATGTAATATGAAGCGGACCTTCACGCGGATAAAGCGCCCGTGAAAGTAGGAAACTACAGGTAGAACTAGGGAATATATTTTTGGTATGAAAAGAACCTGTAGTGCTATTGTAGAACATGAATATCCACAAAATTCGTTTAGCCTTTTGAGCGAGAAGAAGTAGCAAACGTACACATACCTTCGAGAACATTGGGACCCTGGAAAGAAGGCAAAGAAGAAACAGTAATGGGTTACAATCAGTAAAAGTCTGACTCGCCTTCCCACTTCACCTAGAGCGGAAGAAGTCATTTTGATGATATCCTGCCTTAAAAAAAGATACATAGGTACCTACACACTTTTTGAATTTCATAAGCGATTTATTCATAGTTTTCAGTGAACATATTTCAGTGAACATAGAATAGGTATTCCACTGTTAAAATTCAAACTGCACTTTCCGCCTAATCACCTGCCCATTCTTTTCCATTTTCCATCGAAAATAACTCGAATGAAAATAAAGCCTCTATGGTCTAGTTTATTGGCGCATAAAACTACTCCAATTTTTTACGAACTAAAAAGTTTGCCGTGAAAGTTGAAAAGTATAAACTCGGATTGGAGCGAACATTGATTCGAAAATCCGGAATTAACGCCTGAATGAAACTAAGTTCTAAATTAAATCGTTCTTTTTTATGACGACCATAAAGAGAGCCACAAAAATTCAGTTTTTCTTGCTAATCTCTGGCCGCCATTATCGCGTAGTAAAGCAACAAACTCGTTTCTAAGGATAATAAGAACTTTTTTGTTTTTTCCTTTTTTTGGGGCTGAATTGGTATTAAGGCCTGCCGAAATGCGATAGAGGTTTTATCTCATCATTGTTTAAGTAAGTTAGGAACAGGAATCTTTTTTTTTTGCTTTATATTATGGGCTAATGTATTTTCTTTATTTCTTTGTTCTGCTGATTTGAGTTTAGAAAAAAAAATAGCTAAATATAGCTACGCAGTGAAATTTCCTGCCAGTCTGAATTTCATGATAGCTACAACCTGACCAGTGCATGTTGCCAGTGACGATATATGATTCTGGACGTAGTCACTCACAATGGGGCCCATCATCAATGGGCAGAAAGTCAACTTTTATCTTTGCCTTTTGGTTGTTTGGGTTTTCCTTGCGTGATCGAATCCGCAGGAGAACCAAATTTACCAACACAGCTTGAAGAATTGCCAAACCAGAAGAACCAAGACATGAGAAGACGCAACGTTGGTAGACCTTCGACCACGTGGATAGATGAGAGGCTATAGTGAGGGTCACAGGTATCCATTGGATGCGGAATGCAGAGGACCGGTCGTTGTGGCGACACTTGGGGAAGGCTTATATCCAGCAGTAGTGACTTTCGGCTAGAACGATGATGATGACCACCTCGGTCGGGCTCTAGGTCAAAAGTGAATAGGTTACTTCTAAATAAGCGTGCTCCGAAGTCAATCACATAATCGCTTACCAGCAAGTGAGATAGTGTTCAAATGCGAACATAATAAAAATAAAAACTAAGGAAAAAGTTAGCTTAATAATGAGATTATGTTCAGCTTGTATTCTTTCTTTTAGTTCCAGTTTATTATCTCTCGCATATTCTTATTCGTAATTGGGAGTTCAACGAAGGTATTAAAAGAAACTGCAGTTTGATTTAAAATAGCGAAGAGCGCGGAGCTTTGCAGCATAAAAGCTCTTTATTAGGGCAGTTGGATTTTGCATTCAATTCTACTATTAGTACCAACTTAATGGCCATTTAAGAACATTTCGTTTGAGATTCATTACTGCTTTACTTTCAAAATACTTGAAACATGTTCTATGAGTAAGTAGTTATTAAGCCAACGCTATATATGTTCTAAGTAGTTATAAATCCAGTGGTTCTCAATCTTTTTTTCAACGGGGGCCACTTTAGTTTCTTTGTTATTAACAGGATCCAGAAGACCAGAAAAAAACTTAACTATCCCAATAAAAAAAAACCTTTACCATGAATTAGAAACTTGTAACACACCGATTCCTTAAAACTAGAAGTAACGAGCATTGTTATAGAAAACACAATATTTATGATAGATACTTAAAATCCGTCACAGCGGATGCCGTTGTAAATGACGTTATAATTGGAAAGTTTAAAATTTTTATTCCTCTCCCGAACCATATTTTAGCTATTCGGACCACGGGTAAAGAACCACTGTACTAACTAAACATAATCCCTGCCAATAAAAAGTAATGTCTTTTTTTCCAAACAATCAATAAATACTCTACTTTACCATAATATATCTTTCACAAAAACTACAAAAGAAAACCCCATTAGAAGCAATTCTAAACACTTATATCAGAGCAAATGCGCGAATCAGACGCGAAGTGGGAGAAACAAAAAGTGTAGACATCACAAACACATAATTCTATATAAGGAGGCAATCATTTCAATGGGATCACGACGGTATAACGCGCTGCTACGCACATTATACAGAGAGTGGACACACGGGCTGGGAGATTGGACAGCATTTGTTATATGGGGAACAGGATTATAAGTCCCGCAAACTTCCAATGAAAAGGCAAAATAGTCCTGGTGTTGTGTAAGGTCCAGGAAATAGTTCAATAGATGTTTTCGGACTGTTTTCGATATAGGATTTAGAACCAAATGTAGCAGATTCTAAACCAATTTGTGCTCCAATGGTGTAATTGCTGGAAAGATTCCGTTGTGAGAACAAACAATAAATGTTGTCTTTCTATGCGGTATCATAAAAAAACTGATTAAAACTGGTCATATTCATTGAAACTGCGCCCCGTAGATTATTCAAAAGAGTTAGCGAGGACCTAGAACGCAAAGGGCAACTTAAGAAATATTGGTGAACTTTATCACTTTTCAGGAGGCCTTAAAACGCTGCGTCTTGTCGTACGCGGTTGCTACTTCAGAATCTTTCAGATCCACGACCTTCTGTGTTCAACATCCTCATTAATACTTTTTAAATAAACAAGAGAAACCATTCCTGCAAAAAACACAAATTATCGCTTACAATGTTCTTTCTAAAGAGGGTCAATATTATCTTTCACACCGTCCATCTATTATTATTATTTTCGCCACACTAAGCCTTATACAAAAGACTAGCTGTCCCCTGCGGTTTTACCCGCATTTTTCGTTACTGCTCCGCTCCCGTGGGTCGTAGCGTGATGGTATATAGCCTATAGCATTCCTCGATAAATGGGCTATTTAACACTGAAAGAATTTTTCAAATCGGACCAGTAGTTCCAGAGATTACCCCCTACATACAAACTTACAAACATACAAACTTACAAATTTTACCCTTTTATAATATTAGTATAGATAAATTCTGTTCGCCATCCCCCCAGCCAGTATTCCCCTCCAATCGTCACAACGTCTCAGTGGCGGATGTTAATGCGAGCTATTTGAAGCCAGACGTTGACAAATACTGCACTCCGCAAGGAACCGGTTAGCGTCGGTTATCTGCAACTTACGCTCTCTCTAGGCGAAGAACGCTCTGATGAGAATTGGGAATGATTATGTCGTTATAATTATCACTGTAATGTTAAGAGGTGGTATTTTGAATGTAAAATATGTGTCATCATCATCATTTCAGCCGAAAGACGTCCACTGCTGGACTTAGGCTTCCCCAAGCGTCGCCAAAACGACCGGTTCTGTGTATACAATAAAAAGCAACAAATTTGAAAAAGTTGAGGGAGGCCTTTTCCCAGCAGTGAGAAAGTATAGGCTAAATAAAAAAAAGGCAAAATCCTAATTCACTCTCAAAACCCTTAAACCTTACATGGAGAAACCTACTTTCATGCGGGTGCCACTGTCAGAAGATAGTTTATTTTATAAAAAGACAAAAAAGTAAACCGTATTTCAGTTGTAAAACTTTTATTCTGATTTCTAGGAACATCAATCTTCCGTATTGAGTATTGTCAAACCTCATTGTAATTTGACAAAACACAGCGAGCCTGAGGCATTAAGTCCTCCTTTGTCCCTTTGAGTTGCATGAAGTTTTAATGAATAAATATTGTTCGATAGTAACATTCTGTCAGCAATAACGTTATTGCGATTTCTGGAAATCGTATAGCAATATTTCGTGATACACTTATAGGTCTTTTACCCGACTGCCTCTAATTCTCTTTTAGCCGACTGAGAGTAAAGTTTTTTACCATCTCTGTTTTTTTTTTCACTATGCATAGGCTCGCGTTTAACCACTATCTCACCTGATGGTAAGCGATAATGTGGTCGATGATGGAGCACTCTTGCCTAGAAGAAACCTATCACTCCTGACTTAAAGATCCCCAAGTTGTAGCTATCAGAAAACACAGACACCGGCAGGGAATTCCACTCGTTAGCTGAGCTCACAGTAAATGTGTTCCCAAAACGCTTTGTGCGATTCTATTGTTAATCAATATCTCTAAAAGCGAATCCATTTAAATGGTAGCAAAGTAATAACAGAGAATTTACAAGCAATTAAACCAATTTGCTAACAAAACACAATTTAATTGACTGAAAATTTCAGCGCGAAATCTAAATATAACGTCCGAGATTCTTCAACTGCAACTAACTTCAGTAACTTTCGCGAGAAACTTGAACGTCTGTTAAAATTTCACAGCTTGGAGATCAAAGGAACTAATCAGGACCATTAAAGAAACCTCGGCGATTCGCTACTGGACTTGTAAACGGCTGAGTGTAATAGAGAAAAGTAGGGTTGAACTAGGCTTGAGGATAATGAATTGTATTAAAATAGAAACGTTTGCTTATTATAATGTTTTAATAAGAGTAGCTTATATTTTAATAAGATTATTTGTTTTTTTGGTGGGAATTCACCAATATGACTTCTCCCGCTCTGAAGCGAGAGGGCGTGACAGACCTTTAATGACTAAAACCCACTCATTTTCTTTCTTTGCAGGTATGATTCGGGGTTCCAGGTTTCTCTTTCATTCAACCCAGGGCCCCTGTAGGCTTCGACCCTGCTGGGCTACAGTTTGCCGACATCTCTTTAAGGCACACGTGGAACAGTACTCGTCGTCGGCGACTTGGGCTAGATCGTCGTCGAACGTCCGAACGGCGAGCTAACCATTGATCGCCGTCCGCATATTTTGGTAAGTATGGGTTCAAGATATCTCAGCGATTTTCAATGGATTTATTACGGCTGAAGTGAGGGAGAAAAGCAGGGTTGAACTAGCATTTAGAGTAATTGGTTGTATTAAAATAGCAACGCTTGCCTGTTAAATGAGAGTGCGAGTTTGAAAATGTGAATAATTTTAATACGGAATCAAGATATCAGCGATCCTCAACGGACTCATAAACGGTTCAAGTGTAATAGAAAAAACTAAAATTAAACTCGGCTTTAGAATAATTAATGATATTAAAATAAGAACGTTTGCCTGTTAAGGAGGGCCGACCCTAAATAAATGGGATAAGATCTAGCCAGAAGAAGAAGAGGAACGTTTGCCTGTTATTCTAATTTAGTAGGAGCATTAAAATGTGGATAATTGGACGTAGCTACCGCCGTGCCATACCAAATACACGGGGCCCCACACTTCAGGGGCCCCGTTTGGATGCATAAAATGACTACCCAAAAACCCAAAAGTTTTTGGGTAGTCATTTTATGCATCCAAACGCGTTCTTAACAACGATGGGCTCTCAGGGTATTAGCTTGTCGAACTGTCAGGTCCTACTTAATACGGAATCAAAAGTTCGCAAATGTACGATTTTATCAATCAAATCATCATTATCATTGTCTCAAAGAATTTGTACTCCTGTCTGAAACCACAACGACTCGAAATGCAATTTCTTACTATAAATGCAATCGGTGCCTTATTTTATCCTTGTACTTTGAACGATTACGTCGCCGTAAGCTGGTCTGACATTTAATTAAGTGTAAGTAAACTAGTAATATAGTAGTTGACTAGCTTACCTCTCCCAGCCGTATCACTCGCCTGAAATTCGAATATAATCCCAAGGACAAAATACTTCTGGGATAAAAAATGCTATGGGTGTCCTACTTCAAGACATAGTCTACCTGTGTGCCTGGTTTCATCTAAATCCGTCTAACCATTAAAGTTTGAAAACGTGCCATGGTTCTAGATAGCACTGGGCATAATAATAAAGAATCATAGATGGGTTTTAGTCAATAAAATTCTGACATTTACTCTAGCTCCACCCTAGAAGAGCAGAAGTCATTTGATGATTTCCCACCTCAAAAAATAAAAAGGGCGTGAATGTATAACGGACAGATACATACTTTCGTCCAGTCAGGCTAAAATTTTCGGCTCCTTCATCAGTGGCGGCAAGTAGAAACCAAGCCAAAAGGAGATCAAAGCGTAGCTCTCACATCTATTAATGTTGTAATATGGTAATATTGTAAACACAATACTTTTTTAAAGAGACCGCGGAGTTTCGTACTGGATCCTCTCCATAAGAAACCACCAATTGAAACCGTGTACTAGTTTCTTACGTTTTATAAGTGTCATTATTTTTGATTTTTGAATTTCGATGTCTATGCACGACTTGAATTTGTTTAGATAACTTTGTGATCGCTGCAATCAAAGTGATGCAAAGAGATGTCACTTCCATAACTCTCTAGATAACCGAAACATCTCTGAAGTCAGGAAGTTTCTGAGAACTGAGCGTTAGTAAGTCCCTGTCGCTTCTAGTAAAGACACTGACGTATGTTCTCTAAACAAACATTTCTGACTTTCTCGTTGACTTCCTCGTGTAACTCTAGATCCACACGTCAAATTAGTAACATTAATAAACAAGCTTTCCTGTTTGCAAATGCTACTATGTTTATCTTTCAAATTTAGTTCTGTCAAAGAAAATCGATTTGTGTTATCTGCTTCAATTTCTCCTATCATTTCATTCACCATTTTTTTAAATTATTTCATCTTTGTCTGCGATTCCACCTCATGGTAAACAGTGATGTAATCGTTTATGATAAAGTGCACTAGTTTTTTAAGAGCCTATCCACTCTAGCTAGACACATAAACTATAAATGGACGAGAAAGCTGAAGCAGGCAAATCATTCCAGTCCACCAAACGCTTAGTCCGACAAATCCTCACCAGGTTTTGTTGGAAAAAGTCTCCACCAGACGATCACTTTTAATTTATAATTGATATATAGCTGTTTCTAAATTATAAAACAAAAAATGCATTAATTAACTTAAACATTTCATGTAGAAATGCAGAAATGCTATAGGCTATATACCATCACGCTACGACCCACGGGAGCGGAGCAGTAACGAAAAATGCTGGTGAAACCGCAGGGGACAGCTAGTATTTAAATAAACACATTATTTGAACGCATTAGTCGCTACTATTCAGACCAGCATTAAATCTGAACAAAAATATGAACCGAACTATCTTCCAATTACTCCCACACATCTAATTACCTATATCTACTTCAACTGGATAAAGAAAATGCGGTAGATTTAAATCTCAGATTTGTACCTACTTACCAAGAACTATTTGCTGAGAAATATAATATTCTTTAAGACTTGCTAGAATATTTTAAATATAAAATAGAACAAGACTAGAGCGTTCGTTTTATCCTCTTAGTAATCTTTTAGAGTTCAACCTCACGGGTGCAATGAAGCGAGTATTAAGAAGAATAATTTATTATATTAAAATGAGATCCAGTGATTCTAATTTAGTGAGAATCGGAAAATCTGTAGTTAATACTACAAAGCTGAAGAGTTTGTTTTAACGTGATAATTTCTAGAAGTTGATCAAAAGGAGAAATACTACTACTACTATTTTGGTTGTGAATAGCTCATTTATGGAGGAAGGATATAAGCTAAATAACATCACGCTATGACGCAGGGGAGCGAAGTAGTATTCAAAGATACAGACGAACCATGGGGGACGGATAGTGTGAGATATTTTAATACGACTTCAAGTACTTTACCATCGGGTAATTTCTCAACTAAAAATAAACCTAATGTTTTTTTAGTTAGAAAATTACCCAATGATATCTCCTGCACTAGGTTGGATTGAGAGGGGCGCCCCGAAACCCACCTTAGTCCTTCAATTGCAGTTTTTGTTGTAGGACCATGGTTTCTCTTTCAGACATTCTCCGTAGCTTTTGAGGCGCTCTTAAAACATTACGGGCTATGAATAATTGGACTCGGTCTTTGCCAGACGGGCGAACTACAGATTGTTCGTCGTCTGCATATTTGCTTCTACGGAAGCCGGGGATCAACTTGCGACTTTTTTATGAAGAGATTTTTTTAAGTGGTCCAAAGTTTGTATAGAGAAACCTGTTTTCACGTAGGCAAACCCGTTGGGAGAAGCTAGTTAATCATCATCTGCCTAGCCTTTTCCCAACTATATTGGGGTCGGCTTCCAGTCAAGCCGGATTTAGCTGAATACCAGTATTTTACGAGCAGCAGCTGCCTACCAGACCTCCACAACCCATTAACTGGGGTAATACGGAGAAGCTAGTTAATATTATGCATTAAACGATGATACGTTTTGACGACGTGAAAATTATAAAGCTTCAATTGTTAGTGGCTGCAATGCCTGCATGCAACGATCAGAGACCATCTGCAAATAATTGTCTCAATTCAAGACTTCTGTTTGGAAGCTTATCCACTGTGAGGAACACTAACTGAATATAATATACGAATATGTGAAGAAACCCTTTGTAATCGTTAACTGTAATTTATTTATTTTATTGCTCATAGTGTACACATAATATATGTAAATATAAGTAGGCACTTAATGGCTACCTGACCCTGTTAAGTCACTGTAAATTAGCATAAAATTAACATAGTACTTTATTACTGTAACAAGACTAAAGTAATAAATTCTACATCATTACATTAGGAACTTTAACATTCATTTAACTTAAACCATATGCATTAAATAAATAGCTAAAATGTATTTTAAAAAATCCGTCGAGGATAGCTATTGAAAGTCGTTTTTTTAAGGAGTGAACTCATCGAATGACTTCTTCTGCTCTAAATGGAGCGGGAGGGCATTTCTCTTACTGACTAAAACACCACACACCTGTTTCCTTCAATCGCTCCTTGCTAAGACCACTACATTTCTTTTCAGAAAATATCTGTAGCCCTAGCGGGCATCGGCCCCACTAGGCCATTACGGTTTGTTGACATCTCTATGAAGAACCCGTAGATTACTATGTACTATCCACGACTTGGGCTCAGTCTGATTGATTACTGGACGTTCGGACGGCAAGCTACCCATTGGTCGTCGCGCCGCGAGCCCGCGTTTATCGTGACCGCTAGTCACGTTCAGTGTTTTGGTGGCTGGGATGAGGACTT
Source organism: Mythimna separata (assembly GCA_030763345.1). Classification (NCBI taxonomy): domain Eukaryota; kingdom Metazoa; phylum Arthropoda; class Insecta; order Lepidoptera; family Noctuidae; genus Mythimna; species Mythimna separata. The sequence goes on from CM061175.1 coordinate 3,787,695, forward strand.
TCTTTCCCTCATGCGTGCGGCCTCCTCCTTCACCGGCGTTCTTTGCAGAAGGAGGCGACGGAATTTACTAACATCAACATCATAATGTCTTACATAAAACGTCAAATGAACACAAAACTACGTTCTAAATATTTATTCAATCTTTGACCCTAGTATCTATTAAATATGGCTATATCATCGCTTACCATCAAGTGACATAGTGATCAAACGCGAGCCTATAAATTTTAAAAATATGGAAAATGAAATTAAAAAAAAGAAAGGGAAACCTTGGTCTTAGAACACAAAGTGCGATGAAAAATGAAAGATATGCCAATATATTGCTAGGTGAGCAATATAAACCCACTCACATTATTTAAATACCGCCACAACTTTCCTTCACACAAACCCGCTTCCCAACGCAAGATAATATCTGAAAACTGTTTTCATCTAATGAAAACATTAAGTTCAGAACGTGCCTCGCTCAGACCAGATCTAGTCATAACTAGACTAGTCTAGTTTTAGTCATAACTACTATAGACTAGTCTGTTTAGTAATGAAAGCCATACCAAAGTCTTTGTTATTAATATTCCTCGGGGAACGGTGGTGGAATACTTCCCAGTGGTCTCAACGTATTTATTATAAGGTATTATTTATGAAGGAAAATCTGAAGAGGTTTAGTTTAGTAGTGCGCGTTTTTGTGCATAGTCTTGTTATGCTGTGGTTACACTATCAAGATTTAGTGAAAATTCAATGTGGCACTATAATTATGTAGATATTTATTTTTTTATAAAAATAGTATGCGCTGTTAAATGGGTCGCACACACCTTGAATAGTAGTTTTGAATGATAGTTACTGATAACCAAAATAGATCTAATTAATAAAAATATGCTCGAGTAATTCGTTGAATCGTGAAGTATTTGAGCGAATACGAATCTTTGGCGTGGGAAAAAAGAAAGGATGGATGGATTGTTTGAAGAGTGATAAGAAAGAAAATGGAGTTAGTGATAGTGTGACGGATGACAGGACAGAATGGAAGAAAAAACGTGTTGCGCCGACCCCAAGTAATATGGGATGAGGGCAGGAAGAAGAAGAAGACGAATGTTTATCATGAGCATATAAATGCGATTGACCGCTAATGTAAACAACAATAACCCATATACCTGATGTTTCTATCGCGGTAGTGTAGCCACGGCATTACAAAGACAATGAAATGATTAAGCACTTATAAAATAAACTCAGGTGAACCAGATTTATTTAGTGCTGTAGATTATGACATTTGTAGTTATAATAATCATATTAAATCACACTAATAGTACAAAGGCGAAAGTTTGTGAGTGTGTACGTTTGTTATTTCTTCACGCTGAAACTGCTGAATGAATTTGTAAGAAATTTGACATACCGCTAAACAATGTTCTAAATACGACATATTATTCTTTTTATTACTTTAGGTCTTCCAAGTATCTACTTTCACGCGAGCAAAGCCACTAGCAGCAGTTAGTATTATAAATGTGATAGTTTGTGTATTTGTTTGTTCCTTTTTACGTTAAAACGGTTGAACGAATTTGGAAGAAATTTGGCACACGAGTAGACCATGTCATGAAGTAAGATATAGCATACCTACTTTTTAGTCCGAAAATAATTTACCTTGGGTTAATTTTCGACTGTAAATCAAGCGAAAATGAAGGCAGATGCTAGTGCAGAATATAATACGACCTTAGGTCTGCGCCACCACTATTCCTTTTCCAATAATTACATTTCCATGCATTCCATTTCTCCCCCGCACTGCACGTTGACTCCCTCATAAAATTAATAGTGTTAAAGTCAATAAATCCCATTGAACGTCGAACTCGATAGGTATATTTCAGTAAACCTTTTCATCTTTCGTAAATAATTGGGGTTTCATTTTACAGACAAGAGGGTTTTTATTAATATCTCATTATAATTTTAATATATCGGTTTTTGGACTACAGTTACATGGTTTATTTCAGTCATTTACTGTTGCACGTTAATTTTGTAATGCTTTAATGTGCTTTTATTTTATTGGTGAGAAAGGAGAATATTTTTGTTGTAAAAGAAATTGTGGATGGTATTTTTACTTGTAACTAGGTTTAACCAGTGGCTTCGTTTTCGTGAAAGTGTAATAACATCCCAACCTACTACTTCCAGAATAAAAAGTATCTTACATGCTATTTCAATACATGGTCTACCCGTGAGCCGAATTTTATCCTAGTGATTTTAACCGTTTGGGCGTAAAGAAGTTATCAAACATATTCACCCTTGTACTTTTGTTTTGCATGAACTTTTAATAAATATGTAAACGCCAATTG